>JANHGO010000053.1:81467014-81478666 GCA_024606505.1 Aquila spilogaster | reverse complement strand
ACATTCTTCACATACTGAACTCAAAACATAGCACCGTACCAGCTACTAGGAAGACAGTTAACTCTATTCCAGCTGAACTCTATTCCAGCTGAAACTAGGACAGTTTTGGATAACATTCTTTGGTTACCCAAGGAACAAGTCACAGCCCTCATCAGAAGCATCATCAGGGTCTGTGCTGAGGCTGAGTGTTAATCCCCCCCCTTGCCCCTTCCCTGTGAGCAGTTGCATCAGAAAGGCCACAGGGACAACTGGTGTCAGGGCCTGTGAGGGGAAATGAGGGGCTGAGCCATGACTCCCGTGTTGAGAACTTTCTTTGAAGGGCTGCCAGTCTAGGATCTTTCACATAACACTTGTTTCCTAAAAAAATCCAAAGGTAATGAATTACAGGGAGTACAAGGTATTTTATGCTTTGTGGTGTGATGATCAAAAGATGTTATCATTCCATTTCACATGTTTGCAGACAGTTGTTACTCCAGGTAAGTTACAGGCAGCTTTTGTTTCCCTTGAATGCTGAAACTTGATCTTCTTGTTAAAGGTTGATCTGTGGGTGAGTGCACAAGGGAAAAGAGAAGATGCTCTTTGCCTTTCTGGCTC
Source organism: Aquila spilogaster (assembly GCA_024606505.1). Classification (NCBI taxonomy): domain Eukaryota; kingdom Metazoa; phylum Chordata; class Aves; order Accipitriformes; family Accipitridae; genus Aquila; species Aquila spilogaster. The sequence continues at coordinate 81,478,072 of JANHGO010000053.1, read as the reverse complement.
CTCTTTCTGCCTTGTCCAGGATCCAGCCTCAGGTTCTCCAATGGGAATACTGACACTGAGAGCAACACCAGGAAATAGAAAGAACAGAGGCAAAAATGCCAGGTGCCTTTCTGGTTAGTATTTTCAGCATCCACTCAAGAAATTTTGCTGGACTATCCCAAGGGCTTAGGATGACACATGGCTCTGACTTCTCCAGAGAATAACAAGTATTTGTAAAGCATTTGTGCAATGGAGATCTGGGCTCCATTACTGGATTACCAGGGCAGCCCTCTTCCAAATCCTACATCCTGATAGACACTTTGGCTTAACAGTCACCATAAAAGAGGCCAAACCTTTTTTCTTAATCTGAAATCATCAGAAATTTTTAATTTCAGGGTGCTTTGTTTTAGTTTTTATGTTGTTCTGTATTTCCAGGTTCCATCTGGTACCTGAAATGAAAATGTTGTGAGAAGCAATTCTGGTAATACAGCTGAGATGACAATGAAAAAAGTTAAATCCCAATAAAAAAGCCAGCCACATCTTAGACTGACATTTAATCTTGATTAGATTTTTAGTATTTCTTTGAAAGTTTCCACTTTGCATCTCAGGAAATAATTCCTGCATTTTGTTCTTTAAATGCAAAAGCCATTGGATAAACTGAATCTTAAAACAAAAAAAAAGAAAGAAAAAGAAAAAAAGATATATTTGTAACGCAACATCAAACAATTGTTCTATTGGCACACCTTCATAATAGTTTCTTTATGCAAACTTTATAGCCTTCGCGCAGTTTCCTGATTCTGTTGTTTCCAGTACATTTATTTCAATGAAAGCAGCTGTAAACCTTTTAAACAATTCTGGAGATTGGTCCTTATTGTCGTGATTTAGGTTGTGCAGTTATACAGACAGCTTGCATAAACTGCTACTGGGTAGTATAAATGGAGCATCCTCCTCTTCAAGATACACCATTTGCAAGCCTTGCGTCAATACATACTGTTTATGGTACACTTCAATGTTTTTTTTTTATTTCCTACAAAGACCTTTTTTTATGTTGTTAGATAGATGAAGAACAAAAAAATGAGCCCTGGGTAAATTGCTTTGAAAAAATAAGAACTGACCAGAGCCTTTACCCAGGACTGAATAAAATCTAAATACTTTTACGTGTTTACATAAAAGAGTTCACATTCTTCTACTTTGTGGTTTAATTCAGTCCTGTGACAATTAATCTGTCAGTATACCAGTCCAGCCAGTCACAACCTAGCAATACTGCAGCCTTTCAGGAGGCTCTATTGTGGCAGGATTTCTAGCCTAGTTTCTACTCCATATGTTCTAAATTTGCAGGCATTTCTTTGGACCTCCAAATCTCAATATATGAACAGAGGTAAGCTGAGCTATGGACAAAACTGGCTGCTGAATCTCACACTATGGCTTGAGTCCCATCTCTAGGTTTGAGGCTTGTTTGTCATCAAACCAGAATAGTGATAATATCATACAAAAGATTCTTCAACTTCTATCTCAGCAATTTCAGTACCATAGTATTTGTATAATAGCAAAATTTACATCACTTTCTTGTCTTCTCTATGTCTTCAAAGCATGTGTGGGATTTATTATTATCATTATTCTTCTTTGGTATTTTATCTGTCTCCATCTTTGTTTTGCTGAGAATGAAAAAGTGAAGCAGATGCATTAAGTTTTGTTTCTGACTTTGAAAGTTATGAGATCTGCAATCACACTCACCTTTTTCAGAAGAGAACATTGTAATATTTGGCCATATGTTAAGAGGATTCTGTGGCTTGCTGAACTTTAACAGAAATGTCAGCTTCCCTAATCAAAGTATGTGTCAGGGTTGCTCTTTCAAATGCTGAAGATACCATCTCAAACACTTCATTTATGGTGTCAGACTGCTGAAAAGGATTTGCTTAAGTTTGCTAAGGCCATTGAGAATCATATCCTTAATGTTGTGTGGTTGGTATTGTCCTATTTGTCTTAGTAACCTTCTCTCTTAGCAAAGTAGCTAGATGACAAAGATATTTTCTCTAAGGATATTTAACCTCTTGTGTTGCCTGTAAACTGTGCACAGAGAGCTTGCATAAAGTAAATTAAAAGATGTGGTTTCTCTTACCCTTTACACAGGCATTAGTCTAATATTGCTGAATGCTACCACTGTGAATGGGCTACTCTATGAATAGCTTCAAGAAAAGATTGGAAAGATATCAGGGTGGAAGCTTTATAGCTTTTTTCCCTGAAAAAGTGAACATTGGAGCTATCCCAGGGTCTCTTTGCATGATGTGGTTTAGCTCTACTAGCCAGCCCCTGGCAGTAGGATGCTAGCAACAGACACAGTCCCAGTTCCACATCCCATATAAAATGTCCTGAGCTGTGCTCAGAATATAAGCTGAAGAAGTTTTAAAACAGTGTATTTAAGGGCATGATGGTGTTTTCCCTGAGTATTTTCAATTTTTATTGAAATCAGTATGTGTGAAGGCTGTTCAGATCCTTAACAATTTCCTTTTGAATTTATTAGTTTGCATACTGAAAGCAGTTTTACATATATCTTCCTTTTAATTCGCATGGGAAAGATATTCACTAAACTATTTTATTTCTTTTTCTCGTGGGAGAGAGAGCCGCTGCACCCATCTGTACTTATGTTTTTGTTAACTCTTCAAAACTCCAAGCTGAACTTAGATCTTGCACCTTTCATTCAGGAAGAAATCCAAATGAAATATGGGTGGATTTAGCCTGACCAAAGAACGTAAGATTGGATTTTAAGATTTTAATGGAAATGCAACCTTGTCCTTTGAGGGAGATTTTTCCCACTCAGGACTAAAATAGAGCTACAGTTTGCTGAGCACTTTTAAACAGAAGCATCTTTATTCAAATCTTCACCTGTTACAGAATATGTCAGTTTCATTAAAACTGACATTAAGGAAATGTAAAAATTTTCAATAACTTAATAACACTGCTCTTCCTTTTACATGTTTGGATTGTGGATTATAACACTTATAGAAACAAAATAAAAATAAGTCTTTGTAATAGTGGTTATATGTAGCGTCTTGAACAAACCATAAGAATTGTTAATGTTTTGCAATACGCCAAGCCAAATCCAAAAGGCTATTTTTGAAATATCATTCTAGAAAGGATTTTCATTCGTGGGCCCACTTTGCCTGTAGCCTTACCAGGCTCCTGATGGAGGCAATGGCCCTGGCCTGTCCATAACAGACCAAAGATCTTCCACTGTGTTTCTACACAGCAGTCACTGAGGTCCATATAAACATGGATGAGCCAACTTCTGGAAGATTAGTAGCCAGGTTATTTGCTCAGCACACTGCAACACTACCCAGCACAGCCAGTTTAAAGCCTCGTCAGATACTCTAGCAGAGATTGCAGTGTCGTCAGGCTAGGTAAGGACCCGACTGGATGTGCTCCTGAGTAACCTGCTCTTGATCTCCTAAGGTGCCTTCCCACCTTAGCCAATCCTGTGATTTGGCAACATACCATTACTCCTCTTCTCTTTTCCCCTGGCTCTTCAAATATTTAAGTACTTCACCTCATTTCACGAAGCAGATTAATCCAACATCACCATGTAAAACTGCCAGCTACCCTTCCCAGGGCAATTCCCCCGCCTCTCCATTCTTTGCTGCCCTTGGCTTGTAGCAAGGAGCCCTGACAGACCCGTTTTTTTCCCCCCTCCCTCCCTTGAAGGTGGCACCCCCCTCCACCTCGCCCCAATGATGCACAGAGCAAGAGCCATTTCCCAGTCTGCTGTGCTGCCAATGCGAAACGCACGGCTGGGGGAATGGGGGAACGGCTGGAGCCGGCTGAGTGGCACCGACATTCAGGCTGCCACTGCTCTTTCAGACAGTCCTTTTTCAGATAGTGTAATGGGGAATAAATTGGGACCTGGATGAATGCTCAATAGGAGAAGGGGGTAAGAAACCATCCCTCTCTCAGTGATGCTTTCGCCCAGCCCTCATTTCGATTGCCGAATCCATTTAAAGTTTATCTTTGCCCTGCGGTACTAGTAAGCAAGGCTGGCAATTCCCTCAGTCCGAGCGTTTCCTGTTAAAAGGATTCCATTTAATACCCTGCAAATTATCTGGGGTGGTGCAGAGCGATTTATTTTGTAGGCCTTATGTTGTGGATTGAAATTGCTTTTCCTCATCTCAGCGCATGGCAGCGGGGAGCGCAGCCCCCCTCCCCATGCTGCACGGGGGGGTTGCAGCGGCCACCGCAGCACTAAGCCACAGCGGCCACAGGCTCTGCTGGCACCCAGACGCAGGCTGTGTTTGCCAGCAGGTAAACCTGCTCCTGGCTCCTTCCAGGGGGCAGAAGGCAAAAAACCCAAGCAGACTTCACACACATAAGCAGCTGTTTGAAGAGGCTCAATTCTTGGAAGAAAACAAGGCTTCGATTTGCTTAACACTATCTGAGGGACAGAAAAGGTTAGACCTGCTCTTCTCCCTGGGGGTTCATGCTGTTAAAGATGCCCAAGTTGCAGTCCCAGGCGCAGGGTGAGTAAGTAATTAGGGGTCTGGCCACTGACCCTAGGTGCTTGCCCAGACCAAATGAAGGCAGAGCAAAGTCACACAGGGAGATAGTGGTGTCATATGCTTCATCTACCCTGTTTTATAAACCGAAAAATATCAAATCCGGAGGAAAGGAATCCCCAAACTTCCTGTTTTTCTGAAAGCAAAGCTGCCTCAGTCATCTCAAATTAGAAAGAGGATACAAAAGAGCCGACTCATTTGTTTGATATAGTTTAGCAAAGAACTCCGCTGCAAAATGCACAACTCAACATTTTCTTTCATGACTAAATACTTGCCAGCATACAAAGGAAAGGAAGTTTAAAACTATATGAAAGCACTCTCTTTCCTCCCTCCCCTGCCCATTTGCTTCCCTACCACTATTTATCTTTATGCAAAAAAACCAAAAATCGCAGCCACAATTATACCCCATAGCATAGATATAATTCAAACAGACACTAAGAATCATCCAACAGAATGCATTCCCACATAATTTAGCAGCATTTAGAAGAGGATTTGGTATGGATATGAATAACAAGAGCAGCTTATAATAGCTAAAATAAATTTGTCTGGATAGAAAACTTCATGCTTCATGGTTTAGGTCAATCTCTAATTTCTAGGGATTAGAGAGAATCTTTCATAAGGGTAGATTATGCTACCTCTTCTTTCCCTGGAGTATCTTTTACTGTCTTATGAAGATCTGCTCTTAGTCACTGCCAGAGGGAAGGTATGGCGTTTGATGTGTTTCATTCCATAAGGCAGTTCCCGCTTCTTGATGATTTGTATTCAAAATAGGCCAGAAAGGTTAAGAATGGGAGAAATAAAGTAATATCATTCTTACTTTGCCCATGGAAAACCACGGCTTAGACACTTTTGTGGCCTTTTTCAAGGGCATTTAAAGAATTTGTGGCAAAGTCAGACCTCTTCATTGTCTTATCTACAAGAACAACCTTAGACTTGACTAGTATTTTTCTTTGATGGAGTAACACCCTTGGCTTTAGTTTTGTTCTAGAATGAAAATCACAAAAAAGGCCTTATTGTGAGACTCCCAGAATTCATCAGAGTTTGGTTTTCAATTGGGATGCAGTAAAGTTGGCTCACTTGTTACTGGTATCACTTCCAGAACGTGAATAACAATTCAAGTACCTGTTTAAAAACACAAAAGTTATGGAATCTGAGATTCATGTAATGGGCACAAGACATATGGAGTATTGAGAAATAAAAATATGTTTGTGACTAATTCATTAGAGAAACTCCTCATGGAAGACGTAGTTGATCATGATTTCCCTGTAGTGTTGTGAAAATTAGTTTCTGCCTGGGTTATACCTACCCTGTAAATGAGAAGAGCTCAAGAGAAATGTTAGCTTCAGCCTAGCTTTTAAGAATGTGTAAATTTGGGGGGTCTGAATAGCATAACTTACTTTGATCCTAGATCTTTCTCAGTGTTTCTGATCTTCAGGCAGAATTTGAACATAATTCCACATTGCCTGAGAGAAGGATATCTGCCCACAGATTCATCACAGCAGGGGAATAAATTCCACAGCACCCATTTCATTAAGGTGGGCTCACTATTGCACTAATTAATTTTTTTCATTTTTCAAATTAAAGTAACATTTTAAAATTTTTTTTTCCCACTGGTTGTCATGTCATTTTAAATGACCTCTCTTGTCTCAGCTTTCTCAGCCTGTAAAATGCAGTTAACACAACTAATCTGGGAAGTACTGTGCCTAAAGCCCTCTCATGACATGATAAGGTAGTAGAATCCAAGTTGTACCAGGTGTCCAGAATAGGAAAATTTGTTCCATTTTAAGACCCAAGAATAAAGATGAGCCCAGAAGAAAGAAAGAAGAAAGAACACATATATCCCTGTTTCTCTCCTTTTAATCTGAAGAGTGCTTAAAGGTGAAATTGAAGTTGCCACAATATTCTTGGAATAACTGAGATACGTAATGAATGTCTCATAGGAGGGATAAATACTTCCAGATAATTGGGTGAATTTTACTTTATAATAAAGGTTATAAATTTGTATTTAGAAACAGGAAAAAAAATGTTCTACCTGATTCATTCTTCAAAAATCTTTGGATTCCACAGCTCTCACTTAGATCTGCCTGGTTCAAGCATGGGAAATGAGCTATTCAACCTTATTATCACGCAAAACCAGATGGAGTTTGACAGAAGGAAAACCTCCAAGTAGAGGAGGTTTCCAGTCCCTCCAATGTGTGAGAAAGGATGATCAGTGAGCATCCACCTTGCACAACGCATGTTTGTCAGTGAACAAAGGCAAGGCAGTACATTTCCCCTCCCTAAATATGCATTGCACCAGCCTTGAGGTTTCAGAAACAAATTAAGTTCCTTTCCTTCTGGTCTTACTGTTGTATAGAGTGGTTGCAGGCCGCTATGCAGCTGCCAATTACACTGCCTTACATGCTCAGGGTTTACTGAAGTGTCTGCCTGGTTTGGTTCTTTGGCTAGTATTTTACCAGGGTTAAGGGCTCACCGGTATTTTCCAAATTATATACAGGGTATCTATCCACAAATAATGAAATACCTGCAAAGTGATAGATGCACAAGTGCAACAGCTTTTACCAGCGTATATCCTGAGCTGAGGGTCAAACACATGGGTCTGCTACAAGCTCATCCCTTTTCTCTGCTTTAAACCTCACAGTAGAATGACTTGAAAATTTTAGGGGCAAAATAAACAAAACAGACTGAGCAGAATGGGAGAAAAGCAGCTTAAGAGGAGCCTGTCAGCACAACCTGCTCCCTTTTCTAACCTGGCAGCAATTCCCTCTGGGTTCCTGCCGTTCTCCTATGCATTTCCCTTCCAACCCTCATTTCCCTGTGGAGCTCCCTCAGCCCATCCGATTCTGAACATCTGCTGGCACTGAACTCCTGCAACTCTCAATCTGTTTCCCCTTGGCTTCCTTCTTCCTTCCAGTTCATCTTTCTTATTTTTGTCTTGGTGAGACTTCCCTCCTTTTTCTCTCTGTCTTCCTGCTGCTATCACCATTTTCATCTCTCTGCCTTTCGGGTGACACCAGACCGAATCTCACTAGTGAGGAGCCCTGAAGGAGTGAGTCCCCATCCCCACCCCGTCCCCCCGAGGCAGCCGCATTTGTGTGCTAACATGCCACCACCCAAGGGTCAGTAGTCTTCTCCTCCAGGCTCCTGGCATCCTTCTGCTTCCCCTTCAGTTGTTCATTTGACCTGAAATAAGCTGCCTGCATGACCTTGAAAGTGGTGGGAAACTAAGCCAGCAGAAAAGAATGAATAGTTTTCTGCCAGTTCAGTGAGTTAAACTGGCTGACTGAAGTAGGACGCTGCTGTATGAGGACATTTAGTTTTCTTGCCCTCTATACCTGTAGTCCATACTGGCAAGGTCATATTGTAAAGAAACAACTAGGTGTACAGGTGAGAGGGGAGGTAACGGAAGAAAAGTACATGGATTTGGGGGAACCATTGAGCTTGCATCATCTTAAGCTTGACCAAATCTGTTCCACCATGTGGGATATATTCCATAGGCTGAGAAATGTTGCAATCTTGTACACATAGGGCCAATACATTGCTGCCTCAATGAAGGCCTTCCCACAGGAGAGTGCAGTTGCTCCTGCTCATTCCCACAGACAAGTCTGACCAGGCTGAATATAAGCCCAGGAGCATTATAGCAACCCAGGCCTCTGTCTGGAGGAATGAAGAGAGGACTTGGCTTCCCCCACCTTCAGCTGAGGGTTCTTGATATGTAATTTTGTGCTTCATCTCATCAAAAGGCCACATAAACATAAATATCCATGTTAATTACCTTATAATTCAGCCTTAAAGAGGAAGAAGCTGAAACTGCAGAGGTTAAGTAAGTGACGTGTCTACAGAGGGAACAGTCTCAGATCAGCCCCTGTCTCCACTATTTGTCCAGAACCAGCATTTTAAATCCTTAGTTGGGAGAAATGCTATTAAAGTCAGTTGGGTCTAATGGTTTAAGCATAAAGCCTAAGTTTGACTTTAAGCTCTTCCAATAACTCTCTGAGTAGCTTCAGATAAGCAATTTACTTCTCTAATGTAAAACAATAATGGACAATGGTACCCTGACAGGTACATCATTCTTATTCCAGTACAAATTGGAAACCTAATGTTGGGAAAAATTAAGCAGGGGAAATAGAAATTAATAGATAGAAATAGGGGACTCATCCTAAAAAGCATATACAGAGTAGTATAAGAGGAGTTTAGGGAAGTCAAATGTACATCTGTCCCAAGGGACACTTTTCAGGTCTGTTGTCCTCCTACAGATTTCCTGCACAGAAGCACAAGCTTGTAAGTGACCCGTAAATAGGTAAAATATTGATTTTCCTCCTACTTCTTCAAGTTTTGAAATACCGAAATTAGACTAAGGCATTCCTGATTCATGCAGTGTAAGTGAGAGGAATTCAGCCCCGTTAGATATCTGACCTGAAAAAAATTATGCATGTTTCCAGTGCAGCAGTCTGCCTTATATTCCTTATGTCGTGTAATACCTTGTTGTACCAACAGGCAGGTAGGCAACTTGTCGGCAACAATGACAAACACACAAATGAGTTGTAAGTGTAAATTAGTTGCGCTTAATTCCCTTTTTTTTCCTTGATTTTTTTGAAGAATCTTTTGTAGTCATCTTTTTCCATTCCTGTATGTCTGCAGTTGATAAATTATTTCTGTTCACTTTAATCCATTTTTTATTATTCTTCCAGATCTTTTTATTTTTCTGGTGTTGCTGAAAATAAATCTTTTCAAGAGCTCAGCAGTATATTCAGAGGGATCTTTTGAACAGTATGGTGCTTCTTCTAGGAGTTAATGAATTAGAAAATAAGGAAATAGTGGTTTGAAATTAGTTAATTGTCTTAACTTAAAAAAAACACGTATTAATAATTGCTGTTAACTAAATTGTCATTTATTGGTTTTGACATATTCCCCACTTAAGTTTTCATGCTGTCTCTTTGTTTCTATGCTAAGTGCATGAGTGGTGTCCTAATGCACCATGAATCTGCAGCCCCATTTCCTATGGAAACAAGGCTTCTGCAGTCAGCTCTTGGGCTTGTACTCCTGTAAATTTTGAACCTCTTGACTGATTTTGACAGAGAGGTGAAGTCCCAAAGATAACCACAAGCTTCAATAAAACAAGTTGCCACATACAGAAAGATCTTCTAAGTGACTTGACTGAAGGAAAGGAACACTATATATGCACATGTGTTTAGACTTCAGAGAATCCAAGCAGAAGAGAGACCATACAAAAATGTATCTATGATAGAAATAAGCTTTAGTAAAATCTCCTTAAAAACCAAAGTCAATCAGCCAAAAAACAGATCGTAGCAAATCAGACTTCATTAATTCTAGGGCTCACCAACATAATTGTTTTCTTGTGCTAGCTCAACACATTCTCATTTTGTTTCCTTAGATGACCTTACATCTATAGGCAGTGTATTTTTATTACAGTTTATTCTCAAAGCAGATCCTCCTGCAGCTGTACTTTTTCCCCAGGCTCCTGCTGGTTTCACCTCTACTGCATTTCCAGGTATTTATTTTGCTTACGATGAATCAAGCTCTATCTAGATTTTAACAGACTGGTAAGTCAACTGAATCAGCACTGTGCCCATGAATAGGACCTATGGCTACATCTGTATTAGTAAATTAAGCATGCCCAGGAACATTTGCTGGCAGTGAGGCAAGCTGATGCAGAACAGCCTGCATCTGTACTATTGAATTAGCTTACCCTCCAGAACATGGTGGCTGAATGCAAACTGCCTACAAAGAAGGATTCCTTCTCTGTGCTGTTACTGGGAATTGCTTGGCAGTGTGTTAGATGGGGTGTTTGTACCTTTGCCAAAAACATGCCAGGCATCATCCTAACAATTTCATAGTATAAATAATCAAGCTCCAGTGCCTGGGAATGTTCCCTGGCCCTGCCCAATTAGGTGTATAACATGACACTCCTACATCCTTATCTATGGGCAGTTTGTGCATGGCCATCTCTGCTTCCAGTGTGCCAATTCACTGATCATATGAGTTGGGCATAACCTATAAGCTGAGCAAATGAGCTGAACATCCCTAATCTGTTCAATTTAAAAAGGAATAAGCTCAGACCTTCCACTTAAATGAGTTCAGATTGTTTTGACCAAAACAGAGAAGGTGCATCTCATATAATAATCTCATCTGAAGACTAAAAGGGATGGGATTTCCAATAGGCAGGCTGAAGAAGTAGGGCAAACCAAGGAAGATGTGAATAAAACTGATCTCACATAGCCCTAAAACTCTGAGTTCTCAGTGGTCATCCTTTTTTTCTCGTAAAAGTATACATTTCTTGGATTTTTCAGTGCAGTGATTTTAATATAAGGCCAACAGATGCTTAATTGTTTCTGCAGTGTATTATACATCCTAATTTCTCTTTGGTCTCAGTCAGAACTCTTATCATCTGCTAGGAAGCTCTCTCTGGATTTGTTGTTTTCTAACCTAAGCCAGGTTTCCTTCCTTCCTTCCTTCCTTCCTTCCTTCCTTCCTTCCTTCCTTCCTTCCTTCCTTCTTTCCTTCCTTCCTTCCT
>JANHGO010000053.1:81439044-81457138 GCA_024606505.1 Aquila spilogaster | reverse complement strand
CCTTCCTTCCTTCCTTCCTTCCTTCCTTCCTTCCTTCCTTCCTTCCTTCCTTCCTTCCTTCCTTCCTTCCTTTCTTGTACTCCATCCCACAGTTAAAAAACACACAACTAATCTTCACACTCATTTTAAAAGCCACACTCCAGAAAAGCACCTAACCAAATGCTAATCTCAAGTGAAGAGGCTACTCATATGCTCAAAGTTATGCAAGTACTTAAGTGCTTTTGTACATCAAAGTCTGGGTTTACTGATGTATATCTGAAGATCAGACACTGATCCATTACTCCAGAACACCTTAGAAACAGGTTTTATGTTTGCTCCTTCTCTGTTTGCATTCCTGTGAGGCTTCGGTAATGAAGGGGACTATTTATTTTTTCACTATTAATGTACTCAGCTGGAAAGCAGAAATCCTATTTTTAGTCATATATTATTCTGTTTCCAAAGGCAGAAGAAGAAGGAAGGATGGAAATTGTTTATGAATATGTTATACTTTGGATTAAGATATAAGGCTACTTTACCAAGTCTTGTTTTGTTGCAGATTTTACAGGCACCTGCTAAAGATGAAAGGAATTAGAATGGAGGCTTTGTGGCACTGCAGTGCCTATGCTTGGATCAGGACTTCCATTCTCCCAGGTAGCCTTTCTCAGGGCTTTCCACCTCAGTAGCAAAAGCCACACATTCCTCAAAGAAAAGGAGTAAAGCCTCAGCTCAGGGAAAATGGTGTGTTTTTTTTTATTAATTTGTTTCCATAGCTTCTTGTATAATTAATTCACATTTTAGAAGTTTACATGCTTTAAATACTAAGACTCTTAATTTCGTTCTTCAAGCCTGAGTTAATTACAAAGAAAACTTAACTAGAAAGCAATCAGTTATTTCACAATCGCTCAAGTCCATATCTATCCCCTGTTCTGAGTAGCAGCTTAAGGAACCAGCTGATCTGTGGAAGAGATGAAAGCAGGACATCCTGCTTCCTTAGAACCTTCTATCTTACCTGGAGATAGTGGGAAGTCTTCAGTAAATAAACTGTGGGAGCAAAATTTTCCTTGAGTCTTGGAGCCAGAGCAAACCTTTGCCATTCTTCTTTGCGAACCTGATTTTGCTGTTGGAAATCCAGTACGGAATTAATGGGGGTGTACCCCTCTGGATCGCTGACTGCAGAAGAACATTCCCTCTCTTCTCCAGCTACTCAGAAGTAATTGGGGAAGATGAGGATCCCAACTGATCAGGATGTCTTGACTGGATGGATGCTGGTGGCTCAATGTCTTAAAATGGGAAAGATATTATTAATCTGCAAGTGATCTATTAATCTGTCTCTCCCTCCAGTGACCTCTAATGAATGCTAAGGCTCATGTCAGTCTACTGAGAAAATGACAATATCATTTGTTCAAGTGGAAAAACAAAACCAGAGCTTTTTCAAGATGCCTTCGTCCTAGTTCTCTGTTCTGGACAATCCATCTCTTTCTGTCCTCTAGATCTGCTCTCATGTTTAGCTTGTAACTTCTTCATAGCAGAGTGTCCCCAGTCAAAAAGGTTGGCATGAATAACGCTGTTGCAATGCCCATCCTTCTCAGTGGGTCCTGTGGTTTGCATTGATGCTGTATTGAAAACAGAATAGTTCTGCCTATGTGGGATCCAGACAAAGCCAGATGAGAGACCTGGAGTTCTGCCCTCTGAACAGCTACAGGTCCTGTAGGTCTCTTGGTAAGATCCCATCAATTCAGAACTGGATTGTAGGACAGCACGGATGCTCTTGATTCTTGGAGGGGACCTTGCTTGCCCGTGGCAAACAAACAGCTAAAATCTAGTTTGAAGCGCCTGCTGAAAACATCCCTTAAAGCCTGCAAGATCTTTATCAAAAAGTGGGGAAAATGTCTTTAGAACAAGCTTCAGATTTTTGATGATACAACAGCCTATGAGGCAAAATGCATAATGAAATGGAGACCAAGATAGCCTCAAGGAAGAAAGCTCAAGGAGAATCAATTAGCACTTTCCAGTCATCAAAAACAAACATGTACAACCATAGCTGTTCATCACAGTTGAATCTATTCTCACACAAGCAAATACATGGGTGGTGAAAGTAAATAGCTGCATTACCCTAAGTGCTTCACAATCATCCTTAATTATGAAGAACAACCATTATTACTATTATTATTATTATTAGACCTGTAAGATGTAACACTGGCTTCAGAAGGCTTTGAATTAGGCCTTAAAGTGTCCCATACTAATATCACACTGGCCTGTAATTTCCATCTGCATGTTCCAGTGCTTCCTTTCTTGTATTCTACAAGTAAAAATACAGCTATTTCAGCGGAAGGAATTTCAGCTCTCCTTTTCAAACTCTGCTTTTGCTCTATCACTAACAAAATTTTATTGTGTCTTAGTTTGTTTTCTTCATTTCCATAGTGTTGGCAACAGTCTGCATATATGACCAGGACAGATATAAACAGTTTCCATTAGAGCAAAGATCTCTCCCTAACATCATTATGCTAATACATTTTGAGCATAGCACCTGTGGGAATCTCATGTTGTCAGTTTTTTCCCTAAAAGGCATGTGTTATGCCACTGTATTGTATGCGCTGTCTCTGCTACAATGTTAAACCAAGGGAGAGGAGAAAATGTAATCCAACTTGCAGCGCAATTATTCAAAACTAAATAGAGCAGTCACTTTCAGTAGAGATAACAGCAAACCAAAATTCTGGTGCAAACCAAATTCCTGACGTTTTGTTTTATTCTCTACCATTTTTTTCATCACTGTGCATGTCTGACTGGAATAAATTGGGTCAGGCTGTCTCTTTCTGTCTGTAGAATCTGTTGTTGTTTTTTTTTATTATTATTATAGTTACTACAGACTTAGCCAAGCAGCATTTAATGACTTTCTGTTATGGACTGGGGACATCTTGATTACATGTCCTAGGTCCAATTTTCCTTGTACGTAACTGCCCACACTCTGAGTCTTCTGTGAGTGATCCAAGATACAAGTCAGCTACTCTCCAAAAGGAATTCCAAAACTGAAAACTCAGACTCTAATCTATTATGCAAAATGTCTGATTACTGTGCAAGTCACTGGCTTCCTGAGAACATAGTCCAGCTCTTTCATAACGGGGACTCAGTGTCAGAGTATTTTACAGTGAATGTAAGCACTTTAATAAGAATGGGATTGATTTTGCAACTGGCACAACATTTTAATGATTGAAAATAAGGTATTGATTTTTTTTTATTTTTTTTAAGTTAAAGCCATCTTTCCATTCATAATGGAAGGTCCTGCCCTTCTTGAGATTTATTACCACAGACCTTAGGCGAAGCTAGCAATTTTGCTCTTATACAGTGAATGAACATAAGGGAAGTCACAAACTAATAAGATGGATGCTTGTTTTATTTTATTTATTTAAACAATGTTAATGTTAGCTTTTTATGTAGACAGAGAAGTGTGGGCAAGAAAGTATTGGAAAATAGGTAGGAATAGATACACCAGAAAAGTAGAAGCCTGGACTTTCTATCCTGCTGTACCCAGAGCAGCCCTTCAAGTCCTTCAAGATTGAGACTTCAGGCTTTCATCTGCCTGCCCACAGCTATGAATAACAGTTTGGAAAAGTAAGACTCAAGACATGTACCTGAAACAAGTCACTCTGTGCCAGTGATCTGGCTGTGTATTTGAAAGCACAGGAAAGAAGGAGGCAGTACAATGCAGGTATCTTGACTAGTTACAAACATAGGCTTGAACACTCCAAGGTAAATCTTCTATTGCTGTGACAAACTTTAAGTGTTTTTAGGGTTTGGTCTGGGCTAGTGGGTTCACACGTGCAAGACCTGAGGCCATTGGGGCAGATTTCCTATCTGTGATGGTGAGTTTTGATACAAAGTAATCCACAAGGAGATGATGTCCTTTGCCTCTCTTCATTGTTTTTGTTGATGTACAGCATCGTTGTTTTTTAAGTCAGTATTTGTTATTATTATTGCATTTGTAATAGCTTATTTTACTAATTTATAACACCTACTGCCTAGCAACAAGTGGCTTCAATTTAAACAATATATATAAATTTAAAAAATTCCCATACATTAACATCTCATCTCCAACAAGTGCTGGTGCAAAGCCATCACTAACTTGTCACTAGCTGATGATTAAAGCTAGGGGCAGAATAATAATCTACCTAGAGCCATGTAGCAGTGAATGCTGAATGTACAACATGCAGTGGAGGAGCTCTGCTTCTCCTTGCAAGGGGTATCACAATGGCTGTAGGAGACAGGAAGTCAACTATGGGAAGAGAAATGTGTCTCTCTGGCTCACAAACAGTGGCTTCAGCTTTGTTCAGCTTATCTATGTTACGAGGATACTTTTCTCAGTATGCATGATGATATAACAAAATATAGTTACTTTGCACATGACACCTGATGTAATCTGTGCCCAAAGCTAAAAGCACCTAGACTTAAACCTTCCTGAGCAGAGAGCGTGTGACAGATTTTCACACTGATGTGAAGTAGCTTCACTGAGGAAGGGAAAGCATAAAAGCCAATCACTCTACCACAGCTTTGGTGGAAACTCAGGGTGCCTTAAGGTTGTTTCTGTTCCAATTGTGTTCACTGTCAACATGCCAGCAATCCATAAATGTCCTATTTGTGTTTGTTTTGTTTTGTTTTGGTTTGGTTTTTGCCTATCTCTAACCTTAAAGCTTGATCCAATGTTCACAAACGCCAATGGAAATCAGTGGGATTTGACTCCTGCAGACCTGGTGCTGGACTGTTCAACCTATTTGGTTAGCTAGGATCACCCCTAGCTAACCCCACCTGGAATATTGCATTCAGTTCTGGAGCAACATAAGAAGGACATGGAGTTGTTGGAGCAGCTCCAGAGGAGGGCCACGAAGATGATCAGAGGGCTGGAGCACTTCCCCTATGAGGACAGGCTGGGAGAAGAGAAGGCTCCAAGGAGACCTTCTAGCAGCCTTCCAGTACCTGAAGGGTGCCTACAGGAAAGCTGAGGAGGGACTTTTTATAAGAGCAGGTAGTGACGGGACAAGAGGAAATGGTTTTAAACTGGAACAGGGTAGATTTAGACTAGATATCAGGAAGAAATTCTTTACTGTGAGGGTGGTGAGACACTGGAACAGGTTGCCCAATGAGCTTGTGAATGCCCTCTCCCTGGCAGCATTCAAAGCCAGGCTGGATGGGGCTTTGAGCAATGTGGTCTAGATGGAGATGTCCCTGCCTATAGCAGGGAGTTGTAACTAGATGATCTTAAAGGTCCCTTCCAACCCACACCATTCTATGATTCTATGATCATTTACCTAGATCATGGCCTGTCCCAAACTTCCCTGTTCCCCTGGGAAAATGTTGCCTCCCCATCATGTGATGGTGATTTGGAAAGATCACAGCTGGGATCAGGCAGGCTGGAGGGCTGAGGAGAAGATGCCCCTGTCTGGCTTCCCACTTTTTCACGGGTCCAACAGGCTCTTACCTGTATGCTTCTACTCTACAATGTGTGCAAAGCCAGTCACATAAACATGAGCATGTTAAAACTGTGCAAGTAACAGCAAGCCCCAAATAGCCTCTGCTCCATAGAACAAGGTATGTTCCCCTCCTGTCTGGAAGAGCTGGGTCCCACATGATCACAATCATAGCATCGTGTACTCAGGCCATGCAGACGGCATGCTGGGTTACTCTGCAGTTGGGGAAAGGAGGTGCGTAGGTTTTGCTGCTCCTGTTGTAACTGACTTTCCATTCTTTCATAATGTAAAATTCTCCCTGGGCTGCAGCCCGAGCCTTTCAGGAGGCAAAACCACTTGCTGAATGTCACGAAGAAAGCAAGTTGCTCTGCTAGAAGGCTGGCAGGAGTACAAACCCAGAAGAAAGTTTAGAGCAATATTAAAACACAACACAAGAAAATCGCGTGAGCGGTACTTTTTGTCCACTACAAATATTCCTTGTGCATTTGGGCAACTTTTCCTGTTATACAACAAAATGTTTTTGTTTTTAGAGAAGGAAAGTGAAAGAGCATTTTCTTAAAGAGAGACCACCTGGTATGAACACAGCCATGGCTGTTAGCTTTGGCAGCAGTTGAGAGGGGGCAGTTATTCAGCAGCGTAGGCTTGTTGGCAGTCCCTGCTTGGTGCCTATTGCTCTGGCGTTCAAATCAGTGACCAAGCACATGGAGCACGAAAATGAAGGATTTGAATGGGTTTGGAAGGCACTGACCTGTTATTCCGATCTCTCTACAGCAATTCTGACAAAGATACACTGAGTCTGCTTAACCCTGCAAAGTGTAGATTCCGGATACTTGTAACAAATTAGGAGTATTAGCCCAGTTAAATTAATCGGAGCAGTACTAACATGCACAGACTGCTCCTGAGGTTTGGCTGGGAAGCTCAGAGAGAGCTCCTCGGTTTTATGCAGCTCAGACATACTTTCGCAGGGCTGCGTGGGACTTCGTCACTGTCACACACTGAGCACTTCTGTCTCCCAGTGCTAACACTTGCTGTCTTGTGCCAACACTAGCTAGTCCCTCTGTAAAAACACTCGGTTGCACATTTTGTAGTTTCTGTAAGCCATGTTCTTGGCTTAGTCTCCAGAGGCTGCAGCCTTCCCTGTCTCTCTCCTGACATGTCAGCCTCCTGTTGATTTTTATTTCTCCGCTTCCCTGTAATGCCTCCTCTCTGCTCCTTCGTGCCAGGGTGTCAATACAATACAGCATCAGTTCCTTCCTCTTTATGTTGTTTACTCCCCAGATCAGGGAACTTGTGGGCTCTCAATTCATACTTTCTTCCTGACTCCCCCATTCCCTTCTCATGCTGTTCTGACTACATGTGACTCAGTTATGTGTACCTGGATCTGAGTTTCAGTTTGACTCTGGTTCCCCCTCTCATTTCCCTGCTCCCTTGCATACTTTCCTTCATATTTTGAGGTCAAACGACATGCAGATCAGGCCTTCAAGTTCAGGCGAGCCTAGCAGTTCCCACAAAATGGAACATTTATTTGACCTTAAGTTGCTGAGAAATTTAGGGATTTTTTGTTTGTTTGTTTTTATCTGTTTGAAATGAGCTTTGTCTTTTGAGAAGGGGTGTGCTGCTACCCAGAGAGACAGCAGTCAGACCCTGGGTGTCTGTCAAGGTGGATGGCATCACAAGTAGCTGACAGTGTTCACCCCAGTGATGAATATGGATATCTGTGGATGTGCAGCTATAGGCTTGTGCACCATAAGTAAATACACTTTGCTTTTGGTGGCTCACATCCTTTTGCCATGGTTGACAGACAGATCCTTGGTTCTCTCTACTCTTCCTTCCTTTTCCTATTGAGTATCTTGGAGACAGGTCTCCAAGTTATAGTGGTGCTTTAATGGTAAGCACTAAAGATAGCCAGCACGTGTAACGGGCAGTTAAATGGCAGATTCCCCTTTCTTAAAAGTAGTATTTGAATTTAATGAGCTGAAACTCAGAAGGATAACCAACAAAAGGCTTCAGATACTACTCTCTAAACTTAATTGAATTAATTTACAGTCTGAACAATTACATTTACATGTTCAAGCAAATGTTTGCCTTTATTTTAAAGTCTTCATTTCTTCTTATCTTCCGGGCCTCAGTGAGGCAAAAGTTCACTCATTAAGCTTTGTGGTGTTAGGACATCTGATTTTACTTGTCTTGGAAAATGAATTTGTGAAATGTGAGCCCTGAACATACTGTAAAAGGATGTAAGCTCTTCTAATGGAAAAAAAAATAAATGGTTATCAGCTTTTAGAATGTATGTGCTTAAGCCCTAAAGGAATGTTGTGTAGTATTAGCACAGTAACCTGCAAGTTCACCAGAAAAGAAAAAGAGCTTACAGTAATTCAGCTGTGGTCTCTGTTTGAAAGAGGTAGACTTTTGTTGGCTTTATTTTTTTTATTAATTTCAAGATAATTTCTATGCTTATTGCAAGAGATCACCTTGTTGCTTTTAAGTACGTTCATTTTACTCTGTCACTATGGGACTCCATTGACAGAGTTTGTAAATTATATCGACATAAGATACAGAACAGTTTGTTATTCCATGGCATCTCTTAATATGCAGGCACTGCAGTTAGCCAAGAACATCATGCTTTACAGATCTGAGCACCTTGGGCAGAAATTCTCCTTTATGTGCCAGAAGTCATGAAACCAAAGGCAGAAATCGTCATGAGGAGACCAGGCACCCCAGACTGTTTGCCGCGTTAATCTTCAGAGCCCATTAAGGTAAATAAAGGCTCCTTCTGTTCTGTTCTGGACTTGGAAAGAAAATTCAGCAACAGTTGGGGCCTTTCTCTGAAGTGACAAGAAGCCAACTATTCATCAGAATATGAAGTGTTGGAAAGCCATAGATAGCAATATCATGCAGTAGCAGGTGCAGGGGCTGCTCAGCCCCAGTCAGGGGAGATGGAAGAGGTGAGAAAAACAGCAGACTGTGAGCAGCAGAAGGGCTCCCAGGGCAGGCTGTGGAGAAGGACGCTCTGAACAGGTCCTCCACTGTCCTCCCACCACTCCTGTATCAATATTTTCAGAGACAAACTGCTTCTTGAGAAAATCAATTAGAGAGAACGTAGTGCAAAAGTAATGACTCTGTGCAGTTATAGACTGTACAACAGCAACCAGAAGACAGGTTTTACTCTCAGATATTCCTATTCAGTCCTGCT
The DNA here is from genome assembly GCA_024606505.1 of Aquila spilogaster. Lineage (NCBI taxonomy): Eukaryota > Metazoa > Chordata > Aves > Accipitriformes > Accipitridae > Aquila > Aquila spilogaster. Next base: position 81,448,507 of record JANHGO010000053.1, on the reverse strand, counting down.
TTGGCAAGCAGCAGAAAATTGTACAGTAAAGACAGTATTCTGACTTGGACTTCTTCTCTCACTGAAGCAGTAAATGCATTTCAGATTTAGAGAAGCTCCAAGCAGGAATCATTGCACTGTAAAACCAGTCATTCCACACTGCGCTTAGTGTTTGTCTCCAGTATCCTGTGGGCAAGGTGAAAGCAAGGTGTTTGGATCTGAAAGAGTACCTCTGGGCACTTCTGTACCACAGCTTATCCAGAAGCACGCCTCGTGCCCTTGGGCTGGCCTGGCTGAGGGCAGCAGGTACAAGTGACTGCAGCAGCAGCACCATGGGGCACCTCCAGGAGGGGCATCTGGTCAGCAGTTGCACTTGAGCTTGTTTGAAATCTAGCCCAGTTATGTCTGCAGGACCTCAGGAATGTGTAAGTGCTGCCTGAGAGTAAGCCTGGAGCCTGGTGAGGCTGCCCACTGCTGCCCAGAGAAGCTGTGGGTGCCCCATCCCTGGAGGCACTCAAAGCCAGGTTGGATGGGTCCCCGGGCAGCCTGAGCCGCCGGGTGGGAACCCTGAGATGGCAGAGGGCTGGAAATGGGTGATCTTTATGACCCTTCCAACCCAAGCTATTCTGTGATTTTATGGTAGGTCCACACTGCCTTCCATAGTTCAAACTGCCAAACCCAGATTTGCAATGGGTGAAAGTGCTGTGATTCCTCTCACTGCCCACTTGGCTGTATCAATGACCGATCAGGCCTGCAAATGTTTGTGCATTCTGTTGTATTCTTTTATCATTATACCCATGTGAAAACTGACTGGGAGTTGCTAACAGACTCCTGTGTGGTTTCACACATCCCGTATTATAAATGCTGTCTTTTATTACACTAACCACCAGCACCAACATATACAAAAGCGCTCATTTTAATTTTACAGCTTTTTCCAAAAAGGTGTGCATGGGAAAAGTCCTGATCACTGTGTGGGGTCGGCTGCAACGTTGGCCTTTTGGGGCACTGTTTGGCTTCCAGACCCTCATGCAGATGTTATTCTGCAAGTGCTGAAGGCCTGGTGGCCTGGGAGTCCTGCTGTCCCCTCTTGCAGCCACAGTGTTGGTGGAATTTGCTCTGGGCTTTGTAAAACCCTCCTGAAGTTTATGCAGATCTTACCTGTATGTGTTGTCTCCTCTCTCCCCTCCTGTTTCAGACCCAGGAGTATGTTTACAAGACTTTCAAGTTTCTCAGCCTTGTCAGAAGGATTGGGAAACACATGGGCCCAGCATGTTCAGCCCTAACCACGCACCCTGAGGTGCTGAGGTGAGCTGCTGGCGTGCAAGAAGGAAGGGAAGAGCCTTCGCGCCCGCTTTTCTCTCACACCCACACATCCACTCATGTGCACACAAGGACGAAGTTCTGATCCCATGCCGGTGGCTACCTTGCTTCCTCTCCATTCTCACCACCCACAAAGTAAGCAGGCTTTAAAACTTGGCATTGAGAAAAACAGAAGTAGATTTTCCTGCTGGTACACCCGTCCCTTATAGCATGAAACTTTAACAAGCTCTTGCATTGAGATGCCCTAATTTGAACAAGGAAAAGTTTGCAGAGAACTGAAACCTGACTTTTCACTTGGAGATAAGGCTATATACATCTCTGCCTACAAGCCCACGGGTATTTAAAAAAACCCACAAAACAAAACAGAATGTCTTTACATATTTAAATGAATTAAAATGAGTCTGCTCTAGATGAGGCATTCAATTCCAGCTCTTAACTGAGTTTCTAAAGGGTGAGTTCCACTACAAAAGAAACTTATTAAAGAATAATGAGGACTGTCAAAAACCATATGCTTAAAAGCTAGTAAATAACAAAGTAAGGCTTTTAGTCATCTTGACTGGACAAGGTGAGGTCAGAAAGAAACAACAACACATCCGGCACCATGGCAATGGGCTTTTCATGCTCCTTGTCTTTAGAAATTGCTTGTTTAGAGAAGTCTTGCTTTTCTTCTAGTTCACACATTCTCTTCTGTTAATCACTGTCCCTACCATGACCTTCTGATATAAAAATTCTCTTTTACACAATATTTTACGTGAAGTGGTATGTTTCTTTTTGCTTTTCTTTTTTTTTTTTTAATCTGAATCTATGGTTCCCTCATTTGGAAGCCCAGAAAACAGAATGAAAGAATAACATGTTCTAAGCAACCGGTGAAATATTTTCTCAAAAAGTGTATTTCGGATGGAGCCTGGAGCTGTCATTATTTTCTGTTTCATTTATACTAAATCAGTTAATAAGTCCTATGTCATGTAAAACATTTTTCCTTGTTTGTTTCTATGATTCCATGATTTTCCCCTCATTAATGTCTATGCCATAATTGTACACAATACCCTGAGCAAAATTTAAATCACTGATGCTGATTTACATTAGTAGATGTTCCATGGGGACAGCTGCTGATAAAAAATCACATTAAAAGTATACACAGCCATAAAGAGCCAATTGGTTGACATCTATTTTTTTTCTGTGTGGGAATGAAGTAGTTATTATTTTACTTTTTGGTTATTGTTCGTTCCTTAGCATGTTCTCTTTTCTTCTTTACAGGTAGGCAAATCATCAGTGTTGATCAGGTGCTGTTTCATCTTATATGTTGTTTGACAGCCTTAGGGTTAACAGAAATCTCACTGAAAAACATTCATAAACTTATGGTGACAAGAGCAGAGGCTTGCAGTACTGTGCTCAGTCATGTCAGAATACATCTGAAATTGAACTTAGAGGACAGTGGTGTCTCAACAGACAACAGAGTGCATGTTACACATCTTTTAAGTAAAGTAAATGGTTTTCCAGTGTGATCTTGGTGTGTAAACAAGAGATAATGAAGACATTAGTGTAATTTTATAGAATGTGAGCTTCCCCCTCCAAAATCTTAGCATGAAAAATCAAAGTGTATTTTATTATTCTTAATGACAATCACAATCAAAAACAAAAAGGCTCAAGTTGCAGAACCAGGAATTGATGACCAGGGGACACTTGAAGGAGGATAAAGAAAGGTTGTTAGTAAGATGCAGTGCATATTCTTGTCCCTGGGAATAACGTAGCAATGTAGTTTTGCAGATTGTAACATCCATTTCCACTTCTCTCTTTTTACGATTCTTTTATAGCAGTCAACAAATAATGAAATATTCTTCTTAATATTCCATAATCTAATCCTGTAAACAATGTATCATTCACAGTGAATAGGTATTGTTAAACTAAAATGTTTTGTTTCAGTCTCATTCTGACACAGTTGAAGATTTTTTACATAAACTTCATGCATAAGAAGAAAAGCATATTTAACATAGACTGTCTGTAATTCATGTAACAGTAGTGAGCTACGTAACTGCTTTGAAAATATACATCATTCATTATATATGAAGAGTTATGTAACCCAAAAAAGACATTATGTAAATCATTTGAACAAAAGGGACCAATCTGATTTTGGCCCTTATTAATCTGCCCGGCACTCATTTCCAAAACATGGCACATGTTTTAAAATAGACACACGCATTTATTAAATGTTGTATAAAACTGATGTACTGTTGAATATTTAAGATGACAGAAGTGTTTAACTTTTCTTTCCAGTTGTCTTACCTTAGAAGCCTGAGAGGCATCCTGCCATAAAAAAAATGTTCAGAAAAAGGGAAAAAAATGGGAAAAAGGAAAAAGTGAGGAAGAGAAGATGGGAATGAGAAAGGAAGGAAGGAAGAAAGGAAGGAAAGAAGGAAGGAACAGAAGAACACGTATGGACAAAACTCATGTCTCATATCCTGAAAAGTATTTAGTTCATGCTGTCATTTTCAAACAAGAATTCTTAAGTTTTACTGCACATAACTATGTCTTCCTGCAAATGTAAGCTCCAAAACTAATTGCTAGGCATCACAGGTAGCATTTACAAAGCATGTGCAGTGATCTGCAGCATCTGCTTCATCTGCAGCATTCAAAAGTCAAACTGCTTGTGAAGTAGGACACTGAATTGAAGGTCCCATGATTACAGTTTACACTCTCTTCGTTGATAGTCTACTTTGCTTGCCATAATCGCATTGGTCTCAAACCTTTACATTGAAAGGCTAACAGAAATTTGTTCAAATTTTGTTTGTTTTTCTAAAAGATAATTACTGTTTCCAGTAGGATTTGTGCTCTTGAGCACTGGATATAATCAAGATGTGGAAATCCACCTGTAATGTTTTTCTTGAGATTTTTTTTTTCATTTGTAATCAGAACAACAGAAGATGTTCTGCAAAACAGCATTTCAAAACCATTGTTTGTACTCTGAAAAATGTACAATTTTACTTTCTTTATTTCAATATTCTTTGGTTATATTTACTCATTTTATGAAGTCATAGCATGGCATATCATAATTTCTGTTATTTTAAAGATAAGTGAGATCTGTACTCACATTGATTGTTTGCACATCTTTTCTAGATTAGAATCTCCTCTTTATCCTATAGTGAAATGGCTTACAAAAAAATCCAGTATCATTTAGAGATGAAGGCAAATAGTATACAAATTAGGACTATATTTTCAGTATCATTTTGCTACATAATTTAATATTAATAGAAGTACTGTTCACCTAATTCATACCTTGAATAAATTCTCTGGAGCGCGTACTGCAATGAAGCGTTAAGTATCAAATAATTCCATTACAACACACATGGTTGACGCCCTGTTCTTGAAAAGATTGTGCATTTCAATTAGAACAAATTAACGGCTGTTTATAGTTATTTTTAAAATTATGTGAAGTGAAGTCTTCTGATATGTTTACACATGATGTACCATAAATTCTACATTGCGGCTGCTAACATTTCAAGCAAATTTATAAACAAATAAAAATGAAGCCAAGGGAAAACCAAGTGGAACCCCTGCTGACCTGACACTGAAGTTTGCACATTAATAAAAGTGATGGTAGCTATCAAATCAGTGCTTGGTTATTCATTCTGTTTGCATGTATGCATATGTAGCTTTAGGATCTTGCCCTTTTCAATGTACAATACAAGTTAGGTTAAGACACACAAGTATTCAAAGTTATGATCAGTATTAAAAAAATCAATAAAAGGGAAATAGAGCAGAAGCCATCAAATGAGGGAGAATTTTCTTAAAATCTCAGTCTAAACTGGAATGAAACATCATGTGATGAATGAAACATTATTAAATATCTAGTTGTTTTAGCACTCAGACTTGCTGGCCAAGTGCAGAAGGTAAGTAACCTAGCAGGTAGTGTAGAGGGCTGTTCCTGCAGCACTGATGCTGGAAAAAGGAAATATTTCCATGCAAGATTCTTATCAGTTTTGTAAACACAGAGGCAAACAACCCAACTCAGTTTAAAATTTGAACATAGTGTGTCTACACAGATAATGGAAACCTCAGTAGCAGAAAGACACATTATATACAGCTTGGCAAAAAGCAGACACTTTCCAGGCCATGGGATCTCTAAATATTCATTTGCTATTTCTTTCTTCTCTTACTGCACTGCTGTAGATCATTTCTCTTGTTCTGTCTCACATTGTTCTTGGTTAGTGGCACTTGCCTGAAATTAGTTTCTAATTGGGATAAATGAACTGAATGTATTCATGGGGCCTGGGCAGTTGTTTTTGGCTTCCAGCAAAAAGCAGTGAACAAGTAGAATCTGGTGGCTGCTGACAGCTGTTTCACATAGAATCACGTTATCAGGGCAAACACATGTAAACGATATGAATAAATAACATGCAAATGTTTATAAATTGAGTGAATTTAACTTTATCAGATTATCCCCAAGCTAGTCTTAGACAGAATTTAGCAGCACTAAATCCTTTAGCAAGTATCAACGCGCAGTGCTTCCCATTAACAGAGAAAGTGTAACACTTTATTTTTTCAGTCATCTTTCCATGTGATACCTATGGAGCAGGAATTTATAGCTCACGACAAAGCAAGGGCAGCATGCAAGTGTGTGCCAATAGTCCCAGGTGTGTACCGGGGTATCAGTTCACCATCCCATCCTGCCAAGAAATTCACCAAGCCCGGTATATCCAGAGTTATGGCCTTATTTTCTAGCCAAAAAAACACTTCTGGTTTTGGCTTGCAGATGTTGACATCTACAGAGAAACATCTAATGTGAACTATAAAGCATAGTGGATGTTGGACAGTGGTAGTTTACTTGGATATCAAGAATGGATTCAGAAACTGGAGATTGAATTCACTCTTCATTCTTCACTCACTTTATGTTTTTGTATCAGAGATTCACTGCAACAAAAAGATTCATGCAGAATAAGTGGCTTTATTCCCTTGTGTCCTAAACTGCAAGAAGCAATCAAACATACTTAGAAAGCACTCAATATCTAAGCTGATATTCCCATGGCATCTACCTCCATTGAAGTATGGTGAATGCTTACTCCTGTTCTGGGTAGTATCTGGTCTTACCACTCTCCAGCACCTTCCTGTAAAATTCCCTATCACCACTCCAGTGATTTTCCAAACTATATAACACTGGTTTTAGACCAGGCATTTACACTGTGACATCTTCTAAACTGGCAATCTATAGTGTTGTTGCACAATTATAGTCTTGTTTAACTATACAGATTATTTAACAATTTCCACTTGGGGTCCGTTTTTGTCTCTATTTTATTTATGCCAAATTGCTGGTTGTCCTTTAATATGCTAAATTGTCATTTTATTGCTTCTACTAAATACGCTTTTATCCATAATCCTATAGTGGTTAAGTTCATCTGTATGGTTAATACCACTGATTCAATTACACTGTGAATGAATATTGCATATTGAATTCTAGTCTTTTTTTGTAGTTTAACATGCATGGAAACAAACCACATATGATTTTGATATAAAGCAAGAACTAAAATATTAGAAATGTATAAATATTTTTACCTCCAAAAGTCCTTGGAGATATACTAGAGAAGTAATGCTTGCAGTTGAACTGAGGTAGAGTGAGATCTAAAGATTAATCAAAAAAAAGTCTGTGTTTAAATTCAAAGTAACAAATCGTTCTCTAAGTCCTTATTTCATGGTCACTTAATTTTCTTAATAATATTTTGTTTATTTTTATAGTTGTTAGTCAGTACAGTAGCTGTTTTCATTGCATACTCAGGGGAGTCAGGGGAGGTTCAGGTTGGGTGTTAGGAAAAGGTTCTTTGTTAAGAAGGTGGTCTGGGACTGGAACAGGCCCCTTAGGGCAGTGGTCATGGCACTTAGTTGCTGGAGTGCAAGTGTTTGGACAATGTTCTCAGAAATATGGTTTGATTTTTGGGTGGTCCTTTGTGGAGCCAGGAATTGGACTCAATGATCCTTGTGGGTCCCTTCCAACTCAAGATACTCTATAATTCTATAATTTAAAAATTGTTTCATTTCCAGCTAATATTTCCTGACCTTTCATCCTTTCCTGTTGGGAATTAATGTGCAAAATTTAAGAATTTGCTAGGAGATAGCTTTTCCCTGTTAGACTAAGACACCTTTTAACTTTCTACTTGATCAACAGAATAGACTGAGCACCTTCTTTGTCTTGAGTGTGTTCTGGTTTTGGAACCAACACAACACAATATCTGTTCACATAATATCTTGCCTCTGAACTAGAGCTTGGTTTGTTCTTTGCCTCCCATAAAATTAGAAGGAATGAAGATTTTAACATGCTGTGCTTTTTACAACCTTCTTTCTTCCTCTTTTCTTCTCCTGCTTTATTTCTTTCTGCTTTTACAAAATTCTGATTACACCTGCTTTGAGAATAATGGTGTCATTGGTTGTTCCTTCTGAGACAGCTTTTTCTTACCAGAAGTACAGTTTGATGCTTAAATGACCTTGGGAGCTAATCACTTCTTCCCCACTGGGCCATAGATTTGGAACAAAGTAATTCTAGGAAAAAGATCTGGCAGATGAAATTATTTTCTTTCTTTCCCTGGCATATTGTCAAAGTACATTTACCTGTGACAAAAGCACCAAATGAAATTCTAAAAAAAAACAAAGACTGCCAGAGTAAAGTTTCTTTCTTTCCATAAGGCCTCCTAAGGTTTATGCACAGTTACTTGTTCTTATGTACTTATACATTAAAACATATCTATGGTCTTCACTTCTGAGGAAACGATTTTCTTGAAAATGAATTATTCCTCTCAAAATAATCTGTGTTTGACAACATTTTCTCAAGGTGTCTTTGTGGATACTAAGAAAATCAGACCTTGGGAGAAGACCTGAGCACCTTCCAATACATATTCTTTGATAATTATCAGATATACATTGCTTTCTTGAAGAACCTATTTGTAGGCCATACGGAGGCACAGATAGGATTTTCTGCACGGTGTGTAAGTGAGGAGGAGGCATAGAGCACCTATGAGGGAGTTCTGCATCCAAATCCTGCATGCACAGTCCTTATGCCAGAAGCCCTCAGTCTGCAGTGCAAGCATCAGTGGATCCCATCTTCTGTTTCCACATTCATTGGTAAAAACAGTCCTTATCAACAGTCTGGAAAAACAGTCATCTCTGAAAACTGTATGTGTTATATTACCCACAGTGAGGTCAAAATGCCATTACAGAGACTGAAGCACTTGCATATGCCCCAAAGCAGAGGTTTCACTTTAGCTAAAAAGCACCACGTAACAGAGGTAGCAGATGTTTAATAGCTGCACCATTGACAATGTGTTTAACTGTTATTAATATTTATAATTCAGTAATGATAACCATGGCTCCAAAGTGCACTAAATGCACTATCCTTATTGCTTTAAGTTAAACCTTTGTCTCAGTTAATTGGCTATGTGTCCCACTCCTATGCAGCCCATATGGCAAGGCCAGGAAATAATAATATTGTTATGCTGGAAAAAATGAGTGACTGCTCTCAAGTGACTGTATGGTCTCCAGACAATTATTGAACTGGTTTAAGCAATGGTCATGCTAAAGAGCCATTGTTCAGCCTTAAGGGGAGGAGTAATTAAACTACTTCATTTAGTAAGATTCCTAGAAATGGCAGAAGCCGTTTCCCAAGGCAGTAGGTCACAGGGCAAGGCTTGATCAGGAGCTGGTACCTGTAGCCTACGAGTTTGACTAGTTAAAACTGCAGGGATGTAAGACTGATGTGGCAAGCTATGGATAGATGTTGCAGCAGAGGAAGTGAATATAAAATTATCAGAGTGAGAGTAGTAGTCACGATCATGGCCAGGAAAATTGAGAAAATATTGCCTTATCATGAAGCCAGGTAGAAAGGAAGGACTAGGGGTTTCTTCACGGGACAGCAGCTATCCATAGCTAGTGAGCTCCAGCAAAGAGCCTGTGAGTCAAGATATCGAGTACACTGATAATTGGGATAGAAACCAGGAACAATTGTTAGATAAATAACTGCCACTTCTTCATTGTAACTAACTTTCTTCCTTGAACATAAATACTTACAGCAATAAAAATCAGTTGGTTATTACATCTCACGGTGCAAGGGTATATTTATGAATAGATTGTGGAAGTGCGATGCAAGCTGTAGGTACTGTAGCATTTTTTTTTTTTTTCTGTAGGC
>JANHGO010000053.1:81398892-81431412 GCA_024606505.1 Aquila spilogaster | reverse complement strand
ATAGAAATCCGGAAATTTTAAATATTTTGATTAAAAACAATCAAGACATTAAAAAGAAAACATAAAAAGTCAAAAAGAAAACAAGAAACTGGAAAAAAATATATTAAAATAGGTTATTGTTTGAAAATCTTCCTTGAAGCTCCTACAATCTGGGAATATTTTCTTCCATCTCACCAAATCCCAATTTAAAACATACTCCCTGTCTCTGAACATTTCCTGTACCCCATTTTGGTAAATACAAAGAAGCTTTGCCCTATTACTGGCTGAAAAGCACCATGTGCTAGATTCATACAGCTCTCCTCTACCGAAATGCTTAGAAAATCAGTGGAAAATAGTAATGAAACACATTCACACATTCAGATAAATGCACTCTTGACAGGATGATCAACATTTCTTGGCTCTCAGAAGTTATGATCCTTGAATGTTATGTTAAAGAAATGGAAAGAATAATTGCTGATATTTCTGACTTACATTTCTCATAGTTCCAGGATTTTCTGGAAGCTGCCAGGTATGCAGGGAAATGTTTGAGTCCTAAAAGTTCCATGAATTATGTATCCCTTGTATGAAATTTCAGATTATCCAATATTTGTTATACTCTATTTGCTATTCATCATTTGCTATTCATTATACTTGTATTTATAAGTTTCAGTTACCCAATCAGGGAGCACAGACAATGCTATGTGATTTGCTTGACCAGTCAAACACTTCAAATAGTGAATAGATGACACTAACAATTTCAGAACAAAAAAAATAGGTTGAAATCTGTTCACATAGAAACTGTTCAGTGAATACTTACAAAGAACAAATGTGTTTGTAGAAATCAGGATTATTTCCAGAATGATTCATGAACAGCAAAACGGCCAAATTAGCAACAAACACTATTTGCAATGGATAATTCAATCAGTCATAGATGAAAGAGAATTGAGCAGAATCTGTGATTCTCAGGAAACGTCAAGAAGCATTTTCCTTCTCTGCCCTACCATCAAAGCTGACGGTAGAACATGCTCTTTTCTATCAAATTTTGTTTTGTATGAGATGCTAAGCAATACTTGAAATCTTTACAGCATCTTGTTGCCCACTCTTTTTAGAGTCCCCAGGTATTTTTAGCCACATTGATCTGCAATAAACTGAGGCATGACTGCATTTGATTAAACCTGAAAATCCATGCCTGCTTAAGTATCTAAATAATCAATCAATTTTGATAGTTAACTTTAGAAAGCTGACTTTAACTACTTTTGGGAAACCCCAGAAAGATTGTGTCAGGACTGGATCCAATCCCCTCTTAATGTTCTGAGATTATCTGTGAGAGACACAGAGACCACAGAAGCTTGTGACCATTCCTTTTCTGTTCAGGTGGTGACACTAGTAGAATAATCCTAGTCCAGTGAGATGACTGATGTCTGAGCTGTATTGTACATATAGTAAATATTGTATGGAGCTGGCAACTCTTTTTTAATAGTATTCCAATAGAGAGTCAGATTGACATTCCTTACCTTCAGCTATGTAAAATGCCAGGGAATATTCCACATAGTCAACTAGATTCTTTCAATAGAAAGAGGAAAAATCTATAGCAAATTGCCTGGAACAGGAGAGATGACTGACAGTGGAAGGAGACTGGATGAAAAGGTTTTTCCATATGCACAAGGTGGGATTCATAGGAGGATGTTGGAAATAGCAGGTATCCCATGTGGCCTCCGCAGGGCTATTCAGAGAGCTATGGATTTCTCACAGGACCTGTTCTGTACCTGCCAGCCCTGCACATGTGTTCTGCATACACTAGACTGCATAACATTGCAGTAGATGTATCTACACAAGCAAGTATATAGCTAACTTTTAGACTACATAAGAATTGAATAACTACTGTAAAATCTCTGCTCATTCCTGTGCTTTGGGAAGATGTTCAATGTCACTTAGATATTGTATTGTATTTCATTTTTTATTTAAAACCCAAACACATCTTAGGAAATGTTAGCTCTTACGTGCTACAGCAAATAAGCAAAGATAATCTGGAAAGATCATACCATATTACTGGATAAGATGATGAATTTTCTTCTCCTTTAATGACATTCAGACCATTGTATCCTTATGTGTGTACCACTTAGTTCCCAGAGCCCAGGACTGGAGGTTGACAGGAAAGATCAGAGCAAATGGATTTGCAGCCTGTACAAGAGTGTAGGGAAGGAGCCATGAATCACACATATGGCCTCATCCTGGCTCCCTTCCTGCTTCATGCTCCTCAGAGAGCAGGAAAAAGAAGATGTGAGACTACTTATCTCCCACTCCACTGCTGCTTTTAGGTATCCTCTCTCACCTGTTTTGTTACATATATTGAATGATTCTTGTTTTCATTACCAGCTCCCTCAGCCATGCAGAGTGGGGAAAAGACTCATAATGAGCTGATGGATCAAATATTCTCTCAACTTATTCATACAAAATGTAGAGAATATATTTCCATTCCTGCATAAACAACATCATCACTTTTGTATGTGACATCCGTCTGAAAAACCCGCATTAATCGCCCCACTTCTTAAACTGTGAGAGCTGTTTCTTCTACTACCCACTGTTTAGATAGATACGATTATAAGAAAAATCTGCTACATATTTCCAAATGTTCTCTTTTGCTGTGTTTGTTAAGTAACAAACCCATGAAAATAGAAGGCAACAGAATGAAGTACATCAGGACAGTACTGAAAAATTGTTCATTTTAGTTTACAGCACTTGTCACAATTAAATCTCAACGTGAAATTCACGTTTACATTTGCTTCTGTATTATTTTAATTCTAAGAGGCTTTAAACTTCCATCCTGGAACTGTAGGTAAATTAAACATCAGTGTCTCGCTCACTTACTTGATTGTTTGTTTTCTTCTTCTTCTTCTTCTTTTTTTTTAATCTGCAGTCATGCAGCTTTTTTTCTCTCTTTTTCTAAAAAAAGAAAAAAGAAAAAAACACAAAAAACGGGAACATGTTGTCATTTTACAAGCCATAAAGGATTCTTTTTTCCCAGATTAATTAAAAAAGGCTTACCAGTCTTGTACTAGGAAAAAAACAGATGGGATGACTCTAAGTAGAATCATTCATTTACATCAGAGCTTGAAATGAGTGGGGCTACTCAAGTGAGTCAAGTTACATAAGTAAAGCACAACTTGGAGAGTAAAATGGACTATTACAGCTAATCAAATGTTAATACTTGGAGTCTGAGGATGACCTTGGGTTACTGAATCTGGCAAGATGCTTTTACCTACCTTGAGTTGAAAAGCATCACAAAGGAAAGCCTGGAGAAACTATTTAAAATAGAAGCATCATAATGTTTCTGAGTCACAGAGCTTTACAGAATGCAAAGAGGTCACAGTGTGGTCAACCCCTTGAGGAAATCTGAGTAATATAAAATTTTCTGCCCTCTGACTTGACTGCATGGGTGGCTGAGCTATTTTACCACTCAGGAAGTCTTGAACAGCAAAAATGCTGATCTGAGAACAAAAGTTACAGTACTGTTTTCCTTCCCCATTCAGTTTCTTCCACGTTCATTTTGATATTGGGGTTTTTTAACTGCATGGAATGACTTGGATGATAATTTTTCTTGAAGTGTCCTGGAAAGAAAATCCTATCAGTCTCATAAAACAGAAAAGACTTTTCCTTTAAGAAATGAATGTGATGGAAGCAGAAGGTAAATTAAAGTTTAGAGAAAGGAAAGAAAACAGGATAACTCAGCCATAAGTAGAAAGAAATGAGTGCTCACATGTACATTCTTTGTGAATGTAAAAATAATACCTAAACATAGGCAAATAGATCAGCTCGTGCAGAGATTTGGATAGTCATAGAGTGATATGAGCATAGGCGTACAGTTTGCATTCTTTGTTCATAATACGGAATTATATATAGACTGGCACATCATATTCATATTCACTGATCTAATTAGAAAATTTTTAGTCTATCATCATTGTGTTTTAATCATTTCCACCATTTATTTGTGTCAGAATACAGTGTTTCTGAGAGTAATGTAGGAACAGCCTTACTGACTGATTGAAGGAGGTATATTTCCTGAAAGCAGAAGAAAACATTTGCTTTCAGTTACAATGTTTTTTCATCTCAGTGCACTCCCAAACATACCAACAAATTTCTTGAAGTATGAAATTCTTTATAGGGATGTTAAGAATGAAGTAAAGACCTTAGAAACACTAAAGCCATGAAGAACTTCTCAACAAAACACACCTACAGATGCACTCTAACACCTGATTAATTTCTGGCTCCAGTTCACACATCCATATGTGGTAAAGGCAGAAGCATTGAAAAACTTGCAGAACTGGTTGCTGGGTTAAGCTTCTTCCCATCTACCCCAATACAGGTTGTATCTTGCCATTAAGATTATATTCTGTGGATAAGGACTATCTCTTGACTCTGTAACTGTGAAACAACCAGCACAGAGACTAATGCAGAACTCCACAAAAGGGAAAATTCCACCTCACAAGGCCATGGTTAGAAGAATGCAAAAACAGCTGTTCTAGTCCATCCGGTATCTTGTCTAGTATCTTGCATCTACCAGCATCCACAATTAAAAATCCAAGGAAGAACAAGCATATATAATGCTTTACATATTCAGACTCAAACTATTTTCATCTCAAAGATTTCCTCATATTGATGAGATTTATCTATTTAACAGTCTTCAGAGGATGACTTTTGCAATTATTTGTCCAGAATCCCATTGATATCATGCCAATTTTATGCACAAGAGCATTGAGCAAGCTGTCCTACTGGTTCATCGCTGGCCACGTGGAAAATCACCCTCTGAAGTTTGTTATGAACCTGACTCTTATTTGTGAACATGACAGATCCATTTCTTGTTTATGATGAAGAAAGTGAACTACCAGTCTTCACATCAGCCATAATTATACAGAGCTCTACCAAATGCTTCCTACATTTCTCTTCTGACTTAAGAGATCCAGTGTATAGCAATTGCTGTTTGTGAAGAAATCATTAAAAAAATAAAAAATCATCTTTTCTGCCCTTCTCTGAACCTTCTCAAATTCTAATACACCTCAGAGACCATTTTATAAGTGGAGATGGGACTGCTTTTCCTTATGTGCATCACTTTACATACATCTACATTGCATTTCATCTATCATTTTATTGTCCAGTCATTCAGTCTTTGTAATACTTCACAGTCTGCCCTTGGCCTGTGAGTCTGAATAACTTGTATCATCAGCATATTTTCTTACCTTACTGCCTACTCTCTTTTTTCAGGTCATTTTTGACACTTCTTTCTGAGGCAATGCTGTTTTAACCAGCTTGTACCAGCTGCACACTCTCAGCACGGCTGGAATAGCTGTCCATGACCTGGACTGGGGTGACACAGTGAACTGCATCAGGCAAGTGACCTGCAGTTTTTTTTGCTGGGCTATTTATAAATGAGGAGGCAGGAATAGTATAAACTGATACTGTCAAACATAGAAGCTTATTCTTTCACTGCCCCAATGGTAAGGTGACTGAACAAGCTTAACCTTGATATCATCAACTTATACTGACCATAAAACTCACATGTTTAAACCATCGTGGACACTCTACGTAATGTCTCTATCTGACAAATAAGACAAAGGATAGGGAAAAGAAGCACAGGTATGTGAGTTCCACCTCCTGTGTGGTGATTTTGTGTTGGCTTTTGAAGCCTTTTCGTGTGTTAACTTTGATAGATTAAATAGAATATCTTACAAAAGAGGACACAGCAGGAGGAAGTAAAAAGAAAGGAAGTAAAGATAAGAGGCTGAGCGAGGAAGAGAGTGCAGTGAACATACACCGATCTACAAAACCTTACAAAGTTGTTCTGTCTTCTCTTCTGTCTTCACCAGTGTGTGCCTGAGAACATATCCCATTGGACTGAGATGTTCTGGAAGCTGTATGAGCTAGCTCAAAATTAAAGTACTTCCTACTTGGAAAAATTTTCATGTGTGTGTCATAAGAGATTCCATTCAAAGAAAAGGCAGAGCACCAAGTGTACTCTTTGAGAATGCTATCCCTGGAAACTTATGTGAAAGAAGATGGAAGAAACATAGATCAAAATGAGTATGTTTCGGAGTAAGCCTATATCACACAACCTCTTTGGCATGTCCTTATCAGAATGGATTGTACCCTTGATTTCAATGACAATATTGATTATATCAACACTGACTGTAAAAAAAAACTTGGGAAAACTAGTTCAGAAGTAGATATCATCTTTGTAGAACGCCACCTTACGTTTTTTTACCTTGCTTGTGCCTAGAAATAGTTAAATAAGCTGGTAGCCCATGCAGTGATTCTAAAACGTTCAGTCCCCTTGGTTAAAGTTTTCAGCAAGTTTGTCCCCAGAAGACTTCAAAAATCATCTGATTCATCCTAGGACATCCAAGATAGACATGGACAATAACTGCAATTTTTCTTCCTTCATCACATTTGTCACAAAAAAAAATCCTGGAAAATCTGCTCAGCATTTCCAGAATGAACTATTTACATGCTCCAGTCTTGAAAAAGTAAAATCTACTTCAAAATGTCTACAGCTATCTCAGTTGCAGCTGTTTACTCACAACTATTTGAGTGGAAGAGCCATTTTGAAACAGTGACTAGAACTGCTTAGTAACAAAGAAAAATACGGGTGATCTTTTTTTTCATTTCCTTCCCTTATTCAAAATCAATAACTGAAAGCTTTAGAAAGTTATGAAATACTGAAAAGAAAGGACTATAATTGAAAGTATTATATGCAATTAATTATAGTTATCACTGTTACCATGATTGTGATTTACAACACGTATCACTCCTTGCAGTTAAAAAAAAGACATAAAACATGAAATTAGTTGGAGAGCAGTACTTTGTATGTTTTCCTGAGTACCAGACTTCTACAAATTCCCTGACTGCCACCAGTTTCCTACTATGTCATAATCATATTGGGGACAGCTTTATGTCCCAATAAACTGCAAAACACAAGGTTAGCTTTCTTTCCTTAAGGCAAGCAAGTGAAGTCAAATAGGATGCTGAAAGAGGGATGGACAATCTTAAAACCGTGGGACATCTGGCTACCCTATCCAAGATGGAATGGAGCAGCTGCAGAACTGCCACAGGAATGCTCCTCAAAGGCGCACAGGAACTGCCATTCCAGATCAAACTAATGGTACCACTACCAGATGCTTCAGAGGAAGATGTAAAACTCCCATAATAGGCAATTATACAACAACATGTTGGTGAGGAAAGTATTTTTCCTTTAAGTCTCAGACATTTAGTGCATGATTTATATTCTGAAGAATGTGCATTGATTTATGTCCTGGAGAAACCACAACTATCCTTATAATTCATACAATGGGTAATCCTTTCTTTTGAAACATCTACATTCTTTTTCTCAGTTACATGTTATGGTAGTCGTGTATTATTAGGAATCAAATATGAAGAAATACTGCAACCAAATGAAATACAGGGAAGAACATACAGGGACAATGCAATAATATAAATTTGAATATAGACAAGAGGTTATGAATAATCTCAAAAAATGTATGCATTTTCCCTTTTCACTACATGACAGCATTAGGTATGGCAAAAATATAGCAAATAAAACACAAGTTGGAGGCATCCAGGTGTGAGGGTATGCAGATGGAAGGAAATGGGGATGAGCACGGCCAGCTGGCTGGATGAGGCCTCTGTCCTTCCTTCTGTCAAAGCTGCTAATCACCACAAAGAACAAGAACCAACAGTGAGGTTCTAAACTAGTTTCCTTAGTCATTTAAGTATAGCTGAAGAAGAGCAGGGCTTAAGTCCTGACGTTCTTATAGACTTAGATTGCATACTCTCAGTGCACAGCACATAGGCTGGTATTATCCTTGGGCAGCTTGTAGTTCAAATTTTGACTAGGCTGCTGAACTGCTTCAGAGAGCTGTTAAATCATAGACTAAGCCAGTAGATTTGTGTCATTGAGATGGCTTCTCTAAAGAGGACATTAAATCCCCATTGGTCAGGGTTGCTACAGTAGACTGAGCAATTTTTTTTCTCTCTCAGAGCATGAGCATGTACTCTAAACTATTTATGTTAAGAAAATGCATGCCAGGATCTGAATGCTTGCTAGGGGTATGACATGACAGGCACACATGCTACAGCTGTGTGCATCCTGCTGATGCCAGAGACTGTATTTCATTTTGAACTACTTAAAGGAATAGTTTAAGTTTTATGGCAATCCACACAGTGCATCAGCATATAAACACATCCTTATCTGAGAGAGGGCTTTTGATCCATGCTGCCACTTTTGAGCCAGCAAAAAGAAAATGGTAACGATGCAAATGGAAGATGTTCACTTAAACATAAGCAGTCAATTCTTGAGTCACCCAAACATTTCTTGGATTATAAAACTATGAGGAACTACAGTGCTAATCTAATCCAATCTTTCTGATATCTCTTGTGAGTTACAGATTGTCAGAGACAGAAGTTCTACAACAATCCTTGTTAAATTGTTCTAGAGGTTAATACTCTTCCTTATAAAACTACTGACTTTAAATCTGATTTTTTCCAGCTTCAGTGTCCATCTAATTCATTTTGTTATATCTTTGTCTGTTGGATGGGAGAACCCATAATTATCAAACATATTCTCTCTATGGGTATACTTATAAACTGTGATTATGTCATCTCTTTTCTTTTGATAAACTAAACAGATTGAACTCACTGAGTTTACAAGCTTTGTTTTCTTGTCCTTTAACCACTCCTGTATTTCTTCCCCAGGTAGCCCCTCTCAGCTCCCCAGCAGGTCTTTGTAAGATGGTGAGCCTCCAAACTGGATGCATTAATCTAGTCACAGACATATAGATACCAAATATAAAGAAGACACAACAGTCTAACTCCTCCTCACTCTTTAAGGATCACAAAAATCATATTTGTTCAGTCTGTTTACATTTTGTGACCTACTGGTTACCCAGTTCTAATAAACTCAGTGTGTTCTGTGCTATTAGTCAATACAGTTTCTTAAAGAAAATGTTTGCTGGGCACTCAAATGAATTCCTGACACAAATCTATTTATATTGTACCAGTGCTATTTACCTTTATTAACCCAGCTTGTAATCCCATCAGAGAAAGACATCTGGTTGGTTTGACAAGAACTATTTTCATAAACTCATGTTGATTGACATTTAATATATTATGCACTTTTGGAAGTTGCTGTATCCCAATTGATAACATTTCATGAGGAATTATTCCATCAAGTGCTGAAAGACTGTGTTCTGCCCCTCTGGAAATTCTGCAGGTCATTTCATATTAAGTGGATTCTAACTTATATTAAACCTATCTCTGACTTTTGTCATATAATATAACGCAGCCATCACTGCAAAGAGGCTGCCTTACACAAGTGAAATGGCTGGGGTAAGAGTGTAAACACTTCACTACAAATTAAACGAAGCAAGTAGTCATATTTAAGCCTTAGGCTTCCAGAAAATCAATCTTCCCATGTGAGAAAAACTCACTGATCTATAGCCTACATGAGTGTGTTTATTTAAGAAATACATTAAATTTATTATGATAACATAGGTCAGTATATAAAAGGATGCGTCAAATCCAAACCACTTAGATTTCTCCAAAGCCCATGTACCAGTGGTAATACCATGCTAGAAGACAAAGAAAATTCGTATTATTTACTGTAAAACAGCTTACCATGATAAAGGCAATAGAAATAATACACAGTATTCCAGAAGTGAAGTGCAATGGACAGAAGTGTAATAGAATGAAATGTAATCAAAATGCCCAAAGTTCTCATAGAATAGGTCTGGAAATTGGAGTGGGCTCTGAGGTGGTAAGCTGGCTCACTCTGTATGGCTGTGATGAGCAAGTCACTCCAGTTGTCATAAAAAGAACACCTTGCATACGTACTTCCAGTGACTATAGAGAGAAGCTAAATGAATCACTCAGCTTAGACACCTCATTTTTTATGGCTAAATTAAGGTAAAATATACCCTGCTCTTGCAGTCATAGACATACACAAACTTCAGGTTTGAGGGACAGATAGCGAAAGAGTTCTGTTAATTTGTGCATCAGAGTACCTCAGGCAGCCAATCCCATTTAATAGTCCTTCCAGTTATGGCCCAGTGCTTTACAGTTAGATTAAAGAAACTTATTTCTTTTAACTTGTTTCTTCTGCAGAAATTCAAAATCATCCCTTTGGAAATCACTCTGCAAGTCCAGCACTATGTACGAAGTTTAGTTCCTGCTTTCTGTAGCACGACTCCCCTGTCCTTTTCCCGAATTGCACCAGCATAATCCAAAAAAAACCCACAATCTTTTCAGAGTTTAACAGCACTGATAGGTTGTGTTCCATTGTGCCAGACCCAATGTACTTTACTAAGCTCCAGTTCAGATATCAACAGTGGTGACCCCAAACTAACTTGAAGGCAAAAGATAAGGTCCAAGACTACTTGGCCAGAAGCAATCAAAATTTCTTTGTATTAAAGTAAAGATAACAACTTATTAACTGAACTTTCTGTATCCTTGTCTTATCTGACTGATCATCAGAAATGTATCTGCTCTGACTGCTGGCCACCGACTGGTAAATTGATTCCTTTCCTGAGTATAGGTTTGTGACAAGTGACTGCAGAGAGTGACTCTACTCAGATGAGATATCTGGAATTTCTAACCTCCAGATCTCCCTGAGATTACATATTCTTGGGTTCTTGGGTTCTTGTTGCTGTTTTGGGGTTTTTTTTGCTGTTGTTTTTTTGTGGGTTTTTGTTGGTGGTGGTGGTGGTGGTTGGTTGGTTGTTTTTTTGGTTGTTTTTTTTTTTTTCCTGTAAGAGAGGGGGAAAAAAAGAGAGGAATATTTTTTATTTAATGGAAGTAAACTTTTCTACTTAATAAATTATTCTGATAAAACATTCCCAAATAATGTTTTTTTTTTCCATTCTAGTGGCTGTTTCTTTCTTCTCTAATAATGACACTGTGTGGACAAAGCTGTCAAGAGGGTAAAACCTGGAGCAAAAAGGACATACACATCTGCAACCATGTTACTGAGATTTAGTCTAGGATGGTAAAAATGTCTGAATTATCACTGCTTGCAATAGTTGTAAGAGCATACAGGTACATACCATGTATGTATGGCCAAAACTAGAGATAAAGAGAAAGAAATAGGCTAGGATTAACTGATGGAAAACCTGGAAGTTTCCTTCAGAACTGTCATGTTTCTAAGTGTCATTACCAAGGCCTATAATTATACACATTAGATTCTTGCACCCGGCTTAATGATGTAAGCTAGTCTGAGAGCCAAGCCAAAATTGACATGTAGCATAGACTGTTGCAAATCACAGATAGTCTGAATCAAATAGTTTCTAGAATTATCTTTGTAAACTCTCCAGGAGCTTAGCTGACCCCTATCAACCTTCCAGTATGTTACAGCTAAAAAATGAAAAATGCAGAGCTTGAAATGAGAAGTACAGAAAACTGATTCAGCTGTCATTTTCTGATACCGATAAAAAAAGATATAGTAAATAGGAAGTGCTTCATCATCTTTCTTCCACCTCCTGCTTAATTTTTTAAGGACAGAAAGTAACATTTTCCTATATACAGAAAAAAAAACCCGACTCATTTTCTAACTAAACCAAATATTTTTCTTAAACTAACTTTTATTTTCCCAAATATTTGACAGGAGCAGACTGTACAGTTCTGAAGAAGTTTAGTCAGCTGTGCAGATTGACTTTTGAAGTGTAAAATAAACCTTTACTTAACAGATGTCAAAAATATGACTTTGTGAGATAATGACAGGTTTTGTAATAGGTTGGTGGTGGTTCTTTCTAAGTGGAATGAATGAAGTTTTGGTGCCAACTCTTTAAATAAAATGACAACATGATTATTAACAATTGACTGGAATCAGTCAAAAAGAAAAAGCAACAACAAAACTGACTGTACATCTTTTTTGTGTGCTTGGAAGGCACAAACGGCTCACTAAATTTTACCAAAGCACAACTGTCTTTTATGGGTATGTTCGTCCTCCACTTGGGAGCTGCAATGGAACCGAAAGGAGATAACCCAAGAAGATGGCCGTAGACCCAGTCTTGAAATATCTAGCAAAGCTTACCTCTCCCTTAGGCCCACTTTCCTCTGCAAGACACGGGTATCCTGATTTCACACCAATTTGGTAACAATTTCTAGAGCTGACTCATCCCTCAATCAGTCAAAACCAATCCTTTGCCACACCAGTTCAAACAATTGCTATTTTTAGGGAAGGAAAGTGAGATCCACTGTAAGATTCATGGCTTCTAATATCTTCCCAGGAAACAGTGCTGGTCCTGCTGTCAGCACAGTGAACTGCACCAGAAAGGCATTAACGCTCCCTCTAAATGTTTCGCACAGAGCCAACTCTTTTTGCTGGACAAAACACCAGCAGCAAAGGCTTGGAAAAACTGAGGCACCTGAAGTGAGTGGCACTAATTTTCACTGCTGGCTGAACCCAATGGTATTTGGTATGGATTCCATCAAACTTTCTCATCCTCCAAAAATAGCCCTGTGGGCTGTCACAGTGAGTCTGGCTGGTTGTGATTGTTCTATATTGTCAGCCAGACTATATCATCCTGAGCTGGAAGCTGAAATGTGGACTTATTGCGGGACTTGGAAAAAAGATGAGGGACAATTTAATCACTGGCTGCCCCACGCTGAACTTGCTTGATGGCAATCAGGAGTTTCTCTATGCAGACCTGAGAGCTTTCACAGAGGGTGAGTCCCATTAGAAGGGAGTACTAACATGGACATGTGTACAGACTCTTTTCTTACTTGCTGGCCTTGTGCCCAAGAGCCAGACCTGCTTCTAAATATATCAAAAATTTTGAAGTCCCATGGGAACAGTTGTCCTTTGCCAGTGAAACCATGTGCTGCTCATCTCCCTGTCAGTGCTGTACTGCCAGCTCCCAGCCCTGCCAGCTGACACACCACTGCGGTGACGGCCAGTCATCCCCACCTGCCTGTTGGGTCACCCAGGGACCAGAGCTCCTCATCTCTCCAGCTTTCTTACCACTGTCCTTCAGACTGACCCCTCCAGTACTTCTGTTGTAACTCCAGCCTTGTCACTATTTCTGTCCTTTCCTCACTCTACCTTTATTTGGGATCTTCTTCCTGTCGGTTCCTCACTGCTTTGTTGAAATGATGTATTTCCTTTCCTCTCTTCCCTTTTTTTTTAAATATTCTTTGCTGTTGCTCAGATCCCCCTTCCAGCCGTCAGGTTCCCATGAATCCTCTGCAGCAAGTTTTCTGGCTCTCCTCCATACATTACTTCACCTTTTCTTTCATCCTATCAATATATACTTGACAGCCCTCTCCACCCCATTGCTGTTGATTTCCCTGTCTGTTATAACCCTGAAGATTCAGGACAAGACCGTGAAGAGAGGTAAAATCACCAAAAACCTTTGTACATAGGTACAAGTGCCATTGCAAATATGATGTTTGAGTGGACAGGTTATTCAAAGTTGACCATTACTAAGCAGGCAAAACATCCCCTTCCTCCTCTGAATTGTTGCTATATGTACTTCACAACAGAAGCTAATGAAGAAAAGGAAAATTCTTTGCTCTGCATAGGGAATTAATGCAGCAGGCCTGCCATGGCTCTTCTGGACCCCTCCCCAGCTACAAAGAAAATTCATGCAAGTCCCCTGTAAATACATACCCTCAACATTTCTGTTAAATGTGTGCTATTTACACAATAGCCCATTACAACAGCCCATCTGTCAACTCTCTTTCATGACCACAGGTGGAAGATGAATAATTCTATTGAATGGAGCATTGAGGGTCTTTGGAGGGAAGCTTGTTTGTCACTGTAGAGCTAGGCCTCCCACAGAGCCGAGATCTGTAACCTTCTGGGACTTCCAGCCATGGCTGGCCTTTAGCCAAACAGCACCCAGGGCAAGTCAGAATTTCATGCCTTTCCAGAACACTAATTGATTGGGGATAAACATTAACCAAGAATTTCAGTTGTGCACTCCAGTCTTAAACATGATGAACAGATGCCCAGCTAACTCAACCCTCAGGCTTACCCTACTGCAAGGGTCTTTTTATAAGGCCCAGGAAGTCATGGAAGTTAAGTTCATTTTATTATGGAGAGGACTACAAAGCATCTGAACATTTTTCTTTTTAAGCGCTTCCCTACAGTTTAGGAAATAACTGTGAAAACTTGGACAGGGACAGGGCACATCCCTAGTTCTTGAGATGGACTTACCGGTTCAGCGATGAGAGCAATGAACCATCACCTCAGCCCCGGCTGAAAGCTGGAGCCAAGTGATTATTTAGATTACAAACACATACACAGTGATAGATACTCCACCCATTCCCTGAACTCCAAGAGACATCTTGCCCTTCCAAAAATGTCATCGCAGGTTCTCAGCAGATTTGGCAGAGCATAGGCGGTTTCAATACCACTGGCCAGAGTCCAACAGAGAGTATATAAGTCATGGTCTCCCACCCTATCACCAGTGTGGGAATAAAGTTTCTAAAAGGCGGTTAGAAATCAAAGATCAAAGAAAGAATGACAGAGATTTTGTGACACTCTAAAACTATTTGCTGAGAGCTGTAAGATTGCTAGCCTCCCTACTTTTTTTTTTTTCCAGGATGATTCAATTACTCAGTTAAGAAAGAAACAATCCATACCTGCACAAAATTCAAACTGAAAACTAAAAACTAAAAAATACAAAAAAGCCAGCATGCAGTAGGCTGCCCTTAAAGTCAGGTTGCCCCTTGCGTTGTCCATGTGGAATGTATTTATCATATTAGTTTTTCCATTAAATTTCCTTTCTTTTTCTCTTTCTGCTCATCTCAACACTTGTTTATAGTTCTACAAAACCCTTGCTCTTCTCTTTATTTTATTTCTTGTACTGGAAATGATTCTTTCTGAGCCTTCTACACCAACTTTATCCTAGTAGAACTTGAAGTCGTTCACATTGAAATTAAACTTTTGAACCCAAAGTGTTTGAATTTGTTCAAACTTAAGCAAAATCACTCAGAGATCAAAAGTCCTCCTTATACTGAAAGAAGAAATTGGAAGATAAGACATGGAAGAAGTGGTGAAAATAAACTTTCATTCTCTACAGCATTATCAGCTGAGGACATGTCCATACCTTCCAATGCAATGCTGCACCTTTGGCTGTTCCCCAGATCCACTGCGAGCAAAAGCACCCTGACAACATCATCTTAGCTCAGACTCAGGAGGCAGAAGATCTACATTTACATAGCACAGGACTCTAACTAAATTAACACTGCTTCATAGAATGGCTAATCACAAAAGGAACAACATTGTCATGAAGCCAGTTAAGAAACTGGCTGGGGAATATCTATACTATGTTGCATGGTACAGTATAGACATTCCAAATCAAAGTTACTTTTCAGTACAATCCTTCCTCTGAATACTAATCCCACAAATGCCAGTCAGAATCATATTTCTGACACGAAGTGCCCAATGACAGAAACTGTGAAGTGTTTGGGAGTGTGCTGCCTTCTAACTTTAAAACTTTCTATGTATTTAAAACGTATAGCTGTCAAAAATAGCATTTTTTCCAGTACTCTTTGTTCTTTCAATCTTTCATTTTACAACTAGACGCCTTCTCTCCCATCTACTTTCTGTCCCACTGATAGTTAAGATTTCTGCCTGTGGTACGTAAATGCAAAGTAATGGCCTACGTAGGCAGGGATTTAGGGTGTATTAGACACCAGAAAATAGTGAATTCTATGAAAAAAGTACAGGTCTGAAATACTCACTTTCAAGAACCTAACTGCCCCATCAAAGTCCTTAGTGCCCCATCAGCGGCCCATTTCAAACTCTAAGAGTGTTGAGATCTAAGCAGTTGGAGAGAAAATTGTATTAATAACTACCCCAGTAATATTTTACATTGGACATCACAAAAGATCTGTGTGCTTTTTCCAGCACATTTACATCTAACTTTTCTCAGATTAATGCTGTGGTTTCTTATTAAAAAAAAATGTTCTGGATATTTCCTCTGCTCTTGACAATGGATCAGTTCTAACCATCTGTACCATTTTCTATGGATTCTGCCCAGATTAGGCTGGTGAATGGTAGTACAGAACACTATAAGTCTTTCATTCTTGGTCTACAGTGTCTGCCTGTCTTATTTGTAGCTGATGGCTAAATTTCTATCTGATACAATTGCTGAAATAGCCTTGAAATGAGAATCGCCCGTAACTGATGTAGTGATGTCTAGAAGCATTTGCAGAATCTAAATGACAAGCTGCAAACACTGTCTCTGGAGCACCATGTCCAGTTCAGTTTCTTCCTGTTCCAAAAAGACCTACCCAAACTAGTGCAGGCCAGGAAAATTACTCCTAGTTCAATGGGGAATTGATTTTGTTTTAGGAAAAGAGACTGGGAACAACACTATGCAAAAAGACAGACACTTAAGCTCTCCTTCGGCTGTACTAGCCAGACCACAGCACTCCTCTTCCATGCCATAGCTGGGTCACATTCAGCCCATTTAGAGTAAGGCCAAAACAAGACTGATCTTGGTTTGTCTTCATGCACACACTTGTGGCGTACATATATCAGTATTTTGATTCAGATCAGGAGTGTGCTTTTGAAGCAAATCTCCTGATCTGATTGCTTCATGATGCAGAATGGTTTTAGGCACAAACTGGATTCCTTTCATATTAAGTTAATCTGGAATATGCAATAAAAGTTCATCTGGTGAGCTCTAGCCACTAACAGTGTGTCAATCCATGGGATCAGACTCAACTAAGCAGAGTAGGTATAAAACCCCCCAATATTTGTAATGTTGATGTGGACTCCTCAGCAACAAGTTTCATTCTGCAGATTTAGTCATACTATGCCATGATCCTCACTAATGCAAACATAACCAAATAATGCCTACTTACTCAGAAGCAAACTAAGAGAGCCCACACTGAGCACTGTTGCCCAGCTAGATTGTTTCAAATGCTTGTTTATAATTAGCCCAAGTATTTTCACACTGCTCTAAGCTAACGACAGTGACCGCAGCAAAGAAATTAAAAGTAACCATTGGAGTGATGAAGATCTGGATCATTCTTTCAGCAAGAACAAAAAGATAACACATTCTGAACAGATTTTAGCTGCATGAAATTACATGATCATCCCTAGAGTTTTCTCCCACTTCTGCCTACTTACAATGTATCTTGCTACATTTATTTCAAGATGCATAAGTTAGAAAAAGTACATCAAACAGCAATTAAACATGATAGGAAATATTTGATAGAGAGCTTCACCTTGGTCCCCTCTCTATAGTAGTCATTAAGGAACCAAGATAAGGTCCCTAGCACCATACAGGCAAAGCCTGGGCCAAAAATCCTCAAAGAAACATCACACCTGACAAAGGGAAGTCAGCTTTGGGAAACCCAAGAAATGTGTATTTGTTCTTAAATCTAAACTGGATTCAGGGAACACAGAAGAAAAAAAAAAAAGAAAAAAGCATAATATGCAGAATATCTTTACAATATAAATAAGCATTGTCACATGTATATGGATTTTCATTCACAGATAATGGACTTATTTCCATTTTTAGCCAGGAAAGAAGCATAGGGGAGTTTCTTATGACTCCTTGAAGGTTGTTGTAAATTTTACAAACTTGTTTCCAGGGGGGCTGTGTCCTTTGTGGCTTGTCAGAATGGACTCGACCCCAGCACTTCTGGAACCACCAGGGCATAGTCTAGCTGGTACCTATGCCCAGCAAGACCATTAGTACTTGTGCCTAGTCCTTCAGTCATAACAGCTCTTTACTTTTCTCAGGTACATGCCCCATGCTATAGCCAAAGGGAAGAGGACCCAAAGCTGTAACTAATGTCTATCAGGGACCAACACAGTAGGAACATATCTCTTTCACTTTCTAAGTCTAAGATGGCAAGAAATAGACTCTGGACATTTTGCTTCAAAAATTTTGTTAGATTATACTTGCTATTCAATGAATTTGGCATTTCTGAATGGTCAGTTCCCCAGCAGGAATAGAAAAATCTCTGAGGTAAACAGAATACGCGTGGGTTTGTGATTAGTGTGCAGGACATGGAATTTCGGAGCTCTGGGTTTCTCATCTGTCACTGGCTTCTTTGCATCACCGGGAATGCCACTTAAACTTCTATGCCTCAAGACCCGCATCTCTATAGGCTTGTTGTGAAACCTACCTACATTATCTGATGATGTTTATACAGTCACGTCACATCCTCAAGTGGCAGGACTCTACGGGGGCAAACAATCATTAGTGTGGGCTGAGAAAGAAACAAAGTAAATAGAGTTCTGCTCTAAGCATTATTTAAGGAAAGTGTGGGTGTTAAGACTAATATGTCATATTGAACAAACACACTTTCTTTGTTTTATTATTCATTTCTCACTTGGCATTCAAAGCATTGAGAGACTAATGGATTTTAACACTTCTACATGTTTTTTCCTGTTACTGAGGATGCGGTAGTTCATAAAAGTTAGAAAAGTTTTTAATGAACAAAGTAAAAAGACATGAACTTAGGAAATTTGATCACAAATTAATACCCTCCTAAGGGAGGACTTTGTTTTTTGCCTTACTGGCTCTGCTTGTGACAAATTTGAAACAGCATGACAACTCATTTTTCAACAACAAAAAAGGAATTTCAAAAATGTCAGTGTGATCATTACTTAATTCTATACATTTTTTTAATAATATTGTTTTGAATGACCTTAAAGTGAATGACACTAAAGCTGATATATATCAGCAACAGTCTTAGAGAATTAAATCAAGCACCATGTGTTGGCTCTGCCTGCTTGTCTGCCCATCTCTTTTATTACCACAGCTGTTTAGTGCTTATTCATAATCAGAGTGTCTATACAATTCCAACAAGAAGTAGTAAATCAAGTATCATAATCAGATCTATCTTGAAAGTCTAGCAGCAGCCACCAAACCCTCCAAATGCTCTGCTACCTGACATTTATCCTACACATGCGAAGGTCAAAGGCTGACATTAAGTCAAATTATGGATGTTCATATCATGTCCAAACTGGAGTGGGTCTGGAGAGATCTGAGACTGAAACCACAATTCAGCTGGTTCCAGGATTAGTATTCTGGGACAAGCCTATAGAGCATTTTACATAATTTTTAGTTTTGCAGAGATATAAACTGTACAAGAAACATAATGAAGAGAGTTTAAGCCAACACACAGTTATGCAAATGTAACTGTCATTTCATATGCATTTTAAGGCAGAACTAGTCAGAACTCATGCCAACAGTGATCTTGCACCTACTACTGCAGGCTGCTTGTTTGCGCCTTTATGTCACCATTGCTCTCATCATAAGAGTTCATATGAATGGTTTTGCCAGAATTATAGAAAGACCAGTGGGAAGATAGTGATGAGCAACAGAAGGATTCTGGTACTCCTAAGTGACACCAGTAACTCTTGTCACAGCAAAAGTGCAGTTTATATCTGCAGCAGAAAAAATATTGTTTTGGCAAACAATAGTAGAACAAGGGGCAACAGGCAGAAACTGGAACACAGGAAGTTCCTTGCTAATTCAAGGAAGAACTTCTTCACTGCCAGAGTGACAAAGCAGTGGAACAGGCTTCCCAGAGGGATCATGGAGTCTTCTTCTATGGAGATATTCAAGACCCATCTGGCTGCCTACCTGTGTGATCTACTGTAGGATACCTGCTTTGGCAGGAGGGTTGGAGTAGGTGATCTCTTTAGAGGTCCCTTCCAACCCCTACGGTTCTGTGATTCAGTGACTGTGTTTTCATGAGGGGGTAATTTGTGTGACTTATATGACTACAAGACTCATCTTTTTATCCACTCTTGTTCAGTTTGTGATCATGGGGAAAATTAGCAATGGGCTTCCAAGAAACTGACGACTTGGCACCAACTGAAAGTTTTTGATGTGATTTTCATAAAGATTCTTCTTGAGAAGAAATGGAAGAGAAATAGATTTTATTTTACAATTTTAAAATCAGTGCAAGTTTCAGTTGTATTGCCTGGTAGACATCTCACATGTGAGACAAGTTCAGTTTTGCATTGTAGTTGTTCTTGTAGAATTTCAGCTACCCTTTATGGTATCTGATTTGATCGGGAAAATGGGCTCCTTCTGGTTGGAATTCAACCCAAAGCTAAAACACGGGGAAGACTGAGGTCCAGAACTTGGGCAAAAAATTGCACTTAAAGGGTAAAAGAACCACTGCTGAGGAATTCTTTATACAAATCACATTTGGTTACACCTCAAAAAAATGCCAGATCAAATGCCTGCCAGCTGCTGTGCAAGTTAGATTCAAAACAATATTGTGGTCACTGGGGTATTTTAAGTAGCTATTGTTCCTCATAAGGACAAATTCAGGAAGAATATGCAAACCAGTTAAGGTTCATGCAAACACTGAGAATAAACTCTGCACATTCAGTTCCCAAAACACATACCAGCAAACAGACATTTTCCACTTTCACAGCAACGTTGAAGCTGTTCTTCTTCTGTGGGACCCAGGTGCCAGATCCAGCTGGAGAGCCGAATCTATAGTTGTGTTCAGCACATGGGTAGGACAGAGGTCCAGCAAGGATGTGTTTCCCAGCTGAACCGAATACTACAACACGTGGCTGACCAGTTTTGTGACTGTCCCTGTATCCCACTCAGACAGAGCTCTGTGAGCTTCTGTCCCTGTGGGTGAGCTGTCTTAAATGCCTTGTCTCATTAACATGTCTGCAAGGGGCAGTGAATATTGCCCCAGACAAGACAACCCAGCCAAGACAGAGCCAAAAAGATATTCATGGAGAAGCAATGATATTTCTGAAAAGTGCAGACTCACTTCCCTGCTTGCCATGAGACTGTGAAAGGGATGACAGCCATCCCAGGCACATCCACTACTTAGGCTGTCCCTTGAGCAGCTTTCTGCAGCTCCCACAGCCATCTTATCTCTTCTTTCTTTTTACAAAGATATTTGATATAATTGTTGTCCATGCCAATGCATTTTCCTCCTTTTGTTAGTGACATTTGTGAAATCGTCTCAAAGGATTTTAGAGTATTCAGTCAGGATTTATGAATGGGCTTTAAAGCAGAAAACCTGCTGTTGAATATCCATGCTCAGTCACACTTTGATAACCAGTCACTTAGATGGTTAAAATATAACTTCTGTGAGCTGGGTTTCCTCCCGCTTGAGCAAGTACTAAAAAAAGAGTCTGCAGACTGGGTCATCTCACAACAGAGCCCTTCTTCCTGCTTCTCTGTCCTACGGCCTCATAAATCTCTGCCCGTGACATCATAATCTGTTGCTGTGGGAATCCTGCTGGTATCACAAACAGGGGATTACGACCTCAAAGTGGGAGCAAACAGAAAGAAGAGATTGGTTCCGTGAGAAACAAAACATCCTCAGGGAAGATGTATAGATCATCCTCTCAGACCTTTTAAGATTGGGCTTATCCACGTCCTGGAAACCTGAGATCAGATTCCAGATTGCTGTGTCGCAGTAACCTCACTGACAGAGTAAAGAACCTGCTAAGGGCTAACATCCCTTGACAGCCCTCTACAAAAAGCTGGATAAGGATGCAAGGCAGACAGGCGTACAAAAAAAAGGCTCTTAGGCAAAACACAGAAAAAGATATATATTTTTATTAGTGTAAAACCCATTCCCACCAGATAGGATAAAATAGCAATAAAATACCTGTATAAATTGAGCTTATACAAAGAAAGTTCATTTCAGTCTCTATCACCTGCCCATTTAATGACTTTCTTGCACTCTTGTCTTTGAAGAACACACATGAGATTTTGGCCATACCACTGTGGAGACCTATGATGAGGTTTCCTAATGGAAACAACTGCAACAGTGTGTTTACATCTGAGCAGCTCACAGACCCAGAGGATCACAGGCAGGTCTGAGCAGCACCACATTCCTTGAATTGCGCCACATTAAAGGACAATGCTATAACTTAAGCAGTCACTCCACAAATTGCTTCAGGAAGAGGGAGAAGACTGCTGGAGGATGTTCAGTGCGCCCACACACAGCTGGATGAGACCCTGAGAGTCACTGCAGCCTCAGAGCTGAGGCCAGTGTTTGCAGAAGCACTGCAGCTGGGAAAGGACACAGGTTTTGATGCTGTCATTCAGAATTTCCACACAGAGCTCCTTTGATGTTTATCCTTTATTACTAATCTATTCGAACAGAATATGAAGGAAGTGCAAGATCAGTAAAGGCGTATGCAAATATAACTTTTTACTTGTAGGTCATTGCCATAGAAACTATTGCTACAGGATCTAGAGAGACATGGCTGGACCGTTGGGGCACAGAAATGAGGGTCTCAGGCTCTCGTGTCCAGTACCATTAATATTTATGAAGGTTTACTCCATTTTCAGACAAATTACTTACATTCTTATTTTCAATATCTGCTAAGTAGGAACAAAAGTCCCAGTCCATCTCGCTCGAGTGCTAGGAGGAAGCCTCATTCTGTGTGGACAGCAAGCTGAAGAAGACAACCCAACTGCTTTCTGGAGTGCCTTTCAACCTCTATTACTGACTCTGGCCTAGGGAGTCCTTGCATCCCACCATCCCAAAGACCCCATTTGTGTCTCAGGGTAATAACTATGTGTCACCCAGCAGGCCCTTACTCTTCACCAAGCAGTGAATCTGACTGCAGTCACTCCATATTATTCTGTTGTATCCTTACATCGAGTGCTATGCCACTGCAGTACATGGAGGAAGGACAGAAGTCCCTGAAGGGGCTCTTGCCTTCACTCAGTATCAGTCTCGTGCCTCTGGGTAGGTACTGAAGAGCTCCGCTCAAAATTTGTTTCATTACAGTTGCTTCCCAAACTTTCCTGGGCAGGTGAAGATGCAGGTAATGAGACAGTCTGCATTACATCTTGAGACAAGTGCTGGAGTGGAGGGTGCTTGGGAAGGCTGAAATTGTTGTTGAAAGCTATTTGCTGTTTGGTTTCTAGGAGACAGCATGACTCATTGCATCTTCCCCTGTAGTCTGCACCTCTCAACCATTTATCAGCTAACACACTTGATCAAGACTGATAAAAAATATTTTAGAAAAATTATAGAGAGCTCCACTATAGAATGGGAACATTAAAGTGTAGAAATAAAATGATTGCCAAAGATAAGGCCTACTCCACTAGCATTGAAGAATGCAGGCTCTCATTCATCCCAAGGGATTTATTAGTGGAACTCCCACTAGTGCAAGTAATAAATGTGTGCATAAATCCCTTTGTATCTTGACAATTTTCTCCCAAACCTGATTTGACCAAACTTCATTGTCAGCACTCTTTCTATGTGCGTCTTTAAATTACTACTGCTGTTACTTAATTCAGCACTGTCTAAATATATCAAAATTAGAAAAGAGCCTTAATTTCAGTTGATAGGTATCATTTGCATATGCACACCTTTGTAATAACAATAAATAGTCATAGTAGCAATAAAAACAGTAACAGGCTAGAACATAATTTCAGGACCACAAAAAAGCAGACGTGGATTTGGTGGAGTGATCATAAATCAATCATAGCTAGCAATTAACACATTGCATTTCAAGCTTTGAAAGGAAAATGACACTAGTGTGATAAGGGTGCTTGCTGCAGATCATTTAGAATAAAGGTGTAAATGGCAGCGAAGACATTTCACAACCGTATATGCCCAGAGATTAGAATGCAGGAAGGAAGGCAGAGACATCATACATAGATTTCAAAGGAAAGTTCAGCTACTGCTGTAAATGTATAGATTAGGTCTGATAAAAACAGTGCTCTGGATGCCTTTTCTTTGACAAGCAAGAAAATGTTGTCAAACATTTGATTCATCAAATGTTATCTTCACTATACAAGAAAAGTATTCAAAGACCCAACAAAGTGCAAGAAGCAGCAAATAAAATAGAACAACTTTTCTGCTGAGCCAGAAAAAGAAAAATAAAAAAGACCACTGAAAATGAGAAAATTCCTTCTTATGCAAATGTAGGCTTCATTTTGAGGGTCATGAGGTCAAAGACTCTATTCATGTTATATTATATGACGTAGAGCTGAACAATATGGGTGACATTTTCCACAATATGTACCTGCTTTAAAACTGTAAACCCCATTTGTAACTGGTTTTAGCATCTCTGAGTGACGTCTTTAAGATGGAGACCCAAAAAGCCATGGCTGTGCACCACAGGACACTGTTTCAGACCAGATCTGCTCATCCTAGATGGAAACCAGGTGAGGAGTTTTGTGTAAATGAAAAAGTGAAGCCCAAAACTAAACTTTGAGGTGACTGCCTTCTGCTGCCCACTGCACCTTGAGTGTGGAGTGGCCATCCTCCTTTCAATCAGGGCACAACACTGCCATGCTGCTAAGCAAACTGAGCCCAAGATGGTTTCTGCTCAGCTCCAGATTCCAAAGGGAGCAGCTGTTGGTGCAGGGCAGCCTGGCACAAAGCCTGGTGCCCCTGTGCTCCCATGCTTGGACCCACAGCCCTGTGGCTCACAATGATGAGTTCGGCCCTCTTTCCCCAGTGTGCTTTCCTTTCTGAAGGAAGGCTGGATACTGAAATAATTTATCCTGCTGAAAACTTTGCAGCTTTCTTTCAATAGGATTTCCATATATACACACACAAGGTATACACCTCACTAATTTTAAAATGTGTTAATTTAACCAGTAAAATGACTATATCAACTAAGCCCACAGCCTGCCCTCTAAATTCCTGTGCCGCTTTGCTAGTAAGTCTTAGGATTGCTTTGGATGTTTCCAATTTAAATTATTTAAAGTTAATACACAATCCACTTTGCTGAACGTAGCTTCAATCATGGAGTCTTAGAATCACAGAACATCCTGAGTTGAAAGGGACCCACCAGGATCATCCAGTCCAACTCCCAGCTCCACACAGGACCACCCAAAAATCGAATCCAGTGTCTGAAAGTGTTGTCCAAATGCTCCTTGAACTGCGGCAGCCTGTTCCACGCCTACCGCCCTCTGGTGCAGAACCTTTCCCTAACCCCCAGCTGCCCCTCCCCTGGCACAGCTCCATGCCATTCCCTCAAGTTCTGTCACTGCCAATCCCTGTGCGTATCTCTTAAAATTATTTTTTGCTATGGCTTGACGTATACAAAAGCAGGAAAAAAAATAGGCAGGCGGCCGAGTGAGCTGTTTTCTGCTAGCATGTGGGAGAAGCAGGTTCTCTTCCAACCCCCTTGTTCCCCAGGCTGTCATGGGCGCCGAGTGCAGCAGAGATAGCAGCAGCAACTTCTCCAGCTGATTAACCAGAGAGAGTGACAGACTTTAGCAAGAGTGCTACCCAGCACTCCAGAGCCAGAAGAATAGTTGCCTCAAAATAGAAGCAGATGGGTCTGTACAAAATGATGGGACTTTGGAATTCAGGGGAAAAAAAAAAAGGATGTTAGTGGGGAGGGAAAGAGGGAATTGTGCATCTCATTTTAAAAGGAGTGTGGTCATGCTGCCTCTTACTGTGTTTTCCAGCAGGAAGATAAGGAGGTCAGGCTGTGCTAAAATATAATGAGCTGTGGTAAACTATAATTTATAGTATGCTGAAATCTTTAATAACAGTGGAAGATATTTATATAACCACCGTGTTATAGATCATTTATATAAGAATAGTTATCCCAATAAAAAATCTAAATAGGAATAAATATTTTTTCTTTCCTGTTTTGG
The DNA here is from genome assembly GCA_024606505.1 of Aquila spilogaster. Taxonomy (NCBI): domain Eukaryota; kingdom Metazoa; phylum Chordata; class Aves; order Accipitriformes; family Accipitridae; genus Aquila; species Aquila spilogaster. The sequence continues at coordinate 81,405,850 of JANHGO010000053.1, read as the reverse complement.
ACAAGGTAAGTAGACTGTGTGAAAAATAAGCAAATGTTCCATCTTACAAACCAGTGAAATTGTTCCAGATCCATGCAACTGGAAAAAGAATTATCCTCAAAGGAGTGTTTCCCATTCACTGTAGAAAAACCTATGGATTGGTCTTTAATTTATTGGTATGATCCCCATATGGCAAATCTATACCCTAAGGGCATGATGCTGGGTTTTAGGGTTCTTCTACGCTGCTCTTACTTGTTTTCCCACTGTATCACGTGTGTGCTGTAGTGGCCTCCAAAAGACTGAAAATATTTCCTGCAGGATTCAGCTCATCTTTGGTTGCAGACCTCAAGAAGTTCAGGCTGTATTCAAAAATAACATGGAACGGGACCTGTTCTATGACCCTGAACTAACTTTTTCACGTCCATATATCCAAACTCTCTCAGCCCCTACGCAGTACACATGTAATGCTCTTATGGAGAATGTATCAGGCCCTGGACTGTGTGTGGGCACTGCCTGGGATTGTGCAGGGCTATCAGTGACGATGCTCACAACTTGACCATATGGATGGTCATGTGCTGCTGTGCTGAGCTGTGCGACAGCCTGGCTCAGATGAATAGAATAAAAATAGTCTTGGTGTCTGTCTGCTGCCTCATAAATGTCCTTCTCAAATAAAATAGCATTTAGAGATGCGCATTTCTTCCCATTGAGTCTAGAAGTCATCTATGGTGACTAACTCAGACCTGGACTTAACTTTCTCATGCCTGATATGAGGGCTGCTCTGAAAGTAACGCCTCCTATTTTATTATGTTGTCCCACAACATCAGAGGAGGATGTTGGTGGTATGGCAGTAGAGATGGAACCTTCCCAACCATATTCCGTTACATTTTGTTGCAGTGTGACAGACTGCAGCAGGGTGACAGTCTGACAAAATGGTGTCTGACATAGAAGTGTGTATGAAGTGAAGGTGTGGAACTGAATTCCCCTGTGCAGAAAAAATTACACCACTGACATTCATTGATGTTTGCTGAACGTTAATGGAGACTGACCAGTGGATGTGAGCACAGTGAGGCGCTGGGTGGTGTGCTTCAGCAGTGGCAATAGTGACAGTGGGCCTACTCCACTGGTGCAGATTTTTACAAGTGCTGTGTGCAGGCTCTTCCTCATTGTTGGTGAAAACGCATAGTTCATGGTGGTAACTATGTTGAAAAATATCGTCTTGTAGCTGAGAATTTACTCTATCAACCAGTGTTATTGTGCTCTTTGTATCTGTTGTTGTTTCCACGGAAATACACAGGAGGCATTACTTTTGGAGCGACCTATGTGCGTCAATGAAGAAGGTAAAAGGAGGGCAGATTTCTTACTGTGTGTGCCTGGATTGAGTATCTGGTAAAGCTGAATCTTTGTGTAAAGACATAAAGAATGAAAATAAGGCACTCTCTGCCCTGTGTAGATCAATGCAGAAGCAAGCATTCACTGGGCCGGGTGAGATGCTGACACGATGCATTTTGCCTGGCCGCTCTGTAAGCAGTATAAACAGTAACAGATATTGTATCATTTTAAACTGCCTCAGCATTGTAATGCTGATTTTATACTTGGCTTGAGCCTGCTAGCTACCACAGAGCAGAGAATATTTACTCTCAACCTTTGATTTTACCTGGCGAGACAGAGCGAGCTGCAGTCAATACCATTAGGGTGAGCAAGGCCCTTCTGCACTCCCAGCAATCCTTCAGGGTATCGTCCCCACAGAGCTCTGGAGGATCTGAAAACCAACTGGAAAACCAGAGTAATGGGTATGTCAGTGCAGACTGATTAATCATCAGTCAAGTTAGTTTGGAGGACGCACAGACACTTATCCTAATGTAAGGAGAGAAGGCCCCACTTACTGTCTCTGCTAGCTAAGCCTGACACAGCCTCAGTACTCAGTTAAGCCTGGCATACACCCAGACAGAGATGCTGATATTCAAAGCTGCAGTTGCTGATTCTTTGAGTGTCCCTTGGTGCATCAGATTAAAGCAAATGATCGATACTAAACTTTGAGAAAAACTAGTGTGAGGATGTTACAGATGACAGCCCATGAATAAATAACTCTGATAATGGCATTTGTCTTACTATAAAGCTCATTCATAATTTAGAAAGAATAATGCCCATTAAAGAACACCTAGAATGATCACTGCCAGAATGAAGAGTTAATTGGTTTCCATCTTCTGGGAACTGTCTCATAATAAGTTCAGTATGGAAAACTGGCTATGAACTCTATATAGTGATTATAAAAGTATCTACTCTCCACGTTACTTCCCCCTTATTTAGTCTTTCTTCAGCACTTCCAGGACGTCTGCTTTTGCTAAATGTCCTTTAGCTCTGAAAAGAAAAAAAAAAAAAGAGAGAAGATCCATCTCTCATTTGGATTTGACCTAATCTCCACTGAAGTCATCAGGAACTGATTCATGTCCCAAAGTTAATATCAGGAGACTCTTAAAGTAAATATTGTTCTTTATTAAGCAAATATTGCTCTTTATTAAGCAAATCAAGGTTGCAAATTTACCAGACAGGTAAATATAGGAGAAAAAAATAACCCAGTTATGTCGGAGGAGTTCTATACTTCAATAAAATGGACCTTGAATATTCATGCTCTACAGTTATGTAACACCTATAAAACATTTCCTGCCCCACCACCACCAAAACAGTTTGCAGATGTCTTTTAATCTGAAAATACTGTCTGTCTAAGACAAGGGGAGAGCGCCAATACCAGAGCCTTGATCTAACAAAATGCAAGTGGTTTGTATTTTCACATAAGGATTGTGCATATGCACTGGCACATCTGCTCACGCAGTCCCACAGCCTGGAATGGATAACACTGACTTCAGGGATTAATGCCAACCTCACTCAAATAACAAACACTTGTACTCTAACAGTCTTTGCAGCACTAAAACAGGATACGCTTCTTTGGACGTCATGTCAGAATGCAGAGTACCATCTGATCCCGCTCTCACGAGGTGATCACCTGTTTCTATTTAACATCTTCTATTTAACAAGTATAGCATAATGGTGATGGAGCCAGAGGGTTTCAAAAGTATCCTGGAACAATAATCCATGTGGAAAATTAGGGTGTCCCATACAGTTTCACATCTACCTCAACTATATTAAACACTACATAAAACAATCTGAATTCCAGACGTTCTCTCTAGATATTGTAAGTATTTATGAGATCAAAAACACGCCAAGGCTTTAAATCCGTGATTCTATTTAGAAACTTCGGGTTTCATGCAAGACTGAGCTTTCAGCACACTGCTCTCCTCCTCTGAATACAGCACAGCTTCAACCCTGAATATGACCACAAATGTCACCACTACCTCTTGCCCTGAGTCAAAATACAGAAAGGCAGGAGGGTGTGTAGGAGTGTTCTCCAGAGCTCTGCTTTCAGAGCCAAATAGCTCAGAGGACCACTATTGAAATTCAGTGACTTCCTACAGATCAGCTCATCCCATGCCTCTGCACCCAGACCCAGCAGTGCCTCTTCTGCTTCTTGTTGCTGCTGCTGGTTGGAACTTCTCTGCGATGAGAGCAGTAAGAGAAGCAGTTCACAGACCTGAAGGAAGGCTGTTGCAGTCTCTTTGTCTGCATAGGTCTGTATGAGTGCAAATAGCAGCGTGCTGAAGTACCAGAACAGATGTCTGTAGGAAAGCAGGAGATGGGGCAGGGGGTGACATCTGTTTGTATGGAAAAGTGCTCCTGCATTTCTTTCTCCAGGACAGAGGTACCCCAGGACAGGAAAACATCCTGCACAACATGAGGGGAAGCAGCACAGGCAACTGCACAAATATGCAAGTACTTATTCTGGGGTAAACAGCACAGATTGAAGTTCCTTGAGCTCAGACAGTTTCACCTCAAGCTAAGGGGCTATATCATGTGGTCAGTTTTCTGGTGGTTTGTTCTTCTTCCCAGGAGCAAATGGAGTTTTCCTGGAATAATACACACACACATCCATGCCCTGAATTACACTTTCTTCTGTGGCTGTCCAGAGTGGATTGTGGAGCACTGAAGTACACTAATGCAGAGAGCTTGTGCTGCGCATACTACACGAGACGTACTGGGGAGATTTTAGTCTCCAAGGATAGCAGGCCAACATACTTAATGAACAGTGTTGCTTTCTATTATTTACTGTAAGAGAAATTTGAGAGATAATTCACTAAGGAAATCTGCATAAGTAGGATCCATTATTTCATACAGAGAGGAACATCACAGGCAAAGTAGGGTTCTCCACCCTTTTATCAATTATCCTCAAGTAGCTGTTAATTCCTATACCTTGGATGAAGGAAGAGAGAATACCAAAGAAACTTTCATCAGGAAAACTGCTTCTGCTGGACTGTGACTGCCGCAACTCCTCCAACTTTCCAACTCTAAACATTTTCTGTTCAATTTCACTTTACAAACCATGTACTAACCCCAAACAGAATTTTGGTCTGGCAGCTCTGGAACAGAACAGCAGTACCCTGATGCTTGGTGTGCACTATGATCTGCCAGGTGCCATGGGTAAGGCACAGACTGATGTAGGATCAATCCTGGAGAACAGCAGTCATGAATTACTGTTTCTGAAAACTTTGCCTTTTGCTCTGCCTCTTTTCCACTAGGCAGGGTGATCATTGTGTAAGGCCTGTGTAGAAGGATTTATCCAGACTGAGGTTACCAAGGGAGAGGGAATGCTGAGTAGTTCAGAACGAGGAGGGGTATGTAAGAGAATCATAGAATGGTTGAGCTTGGAGGGGCCTTTGGAGGTTATCTGATCCAGCTTCCCTGCTGAAGTAGGGCCACCTAGGAGCAAGACTGTGTCCAGGTGGCTTTTGAATATCTACGAGGAAGGAGACTCCACATCTCTGGGCAACCTTCTCCATCATCTGCACAGCAAAAAAGTGCTTCTTGATGTTTAGATGGAATAGGACAGGATAGTATATGATAGGACAGGATAGTTCAGCTGAAAGGCATCTTCAAAGATCATCAAGTCCAACTGCCTGATCAACTCAGGGGTAACCAAAAGGTAAAACATGTTACTGGGGGCATCATCAAATGCCTCTTGAAGACTGACAGGCATGGGGTATCAGTCACCTCTCTAGGAAGCCTGTTCCAGTGTTTGACCACCTTCAAGGTAAAAAAAACAAGCTTGTGTTGTCCAGTCTTAACCTCCCTGGTGCAGCTTTGTGCCATTATCTCACATTCTAAAGGAGGTTACCAATGGAACCTCCTGTGTTTGTGACCATTGCCTCTTGTCCTGGCACTGAGCAGCACTGAAAAGGGACTGGCTCTGTGTTCACCCTCCCTTCAAGTATTTATAAGCATGGATGAGGTCCACCTCACCCCTCTCTTCTTCAGGCTGAACAGTCCCAACTCTCTCTGCTTTTCCTGACAGGAGAGATGCTCCTGTATATCAGTCCCTTAGATTCCTGTATTTCATACAGGTGTTAGTAGATGTTAGAAATGTATAGTCCTTATTTATTTATTTTGTATTACTTTACCAGAAGTTAATGGCATAATATTGTAATGTCTTAAAAACATTCTAAATAATCCCATGGCAAGAGCTGGAGTTCAATGCTACCAAAAATGGGAGGTTCCATTCTACTCTGCCATTTCCAGCTGTGAAACACCACCTCTTCATTCAGACTATGTGTGCACAGCCCTTCTCCCTTCCCTGTGCTGGTTCCGCTTGCTACTCAGGGCAGAAAACCAATTTAAGTAATGAGAGGAGGAAGGGGGAAAGAAGGATAGATTTCTGTTGGCTCAGTGAGTTAAAACAGCCCGGGGAGGCATCTGGAAAATGACAGAGCCGGTGCAAAGGAGAAAGTAGGGCCTTAGGGCTAGGAAGAGAAGAGGGGAAGAGGGCAATCGTGGGGGGAGAGAGAGATCAGCATTTCAACAGCAGCAAACTCATTTACAGTCTCAATTGGTCTTAGGACAAGTCTCTTCTTTGTATCCCCACTAAGCTAGGTAACACCAACTTAAGACATCTATAAGTTAAGGCATCAGCACAGTGTTTTCACTTTTAAAGACATATCAGCACAAAAATCACCTGTAAACCAGTGCTGTGAGTGAGGGAGACTTAAATCAGACTTGAGCTTACCTTCATTCAGTGGCTCTGAGCAGCTCAGCAACACCCATGCTGGAACATCTAGCTCAGGGGTCTCTACTGAGGCTCAACCTTCTGAAGGTTTTCCAACTTTTCCTCAGTTGAGTATGTTCATATATGTCTTCTTCTCTTGTTCTGATATTGTTTTTCTTGTACTGCAACTGAGAGGTGAAGCTTGGAGCTTTGGATTGCTTGGTATGTTTAATATAGTCTATTGTTTGGTTTGTTTGTTTGTTTACTTTTTATGAGCTTTTGAAATAAATTATATAACAAGTGAATAGCATAAAGATGTTCAAAAGAAAAGCCTTAGAATAGCATACTTTATGCAGAGTCAATCAAATTAGGAAATCAAACACATTTTCTACAAAATGTCCTTATAACAACGGGTGATCATAATCTCAGCTTTCTGTAGGATACGTGGACTGTATACTTTCCAATTTGCTTCTCCTTTTTTCCCCTCTCTTTTGATTGCTAACATATTGAATTATTTTATCTTCACCGTTCACGCACCTTCCTCCAATTAGTCACTCGATATAATATCCAAAGAACCATTTTACACACCTCCACGCTTAAGCTCAGTGAAAGCGGGAAGTTTCATAAATCATGTGAGAAAGCCTTTCCTCGTACGGGTCTGAGACTTAATCAGTCCGGATAAGTTTTGTATATAGTCCTAAGCACCTCATTTTTTTCAGCTAAGCCTTCGCAAGTCAGAAATCGGCCCCTCCACATTCCACCTTTTAAAACGAGGATAATTACCCTCAGCTCCACAGTAGCTGGAAGCTGTAGAGCTGCACTAAAACCTGTGCTGTATCTGGCCTTTGCCATCAGGAAAAGAAGCCAGTAAAGGTGGCTTTCTGTTCTGGC
>JANHGO010000053.1:81366469-81398792 GCA_024606505.1 Aquila spilogaster | reverse complement strand
GAGCAGGTGGGTTCCCGAAGGAGGCTGTGACCCCGTGGGAAGCCCGTGCTGGAGCAGGCTCCTGGCAGGACCTGTGGACCCATGGACAGTCAGGAGCCCACGCTGGAGCAGGTTTTCTGGCAGGACTTGTGACCCTGCAGGTGACCCATGCTGGAGCAGTCTGTGCCTGAAGGACTGCAGGCCATGGAATGCACGGACCCACACTAAAGTAGTTCATGAAGAACTGTAGCTTGTGGGAAGGACCCACACTGGAGAAGTTCATGAAGAACTGTCTCCCATGGGAGGGGCCCCACGTTGGAGCAGGGGAAGAGTGTGAGGAGTCCTGCCCCTGAGGAGGAGGAGGAGGAAGAAGAGACAGAAACAACATGTGATGAACTGACCACAAGCCCCATTCCCCATCCCCCTGCATCGCTGAGGGGGGAGGAGGTAGAGAATTTGGGAGTAAAGATGAGCCCAGGAAGAAGGGAGGGGTGGGGGGAAGGTGTTTTAAGATTTGTTTTTATTTTCTCGTTACCCTACTCTGATTTGATTGGTAATAAATTAAACTAATTTCCTCACATTGAGTCTTTTGGTAATCAGAGAATGATCTCTCCCTGTCCTTATCTCAACCCACAAGCCTTTTGTTACATTTTCTCTCCCCTGTCCAGCTGAGGAGTGGGAGTGATAGAGCAGCTTTGGTGGGCAGCTGGCATCCAGCCAGGGTCAACCCACCACACGTGGGGAATAGATTTTGTTTTAGAAGAGACTGAGAACAAGACTAAGTGAGAGGAAAGAGACAGACTTAAGCTCTCCTTAGAGTATAATAGCCAGATCACAGCACTCCACTTCCATATCACAGCTGGATCACATATGGCCCATTCAGAGCATGGTAAGGGTGATCATGGTTTGTCTGTATCCACATACGGATGCATGTGGCTTCTTTATCCTCAGAAAGCAGAAGGTGTATTTACATCAGTGTTTTGATTCAGATCAGTTTTGAAGCAGATCTCCTGATCTGATTGCTTCACCTTGCAGAATGATTTTAGAGGGCACCAGATGGATTTCTTTCAAATGAAATTAATCTGGAATATGTGATAAAAGTTATTTGGTGAGCTCCAGCCCTTAATGGGAGTTCAATCCACAGGATCAGACTCAACCAAGCAGAGGAGGTAAAATCCCCAAAGTATTTGCAATGTGGATGTGGACTCCTCAGCACCAAGTTTCATTCTACAGATTTGGTCATAGGAAACCACACTTCTTGCTAATGTGGACACAGCTAAATAATATGGCTACTTGCTGAGAAGAAAACTAAGAGAGCCCATGCTGGGCATCGCTGCCCATCTAGATTGTTTCAAAAACTCCTTGTTTAAAATTAGCTCAAGCATTTTCACACTGCTAAATTAACAACAGTAACTGCAGTGAAGAAATTTAAAAGAACCATTAGAGTTATGAAGTTCTGGATAATCTTTTTAGCTAGACCAAAAAAAAGATAAGGACTCTTAAAAAGGTTTTAACTTTATGGAAAGGATTACACAATCTGACTGCCTGTGTTAAACATGGGATGGAGAGGACTTCATCATCCCAAGAGGTTTCTCCCACTTCTGCCTACTTAGGAGGTGTCACTTCCTACATTTATTTCAATATGTGCTAGGGACGAACTAAAAAATAGTATTACAAGTAGCAATGAAACAAGAAAGGATTTATTTGAAAAAGACCTTCAAGTTTTTCCCCTCCCTGTAGTAACCACCAAGGAGCCAAGACAAGGTCTCTATCACCATGCAGGGAAAACCTGCATCAAAAGGCCCTGAAGAGCTGTCACATGTGACTGAGCAAAATGAACTTTGGGACACCCAAGAAATGCATCTTTGTTCTTAGACCTGAACTGAATTCAAGGGAACCCAGAAAAAATATAGGACCATATATGGAATGTCTTTGGAATATAGATAAGTCTTGTCACATGTAGATGGTTCTTCTTTCATAGGCTATAGACTTACTTCCTTTTTCAGTCAGGAGAGAGGCATAAGGGAGTTTCTTATGACCCCCTAATTCTTTGTCTTTGTTTACAAAGAAAATTAAAGCAGCTTGAAGGTTGCTGTAAATTTTATGAACTGGTTCCCAGGGGATCATATCCTTTGTGGCTTGTCAAAATGTACTCAGCTCTGGTGTTTCTGTAATCACTGGAGCGCACACAGTCTAGCTGGTACCTATGCCCAGCAAGAAAATTAGTACTAGTGCCCAGGTCCTTCAATGTTAACAGATCTTTACCTCTCGCAGGTACATGTCCCGGGTTGTTGCCAAAGGGAAGAAGACCTGATGCTGTGACAAGTGTCTGTCAGGGATCCACCCAACAGGAGCATACCTCTTGCATTTCCTAAGACTAAAGTGAAAGAAATTCGATTCTGGCCCTTTCACTGTTCACCTTAAAACTTTGTTAGATTATGCTTGCTACACAGTGAATTCTGCAGAAAGAACAATGTACAGAGATGCCTCTGAACAGTCAGTTCCCCAGCAGCAATGGAAAAATCTCTGAGGTATGCAGAAGACATGCAGTTTTGTGATTAGTGAGCAGGACACAGAGGTCAGGAGCTCTGGGCTTCTCATCTCTGCCACTGGTTTCCTCTGTGTCCTTGGGAATGTCACTTAAACTTCTATGTCTCAGAGCCAACGTCTCTGAAATGGAGACCATGAAACCTACCTACTCATTGTGATCTCATCATATTTGTAAAGTCACTTCACATCCTCAAATGGCAGCACTTTAAGGGTCCTAAGAACCATTAGTGTGGGCTGAGATATACAAAGTAAATAGCTAGAGTTCCAGTATAAGAGTTATTTAAGGAAAGTGTGGGTGTAAGCCTAATATAAGTCACGTTCAAGAAACACACTTTCTTTGTTTCATTATTCATTTCCCACTTGGCATTCAGAATATTTAGAGACTAGTAGTTTTTAACACTTGTGGATGTTTTTTCCTGTGACTGAGGATGCAGCAGTTCATAAAATTTGGACAAGTTTTGAAAAAGCAAAGTAAAAAACTATGAACTTTGGAAATTTGAGCACAAATTAGTATACTCTTTAAGGGGAGATTTTTTTTTTTTTTCTTACTGGCTGTGCTTGTAACGAGTTTAAAATAGCATGACAATTCATTTTGCAAGAAATGAGGAACTCCAAAAATATCAGTATGATTGTTACTTAATTCTGTACATTTTTTAAAATAACATTGTTTTGAATGACCTTCTTAAAATGAATGACACTAAAGCATATATCAGTAACAGTTTCAGGGAATTACATCAAGCACCATGTGTTGGCTTTGCCTGTTGTGTCTGCCCATCTCTTTTAGTGCTGCAGCTGTTTAGTGTTTGTTCATAATCAGAATATCTATACCATTCCAACAAGAAGTAGTAAATCAAGTATCATAATCAGTTATCTTGAAAGTCTAGCAGGAGTCACCAAACCCTCTGAATGCTCTGCTACCCAGCATTTATCCTACTTGTATGAAGGTTAAAGGCTGACATTAGGTCAAATGATGGATGTTCAGATGATGTCCAAACTGGAGTGGATATGGAGAGAAGATTTGAGACTGAAACCAAGACTCAGGTGGTTCCAGGATTAGTATTTTGGGACTGGCCTGTACAACATTCTGGGTGAATTTTAATTTCATAGAGATATAATCTGTACAAGCAACAGTACGAGGAGAATTTGAGCCAACACACAGATATGCAAATATAACTATCATTTCATATGAACTTTAAGTCAGTATCAGTCACAACTCATGCCAATAAAAGTGATCTTGCACCTACCGCTGTAGGCTGCTTGTTCCTGCCTTTATGTCACCATTTCTCTGATCAAATTCATAAGAGAGTTCACATGAATGGTTTTGCCAGCATTACAGAAATAGCAGTGGGAGGATAGTAGTGAACAGCAGATGCAAAAGGATGCTGGGACCTTTTAGTGACATCACTGACTCGTGTCACTGTAAAATTGCAGCCTATGCCTGCAGCAGAAAAAAAACCTGTTTTCACAAAGGTGCAGTTTGTGTGACATGTATGACTACAAGACTTTTATCTTTTTATCTGTTCCTGTACAGTTTGTGGCCATGGGGAAAGTCAGCAATGGGCTTCCAACAATCTGATGACTTGACAACAACTTACGGTCTTCAATGTGATTTTCATAAGGGCTTTTTTTCTTGAAAAGAACTGGAAGAAAAATAGAATTATTTTTTTTTTACATTTCTGAAATCCGAGGAGGTTTCAATTGTATTGACCTGGTAGAAATCTCATATGCAAGACAAGGTCAAGTTTGCATTTCAGATGTTCTTTACGGCACCTGATTTTGATCTGGAAAATGTGCTCCTTCTGGTTTGAATTCAACCCAAAGCTAAACCACAGGGAAAGCTGAGGTCCAGAACTTGGACTAAAAACCCACTAAAAGGGCATAAGTGCTGTTGCTGAAGAATTTCTTCTACAAGTCACATTTGGTTACATCTCAGTAAAATGCCAGATCAAATGCCTGCCAGTCACTGTGCAAGTTAGATTCAAAACAATATTCTGGTCACTTTGATTTAAGGACAAGCAAGGACAAGTTGGGGAAGAGTATGCAGACCAGGCAAGGGTCACACACTGAGAGCAAACCCCACACGCTCAATTCCAAAAATGTACACAGACAGACTCCTTCCATCCCCACAGCACTCCAAAGCCACTCTTCTGTTCTGTGAGCCAGGTGCTAGACCCAACTGGATAGCCGAATCTATGATCATCTCTGTTCAGCACAAAGGTGGCATAGATCAGCAAAGAGGGTGAATTTCTCAGCTGAGCCCAACACCACAGCATGAGGCTGACCACTCACGAGCCCTAAAGCTCTACAGCTCACCCACTTGGGGAAAAAGTCATGCAGAGCTCTGTCTTAGAGTCCTTGTCTCATGCATATGTCTGCAATGGGCACTGAATGTTGCCCAAAATGAGGCAACCCAGCCAAGACAGAGCCAAGGAGGTATTCAGGGAGAACTACTGACTTTTCTGAAAAAATACGTGTTCTGTACTTCCCTGCTTGCCATGAGGCTGTGAAAGGGATCACCTCAGGCACAGTCGCTGCTTAAGATGTCCCTTGAGCAGCCTTCTGCAGCTCCCAGTGTCTCTTCATTTTACAGAGACACTTGATATAGTTGTTGTCCATGCTGACGCATTCTCCTTGTTTTGTTAGCAACATTTGTGAAATCGCCTCAAAGTATTTTAGTGTATTCAGTCAGGATTTATGAATGGGCTTTAAAGCAGAAAACCTGCTGTTGAATATCCATGCTCAGTCACACTTTGATAACCAGTCACTTAGATGGTTAAAATATAACTTCTGTGAGATGGGTTTCCTCCCACTTGGGCAATTACTACAAAAAGAGTTTGCAGACAGGGCTGTCTCACAACAGAGCCCTTCTTCCTGCTTCTCTGTCCTATGGCTTCATAAATCTCTGCTTGTGACATCATAATCTGTTGCTGTGGGAATCCTGCTGGTATCACAAACAGGGGATTACGACCTCAAAGTAGGAGCAAACAGAAAGAAGAGATTGGTTCCGTGAGAAACAAAACATCCTCAGGGAAGATGAATAGATCATCCTCCCAGACCTTTCAAGATCAGGCTTATGCACGTCCTGGAAACCTGAGATCAGATTCCAGATTGCTGTGTCTTAGTAACCTCGTCTGCAGTGTCAAGAACCTACTGAAGACTCCCTTCACATCCCCCCCAAAAAGCTGGAGAGAGATGCAATTCAGATTGGCTTTTAGAACAGGATCTAAGACAGATACAACAACAAGATAGAAAAAGATCTCTTTTGTGATGACAGTATAAAACATGTTTAGCAGATAGGGTAAACTAGCTATAATCAAATACACTTATAAACTGAGTTTATACAAAGAAAGTTCAGTTCAACCTCTATCGTCTGCCCATTTAATGACTTTATTTTCATAATTTCTGCTTTGAAGAACATGTCACAAGTTTTTTGTCCATATCACTGTGGACACCTATGAGAAAGGTCCCCCATAGGAAAGGAAAAGCTGCAGGAGACACTCTGGCTGAGCAGGGCACTTACCTCTGAGCAGCTCAGGGACCCAGGTGTCAGAGGTATCATCCTCCTTACACTTGCTTCAGTAAGAGGGAGGAGAGTGCCTCAAGATGTTCAGTGCACCCACACTATGGCTGACTGAGACCCCTGAGAGTCACTGCAGCTTTGAAGCTGATGCCAGGGCTCTCAGGAGTACTGCAGCTGGAAAAGGACAAGGGGTTTGGTGCTCTCCTTCATAATTTCCGCACAGGGCTCTTCCAATGTTTATCCTTTACTACTAATCTATTAGAATAGAATTCGAAGGAAATGCAAGATCAGTAAAGGCATACGCAAATATAACTTTTTTCTTGTAGGTCATTGCCATAGAAACTATTGCTACAGGATCTAGAGAGACATGGCCAGATCATTAGGGCACAGAACTGAGGGTCTCAGCCTCTTGGGTCCAGTAACATTAATACTTATGAAGGTTTACTCCATTTTTTAAACAAATTTTTTATGTTCTTTTTCTTAGTTTTCCTGCCTGCTACATGGGAATAAAAACCCCAATTCGTCTCACTGGAGTCCTAGGAGGAAGCCTCATCTTGTGTGGACAGGCAACTGGAGAAGACAATGCAAGTGCTTTTGGGAGTGACTTTTCAATGATGTTCAATCTCTGTTCCAGACTCGGGCCTAAGGAGTCTTTGCATAGCCCCAACCTAGGGACCTTCCTCTGCTTGTGTCTCAGGGCAATAACTGGGTGTCACCCAGCAGACCCTTACTCTTCACTAAGTGTTGGATCTGACTAGAGTCAGTCTGCAATACTCTGTTTTGTATCCTACATCACGTGCAATACCTCTTCACTATGGGCAGCACGTGGGCGAAGGAGGGAGGTCACTGGAATTGCTCTTGCAGCAATGTTACTGTCAACTGTCCATGATGTTACCCCAGGACCCCTCTAGGCTCAGCTTGCCTATTTAGTAAAATTAAAAATGCATTCCTTCAAAATAAACCACTCTATCTGAGGGTGTAGTTTTTCAGTGAGCAATCTTAGACCACACTGTAGCCTAAAGCAGTCTTCCCCCCACGCTTCCTGCCTTATGTTCTTGATGCATCTCTTGTGCTGGCAGTAGGAATTGCATAGCCTCACAACACAGAAAACAAATCTCTTTTTTTCTTTATGTTTTTCAGACAAATCAGCCTGTTCATATGGTTGATGATATGACAACTAGTGCTGCCCCAAGGGAAGGGAATGTGTGGTCAGAGGCATGGGTGCAGAGCTGAACCACTGCTTTTCGCAGAAGCCCACATTCAGACTGGGCTAAACTGTTGAGGAAATAGTTTCCTTACCTACCTATTTTGTCGTCATCCTCTTGCCTTCTTTTACCATCGTCAGTCTCATTCCTCTGGGTAGTTACTGAAGGACTCCACTTAAACTTTGTTTCATTACAGTTACTTCCCAAATTTTCCTGGGCAGATGAACATACAGGTAATTTGGAAGTCTATATTATACCTTGAGAGCGTACTGGAGTGGACGATACTTGGGAAGGCTGAAATAGTTGTTGAAAGCTATTTGCTGTCTGGTTTCTAGGAGACAGCATGACTCATTGCATCTTTCCTTGCAGTCTGCACCTCTCAACCATTTATCAACTAACACACTTGATCAAGACTGATAAAAAAATCTTTTAGAAAAATTATAGAGAGCTGCACTGTAGAATGGGAACACTAAAGTGTGGAAATAAAATGATTGCTGAAGATAAGGTCTGTTCCACTAGCATTGAAGAATGTAGGCTCACATTCATCCCAAGGGATTTATTGATGGAAATCCCACTAGTGCAAGTAATAAATGCATGCATAAATCCCTTTGTATCTTGACAATTTTCCCCTAACCATGCTTTGAACAAACTTCACAGTCAGCAGTCTTTCTGTGTGTGGGGGGTGTGTGTGTCTAAATTATTATTGCCATTATTTCATTCAGCACTACCTAAATATATCAAAACTAGGAAAGAGTCTTAATTTTAGTTGAAAAGTATCATTTACATATGCACACCATTATAAGAACAATAAATAACAGTAGTAGCAATAATAACAGTAATGGTCCAAAACATGATTTTAGAACCACAAAAAAGCAGATGTGGATTTGGTGCAGTAATCATAAATAAGTAATAGCTGGCAATTAACACATTGCATTTCAAGCTCTGAAAGGAAAATGACACTAGCATGATAAGGCTGTTTTCTGCAGCTCATTTAGAATAAAGGTGTAAATGGCATATATGACATTTCATAACTGTATATGCCCAGAGATTAGAATGCAGGAAGGCAGGCAAAGACATCATACATAGGTTACAAAGGAAAGTTCAGCTACTGCTGTAGAATGTACAGATTTGGTCTTATAAAAACAGTGCTCTGAATGCCTTTTCTGACAAGCAAGAAAATGTTGTCAAACATTTGATTCATGAAATGTTATCTTCACTACACAAGAAAAGTATTCTAAGCCCTGACAAAGCCCAGGAAGCAGAAAATGAAATAAAACAGAACAACTTTGCTGCCCATCCAGAAAAAAAATCATAAAAATGACCACTGAAAATGAAAAAATTCCTTTTGATGCAAATACAGGGCTTCCATTTTGAGGTTGATGAGGTAAAAGGCTCCATTCATGTCAAATTTTAAAAGGCACAGCTGAAGAATATGAGGGACATTTTCCACAGTATGTACCTGCTTTAGAACTGTAAAAGTTTTTGAGTGGTTTAGATGCCTATGAGTGACATGTTCAGGATGGACACGCTGAAAGTCACGGATGTGCGCCAGAGAGTGCAGTTGCAGATCAACAAGGCCTCCTCTTGAACTCAAGTGGAAACCAGGTAAGGGGGGTTGTATGAATGAAAAAAATGAAGAACAAAACTCTGGCTGAGGTTACTACCTTCAGAAGCCTGCTCCATCTCGAGTCCACGGGCAGCAGCTCTGCTTGTAAATCAGGGCTCGACACTGCGGTGTCACTAAGCTAACTGGAACCAGAGACGGCTTCCTCCCGACCATGGGCTCCGCTGTGCCGCGGACGGGCAGCCAGATCCGAAAGGGAGCAGCCGTCCATGCAGGGCAGTCTGGCAGAGAGCTGGGGGCAGCGGCAGCCTGGTCCCACCCATGCCCTCCGCGCTTGGACCTGCCGCTTGTGACTCACGGTGAAGCTTGGCCTTCTTTCCCAAAAGTGTTTTTCTTTCGCTAGAAAGGCTGGAGAATGAAATGCTTTATCCAGCTCAAAACTTTACAGTTTTGTTTTGGTAGAATTTCTACACCCATGCACACAAAGGCTACACTTAAGTATTTTTAAAATATGTGTTAATTTAACCAGCAAAATGACTATACAATGAACTGTGCAGCCTGCCTCCTAAATCTCTCTGCCACATTACTGGGAAATCTTAGGTTTACCTTGGATGTCTCCAATTTAAATTATTTAAAATTAATACATGACCCATTTTGCTGGCCGTAGCTTAAATTCCTGTGTGTCTCTATCATGACTATTTATTGCTAAGGCACGAAATATACAGAAGCAGGGGAAAAAAAAGGCTGGCACCCGGGTGATCTGTTCTCCACTAGCATGTGGGAGAAACAGGTTCTTTTCCAACCCTCTTGTTCCCCAGGCTGTCATGGGCACCGAGTGCTGCAGAGATAGCAGCAGCAGCTTCTCCAGCTGATTAACCAGAGACAGTGACAGACTTTAACAGGAGTGCTACCCAGCACTCCAGAGCCAGAAGAATAGTTGCCTCAAAATAGAAGCAGATGGGTCTGCGCAAAACGATGGGACTTTGGAATTGAAAAAAGTGTGTTAGTGGGGAGGGTAAGAAGGAATTGTGTATCTCATTTTAAAAGGAATATGTACACTCTGTCTCTTACTATCTTTTCCAGCAGGAAGATAAGGAGGTCAGGCTTCATTACAATATAATGAGCTGTGGTAAACTGTGATTTTAAAATATGTTGAAATCTTTAATAGCAACAGTAGAAGATATTTACAAAAGTACCATGTTAGAGATCATTTATACAGGGATAATTATCCTGGTAATAAATCTTAATAGGAACAAACATGCTTTTTTTTTTTTTTTGGACAAGTCAAGTGGACTATGTGGAAAACAGAGAAGCGTCCTATTTTACAAATCAGGTCCAAGCATGGAGCTGAATTTGAAATTTGTCATTGAGATTTCCTGAGTCTGAAAGACATTTGCAAGTGTAAGGATCAAACTCTGAAGTCGGTAGGCCTGAGTCTCCAGCAGCTTTTACACCAGGGTAACTCCTTAGACCTCAGTGAAATTGCTCTAGATCTGTGTTTGGGTAACTGAAAACAGAATTGTCCTCAAAGGATGGCTTCCCATTCACTGTAGAAAACTCAGGACCATTGGACCTTATTTTATTGATCTGATCCCAATATAGCAAATCTGCTTCCTAAGGGTATGTTGCAGGGCTTTAGAATTGCCTTATACTGCTCTGAGGTGGAAGTCACTTGTTCCCCGACTATATCACAGGTGTGCTGTAGTGTCCTCCAAAACACTGAAAATTACACTTACTGTAGGATTAGGCTCATCTTTGGTTACAGACCTCTAGAAGTTCACACTATATTAGAAAATAACGCTGGACTGGACCTATTTTCCAACTCTGGACTAACTTTTTCACATCCACATGATTAAACTCTCTCAGCCCCCAAAGCAGACTGACGGCATTTAATATGCTTATTGAGAATGTGTCAGGCCCATGCTGAGCCCTGAACTGTGTGTAGGCACTGTCTGGGAGAGTGCTGGGACGCTGCTGACGGTGCTCGCAATTTGACCATATGGATGGTCATGCACCGGTGCGCAGGGCTGTGCAATAGCCTGGCTCAGTTTAGTAGTATAAAAATAGTCTTAGTCTCTAAGCCTGTCTCCTGTCTCTTAAATGCCCTTCTTAGATAAACTGACACCTAGAGATCCCCATTTCTCCTCACTGAGTTTAGAAAACATCTATGGTAACTAACTCAGACCTAGATTTTAACTTTCTCATGCCTAAACTGAAGTGAAGTGTCTGCTAACCAGAGTGTTTCAGGGACACCATATACATCAATGAAGAAAGAAAGAGGAGGGCAGATTTCTTACCGCTTATGACTGGATTTAGTATCTGGTAAAGCTGAATCTTTGTGTAAAGAAATAAAGAGTGAAAATAAGGCAGTCTCTGCCACATGTAGATCGATGCAGAAGCAAGCACTCACTGAGCCAGGCGAGGTGCTGACACCATGCTTTTCTCCTGTCTGCTCTGTAAGCAGTATAAACAGTAATAGATGTTGTATCATTTTGAATTGCCTCGTTGAACGTAATGCTGATTTTAGACTCGGTTTGAGCCTCCTAGCTACCATGAAGCAGAGAATATTTACTCTCATCTTAGAAGATTTTACCTGGCGAGACAGAACGAACAGCAGTCAATACCATTAGGGTGAGCAAGACCCTTCTGCACTCCTAGCAATTCTTCAGGGCATCGTCCCTGCAGAGCCCTGTGGGATCTCAGAATCAAGTGGAGTAATGGGCATGTCGGTGCAGAGTGATTAATCATCAGTCAAGTTAGAGTTTGGGGGACACACAGACACTTATCCTAATGTAAGGAGAGTAAGCCCCCAATTACTGCCCTTGTTACCTAATGCTTGACATGGCCTCAGTACTCCCTCAGACCTGGCAGAGACCCAGAGAGAGATGCTGATATTCAAAGCTGCAGTTGCTGATTCTTTGAGTGTCCCTTGATGCATTTGATTAAAGCAAATGATCGATACTAAACTTTGAGAAAAACTATTGTGGGGATGTTACGGATGACAGCCCATGAATAAATAACTCTGATAATGGCATTTGTCTTACAATAAAGCTCATTCATAATTTAGCAAGAATAATGCCCATTAAAGAACACCTAGAATGATCACTGCCAAAATAAAGAGTTAATTGGTTTCTATCTTCTGGGAACTCTCTCATAATAAGCTCAGTATGGAAAACTGGCTACGAACTCTATATAGTGATCATAAAAGTATCTACTCTCCAGGTTACCTCCCCCTCATTTAGTCTTTCTTCAGCACTTTTTGGATGTCTGCTTTTGACACATGTTCTCTAACTTGGAAAGGAAAAAATGTTGAGAGAGGTCCCATCTCTTTTTCACAAAAATAAGGAAGAATTTGACCCAATCTCCACTGAAGTCATCAGAAACCGATTTGGGTCCCAAAGTAAATATCATGGGACCCTTAAAGTAAATATTGCTCCTTATTAAGCAAATCAGTGTTGCTGTATGCTACATTTAGAGGAAGGAATAACCCAGTTATGTCAGAGGAGTTATGTACTTTAATAAAATGTAGCTTGAATATTCATACCGTACAGTCATGTAATGCCTATAAAATGTTTCCTGCCCCACCACCACAAAAACGGTTTGCAGATGTCTTTTAAACTAGAAATACTGTCTGTCTAAGGCAAGGGGAGGATGCCAATACCCGAGCCTTGCTCTAACAAAATACAAGTGGTTTGTATTTTCACATAAGGATTGTGCATATGCATTGGCACATCTGTTCACTACGCAGTCCCGCAGCCTGGAATGGATAACACTGACTTCGGGGATTAATGCCAGCCTCACTTGAATAACAAACACTTGTACTCTAACAGTCTTTGGAGCACTAAAACAGGATACGCGTCTTTGGACATCGTGTCAAAATGCAAAGTACCATCCGATCCTGCCCTTGCTGGGTGACCACCTGTTTCTATTTAATGTCTTCTATTTAACAAGTGTAGTATGATGGTGATGGAGCCAGAGTGTTTCAGAAGCATCCTGGAACAATACTCCATGTGGAAAATTTTGGTGTCCCGTAGTGCTTCACATCTACCTCAACTATATTAAACACTACATAAAACAATCCAAATTCCAGACGTTCTCTCTAGATATTGTAAGTATGCTACACCAGTATTTATGAGATCAAAAACATGCCAAGGCTTTAAATCCGTGATTCTAAATAGAAACTTTGGGTTTCATGCAAGGCTGAGCTCTCAGCATACTGTCCCCTCCCCTGAACGTGCCATAGCCTCAACCTCGAATGTGACCACAAATGTCACCACTGTCACTTCTCTTGAGGGGAAATCTCAGCAATATAAGGGATGACAGTGCAAGGGGATAGCAATGCAAACCCTGGGCGTTGTTTGAGATCTTTGTAAACCTTGCTGCCAGTGACCCTGAGGGGACCTGGGCTGCCTCCCCTCCCCTCTCACACATTATCCTGGCCTCTTCCATCAGGCCTGTGAAACCGTTTCTCTTACTGCCCTGATTGCTAAAAAAGTGCCAATTAGCAATGGCTGTTTTCTGATGTTGACCCACACATGAGAGGCAGAAGAGGCACTGCCAGGGTCTGGGTGCAGAGGCATCAGATGAGCTGATCTGTAGGAAGTCACTGGATTTCAACACCTGAACTGCTTGGTCTCTAAAAGCAAAGCTCTGGAGTGCACTGTTATATATACCTTCTGGCTTTTCTATATTGCTGAGATTTCCCCTTCTTCTTCCAGGCCACTTCAGCCTCTTCTACCTGCTTACGTTTGTAGGAGTGCAATGAGCAGCAGGCTGAGGTACGAGGACAGACGGATGGAGCAAAAAAGGAGCCAGGGCAGAGGGTGAAAGCTCTTTGTCCTGGAAGGGAAAGTGTTCCCGTGGTTCTGCCCCCCCCAGATGGAGGTACCCCAGGACAGAAAACCGCCTGGCACAACGTGAGGGGCACCACCACAGGGCAACTGCGCGTGCACACGCGCGGGCGCGCACACACATGTCTCTATTCTGGGGGGAAATTATGCAGATTGGAGACCCTTGGTCTCAGACAGTTTCACCTCAGGCCAAGGGACTATGTCATGTGGGCAGTTTTCTGGTGGTTTTTCTTTTTCCCAGGGGCAGATGGGGTTTTCCTGAATAATATGCGTGCACTTCCATGTGCTGAATTACACTTTCCTCCTGTGGCTATCCAGAGAGATTGTGGAGGACTGAAGCATGCTGATGCAGAGAGCTCGCGCTGCATATACCATACGAGACGTACCGGGGAGATTTTAGTCTCCAAGGATAGCAGCCCAAGATACTTAATGAACGCTGTTACCTTCTATTATTTCCTGTAAGAGAAAGTGGAGAGAGATGATTCACTAAGGAAATCTGCATAATTAGGGTCCATCATTTCCTACAGATGGAAACGTCACAGGCAAAGCAGAACACTTTCCCCCATCCTTTTAGCAATTCTTCTCAAGTAGCTGTTAGCTCCTCCACCTCTGGGAAGGGAGAATGGAGAGCTAATGCCAAAGAAATCTTCAGCAGGATAACCGCTTCCCCCTTGCTGCAACTGCCACTGCTCCCTCATCTTTCTAACTCCACATATTTTCTGTTTAGGAAATGGTCAGTTCAATTTCATTTTCTCTGACGATGTGTGGCTTTTATGTCAATTTATAAATCATACACTAACCACAAACTGAATTTTGGTCTGGCAACTCAGGAACAATGCAGCGGTCTGCTGAGGCCTTGTCTTTGCCAGGATCTGGCCCATGCCACCGGAATGGCACAGACTGCCGTCAGATCAGTCCTTGAGAACAACAGTCTCAAATTCCTGCTTTGGCCAACTTCATATTTTGCTCTGCCTCTTGCTCAGCAGACAAGGTGACCACTGTGTGAGATTTGCATGGAAGGGATTGTTCAGCCAGTGGTCACCAAGTGGGGAAGAGGGAGGGAAAGGGGGTGTTGAATAGTTCAAAATGGTGAGGGAGAGATGTTAGAAATGCACAATCACAATTTATGCATTTTGTATGACTTTACCAGAAGTTAGTGGCATACATTTCTTAACACTAAAATAATTTCTAGATAGTCCTGTCGTATGAGGTAGAATTCACTGCTGCCAAAAATGGGAGGTCCCACTCTACTCCACCCTTTGAGATGTGAAACACTACGTCCTATTTAGGACTAGCTATGGCATATATTTAGACAGCCCTTCTCCATTCCTTCTGCTGGTTTAACTCACTACTCAGGCAGAAAACTAATTCAAGGAGGGTGGAGAGGTGAAGGGAGAGAGTTAGATTTCTGTTAGCTCGGTGAGTTAAAGCAGCCCAGGGACACATTTGGAAAATGATAGAGGAAATGTAAAAGAGAAAGTAGGGCCTTAGGGCTAGGAACAAGGGAGGGGAAGAGAGTGGAGAGGAGATCAACATTTCACTAGCAGCAAACTCTTTTACAGTCTCGATTGTTCTTAGGACAGGACTCTCCTTTGTATCAGCGTGAAGGTAGGTAATACCAGTCTAAGACAACTGTAAGTTAGAGCATCAGCACAGTGGGTTTGCTTTTAAAACCATTTCAATGTAAAAATCACCTATAAGCAAAGGTTGGTGGGGGGAGGCTTAAAATGTGCAAATCAGGCCTAAGTTTACCTTCATTCAGAAGCTCTGAGCAGCTTAGCAACATCAGAGCTGGAATGCCTCGCTTGAGGATGTCTGCTGGCGTACTCTACCTTCAAAACTTTTTCCCAGGTGTTTCTCAGTTGGGTGTTTGCATTTATGTCTTATTCTGCTATTGTTTTTCTTCTGCGAACTGATAGAAGAGGCTTGGAACCTGGATTGCTTGATATGTTTAATAGAAATTTTTACTTTTTTATGGGCTTTTTAAATAAATTATATGACAAGTGAACAAAATAAAAATCTTCAAAAGAAAATCCTCAGAATATTACACTTTATGTAGAGTCGATCACATTAGGATATCAAACAGATTTTCTAAAAAGTGTTCTTGTGACAACAGATGATCATAATCTCAACTTTCTGGTAAAGCACATGAACTGTATACTTTCCAGTTTGCTTTTGGTTTTTTCCTCTCTTTTGATTGCTAACATATTGAATTATTTTATCTCCAACGCTCATCCACCTTTCTCTGATGAGTCACTCAATATATTATTTAAAGAATCATTTTGCAAAGCTCCATACTCAAGTCCAGCAAAAATGGGAAGTTTCATGAATCATGTGAGAAAGCCTTTCTTTCCTTGTAAGGCTCTAAGAATGAATCAGTCTTCATAAGTTTTGTATACAGTCATAAGCATCTCATTTTTTGCACTAAGCCTTACAAAGTTAGAAATCAGCCCCTCTGCATTCCACTTTTTACAATGAGGATAATTATCCTCAGCTCCACAGTAGCTGGAAACCTTAAAGCTACATCTAAAACCTGTGCTGCATCTAAAGACAGATTGAAGTGGGTTTTGCTTTTTTTTCTTCCAGTACTGTTAATACTGTTACTGCTTTGTAGATCAATAGTAACTTTTCCTAAACAATAGTGTACTTTGTAAACCAGGGTCCTCTTCTGAGCAATAATAAACGGTCAGCTTATGTTAGCTATTTTTGTGATGTGATTAGTTTATTATAAAGTATTCTCCAGCCCACATCTCTGGGGAGGAGTGGATTGCGAACAGGGATAACAAATGGCAGTCTGCTGCTCACAGAGACCACAGACCTCACTGCTTTGCCTAAAAAGCAACTGCCTGAGATTTCTTATCTCTTCTAAAGTTTCACACTAAATCGAAGACCTCGACAAGAACTTCCTGTCCCCTTGTAAAAGCCCCTCACCTAAAAGCTGCTGGAAACTTGTGGCCTTCAAAGGTGAGATCTGAATATCAGCTCTCCCCTTGTGCCACTTTGCAATACAAAGGAACCTCTGAGCTTTAATTGTCAGACAAAGGAGACTGTCTTAACCTACACAGTCCCTTTAATTAGGGTCTGCATGTGTATACATCAGTGACCTTTAATGGCAGACCATTAGCACCTTTAAACATTACACCCTGATAGGTTTAGAGTCTGTGTGCAGAGAAGGTTTTCGGTATTAAAGGTCTCTTTAATCTAAGGGAAAGGATAATAAGACCCATTGCCTGGAAACAAAAGTCTGCAGAATTTTGTACTTGCTTGTTTCACGTTGAAGACACCTTGCCACTGAAGTGCCTTCGTCAATTCTGGTCTCTCTTGGAAGCTAAAGCCCCTTAGTGTTGACAAAATTAAACCAGTAAAGAGTGGTAAATAGCAGGAAAGGAGTGTAAACTGTAGAGGGATATATGTCTGGCCACAGGACTGTTTATGACTCAGTTAACAGACCTCAGCTGAATCACCGTAACGAGCTCTCCCCTGGGGCTCCATTACACTATATGTGCAGGATCCTTCCTCCAGCCCTTTGACCAATGGTACCACCACAAGCGTTTGTGGGGCTGCAGACAGAACTAAGCAAAGGAGATAATTCTGGGGGGGTGGGGGGAACAACAACAAAAAAACCCAGCCTAGACTTCTGCTTAGTTGGATCAAATAGGATTCATTCATTGATCTGCTTCATGGCAAGACCCCATCAACCAGTGAACCCACAGAAGCAGGGAGAGGGCCCTTGCAGTACAGGGTGAGGAATAAGTGCTGCGGGATAAAGTGCCACAGCATTGCTGCCAAGCATTTAACTTTGTCTTTAATATGTTGTTTTGCAAGGTGAAATAGTCTAGTTTAAACATTGAAATTATCAGCTTAGTTATATGGAAAAGCTGAAGTACAAAAAACAGTAAAAAGCTAAAAGGTTAGCCTCAGTTCTCTGGTCAGGCGTCCTTCTGCTAGAAGATTTCCATCACCCGCAGCTTTCCAGTGAGAAACCCCTACCTCTGGTCATTGATAAACTCTAGTAAGCATTAGCCTCCATGTTCCTGGTGACCATGACTGTTACGGTGATGTTTTTTCAGGTCTTCGACTAGGAAGTTGTTTTATGGTCCATTTAAAGGGAAGTGATCTGAAACAAAAAATGGTGTGAATAAATTCTACAATGCCATAGTAGCAAACTTACTCCTGGTTGGATCAGGAATAAATGTGCCACTTTAAAATGTAGTATTTTATATTATGCTTATACATTGCCCCCTTCTAATTCACCCAATGATTCCCCTGATAATTTCCTTACCACTTTGTACCCTTTCAGGACAGGCCTATCTGGTCACCTTCTGGGCTCTAACACTCTGATGTCCCAGAGACTAACTGTCATTTCCCACTTTATAGTCTGGCACAGAAGCAAACTTTCCACCTCCACAGACATTCCAGCGATGGAGACTCTGGGATCCCACCTATGCCTTTACCTCTCTGATCACCGTGATTCTCCCATCTGTCCCCTCAGGGTGCCTCAAAAAGGTTTTCAAACTCCGTGCTTAGGAGAAAAGCAAAGGCCTAACAGGCCTTAAAACATGGAGTTTGCCAAGCCTATTGCACTCCAGGTAGATGCCAGAAGCCCTTGGGCAAGGACTTTGAGGAGTTCAGAGGTGGATAAGAGATACTAATCACCATTCCAGTGCGGAAGCTGCCACAACCACTTTCAAACAGAAAGCCAGTACAGTCTGCAAAGGCACCACCTCAAATCATATTTTGCTGCTGATTCTGCACCTGACTTGGCTAAGACTGGGAAAAACAGTGTGTGGGGATCCTCAGGAACCAGGACTCTCTCAACCAGGAGCCTTTTTAGCACCCTGATCTTGCACAACCATTAAATGCTCCTTTCTGCCAACCCACAAACAGCTGGTGCCACTTATATTGTTGTGGCTAGATGTGAGAAAATGTTCCTTTACCTTCCTTTTCCTTCCTAATTTTTTTCCCCCAGTCTACTCCTTACATAGAGGCTGCTGGCCAAACGTGCATACAAAAACTCTCCTCCTTTCTCCAAGACTTGTTATCTGGCTTAGGCAGACACCCAAGTCCCTTCAGACTTCAAAGTTTTCAGCATGCATGCAAGGAACCAGCCATGCTTCGTGCACTCCTTCTCCTCTCAACCTCCCCCTGACTTCCCCAGGCTGCTAAACTCCAAAACAGACTTTTCAGTTATCCGGAGTCCAACTGTTTATCATAGCAATACCCACCAGGGTTCCTGGAGGAGTCACAACGATGAGAACCAGTCTTCTCATTTACTATCATAAGCACTGGAGAGAGCAAACATAGGCCAGAGCCTGAACGCACATGTGCTGCTGACCCTTCCCCTGCCAAAGCCCAAAATGACTTTTTTAGGAGAGTAAAAACATGGTTAGTCACCAGTCACTGCAGATAAGCGTTTGTAATCTGACAATGCTGGGTCATGTTTGCTTGGGAGATAAGTTGGAGGCTGAGGCACAGGAAGTACTCTGGCCAAGCTGTAATGTTTGTGAGGATGCCTGGCCTGGCCTCAGTTCCAGAATTAGCAACATCCCTTTTGCAACCCTGCAAGAGCTCTGGTGGCACCAGTCTGACTAATGCAGGGCAAATCTTTGCAAAGCTGCCCTTTTGCCACACCGACTGAGGACATGGAATTTATGATAGGGATTATCTGTGGTCCTATGCAGCAAATCACCTGTATGACATTGGTACAGTCAGCCTGCTTATATCACCCCTGTTAAGGATCCATCACCACCTGGAAACTCTCCCTTCTTTTTCTCCCATGCAAAAGCATCGTTCACAATGCAGTATGCATCCCACACTGAGAAATGTCTGGGGCCTCAAGGTGTCTATCCAGAACACCAGCTGTTATGGCAAAAAAGAACTCCCAGGCATCAAGTCTCTCAAGAAGAATTATTTGTGAATATGATAAACTAGAAATACTTGGGAGATCAAGAACTTCACTCACAGGCTACTGAAACAGGACAGGAAAATATCTGTTTGTTACACTTATTACCTTTCAAGGTTGGCAACTCAAAGCACGCTGGTGATTACATCCACTGAGCACCTTGCTAACCTTGAGCCAAGTAGGAATGGTGTCCAGCAAGAGCTTGTAGACCCCCAACATCACAACCTGTATTTTCCAGAAAGATCTAATGGGGTTTTACCAGAGGTAATGGCAAGGTTTAGAGAGGAACCGTGGGTCTCTGGATTTTCGTTAGCTGAGCTCGTTTAGCTGACATAACATGGTAAAACATAATGAGGTAGACAGAGAGGCCCAAGAGGATGCTCTGCACCCAGTTAGAGAGTAAAATTGCAGGGTAAAAAAAAATTGTGTTGTGAAGAAAGATTTAGTAGTCCTACCTTCAACAGACAAAATGTCCTCAACTTGACTATAACCTCTTAAGATCATTTTAGCCGTATATAGTAGTGTACTACACCACTGGTGAGCCCACAGCTTCTCTCTGGCAGGCAGGGACAATAGCGGTCCCTGGCTGTCTCACTTCTAAACATGTTTGAAGAATTGCTTTTTCAGCATTCAGGGGCTTGGTGCTTGAAACAGGTGAAGAGGGTTTTCCTCTCCATGCACCCACCACTGAAACATCCCAAAGCCCAACTAGTTGAAACTAGTGCTATATTGCATTTAAGCTAAATTGTATCCACCACACTTTGCCCTTGAATGGGCATTTAAATCCTTCTTTTTGTATTTGTGTTACACCTGTGTTTTAAAGCCCTGCCCAAGTATTCATTGTCTGGTTTTGTTCTAGACAAAAGTATTTTTCTTGTGATTCAGAAGGTTTATTGCTCATTTCACCCAGTACCTACAGAAATTGATTGATGAATGGGGTTTCCATGCAGTGGCCTGTCCATGTGTGGCAGACAGACCAAATGTACTTGGATTGCTGGCAATCAAAGGAGTTCACCTACGGCAGACACAAATTTCACATGCGGAAAGATCAATAATTAAAAATTATGATTAACAAGGGAGTTAGAATAACAAAAGACATCCACAACCAGTAGAGATGTGTGCCAAGCTCTTTATAATTTATTGGCCATTTTTTTAACAGGCAAAGACATTACTTTTTTTGTTTATGACTGCCCACATTTTGTATTAGGAAGCATCGTGGCTTTCAGAAAGCTTGTGCTGCTTGGCAGATGTTGCCAGCCAGTCTGTGGGGCTTTGGCCTTAACTCCATACATAAAGGAGCTCTTCTTAACCATGATGTTCACTACCATTGTCAGTGACTATAAGGAGGATTTCTCTGCTAATTGCAGACGTTTATAGTGACTGTTACCCAGGTTGCCCTTAATAGTGGGTATCTAGTTAATATGTCTAGTTCTTATGGAAGCCTGGGGTGAGTGGTATGGCTGCAGATGTCTGCTCTGTGGATAACTAAGGTTAAGTGAGATGAATCTGAACTTGGTTTTTTGCAGTACAATCTTTTCCAACAAATCCACCTTTATTTTCTGCATCCTGAACAGACCAGAGAATCAGTGCAAGCCATCTTCATTAAGTGTCTGTTTACATTCCCATCTTTGGGCAGATTGCTATCATCCTCGCAGAAAAGGATGCAAATGACTGGTAAACTGAGTGTTTCAGAAATCTCCATCTTGGCCCCTTAATCTTGGAGATTTCTCATTAGCCACCTCCAAATAGCCCATAAACACTGAGGAAATTATCCCATATTTCAGTGAAACAGATAAGGCATAATGCATAGGAATCTTTCCTTAAACTTGAAGAGATTTTAGTTCACAGCCAATGCTTTCAAATGGAATTGCAATTGGACAGCTCTCCATTTCCATGACATTTGCTAGTCTGGGACATGACTGGAAAGGATCTTAGATATTTCATTTAGTGGGTAAGTACTGCTTTGACTAATTTGGCTATTTGAACTTGCCAGATGCAAATGTGGACATTTCAGAAAGCACCTGCTGTCTCCAGGGATATTTGTGAAAATGAGGTGCTGTCTCTCTTGAGGCTTATCTTGGCAAACAAAACTCAGTAAAACAAAGCCCAATATTGCAAAATATCTCTTACTTTTTTACAAAAAAAAAAGAAAAAAGCTGTGAGACCAAATAGATCCTAATTAAGTTAAATCAACTGAAGGGTGCAGAGAGAGAAAAAGAGAGAAGAATATTTCAAACAAGCTATTTTGGGGTTTGCCTTCACAAAACTCCTTTTCTTTCTCTCTCTTTGTTTATATGGCCGGGCTCAGCCTCAGCTAAAACAGCTGATTCCAATAAAGAAGTACTGGCAGCAGCTTTCAGACCTGCTTTCCCCCTTGAATCTAAGAGAAAAACAGAAAAGAGTTTGCAAACTTTTCCAAGTGGACCTGGAGGGGCTTACTTTCTAGAATTTGAATGTCTGGCAAAAGAACTCATGCTAATTATAACATCTCAATGCTCTCAGCTTCCCAAACCCTTTCCTGCCCTTTCCCCAGAGCAGGAGAAGGAATGTGCAAGACTCCTATTGACAGTGAATAGTAAACTCAGGAGCCCCCATTTTTTCCCTTTCTCCAGCTGAACCCACACCTGCCTTGGACAGGTTCATCCATAACAGCTGTGAAATGCATCTTTCATCCTTGTAGCTTGGAATTGCTAAAATGTGAGACCACAGCAAATTGAAAGCCTGTATCCTGCTAAGACAATTTGTCGGTCTTCATTTGTAGCAAGCTGTGTGGCAGTGCCACTGCTAGTTAAAGGGTCAGTATGACTTTCATTTCAGATTACCTGTTCTTTTTGAGGATTCCCACTATGAATTCCCACTTGTGGGATATAGAATTCCTTTTGCAACAAGCCAGAGATCTGCCTTGAAAAGCTAAGCCCATAACAGTGTGCTTGAGAATGCATGCAAGGATGACTTGATTACTTGCTTCTTATTAGGGACTCTATCTTCCCAACGGTTGCATAGCTGCAGCAAAGAGCAGCTGGAAATCCACTGTATATTTTCAGACTAAACATTTCCTTTGCTTAGGCAGACTGATTATAAGAAAATAGCTAAATGTTTTGGGCTCCTTAAATATTCTCCGTAACAATGCATTACAAAGGACATGATTTTTGAATCTGGCCAAACAGCACATGGGTTCATTGCGAGAGAAGCATGAGGGATCCTGCTATATGTATGTCTCTGGAAAGCTGGGTACAACAGGGTTACAATACGATTCTGGGAACAACAGATGAGCATCCCCCCAGGGACTCTGATTTGGTCTGGGACTGAGATGTCCTGAGGAAGAATTACACAGCTGGCCTTGCTTCCTTTTCCTAATGTATCTGTAGCACATAATCCAGTGCAATCCCTTGGATGTCACGATGCACACGTATGCCAACAGAATCTGCAACTGCTCAGCTAGGGCTGCTTTTTACAGTCCTTTCTGTACAGCAGAATAGCAGAAGCCACAACCTTACCCAGAAAGCTTACCCATCTTGTAAAAGAGCCTGTTGTTCAAGCAGGAATTTTACAATGCTTTAAATATTTATATTTTTTTTACTATTATTTTCATTTAAATATTATGCTTTCTATCAAGACCTAGTATTTTATTTCTCATGTTACGTTTCTCCTCTGAACATTATTTTCTGTCCATTTATTCCTCAAGCTACCTCTTTTTTTCTTGTTTTTGTATGTGTAATGGCTTACTTATACATTTAATGAAAACGACAAAAAAGCATGGAAAATTAATATATAGCAAATCACCTCAGAGGGGAAATGGAGAAATCAAATAAAATGGTATTACCTCCTGAGCTCTGATAATGTCTATATATCTTTGTATGCATTCTTCACTGGTTTTGCTGTTCCTACCTTCTGATATTTGTTTGTAATTTGTGTCCTGGACTCCTAATACATTATTCAAACAATGAGTATCTCCTAATTTCCACTATCTTCTCTGATAACCTTGAGCCCCTTTTTATCTCAGAAACTAAGCAAATGAGCCCATTTTATTTTTATATGCTGTTTGCTAAGCCTCAGCTAAGCTTCAGGTTTGAAATACTCAGACTTACTGGAACCATAGGTTTGAATACAGGCAGGTTAATCTTTCCAACACACAAAACTGAAGCGCAACACCATTGCTCAAGGAATAAATTCTTTCTGAAAAGCACCCCCAAAATGACAGGCTTTGCATGGGCACCTTAAAAACAAGTTTTCTTAGAGGCCTTCTCTTCTCAGACAAGATGAGTAAGTTCTGAAGACAGAGCCCCTCATGAACCTTAATCTTCCACTAGCAGGCTCCTTTTTTATTAGAGCTCAGAAGATAAAGTGTGCATCTGCCCAGATTTCTGCTGCATCAGTACAGCACAAAGAAAAAAGTAGTTTCTCAAGGGAGAAATTAAGCCACTTAGTATATTGTAAATCCAAACCAACGCTCTAAACTCCACCCAAAAATCAATAAGCAATCAACATAGATCACAGGGTACAATCATCTCAACTGAACAGCTGGAATCCTGTTCTCTGTATGAACAAAATTATTCCAACAGATTTAAGAAGCAGAGTTTACATCAATCGTTGTAGTGTGGGTTTGCACCTATGCATGAATATTGCACCTTCTTGTCCACATACAAAGGTAAGAAAGCTGTTCCAGCTACTTCTAAGACAATCATGGAATAACTGCAAATCAAATCAGGGTATTCATTTCTAAAACAGAAAACAAATGACTGACAAACACCTGCAATCCAGCAGAAAAATACATTCCTCATAATAATCCAAGGGTTTTTTAATTTTTATCTGGTTTGGGCATAGCAACAGGATGCCAAACTGACTACAGTCCGATCGGGTCTAGACCATTGCTTTATAGGGAAATCCTCAAAGAAGACCAAAGACAAAACAACCAACTTTTATTTGGAGGAAAAAAAACCCAGTAATGCAATTTTTCAAATAGGGAAAACAAAGTAACCAAGGACAAATGAATAGGATTGGGTTTTGTATACAGCCTCTTTCCTCATCCACTACATCCTTGCTTCCAAGCAACTCTTTTACTATGGAGTAGCAACAAACGCTTCCCTGTGCCCTTTGGGTCCTAGAAAAATTATTTGCATCATCTCTAAGGCCTGGCTGGCTTCTCTCAGCACCATGCCACAAGCCTCCATCTCCCTGTTCCTTTCCCAGGTTCATCCCACACTTTCTCCATCACATTGTGTCCAAATGTGCTCATAGGCCTGATGAGGAGGTACCACGTCTCCTTTCCCCAAGCCCATCACCCAGCGACTCTCTTAAGGGAAGATGTATAATTGTGAAGATACCAGTAAAACAAGTGCCATCCAACACAAGCCTCAATTAACTTTCATGTATCCATGTGACAATAACAGCCGGATCCAGGAACAAGGATTTAACCGTGCCATCTGGAGCAGAGGAGAGAAAAGATAAAGCTAACATGTGTCTGTTCACTGAAGGCAGCCTAACCACGTGTTCATGCCAGCACCTTCAATAGCTTGTTTTCAAGCTGAACAAGAGAAACAGAGCAGGATGAACTCTTGCAAAAAAAGTAGTTCTCAGAGGAGAGAAACCAGCTCTCTGAAATGACTCACGAGGACTTTCTCTGTGTAAAGAATAAGAGCAGACCAGTGCACACCACTTAGGTTTATAGGTTTTTTGACAGTATCCCACGAATAGCCAAACGGATAAGCATAACTGCTCTGACTTTATCCATCAGTAGAGGAAAAGTCATCTGCCAGCTAAACAAAGTCAATCTTCACATTGTGCCCTCACAGGAAGCTGTAATTACATATATATATATATGTATGTTATATATGTATATGTGAGTCTATACAGAGATAAAACCTGTAATTTTTGTCTCACTGTGACCTTGTCAATAAGCTTCACAAAAAAATGAAAGATGTAACAAAACCCAAAGCTGGCCAATGTGCCCACCCATGTCTCGTTAACACAAGCCATATCACTGCTCTTAAGCAAAGCTGCTGGCCTGGGCTCTTGAAGTAACAATTTCATTTACACAGGACCTTGGGCCTCCTGCTAGGATTTAATAACTGTGAAACTCATGTTTTCATCCTCGAAGTCATGGCCCAAATGTCACCAGTCTCTTCACTACTACACAGAGCATGACAAGGACAAAAAAGAAGCAGAAGTATGGTAGCATTTCTGTTGGGAAGATACTGCACTAGCTCCACAGAGACGATGTCCATCTGAAAGCAGTCTGATTTTTTCTCAGAAGTATCTCATGTCAGCCATGGAGTAGAGCCAGGTACGATTTTCCTCCTAGATATCTGATCTGTAACCTAAAGCAACTGGGCGATTTGGTAAATCCTATGGGAAAGAAATGTCTTCTTTGCTTCCAGTGTTGTGGTGGTATTAGAGTTTTTACCACATTTTTGCTGCAATCAGCTAGTTTTTGCTTGACAGTCCTCCAGTGAGGGTTCTGCCTGCTTTCTGGGCCTCTGGAACTGCTCTGGACAGTCCAAATCAATGTGATCTCCAAGGGCAAAGTCATGGAAGGGGATATCTTGGAGTCAGCTCCAGGTCTAAATCCATCAATAGAGTGCCTATGGGAGGAGAAATTCTCTTCCTCGGGGTCCAAACACAAGTTTCATCTGTCTTTTAGAACAAGCCATCAAAACAGGAGTCCAATGCTGACAACAGAGCCATGTCCAAATTTCTGATTACCAGCCCAAAGAGAAAAATATGCCAGTGTCCAAACCTGACCTTAGGTCAGAAAACTCAAAGACTCTTCAGACTCCAAACAACAGCTAACCGTCGGCTGCCAGAAAGCCCTGCACCATAGCGAAGCAATGAAACAGAAAGCTTCCCAAGTCATATCCCCTTTCTCCCATAGCTCCCCTTCTGCAGAGACCGAATGAGTCCCTAGCCACCTGTCTAGTCGTGCCTTAACTCCTGTACTCTTGGCATCTTGCTCTTTTCTTCCTATGTGTCATCCATGTGCCAGCAGAACTGGCCACCCAACAGCTTCTGCTGTGAATCATCCCTCTGAAAAATACTGCAGAAGATCCCCTATTCTTCCAATCATTTTAAAGAGCCCTTCAGTAGTTTTCAGCTGGTGGTATTTTTTTGAGTCATGTTTTTTTTTTTTTTTGGTCAGTTGCTAATCTGCAAAGAAGGTTAAAAACTCTGTGAATATATACACTGCTGAAAGTTCTATTGCTGGTGTATGTTTAAGTTATCACAAAGACCTGTGAGAGGGGAAAGTGTCTCAACTTCTAATTGTGAAAGCAAAAACTTTCAGAAGGGGAGCAGCAGAGAAGATCAAGGAATTTGGCAGTGTATATATTCTGGAAACAAATGGTTTTCATTTCTTTCAAGGGTGAATAAAAAAGAAATATTAAAGGGGAGAAAAAAAAACCTTTTACAATAACTTTAGAGGTTATACCTCATCCTGATGTTTCAGTAATCAAATACTTTATCAAGCAAAAAGAGATTTTAATTTGCCATTTTAAAAGCTCCCCAGCTGGAAAGAGTCTAATCTCTAAAGGAAGGAGTGCCAGATGCATAGGACAAGAACAGTAAAAGCTCTAACCCAGCAGTCTTCCTCTTATCTTCACTAGTAAGAGGAAATGAATGAGTCAGCAGATCAGAGAGGGAGAAATGGAGTGTGTCGCTCCAGTAGTTCTAAAACATATGAACCCAAGAAAATATCTGAGTTATTGGGCAAATTTTTAACGCTAATAAAGAATTTCATTGGAAGCCAATGGAAGGATTTCAAGTTTGACAGTGTAGTAAGTCAGAGTTTCTTTGTACCAGTCATTATTTTGGATCCTGGGTTAGTAATAATACCTAGTTCTCACATGGCATTTTTCATCATTTGGTCAGAAACTGCTTCACCAAGGAGTTCAGTATTTTTACTGCTGTTAAATTGAAGTAAAAAATAATCTAAAAAAAGAAGTGAATCTTGTTTGATAAGACATTTCAAGAGCTACATGACAGTGCCATGTGATCTGGACTAAAAGAAAAAACACAAACAAGTTTCTGTATTTGCCTTTGATTAATTAGATTGCACTGTTCTTGCAATGATAAGCATGTTAACTAAGGTTGTAATGTGTTTCTTAGACAGCAGCAAACTGTCAAATACTATAAGGTTAATTTAGTATTGAAAAAATGCATAAAAAGAAAAACATTCAAGGAGAAAAATAACCAAACACTGTTTAAAGTAAAATTCCAAATATTTCAGAAAATTTTAGATAAATATTCCATACAATAAAGGGTCAATTCCATTTCTTTTAATGATCAGTCTGATTATAAAGCTGCAAATTTCACAAATTCCCACAAGATTTCAAATACTACTTGCTTTCACACAATCTGAAATGTTCTCAAAATACAAGTCTCTATCAAAGTACTTTGGTATTTTCACTTGTGGTCATAGATACATATATTAATTAAAACAATGTGTTCCCCTTTAGATTAAGGATATTGACTAAACCACATCAAGCCTGCTAGGAGAGTTGAATTTTTACCCCCCCTTCTATTTTTTTAACTTTGTATGGGTAGAATCTACATAATATATTTCTGATGACCTGTATATCATAGGTACCTCAAATGAACTCAGATAAGGGCTCTTACCATTTTCCCATTTCCCCACAGTAAATAACTTGGGAGACTCTTACTAGTTGACCAACTACGACAATCTAAAGATTGTAAGAGGTTCTTTCCATTCTTAATTTCATAATTTAAATTGCACTCTCTACAAGAAAAAAATTATTACAGAAGATAAAAAATTAATAGTCCAAATTTAAAAGGTGGCTTCATGAGGCATGCAGGATTTTTAGCTTTCTTTGGTAGCCTGTGAGAAGCTGAAATTAGAGACCAATAGTTTTCATTTTGCTGTGGACTGGTTAGAGAAGTGTGGCCCTATTATTTAGAGCATGTGAATTGCTTTTTCTGAGGAGCTCTGGCATACTGCACACATGAGAGGAGACATCCCAGACCGTGTTTACACAACTGGGCCTCAGAGATGTAGGGTGAAATTCTCCTGCTCTGCAAAGGTCTACCAGGCAAAAGCCACCAGCTTTTCCAGGACAGTTTTTTCAAGGGTATGTAGGGGAATCTGTTACTTACAAAAATAACAGCATTTATATCTCAGCTTGTTTCAACCTTTTGTCCAAGATCTGGTAGTGATCACAGTAGTATGCATTGTGATTGCATTGACATTGTGCTCTCTGAGCATGGATTCCTGTCTAGTTTCACTGGAATCACACTGAGCAGATACATTTCCTTTTCATAATGAAAATATATAGGCCCACCACCTCTACGGTGCACACCGGGCAGCAAGGGTGGCTGTCACGGAGAGAGGATGCTGCCTCCCCACACACCCTCCTCCTTTCTTTGCTGCATTTGCTTGACTTTCACTCTCGCTGTCAAAGTCAGACGTGGAAAGTGTGGACCCATTAAGAGATTATTCCCGAATTCGTAGACTGAGAGTCATCAATAAGCACGCCTGGAGAACCATTTTAAAAGAGCAGCTCCCGGACACGCCATTGCCATAGCTAATTCTCATTGAAATGAAACAATGTGAATGAGATCCTCGGCTGCTTTATTAGGAGTAGAATCACTCAGGCATGGTGTTCAGCTTTGGTCCAAAATGAGCTTTCTCTCTAACTGAATGGCTTGCTTTAGCAGGGTAAACAGTGACCACCTGCTATTCTTTGAGCTGCAACCAAAGCACAAGGAGCACTTTTTTATTTTAACTAGCTTACAGCCTGAGTTGCATATCCCCATGGATATTAATAAGCAAATTTAGAGCTGTAGTGCTATCAAAAAATGTAACATTTTAAATTTATTTTTGCAAAGTACAGGGTCAAAGTGAATATTAATCTTTAACAGGATGAAAATATGTCATTTCCTTGTGGAATTAAAAAGCAGACATAATCTATAACTGACTTATAAAGTAGACAATAAGGGAGTTGGCTTTATCCAGGAATAAAATATTTGGCATTTGAGAGGAGTATTTTCTGTGAATTATTCGAAACACAGATAGAACTATGCCTCGGCTGTGAAATTATTTCCTGGCATTCGTCAAAGCTCTTTTCCACTAATTAACTAAATATCTTCAATCAGTGATTTCTGTGTTTATTTATTAAATAGGCCACAATACATTGTAAACCACGTTGCCAAGTTGTCTTTTATATTAAAGAAATAATATTTAGAAACCAAATCTAGAATTAGAATACATGCCTCTGAATTTCAGGATGCCATTCAGGTATTGGTATAAATTATTTATCTCAGTATTTATATCTTACTCTTCTGCTACCTGTGGTGAGATTCCCACTCTGGAATTCAGTATATTCTCTCTTAGATGATCACTCTATTTACAAAACATGGAATTTCTTTACAAAACGTGACACTTAAGTGCCTCACACAATAATTTGATTCAACAGTGCTTTTCTATAGTTTGGTCTTCTTAAAGTCAAATAGGCAGGAAAGTTTAACAGTATCTGTATTTCCTGTAAGGAAAGAGAACATCAGTCCTGACATGTACTAGGGAAATTCTTTTTAACTTTAATTGTATTATGCAAATATAAAACTGGAGTGGTAGTGCCAGTTACTTTTTCTTGTTTTAATTACAATTTAGATGGAATGATTGATTCGGGATTTGCTAACAAGAAGAAATGTTTTTGAATTGTTATGTGTTAAGATAATACTTCAAAAGTTCAGAATGCTGCACAAAAATACACACTCCTGCACAGAAAGCACTATGTCCTTTTTGACAAATAATAACCACTTTTTGGGTAAAGACAAAGCTACTGTTCAAAAAGGCACAATGCTGCTACACAGCAGAATAAGAAAACTGGGGGGGGGGGGGCGGCAGCTCTCCCTGCTATGAACAAAAACTTGCTTTTATGCCCCTTTTGTGCTGCCTATTTGCCTTCATCTAAACAAGGTTCAGGTCCAGATGTTCATAGCTCACTGCTGCTGTGGGACTTGAGGTGGGACTTAGGCTGGAGAATGTGATTTTTTTCTCAGGTTAGTAACATTAACCACATTTTCTCTGACTCAATTCGTTTCATATACATGGTTGAGAAAGTAAATGTAGGTGTCAGGGAGCTGTGGCCCACCTGGAGAGGGGAAAGGGGCTGCAGGGGCTCCCCGGGGCAGGGAGGGAAGGGTCTGGCAGCTGGGGTCCATCCCACCAGCCCAGCCAGGGAACAGGGCAGCCTCCCTGGGGATGGGGGATGGCCAAGGCTGGGCAGAACATCAGCCCGTGGGGGCTCCCCGGGGAGGGAGGCCAGACAGGACACGGCTGTGGAAGGGTTGGAGGTAGCATCCCATGGCTGGGCCAGGATCTGACGGCACTGGGCTGGGCTGAGGTGGTGCCAGGGGAGAAGACAGTAAGGCCCATGTGTGCCCTCAGGACCCTGATGGTATGGAAGATTGCCTGCTACAGAAAACAAAGGGATTTAGAATTATAATTGTACTGTCAGTGGTCTTTAGAACAAACATTTCTAGGTGGAGCATCAGCAGAAAGAAGACGTGAGGGTGAAAGTCTTGACTACCCAAGGGCCAGAGCTCTGTATTGTGCAGGCTGTAAGACAGCAAGGAGCGTTTACAGGCCTCCCATTCCGGAGGTAGGAGTCACAGGCTAGGGTACTAGCACTCTCATGTGCTGACTGTCTTCAACCAAAATTTGGAAAAACACTTTGGAAAACAGATAAAGAACCTTAGTGCACATTAGAAAGTATGTATCTTCAAGCCAAGGAATGACTGGGTGTGTAGAAATTTTTCAAAAGCAAGGGCACACCTACCTCAGTTCAATACGTACTTTTCCATCATTATGTGGTATTATTAACTAATGATCAGCTTCTGTTCTGCTATACTTTATTTCTTTAAATAAACAGGATACTCTTCCAGCTTTTGGGTAGGTGACCTGAAGTGTTCTTGATAGCTTTACTGTTTAAAAATTATGTAAATTGGTCAACTTCAAGGAAGAAATCTTTTTCCACAAATCTTGTTTTGCTCAATCTTCTGTTTACCTTTCTCACCATCATTGAGTATTAGGTTGATGCATTCAGCAAACTACCCACAATGATCATATCTTACAAAAATATGTTTATAACCCATGACTGTGTACCTGGAGCAAACTTACTTTTTGTACACACTTCCTTGCTTTCACTGACATTGAATTTTATATTGAGATGTTAAGTTATTCTCTAGTTGTTCATGACTGAGCTCTTTCGTAGCTCTTCAGAGTCAACTTCAAAACAGACTATGCCAAAAATGTCTATACGATGTAGAGACTTAACAGTGACTGACAACACATTCATCCTCATTTTCAAATCTAGACTATGCTGAACTTAAATATGTCCTAGTACTGATCTTAAGAAGATTTTGCAAATTTTTGGGTACCTAACACTTTTCCATTTCTCCATTGTATAAACATGTCATTTTTCTCTAACCTTCTTTGATCACCCATTAATCCATAAGAAAAATTCCTCTGTTATCCCGTGAGTGCTCAGTTTCTTTAAAAGAGATTTTGTCAAATGCTTTTTGAAAATCTGCACACATTATATCCTTTGGATCAGCCATATCCACATGTTCATTTATTCTTTTCTCAACTATAATAAAACTATGGCTTTCATCAAAAGCCTATTCCCAAATATGTCATATTCCTCACTGCTTTACTAAATTTCATAGAATCATAGAATGGTTTGGGTTGGAAGGGACCTTAAAGATCACCTAGTTCCAACCCCCCCTGCCATGGGCAGGGAC
>JANHGO010000053.1:81333962-81366369 GCA_024606505.1 Aquila spilogaster | reverse complement strand
GGGGGAAAGAAGGATAGATTTCTGTTGGCTCAGTGAGTTAAAACAGCCCGGGGAGGCATCTGGAAAATGACAGAGCCAGTACAAAGGAGAAAGTAGGGCCTTAGGGTTAGGAAGAGAAGAGGGGAAGAGGGCAATGGTGGGGGCAGAGAGAGGAGATCAGCATTTCAACAGCAGCAAACTCATTTACAGTCTCAGTTGTTCTTAGGACAGGTCTCTCCTTTGTATTACCTTTAAGCTAGGTAACACCAACTTAAGACATCTATGAGTTAGGGCATCAGCACAGTGCTTTCACTTTTGAAGACATTTCAACCCAAAAATCACCTGTAAACCAATGCTGTGAGAGAGGGAGACTTAAATCAGACTTGAGTTTACTTTCATTCAGTGGCTCTGAGCAGCTCAGCAACACCCGGGCTGGAACATCTTGCTCAGGGGTCTCCGCTGGCATGCTCAGCTTTCCAAAGTTTTTTCAACTTCTCCTCAGTCGAGTGCATGTATGTCTTCTTCTCTTGTACTGATACTGTTTTTTCTTACGCTGCGACTGGGAGAAGCTTGGAGCTTGGATTGCTTGATATGTTTAATGTAGTTTGTTGGGTTTTTTCTTTTACTTTCTATGAGCCTTTGAAATAAAATACATGACAAGTGAATAGCATAAAAATGTTCAGAAGCAAATCTTTAGAACAGCATACTTGATGCAGAGCCGACCAAATTAGGAAATCAAACAGATTTACTAAAAAGTGTCCTTGTGACAACGGATGACCGTAATCTCAGCTTTCTGTAGGGCACGTGGACTGCATACTTACCAATTTGCTTTTCCTTTGTTTCCCTCTCTTTTGGCTGCTAACATATTGAATTATTTTATCTCCACTGTTGACGCACCTTTCTCTGATTAGTCACTCGATATAGTACCTAAAGAATCATTTTACACACCTCCACGCTCGAGCTCACTCAAAGCGGGAGGTTTCATAAATCACGTGAGAAAACCTTTCCTCGTAAGGGTCTGAGCCTTAATGAGTCCGGATAAGTTTTGTATACAGACCTAAGCACCTCATTTTTTTCAGCTAAGCCTTCACAAGTCAGAAATCAGCCCCTCCGCATTCCACCTTTTAAGACGAGGATAATTACCCTCAGCTCCACAGTAGCGGGAAGCTTCAGAGTTACACTAAAACCTGTGCTGTATCTGAAGAAAAATTGAATTTATATATTTATTTTTTTTCCCCCAGTTCTGTTCACATTGTTATTGCTTCGTAGATCAATAGTAACTTTTCCCAAGCAACGCATGCTGAGTCAATCAGTCTGGTTTGGGGCAGCAATAGACAGGTAATGGTAGCTGTTTTTGTGATGTGATTAGCTTATTAAAAAGTATTCGCCAGCACAGCGTCCCCGGAGAAGCGTGGACTGGGGCAGGGAAAACAAATGGCAATCTGCCTCTCACGGACCGCAGGCGTCACTGCTTTGCCCAGAAAGCGGCTGCCTGAGATTTCTTATCTCTTCTGGAGTTTCACGCTAAATCGAGAACTTCCTGTCCCCCCCCGTAAGCGCCCCGCACCTAAAACCTGCTGCCGACATGCGGCCGTCAGAGGTGAGATTGGGATAACTGCTCTCCCCTTGTGCCTCTTTGCAATACAAAGCAAGCTCCGACAGCCTTCAATTGTCAGACAAAAGAGAGTGCCTTAACCACACAGTGCCTTTAATTGCGGTCCGCATGTGTATACATCAGTGACCTTTAATGGCAGGCCATTAGCACCTTTAAACATCACAGCCTGATTGGTTTAGAGTCTGTGAGCAGAGAAGGCTTTTGGAATTTAAGGTCTCTTTAATCTAAGGGAGAGGATAATACGATCCATCACCTGGAAACGAAAGCCTGAAGAATTTTGGATCTGCTCCTTTCACAGTGAGGGCATTTGGCCTCGAACACCTTCCCCAGCGCTGGTCTCCTGGAAACTACT
Organism: Aquila spilogaster; assembly: GCA_024606505.1. Taxonomy (NCBI): domain Eukaryota; kingdom Metazoa; phylum Chordata; class Aves; order Accipitriformes; family Accipitridae; genus Aquila; species Aquila spilogaster. The sequence continues at coordinate 81,364,423 of JANHGO010000053.1, read as the reverse complement.
CCTGTCAGTGCTGTCAAAACTAAACCAGTAAAGTGTGGTAAATAGCAGGAAAGAAGGATGTATAGGGGGATACACGTCCGGCCGCAGGACTGTCGGTGACTCACTGACCAGACGTTGTGCATCGGCACAACCAGCCTTCCCCTAGGTTTCATTATGTACCTGGGCCCGCTCGTTTCTCTTGCCCTTGGCTGACATTTTAGAAAGATGTAGACTCTGGGATCTCTGTCTTTACCACTCTGATTGCTGTCAGTCTCCCATCTATCTCTTCAGGGTGCTTTATAAGGATTTTCAAACCCAGTGCTTAGGGCAAAAGCAAAAGCTTAGCAGGCCTGAGAGTATGGAAGCTGACAGGTCTCTTGCACTTCAGGTAGATGCCAGAAGCCTTTGGGCAAGGACTCTGAGTAGTGTGGAGGTGGGTAAGAGATACTAATCATCATTCCATTGCTAAAGGTGTCTCGACTACTTCCACACGGGAAGCTGGTAGTGTGCAAAGGCATCCCAGCAAGTCATATTTCGTTGCAAATTCTGCACCTGACTTGGATAAGACTGGGAGAAACAGTTTGGGGGGATCCTTGGGAGCTAGGACACTACCAGCCAGAAGCTTTTTAGCATCCTGATGCTTTGCATCAATCAAATGTTCCTTCCTGCCAATGTAAAAGCAGCTGGTGACGTTCGTATTATTGTGGCCGTGGGCTGCATCGTGCCCGGATGTGAGAAAATGTTCCTTTTCTTTCCTTTCCTTATTGTTTTATTTTCCCCTGGTCTCCTCCACACAGAGGCTGTTGGCCAAATCAGCATACAAAGCTCTTCTCCCTTATCCAGACTTGTTATCTGGCTTAGGCAGACACCCAACTCCCTCCAGACTCCAATGTTCTCAGCTTGCATGCCAGAAACCAGCCATGCTTCATGCACTCCTTTCTCCTCCTGACCTACCCCTGCAATCCCCAGGCTGCTGGACTCCAAAACAGATTTTTCATTTTTTTTCAGAATCCAATTGTTTATCATAGCAATACCCAGCAGGGTTCCTGGAGAAGCCACCAGGGTGGGAACCAGCCTTCTCACTGAACGCTGTGAGCACTCGTGAGAGCAAACATAGGCCAGCGCCTGAGCGCACATGTTCTGCTGACCCTTACCCTGCCAAAGACCAAATTAACTTTTAAAGGAGAGCAAAAACATGGTTACTTACCAGTCTCTGCAGATAAGCATTTGTAATCTGGTAGTCCTGGGTCATGTTTGCCTGGGAGATAAATTGGAGGCTGAGGCACAGGAAGTACTGTGGTAAGATGTGATGTTTGTGAGGATGCCTGTCCTGTCCCCTGTTCCTGAATTAGCAACATTCATTTTCCAGCCCTGCAAGAGCTCTGATAGCACCAGTTTAACTGCTGCAGGGTAAATCTTTGCGAAGATGCCCTTCTGCCATGCCAGCTGGGGACATGGCACTTATAATAGGAATTATCTGTAGTCCTGTACGACGAATCACTTGTATGATGCTGTACTGACTGCTTGCCTACTGCACCACCGTTAAGGGTCCATCATCATCTATAAAATCTATCTTCTCCTTTCCCTCCCACCATGAGCACAGGAAGTGCTCAACAAAGGTGAGCATTCAGACAAAAATTTCCTCAGCTTGACTACAACCTCCTAAGAACATTTCAGCCAGTGTGCAGTGTTGTGCTACAGCATTGGTGAGACCACAGCATCTCTAGGATAGGCAGGGACAACAGCAACACCTTGCTGCATCACTGTTTGAAGAACTGCTTTTTCAGCATTCATGGTCTCAGAGTTTACAGCATATGGAGAGGGTTTACCTCTCCATGCACCTACCTCTGAAGAATCCCAAAGCTCCCCTAGTTGGAGCTAGTGCTGTTCTGCAATTGAGCTCATTTGTACTCACCTCTCCTTGCTCTTGAATGAACATGTAAATTTTTCTGTATTCGCATTAAGTGTTTGTTTTAACCGCTTGTTCAGTGTCAGGTTTTGTCCCAGGCTCAAGTGCTTTTCTTCTGATTCAGAAGGCTTACTGTTCACTTCATCCAGTGCCTACAGAAATCAGTTGATGAGTTTGGCTTCTGTGGCCAGTCCATGTGTGGTAGACAGACCAAACGCACTTGGATTGCTGGCAGCCGAAGGAGTTTGCCTATGGCATATACAAATTTCATGTGGGGAAAGATCAATAATTAAAAAACTATGATCAAGTAGAGAGGTAGAGTAACAAAAGGAGTCCTCAAAGGGTAGAGGTGTGCACCAAGCTCTTGATAATTTATTGACCAGCTTTTTGACACAAACACATTCCCTTCTTTCTTCTTTTTTTTCTTTTTTTTAAATGACTGCTCACATTTTTTAATATGAAGTATTCTGGCTTTCAGACATCTTGTGATCTTGTGCTGGTAGGATAGATATTGCCAACCAGACTGTGGGACTTCGGCTTTAACTGCTCTTCTTCACCATGATGTTCATCATCACTGTCAGGCACTGGAAAGAAGTTTCCTGTGCTAAACTCAGATATTTACTGTGACTTTTATCCAGGATGCACTTATAATAGTGAATATCTGGTCATTATGGCTAGTTCATGGAAGCCTGTGGTTGGGCAGCTCGCCTGCAGATGTCTGCTCTGTCAGTAACTAGGGTTAACTGAGATTAACCTTAACTTGTTTGTTTGCAGTACAGTCTCTTCCAACAAATCCACCTTTCTTTTCTGTGTCCTGAACAGACAAGACAGAGTTTCAGTGCAAACCATCTTCATTAAATGTTTGTTTACATTCCCATCTTTGTGTAGATTGCTATCATCATCCCAGAAAAGGATGCAAATGTGTGGTTAACTGACTGTTTCAGAAATCTCATTCTTGGGCCCTTAATATCTTGGAGACTTCTGATTAACCACCTTGAATAGCCAAGGAAAATATCCCACGCTGCAGGGAGAAAGAAAAGTACCTTGTACTTTCATGTACAGTATGTGGGAATCTTTCCTTCAGCTTGAACAGGTTTCAGCTCATAGCCAATGTTTTCAAATGGAAGCACAACTGGACAGCTGTCCATTTCCAAGACATTTCCTAATCTGGAACAAATCTGGAAAGGATCTTAAATATTTGATTTAGGGGGTAAGTAGTGCTTTGACTAATTTGGCTATTTGAATTTGCCAGATGCAAATGCGGACATTTTGTAAAGCACCTGCTGTCTCCAGGGATATTTGTGAAAATGAGGTGCTGTCTCTCTTGAGGCTTATCTTGGCAAACAGAACTCAGTAAACCAAAGCTCAACATTGCAAAACATCTTTTACTTTTTTTACATCTGCTTTTTTTAAATAAAAAATAAAGAAGCCTGTGAGACTAAATAGACCCTAATTAAGTTATATCAACTCAAGGATGCAGAGAGAGAAAAAAAGGGGAGAAGAATATTTATAACAAGTTATTTTTGGTTTTGCCTTCACAAAACTCTTTTTCTTTCTCTCTTTGTTTATATGGCTGGGCTCAGTCTCAGCTAAAACAGCTGATTCCAATAAAGAAATACTGGCAGCTTTCAGATCTGCTTTCCCCCTTGAATCCAAGAGGAAAAGAGAGAAGAGTTTGCAAACTTTTCCAAGTGGACCTGGAGGGGCTCACTTTCTAGAATTTGAATGTCTGGCAAAAGAACTCATGCTAAGTATAACATCTCAATGCTCTCAGCTTCCCAAACCCTTTCCTGGCCTTTCCCCAGAGCAGGAAAAGGAATGTGTAAGGCTCCTATTGCCAGTTAATGGTAAACTCAGGAACCCCCATTTCTTCCCTTTCTCCAGCTGAACCCACACCTGCCTCGGACAGGTCTATCCATAACAGCTGTGAAATGCATGTTTCATCCTTGTAGCTTGGAACTCTAAAGATGTGAGACCACAGCAAATTGAAAGCCTGTATCCTGCTAAGACAATTTGTCAGTCTTCATTTGTAGCAAGCTGTGTGGCAATGCCATTACTACTTAAAGGGTCAGAATGACTTTCATTTAAGATTACCTGCTCTTTTCGAGGGCCTCTTTGCAATCCCACTGGTGGGAGATAGAATTCCTTCTGCAGTGAGCCACAGATCTGCCTTGAAAAGCTAAGCTCATAACAGACTGCTTGAGAATGAGTGTAAGGATGACTTGATTACCTGCTTCTTATAAGGACACTGTCTTCCCGGTGACAGCAAAGAGCAGCTGGAAGTGTGCTGTATATCTTCAGACTATACCTTTCTTTTGCCTAAGCAGATTGAGTACGAGAAAATAGCTAAATATTTTTGGCTTCTCAAATATATTCCATAACAATGCATTACAAAGGACATGATTTTTGAATCTGGCCAAATAGCACATGGGGCCATTGTGAGAAGAGCATAACAGATCCTGCTATATATATGTCTCTGGAAAGCTGGGTACAGCAGGGATGCAATACAACTCTGGGAACAGACGAGTATCCCCCTAGGGACTCTGATTTGGGCTGGGACTGAGATGTCCTGAGGAACAATTACACAGCTGGCCTCGTTTCCTTTTCCTAATGTTTCTGTAGCACATCATCCAGTGCAATCCCTTGGATGTCATGCTGTACCCATATGCCAAGAGAAGCTGCAACTGCCCAGTTAGGACTGCTTTTTACAGTCTTTTATGTACAACAGAATAGCAGAGAACACAACCTGACCCAGAAAGCTTATCCTGAAAAAGAGTCTATTGTTCAAGCAGAACTTTGCAATACATTCAATAATTAATTTCTTTTTACTGTTGTTTTCACTTAAATATTATGCCTTCTGTTGATAGCTGGTAGTTTATTTCTCATTTTCTGTTCTCCCTCTGAACATTATTTTCTGCCCATTTATTTCTCAAGTTTTCTCTTTTTTTCTTGTTTCTTTATGAATGATGGCTTGCATATACATTTAATGAAAATGGCAAAAAATATCATGGGAAATTAACATATATCAAATCATACTTCAGTTACCATTTCAGAGAGGAAATGGAGAAATCAAATAAAATGGTATTACCTTCTGGGCCCTGACAATGAGTCTATGTCTTTGCATGTATTCTTCAGCATTTTTTGCCATTTTTACCTCCCAATATGTGCTTGTAATTTGTATCCCAGGCTCCTAATACATTATTCAAACAATGAGTATCTCCTAATTTCCACTATCTCCTCTGATAACCTTGAGCCTTTTTTATCTCTAAAACGAAGCAAATCAGCCTGTTTTATTTTTATATGCTGTTTGTTGAGCCTCAGCTAAGCTCCAGATTTGAAATACTCAGACTTACTGGAACCATAGGTTTGAATACAAGCAGGTTAATCTTTCTAACACACAAAAGTGAAGTCCAACAGAATCTCTCAAAAAATAAATTCTTCCTGAAAAGCAACCCCAAAATGACAAGCTTTGCACAGGCACCTTAAAGTCATGTTTTCTTAGAGACCTTCTCTTCTCAGAGAAGATGGGTAAGATCTGAAGTCAGAGCCCCTAAAGAACCATAATCTTCCACTGGCAGAATTCTTTTTTATTTGTTCCCAGAAGATTAAATGTGGGTCTGCATAGATTTCTGCTGCATCAGTACTGCATAAAGAAAAAAGTAGTTTCTCAAGGGAGAAATTAAGCCAGTTAGTATACCGTAAATCCAAACAAGCACTCTAAACTCCACCCCAAAATCAATAAGCAATCAACATAGATCACAGGATACCCAAAATATAATCATCTCAACATTCCTCCAGTGAACAGCTGGAGTCCTTTCCTCTGCACCAACAAAATTATTTCAACAGATTTAAGAAGCAGAGTTTACATAAATCATTGTGCTGTGCTTTTGCATCTGTGAATGAAGATTGCACCCTCTTGTCCACATATAAGGGTAAGAAAGACGTTCTGGCTGATTCTAAGACAAGCAAGAAATAACTGACAATCAAATCAGACTATTCACTTGTAAAATAAAAACAAAAAGCTGAAAAGCACCTATAACTCAACAGGAACAAGCACTCTTCAAAATAATCCATGTTTTGTTTGATTTCTTTCAGTCTTTAGCATTGTGACCGAGTGACAGACTGGTGGCTGTGGGGTTGAGTTCAGCCTTATGCTCTATAGGGAAATTCTCAAAGAAGGCCAAAGAAAGAACAGATAGCTTTAATCTGGGGAAAAATAAATAAGTATAAATGTAACCTTTAAAATAAAAAAAAAGCTCAGCATAACCTAAGACAAATCAATTTTAAATTAAATTAATTAAATATTAAAACTTTTGAACATAAATTATTTCCTCATCCACTGCACTGCATCCTTGCTTCCAGGCAACTCCATGACTAAGCAGTAGCAGGAAACTCTTCCCCACTTCCCTGTTCCCCACTGGGTCCAGGGAAAACTGTCTTCATCAGCTCTAAGGCCTGGATGGCTTCTCTCAGCACCATTGCCAGCATCCAGCTCCCCGTTCCTTTGACATGGTCATCCTACAGCTTCTCCATCCCACTGTGTCCAAATATGCTCAGCTGCCTGGTGAGGAGAAACCATCTCTCCTTTTCCCAAACATCGCCTTACCTAGCTACTTTCATAAGGGAATTTATGTACAATTCTGAAGATACTAATAAAGCAAATGCCACTCAATACAAACTCTAACTTCTATAGATCTACGTGGCAATGCCAGCCAGACTCAAACATTAAATTGTGTTGTCGTGAGCAGAGAATAGAAAAGATAAGGCAAACTTGTTTCTGTGGACTGAGGGCAAGGTAACCATGTGTTCACACCAGCACTTTCAGCAGTTTGTTTTCAAGCTGAGCAAGAGAAACAGGGTAGAAAAAAAAATAGTACTCGAAGGAGAGAAACCAAGTGTCTGACATTACTCGCCAGGATTTTCTCTGAGTAAAGAATAAGAGCAGACCAGTACTTGTAGATTTATAGATATTTTAACAATATCCCGTCAAAAGCCAAATGGACATGCACAGCACTTCTGACTTCATCCATCAGTACAGGAAAAATCATTTGCCAACTAAACATTGTCCATCCTCACATTCACTGGGAACACTGACGTGCACATATATGAAATACATGTATGCGAGGAGGGTATGCAGAGATGAAACCTGTAGTTGTCACCTCACCATGACCCTGTCAACAAGCTTCATTACAACAGAAACCAAAGCTGGGCAGCCTACGCATGCCAGCTGATGGTTGCACTAACAGAAACCATATTGCTACTGTTTTAAGGAAAGCTGCTGGTCTGGGCTCATGAAATAATTCTTCCATTTGCAGAGGACCTCATACCTCCTGCTAGGATTTAATAGCTGTGAAATTCATGTGTTCAGCCTCCAAGTCATGTCCCAAATGTTGTCATCCTCACTACTGCACAGGCAAGGACAAAAAAGAAGCAGAAACAATATAGCATTTCTGTGGGGGAGATATTGCACTACCTCGACACAGACCAACTTGTTCTGAAAGCAGCCTGATCTTTCTCACAAGGATCTCATGTCAGTCATGGAGTTGAGCCAAAGTAGGATTGTCCTCCTAGTTATCTGTAGCCTAAAGCAACTTGGGGATTTTTAAAGCCTGTGGGCAAGAAATCTCTTCTTTGCTTCTAATATAGCAGTGGTATTAGGGTTTTCAGTGCATTTTTGCTGCAATCAGGTTGCTTTTGCTTCATAATCCTCCAGTGTGGACTCTGTCTGTTTTCTGGGCCTCTTGAACTGCCCTAGATGACCCCAGTCAATGTGAACTCCAAGTACTGAGTCATGGAGGGGGATATCTTGGAGTCAACCCCAGGTTTAAATCCATCATTAGAGTGCCCGTGGGAGGAAAAATATCTTCCTCAGGGTTTAAACACTAGTTTCATCTGTCTGCTAGAACAGGTCATCAAAACAGGATGTCCAGTGCTGACATGAGAGTCATGACCAAATTTCTGATTGCCAGCCTAAAGGGAAAAATACATCATTGTCCAAATCTTGGGTCAAACATGTCAAAGAACCTTCAGAATCCAAACAACTGAAAACACACCATCGGCCACCGGAAAGCCCTGCGCTGAAGCAAAGCAGTGAAACAGAAAGCTCTCCAGCTCATACTCCCTTTCTCCTTTGCAGAGACTGAGTCCCTAACCACCTGTCAAGTCATGCCTTACCTCCTGTACTCTTGGCATCTTGCTCTTTTCTTCCTATATATCACTCCTATGCCAGCAGAGCTGGCCATCCAACAGCTTCTACTGTGAGTCATCACTCTGAAAAATGCTGCAAAAGATCCCCAATTCTAACAGCTATTTCAAAGAGCTCCACAGTGGTTTTTACAGTTGCTGGTATTTTTTAATAGGCGTGATTTTTCTTTTTTTTTTTTTTGTCAGTTGCTAATCTGCAGACCAGGTTACAAATGTGAATGTATAAACTGCTGAAAGTTCTGTTACTGGTATATGTTTTATGTTATCACAAAGACCTGCGAGAGAGGAAAATGTCCCAAATTCTAATTGCAAAAGCAAAGATACTCACAAAGAGAACAGTAGAGAAGATCAAGAAATTTGGCAGTTTATATATTTTGGAAATGCAAATGACTTTCATATTCTTTCAAGGATAATTAAAAAAGAAATATTAAAGAAGGCCAAAAAAAACCCATCTTTTTACAACAACTTTAGAGGTTATACCTAACCCCGATGTTTCAGTAATCAAACGCTTTATCAAGCAAAAGGAGATTTTAATTTGCTATTTTAAAAGCTTCCCAGCTGGAATTAGTCTAATCTCTAAAGGAAGATGCTGGATACATAGAACAAGAGCAGTAAAAGCTCCAGCCCAGCAGTCTTTCTCTTATCTTCATTGGTAAGAGGAAGTGAATAAGTCAGCAGATCGGAGAGAGAGAAATGGACTGTGTCACTCCAATAGTTCTAAAACATGAGCCCAGGAAAATGTCTGAGTTATTAAACAAACATTCAACATTAGTGAAGAATTTCATTGGAAGTCAATGGAAGGATTTCAAGTTTGAAAGCATAATAGGCCAGAGGCTCTTTGTATGGATCATTATTTTGGATCTTGATTTAGTAATAATGTCTAGTTCTCACATAGCATTTTCATCATTTGATCTGAAACTGCTTTACTGAGGAGTTCAGTATTTTTATTGCTATTAAACAGAAGAGAAAATGAGCTACAAGAAGGGAATCTTGTTTGACAAGATGTTTCAAGACTGCCATGTGATCTACACTGAAAGAAAAAGACCACAAACACGTTTCTATATTTGTATTTGATGGATTAGATTGCACAGTTCTTGCAATGATAAGCATGTTAACTAAGATTGCAATAAGTTTCCTAAGTGGCATAAAACTCTCAAATATTATGAGATTCATTTAGTATCGAAAAAGTTGTTAAAAATAAAGAAGTGCAATACAGAGAATTAACCAAACCCTATTTAAAGTAGAATTCCAAATGTTCCAGAAGATTTTAGATAAATATTCCATACATCAAAGGGTTAATTCACAGAATCATAGAATTACCAAGGTTAGAAAAGACCTACAAGATCATCCAGTCCAACCATCCACCTATCACCAATATTTCTCTCTAAACCATGTCCCTCAACACAACGTCTAAACGTTTCTTGAACACTTCCAGGGTCAGTGACTCCACCACCTCTCTGGGCAGCTGACCCAGAGCTGCTGAGAAGAGGCTGACCCCCAGCTCACCACAATCTCCCTTCTCCCCTGAGCCTCCTCTTCTCCAGACTGAATTCAATTTATCTTAACCTTAAATCTGATTATATAGCTGTACGTCTCACAACTTCTCACAAGTTTTCAAATATTCATTATTCTCACTCAAGCTGGACTGTTCTCAAAATACAAGTCGTTTTCAAAGCACTTGGCATTTTCACTTGTAGTCATAGATATATATGTTAAATTAAAAAAAAAACTCGGTTCCCCAGTTCCATTAAAGATATTGACTAAACCATCTCAAGTCTGCTAGGAGAGTTCAATTTTTATAACTCCAATGTATTTAATTTTGTTTGGGTAGAACCTACGTAATATATTTCTGATGACTTGTAAATCAAAAATCATTGTAAAATGAACTCAAATAAGGGCTCTTACCATTTTCCCACAGTATGTGATGAGAGAATCTCCCTAACTGGCCAACTACAACCACATAAGCATCATAGGGGGGTATAAATTTAAAAGGTGGCTTCATAAGGCATACAACATTGTTAGCTTTCCTTGGTAGCCTGTGAGAAGCTAGAACAAGACACCTGTACTTTTCGTGTCGCTCTGGATTGGTAAGAGAAGTGTAGCCCTAGTATTTAGACCATGCATATTCCATTTTCTAAGTGAGAAGACCAGACCCTGTTATACAGCCAGGGCTCAGAGGCGTAGGGTGAAATGCTTCTGTCTGTAGAGCGGATCCATGCCAGGGAAAAGCCACCAGCTTTTCCAGGACTGTTTTTTCAAATGCACGCTGGGGAATCTGCTACCTACAAAAATAATAGCATTTATACCTCAGCTTGCTTAAAACTTTTATCCAAGGTCTAACAGTGATCACAGTAGTATGCATTGTGATGGCATTGACATTGTGCTATGAGCATGGATTCCTGTCTATTTCCACCGGCATCACACTGAGCTGTTACATTTCCTCTCAATAATGAAAATATATAGGCCTACAGCCTCCACAGCGCTCACCAGGCAGTAAGGGAAGCTGTCAGGGGGAGAGTATGCTGCTCCCCACCCTCTGCTCCTTAATATGATGCTTTCACTTGACTTTCACCAGTAAAGTCAAACCTGAAAAGTGTTGACCCACTCAAAGATTATTCCCAAATTCTCATACTGTCAGTCATCAATAAGCATGTCTGGAGAAACATTTTTAAAAAGCACCTCCCAGACATGCAATCACCAGTAGCTAATTCTCACACCAATGAAACAACGCGAATGAGACTCTGGCTGCTTTGTTAGAAGTCGAATCACTCAGGCATGACATTCAGCTTTGGTGCAAAATGAGCTTTCTCTCACTGAATGGCTTGTTTTAGCAGGGTAAACAGTGACCACCTGCTATTCTTTGAGCTGCAACCAAAGCACAAGGAGCACTTTTTATTTTAACTAGCTTCCAACCTGAATTGCATATCCCAATGCATATTAATCAGCATATTTAGAGCTGCAGTGCTATCAAAAAATGTAATATTTAAAATTTATTTTCATAAAATACAGGGTCAAAGTGAATGTTAATCTTTAATGGGATGAAAACATGTCATTTCCTTGTGGGAATTATAAGGTAGACATAATCTATAACTGACTTATAAGGCAGACAATAAGGCAGTCAACTTTATTCAGGAATAAAATATTTGACATTTTAGAGTATTTTCTATGAATTATTAGCAACACAGATAGAACTATGCCTCGCTTGTGAAATTATTTCCTGGCACTTGTCAAAGCTCTTTTCCACTAATTAACTAAATATCTTCAATCAGTGATTTCTGTGTTTATTTATTAAGTAGGCCACAATACACCGTAAACCATGTTGCTAAGTTGTCTTTTATTTTAAAGAGACAATATTTAGAAACCAGGTCTTGAACTAGGTTACATGTCTGGTACTTTTCCAGGTACCACTCAAGTTTAGTAGATATTATTTATCTCAATATTTTTATCTTAACTTTTCTGCAAACACGTGGAGGAGGCATTTCCACTCTGGAATTCTGTCTTTTCTCTCTTAGGCCATCTCTCCATTTGTGTCTTCCTTGCAAAACATGACACTTAAGTGCCCCAGACAGTTATTTGATTGGTCAATGTTTTTCTGTCATTCGGTCTTTTGGCCTACATCAATACCTAAAAGTTTAAGAGGATGAGTCCTGACATGCACTAAGGAAGCTCTTTTTAATTTTAACAGTGTTATGCAAACATAAAATTGGAATGGTAGCCCCAGTTTCTAGTCCTCATTTTAATTACGATTTAGATGGAATGATTGACTCAGGATTCACTAATGAGATGACATGTTTATGAGTTGTTATATATCAATCTAGTACTTTAAGAGTTCAAGAGGCTGTGCCAAAATATACACCTACACCAAAATCACTGCACATTTTTTGACAGATAGCCATTTTTGGGTTATATACAAAACTACTATTTAGCAAGGTACAATGAGGCTACACAGCAGAGTAAGAAATTTGGGGAACCCAGTTCTTATATAAATGAATACCTTATTTGTGCTCCTTTTGCACTGACAGAAATATGCTTATTTGCCTTCTTCTAATAAGGTTCCGATCCAGAAATTAGCAGTTGCCTTGGGACTACCAGTGTGACTTAGGCTAGAGAAAGTTATTTTTGCCAGGGCAGTGATAGTAACTGCATTTTCTCTGTCTCTGGTGTACATGGTATAGAAAGCAAATGTTCGTGCCAGGGAGCTCAGTCCCTCAGTGAGGGACTGGGTTCAAGGGTTCCCTGAGGGGTCAGGGTAGGATCTGGCAGACAGGGTCCATTCCACTGCCCCAGCTGGGAGCAGAGCAGCCAGGAGGCACCAGGGCAGCCCCAGTGACGGGCATCATCTGTGGGAACAGATAGGACATGGGTCCTGGGGTCCCACGGGGCACAGCTCTCCGGGGCTGGAGATATCAGCCCAGGGCTGAAGTCAAAGATCGGTGGCACTGGGCTGGGCTGAGGATCAGGGCAGGGTTGCAGGCCCTCAGGGCCCTGGTAATACAGCAGTGAAAGTCCTGAATACTCAAGGGTAAGGGCCAGTGCTTTGCTCCATGTCACCATAAGACAACAAGGAGCATCCCATTCCAGATGTGGGAGTCACAGACTAGATGCAGTCTCACCTACTGACTCTTTTCAACCAGAATTTGGAGAAATGCTTTGGGAAAACAATAAAGAACCTCAGTACACTTTAAAAAGTACACATTTTCAAGCAGGGGTTGGGTGGGCCTTCCTGTCCAGAGGAAGGCCTTAATCTCAATATATTGCTTACATTTTTATCATTACGTGATATTATTAACTAATGATCAGCTTCTCTACAACTACCCCTGATCTCTTTAGATGAGCAGGATAGCTTTCCAACTTTTGAGTAGGCGACCTGAAATGTTCTTCATAGCTCTATTCCTGTTTTAAAAATTATGTAAATTGGACAACTAAAAGCATTTATTTTTTTTCCCACAAATCTTGTTTTCCTCAATCTTCTTTCTGTTAACATTTTTCATTGTGGTTGAATATTTTCCTGCTGCATTCAGAGAACTATCCAGAATGGTAGTATCTGGTAAAAATATATTTCTAACCCATGACTATCTACCTGGAGCAAAACTTACTTTTTTGTGCACTTGCTGTCTTTCACTGGCACTGAATTTTCTAATAAGATGCTAAGTTATTCCGCAGTTATTGGTGATTTGGGGATCTTTTTGTAGCTCTTCAGTCAACTTCAAAACAGACTATGCCAAAAAGTTTTCTAGAACCCTTACTGGTCACAGACAACATATTCGTCCCCATTTTCAGATCCAGATTGCTAAATTTACTTATGTCCCAGTACTGATCTTAAGAAGATTTTGCTAATTTATTAGGTACCTAACTCTTCTCCATTTCTCCATTTCTCCATTTTACAAACATGTCATTTGGTTCTAACCTTCTTTGATCAGCCATTAATCCACAAGAAAAGCTCCCCTGTTATCCCATGAGCGCTTAGTTTCTTTAAAAGAAATTTTGTCAAATGCTCTTTGAAAATCTGCACACATTGTATCCTTTGGATCAGCCTCATCCACTGGTTCATTTATTCTTTAGGGAACCATAATAAAACTATGGTTTCCATCAAAAGTCTATTGCCAAATATGTCGTATTCCTCACAGTATTACTAAATTTATTCCTTATCAAGTTGGTGATTTTTTTCCCATAGCTGCTGTTTTGTGTAATTCAGAAGTAGTATTTCTCAGGATCACAACTGGATCTTCCCTTCAAAGTATGATGCCATGTTTACATCTACTTTCTTCTGACTGTAAGACAGAGGAAGCAGTAATCACAAATACCAATTAACAGTTCAAAAAATTTTATTTTACCTCTTTTAAAATTCTTTAGAGAGTTCTGCCAGGTTCTATCAATTTATTATTCTTAAGCATATCAATATATCTTAAAATTCTTTCATTGCCATATGAATCTGAAAGATTTCCTCAGACTCATTCTTTATAAAGAGTGGCTGTGATACAGGAACAAATCAGTCAGGCTTTCTGTGACAGCTTATACTACATGAATATTCCTATTATTCTTTAGCTGCACCTTGGAACTACAGTAGCTTTCTTATTCTGATAGCTTTGAAAAAGAAACAGTTTCTGTATTACTAAAGATTATTTCCCAAATCTTTTTGGCATGTTTTTGTGATTTTGGTTTTAACATGTCAAGGATTATGGTCCTCTCTAGTCTTCTTTACTATCATTTCAGCTTTTTGATTTTGAGCCTCTTACCAGAATTTACCCTTGTACTTGTAGTTTCTGTTTACTTTTCTCTTTCTCCTTTTCTAAAACTTATTTCCCTTTTTAAAAATTTCCTTTAAATGTCTCGTTAAGACTTCCACATAACTTAGAAACCATCTCTCTCTCCCAGTGGTTTTTGAATACGCACCATTTGAGTAACAATCAGTACAAATTCACCCTTTTGTACTTACATATATTTGTTGTCTTCAAACATACGCACACTGGCAGAAGAGAATAAATATCCTCCCTATTCACTGTGGTCCTTAAAAAAAAAGAACAAAAAGAAAAAGATATATTTAAACTGCAAATTTTGTTGAGGTGATTTGAAACATATTTTCTATCTATAAAGAAGTTTAAGCAATGGAATAGATTGTCAAGGAAAGCTGCAGAAAAAAAAGCAGGTCACCAAACATGTGTGAACATTCGCTGTGATTCATCTGGACATAATAGAAGGGAACAGATGCCAGATGACTTCCAGAGCTGGTTCATACCCCAGTTTATTTTCTATAGCTGGACAATCCCCAATCCAATTTAATATTTAGTTTTCCACGTAGTTATTGAAGACCCTTTGTACACTGTGCGGTTTTGACACACACAAGAAAGGCATAAAGCAGTAGCCAAACTGAATCCATCTCAGGGAAGTTATAGAACTAGTATGTGCTAAGTGAGCAGATTTGAGAGAAAGGAGATCACTTAGGGCTTTTTTCGGAGCAGAAAGCACACCACCAACGGGAATATTCTTTATGACTTCAGGTGGGGGTGGAGACTTTTAAACAAGGTTTTAATGCATTTATTGAAATGAACTAACAGGAGATGGTCTTAAAATCTCACTAACAAAACTCAAATCTCTGAGCTGGAGTTTGAGATCCCAGTCACTTTGAACACAACATGATTGTTAGCTTCAAGAGAGTGGAACCTTGCTCTTACCTAATTTTTCCATTCACCAAAGTCTACTTAAATAATCAAGTTTTTATTTCTTTCTGTATAATTTATAGCTTGATAGTTCAAATGTGATAAAACTCTAGAATTAATATAACTAACAGATATAATGAATTCTCTGATTAATAGATCCTTGTATCTCTGGCAATATTTAGCAGGCAGCAAATAATATACTGCTTTTTAATTAGCACCTACAGAAAGAGATTTTTTCCATTTCAGATTATTACAGTTATTATTCATATCATTTTCAGGGTTGGAAACTTCAAAAACTTTAGCAACCTTGTTTTGCAGGAACTGTAAAATTTCCTGAAAATGTCCCAGATTTTTTCTGGTTCCTCTACTGCCTCTTCTCTCATATATCTCTCTTTCAAGAGAGATTGTCCTCATTCCACAGAAATTCTGTACTCTCCCTTTGAGCACTAATCTGTGTCCTTTTTTCATATCTTTGACTTTGCCTGTGACCTGGCAACCAGCTGTTTCTATTAGTGTAATTCTAAATTCTGTAAGTATTTTGAATCATGTGGCCTCTTCTAGTCTCTTCCTATCCTCTTTTATATCTTCCCTTTTACCCCTAACCTCACATTCCTTCAAACAAATCCCATTGAGCTTCCTGCTTTTTTCCCATCAAACTATCTGTACAACCGTTATAGATGATGCAAGGTCTGCATAATACTTTTAACCTGAGCAATTTTTGCCCTAGAACATTTAGTGCATATGACATTGGACATCAGCAACCAGCTTAGAGATGATTCCCTTTTTTGCTAAAGTCCTTCAACAGTGATGTGGGATATCAAGAAGAGTATCTGGGGCAGAGGGTAAGACAACGGTGGGAGATGGAGTCAGAGAATGAATCTCACCAGGCCAGTTATAGAAGCCAGAGGTTATAATTTTTATTTTAACTTACAGGTATAATTCTATTTTTCAAACTGATTTGTCCCTCCCTAATTAATACTAAGAAATGGTCATAAGCAACATTAGCATGCCACCACTTAAGATAATGTTAGTATCCCTTTAATACACATCTATAAAGGTTCACTGTAGGCCAGAGGTGCTTAGCCTTTTGTGTGAAAAATACAACATTTGCAACTCTGACAGACTGAGGATTGAGCTCAATTTGCATAAACATTTAAATAAATTTGCATAGCCCCATTCTGTAAATAAGTAGTAAAATCCAATACTTGCTGTTAATGCTTAGCTGAAAATCATAGATGATGCTCACATTTAGTGACAACAGGAAGAATTAAAAACAAAGTTAAGATACCTATAATTTTTATGTGCTGGGTTTTTTGCTGAATATTTTATTTAAAATAATTTCTGGCAAATCTATGATTCCATGAGGAACATACATACTTCCATCCCACATAAAATCATTTATGGCTTAAAATGGACTAAAATTTGTTTATGCTGGAACAGGTTGAAGGATTTTCAATACTATTTACCAGTTCTATGTAAAACTCTTCTTTAAGTGACATTACCTCCCAGAAAACTACAGAAGACAAACCAAAAAGAAAACAACAGCAACAATAAGCAACCCACAGCCCAAAGGCATGAAAAGAATGAAATAAGTTGTCTTTTAGCTTATTATTCCTTTTCCTTTTTCCCTCTCTTACTTTCTTCCCCCTTTTTCATTCTCAGTTCTGTATTTGTGGCAGCTCTTAGACAATTGTTGCAACTTCAGAATGAGAACGTATTGACAATCCTGGTAACTCCAAAAACAGTGAGAAAACAGATTCATAGAAAAGCAAAGTTTATTCTGATAACCTTTAGTGAGAGCAGTCAGGACCATGCCCTAACAGAGGAACAAAATATTTTTCATCCTACAGGGAAAGGCCATGTTCCAGAAAGATGACCAAGAAACATATCTGGTCAAGATACAGGCTCATTATACTCAGTAATCAGAAAGCGGTGCTTGCTACAGCACAGATAGCCCTCCCGGCTAAGTCCTTCTCCACAGCATTTAGGAGTGGATCTCTCATACCATTCCTCAAAAGTAGGGATGTGACCACTTTCCCAGTAGGAGAGACCTTCTTATCCCTTCCCACAGGTGTTTTTCATGGCAGTAGAAAAGCACTGTGTCTTCAAGCTTCATGATCTTCAAATTTCTTTGCTTTGCCTTACACCCAATTGTAAAATACAGGTGTGTATTTACTCCCATGTAGGTAAGTATATCTGTAGTTTCACCACAATATACATCTACAGTGCTGCCAAGATTCTCATAACAACAGCACAGAATCACAGAAATCACAGAATTGTAGGGGTTGGAAGGGACCTCCAGAGATCATCTAGTCCAACCTCCCTAGACCAGGTTGCACAGGTAAGACCAGGTTGCACAGGTTTTATCTGTCTCAGATAGCCTATGAATATAGTCATGGTCTTTATTGTCTTTAGCTGATAAATGGCCTCTTCCATAAATATTGTTTTCATTACATCAAGAATACGAGTCTTAATCTGTAACATTGACACTGCCATACAGAGGAGAGCTATCTCATTCTTAGGAAGCCACAAAGTTAGTTATTTTGTTGGTGGGATTAATTAAGTTTTTTGGCACAGAATCAGACTATACACAAGATTTCCCAGAGTCCAGCAGTCAAGACAGAGCAGAAACAGAGTAGTCTGGAAATGCTGGCTATGTTCACAGCAGTGTGGAGATCAAGAGGGCAGCCCGTACACATTAAAGAATGGGCCATCCAGGTAACACTGCACCTCTTGCAAATGAGCAGACTGGGTGTGGGAGTACATGAACATACATCACACAGATCAGCTGTTGCCAGGCCCTGCTAGGTCCCAGTCCTTACCTGTAGTCCCCTTGCCAAGCAGACAAAGCATTGGATTCTCATATCAGCAGGAAAAGATCCCCTCTTTCTAATACAAAGCACAGGCACTTCCCTCTGGAGATACAACCTTATGTGTCTGAATCCACAGAGCCCAGAGCACGGGATGTGGAAGATTGTTCAGTGCCTTTTTCAGCCTGAGATGATTCAGACCCCTATTTCTCACCTCCCAGAAAGGTGTCCTACCCATAAAACCAGCAGCGAGAAGCCTCTGAGTTTCCTGATGCAGCAGCCATCCTGTAGCTTTATCAAAGCAAGCCCACATCTGTTTCCATGAAAGCAGCCACTATGATGAGACTGTTCAGCACAGCTTGACAAGGTGCCCGGATTTTAAGATTTAGATTTACAAATGCCTTCTCCAGATTTTGCTGCTTTTCAGGGACCTGGGGACTTATGCAGTCTCCTAGGTCACTGGGGTCCCTGGATATCACCAGGCATCCAGTTCCACACTCCAGATTCTGTGGCTGCTTGCGTACGTGTGTCAGTCTCTTATATCTGCATAACTTGCCCTGTTCTGGAGAGCAAGATGGGGTCTGGTATTGAATATGCATCAGGGACACATGGATCTGAGCCCATGGCAACCTTCACAGGACTCCTGTGGTGCAGACAGAGAGGCTGTCAGACTGACACAGCCGAGTGCCTTGCGTATTATCATCTGTCTCTTCTAGCCTCCAGCTGCCTCTCTTACCAATGCTGTTGCCCATTGGGGCTCAGATTTGTGACCAACTTCCACTGCCCCACCCCACATTAGTCTTCAGAGCTGTATTTATGCAGTCAGTTTAGTAACAGTGCATTAAAAAGCACCATTGCACCTCACACTTTCACCATGCCTTTATATCTGAATAGTTTAACCAGGGTCATAATATTTTTTAAATTACTTGCAGCAAATGTGGTAAGTGCTTAAACAATAGACTCCATCCGATCCAGAGAAGCTGTTTTATTCTACTAAGTCAATTATCAGTGGTTTCAAAAGTCCCTAAATAAGTAGCTGTCTGACAGATCATCATAATGGCTCCTTATGTTGCTCTATGCCGACTCATATACTGATGCAGAATAATTTGTCTTATTCTTTCGTTTAGGATTTGAAAAACAATCCTGTTGACAGAAAACAGAAGAAAAATTATGTTTATAGGAATAATGGAGTACAAAACAAAAGCAATTCTGGGAAAAATAAACTTTCTGCTCTAAATATTGCTGGGATCTTTTAGCAGTGTATTTTGCTATTTGAGCAATGGATTTACCAGAGCTCTCCATTCCCTGACAATCACATTAGTGCACCTCAGTTTCACTGGCTGAAATAATCCACTCCTTATCCACCACCAGACTGATATTCACTGCCAGCCCCTCTCCTAACTGACGCTGAGCCTTGGGGAAACCACCGGGTTGCCTGTGCTGTAAAGGAAAAAACTCACTTCTTGGACTTATTTGTGATAAAAGCATCAAGGCAAGATGTAAAAATATCTAGAAATAAAATAAAATATAAAAAATTAAAATTAAAATTAAAATTAAAAAATAAAATAAAAATAAAAATATAGGTTTATTAATGGACTCCCTTCAGGTGTGCTGTATCCTTTTCCTTCCCATAATTTCTTCAGGTACTGAGTTTCACTGAGTGTTCATAGAGACCAGATTTCAGGCCAGATGTTCCAGTGGCTGCAATGGCTGCTAGTCCAAGGTTAGTGCTGACAACTGTTGTCCATTCCAGGAGAGAAAGCAATACTACTTGATCAGTTGTGACTATTCAAACCAGACAGCATACACACTAAGAAAACCCTGTGTGGTTGCTTGCCAGACATTCCTTGGGACACACGTGCAAAGCCACGGGGCCCTTGCTGATGTGGTGGACAATGGACAGGCAAACATTGAGATAGCAGTGAGCAGAGCTGTCAGCACCGTCAGGGATCAGGGAGGGGAACCAAGCAGAGAGATGACGCTGGAGCAATGTGCTCTTCTAGCACGTGACAGCAATAAGCTGAGCAAATTGAAGACCGAAGTACTTTCACATGCTGTCCCAGATATAGCAAATTTCACCATGAACAGACAGAGAAGCAGATTACACGGATAGCCAGGGCCAAATCTTAAGACGGGAAGAAAGTGCTGTTTCCTATTTATAGCAAGAAGAAATAGGAGGGTGATTTCTTCCACTGAGTATCAAAAGTGTCTAAGAAGAGAAAATCAATCATTTAATGAACCGAGGAACGTACTCTGTTTGGGCATCATGTCAGTTTGAGCCAGTGCATCTATTATCAATAGCTGTAGTGTGAAAACCTTGTGGTAGGACTGGTGCAAAAAGACATGCCTTTGGGCAAGGGACAGAGTGCTTCCACATACTGTTTGTACGGACTACTGCTACGTTCCTTTTCCTCCTCAAGTACCTGCTAATTCTGTAAACTTACAAAGGATATAGCAGCTATTAGAAATGAAATTATAAAATAAATGGAGATGGACATGTAGACACACCTTTTTAATCCACATGTTAGACTTTCCAGCAGAACAATAAAAGATTACTGCAAAGTATACTAAAGAATCCTCAAAAAATGATTTAATCTGTCTTCACCTATGTTTTTGCCTAAGTAATGAAAAGCAGTCAAAATTTTTCCTGGTTTCTGTTCTGTGTACGTTGTTTGCCATTTGTCTTCATACCATAAAACATTTTCAGAAGAGCCCGTCCCTCACTGTACATGATTTATATTCCCACTATCCCGTGCTTGGTTAATTTCCAAACATGTCTAGCTGCTCCTGGGTCATTTTGTGGAGAAGTTCTTGATAAACCACACACTTAAAAATTTGCTTTCTTTGTCCTCAGAAATTTACCCTTTCTGTATGTGTTGAGAGAGGGGAAAAATGAAGGAAATAATCTGTCTCCTTCATTAGAATTCAAAAACAAAGCTTCTTTGATGCTTTGCTCATTATTTTTATAAATAGCCTCAAAATAGTGCATTTTTTATCCACAATTTAGCAGATCAGTGTGTTTTTTTCCTTGTACTTTTTTTTTTCCTGCAAACTGTAGATAAGGAGTCACTCATGTGGCATAAAGCTCTTTCTTAAAAAAATTAGTCATGGTGAGTAATACTTGGAATCTTTCAAACTTCTGGCTATGTAGCCACACAGCCATTCAACAGAATCCAAAATTCATCAGAAATATCAAAAACCTTTTGTCAGACTGAGAAAACCAAAGAGTGTAAAGTTATATTATCTCAGGCATAGCAAGATGAGAAATAGAGGCATCCCCCAAATGAGAAGTTACAAAAGGTTTAGCTAACAGTACTCAATGAGCATTACTTTTTCTTAAGGCAAAATTATCTACAATAGTTTGGAACATTGCCTACGGTTACCTTTCAGGGCATAAAAAGGGGACATTATGCATTATTACTGTTGTCATTTTAAATACATTTGACCACAGGCTATTGAAGCAGATTATAAGGCTTTTTTTTTAGCATGAACAGGTTTCCCATACATAACAGCTTATGACCAAAAATGCAGGAAAAAAAGAAAAAAAAAGGAATAGTCCAGTAATGTTTGTAGGTTTTCATACTGTAACGGAAATGGACTACCACTACCTCTCTAAATTTGTATTGAGGAGGAGTATTTTTATCCACTTGGCTGTGGCAGTGCCAGCAGCCCTTAAGTGAAAGGCTGTGCCAATGACCTCCATACAGATCTCAAAAAATTGCCCTCTGGAAAGATATGTCAAACTTATGTGCCTGCACAGATAATCAGTCTGAGATACCCCTCTCTTCTTGGTTTGGTTTGGTTTGGTTTTGATTTGTTTTGTTTTGTTTTGTTTGTTTGTTTCTTTCTTTCTTTCTTTCTTTCTGAGAGGACTTGCAAGCCACAGTGAGTTGTACATACTCTACAAGTGCCATTATGCATTGGTAACAAAACAGGGTAGCACCTCAGTTGCCCTCTTCTCTCTGAAAACTTTGAGAAGACTCATAACATAGTTTTTATTCTAAGATGAAAAATGCTTCCTGGGAGACAATTTGAACCACTGGCAGGAGACCAGAAGACTGAGTTTTCTAAAGGCTTTTTCTTTCAGTCATTGGGAGATCTTTCATGAAAAGGTGCTGAAATCCTCAGAGAGTTATGTGTCGTGAAGCTAATCTTATGTAGGAGATAACTACAAAAACATCAGAAGAAAACTGCAGATTTATGTCTTCTGTGCCTCACAGGAAGCCCCCCAAGATACAATCCTGGTGGTGCTCCTGGATTTCCCTCTCTGGAACCCCTTTGTACCTTGCTTGGCAGCTTCTCTCTGCATTCTGCACAGCCCTTCCAAGTCCACCTCCTCTTTAATCTTCTGCTCATTGCTTCTCCTATTGCTTCCACAATTATATCACTATTTCTGAATCTGCTTTCAGGATTTCACCTTTCACCCTCACCTTTTTTTCCCTCCACTTCTTCCTTTTTTTCAAGGCATTTTTATGACTCTCATCTTTTCCAGCACTCTCGCCTATCCAAAGCTCTCCTTTTATTTGCATGGCTCTTTCTTCTTTGGTCTACATCCATCTCCCAGCTCCTCATTAGGTCCAGTATTTTAAGAGCACGAACCCTCTTCTATCTGTACCATTCACCTCTTTTTCTTGTCTCTCCCTCCTTGTGCTGCTCTGCATACATCACTGGGCAGCTGCAGAAAGGTTAAATGACCATTCACTTGCTTGCCTGGGGGCAGAATTTATTAGATGCTGAACTTCAGAAGGTTTGATTCTCTCAAGATAGCTCGGGCCACATTCTCAAGGAACAGATTTTATGGGCCTGACTACACACGAGCAGTGTTCAGGCAGACAGTGTAGGAGGAACACGGACTGTCCCTCACCCCTGCAGCTGAGTGCATGCAGTGCAAAGAAAAGGGATTACCCTCTCTCACTTCTCATTTCCACTAGCGCTGTAGCAGGGAGGCTACAGGTTTCTCTCCTTTAACTGTCCAAACAGTTCAGGAAGCTGTATTCTCCCCATTCGCAGAGTAACCTAAGCCACATCTTTTCTTTCCCGCAACTTTCTTCATTCATGGCAGGCAGCGCTGTAAATACCTAACTAACCCCATCAAATCTTGATATTTTTGTATGAAAAGCAGTGTTTTGAGTTCCTGTGGCTGAAGCTCTGTTATCTGAAATCTATTATCTGTACTGCATCCTACTAGGCAGGATGGAGAAAAATATGACCCTAAACTAATGTTCAAATTTAGATTAATATTTCCCCAAGCACTATTTCCATTAGTGCTAATAAAGGAATGCATAGATCATAAATTGTCCTTTTAGGCTGTGACAATTCTAAATATAGTGCCAGTGTTAATTAAGCAAGAGAAAATTAGGCAGTGCAAAAGGTTTGGGGAGAAGGCAAGTGGAAGGGGAGAGCTGGATCATCAGTCTGGGGACTTTGGGTGATAGTAACTTAGTGCACAGTCAGGGGAATAGATGTGAAGATTCCTGTACTTTTCCTATGTACCATTTAAGGACAGCACATTATTTTTTAATTATTTAGTTTCTGTATGAGTAAAGAATAATCTCGATTTACCCTTCTCCTGTTTTTTTTTTCTGTGTTGACAGAAGGAGTTCATTTGTTGCTCTGACATACATGCTAATTGCTATACTGATATGTACATACTGCACATCGTACTGACTACTGTATGAGAGAGATTTTGGCAAGGTTAATAAATGTCAAAAATATTACATAAACATTTTTTTCTCTTTTCTTTCATATAATAGAGAAGTCTGTTTAATGAACCCCAAATCAGTATGAGGTCACAATGTGTTTGGCTTTAAAACAGAAGTTAGGGTAAGTAATTACAAAGGGTCCACTGTGTTCCTTATTTAGTTGCATATAACACAGAACTGAAGAGGATGATTAATAATCATGTTCTACACTGAAAGAATGTAATTTATAATAGTTTATGTAAATACAGCAGTGGTATTAGTTGTTCATTTACCATTGCCATGTTTGCACGTGTGAAAATTCTAGCATTTTTAGAAAGCAACAAAACCAAGATCCTCACAGGAGTTTGTGCTTAAGCACCTTTGAGACTGTGGGCCCAAGGTACTAAAACAGCTTAGCATTATTGAATGTTTAGTTAAAATTAGACAGAATACTGGCATGTGTAGCAATGTTTGCTAAGAAGTCTGGGTTATACCGAGCTGTGTTGGCAGTGAAGGAAGATGGGAGAGAATTAAATGCTTTTACAAGATCACTGAACTAAAAAAAGAGCAAAATAAATAAAAATTAATCATCAGCATAACATAAATTACACTTTAAAATTGAAAATAACTCAGAATCCAGTACAGAATGTTCTTGAAATTAATTAATTATTTTCAAAATTGCAATTTAAATTATGACTATAGGGTTTTATTAATCTGTATGATCTATGAGAAGCCTGGGAAAAGAAAATGAGCTCCCTCAGCTTTGTCTGTAGCCCATGGTGCACTCTTCTGACACTGCTGATTTGGTTCCTATCTGCAGCCTTTGATCAACAATGAAAGTATCAGTAGTGTTGCTCTCTCGTGTTTCTAATAGTAAGCTAGGTCACAAATTTGGAGCACACCAGATGCATCCCTCTCACCTCATGCTTGGATGCTCTTGTCGCACACAGATCCACCGTGGCTAGAAAGATTTGAGCTCCAAAGTATCTTAGTGAACCCAGCAGTTAGTGAGCAATACATACAAGATAACTTTTCTTTTTTCAGGGAAGAGTAAACTTCCCTCATCTTGTGTGTCCTCACAAGGACTTGGTGCTAAATAGACAGTGTTCTATGATTTTCATCCAGTAATATAAATCAAGGTTGTGTTTTTTGTTTTTTGTTTTTGTTTTTGTTTTTTTTTATGAGGATGAACAGGTCCTGGGTTGTAATATGCTTTAAATTAGTTATATATCTTACCGTTATTCCTAGAGATTCATGTTCAGGAAAAATAATAGATTTAAATCTAGTGTTTGAGGCCATAATAAACTTTTAAACATCATACAGAAATGGTGCACTAAAGAGGGTTGCTTTCTTGAATGAAAAGCCCTTGGAAGCTAATTGACCAGGTAATTAAAGGAAAGTGCTCATATTCCATACTGCAGAGGCTGGATCATGCATCGCCAGTGGGAGTTCTGCCATTGACTTCAGTGGGAGCGCAAAATGAGGTTGTTTTGTTCCTCATTGAGTTTGGTTAATAAGATTTGTGCTGCAGGCTCTTTTCACCAAATTTCTGGCAGGCTTCTTAAAGCATTACTGGAAACTAGACTCTACACAAATTACTAAGGCCTTTTGTATTTTAATGTCTTTTTTGTAATGATATTCAGTCCTTTGGGGCAGCTGCCTAAGAGAGACATTTGTCAACTTCAGTTTGTTTTTGGACAGATGAGCCAGAGCCAAAACCATAGACCTGAATAATTTGAAACTTTGGAAGAGTCTGGATCCAGATTTGAGCCCCACAACCTGAGGCCTCTGCTAATTAGCAGGCCCATATTTCATCTTCTAATGGTGTCCTGTGCATTAACCACGTACTAGGCTTCTGCTTACAAAGTCTCAGCAGTTGCTGCCAGCATCCTTGGTGCAGTAATCCAGCAGTAAGTTTACAGAATCAGCTTTCAGTTGGAAAAAAAGGCTCCGTAGCACAGTGTCCTGTCTCCAACGTTGTCATGTAGCTGTTACCAACAAGGGAGTACATGGCAAGTACACAGTAATATTTCCCCAGCACAGCTTCCCCATATTCCCAGGGTGGAGTATGTGTGTTGGCAGAAGGAACTGTCTTTGTTAGCAACAGCTACTTCTTTCTTAAATTGTCTATCACTGTTCCTGCTCCTCTCGATCCTGAGGCAAAGAGCTAGAAGGGAGTGCTTGTGAAATCCCTGCTATGCATGCATGTGAGAGAACTGAGAGGGGCAGCTCTGAAATGTGGGTCATGAAGAAGAATGTACAGAGGCAGAGGAATGGCTGCAGGAAGTGTTTGGAAGGACTTGAAGGTGTTTGGAAGAACTGGGCTCTGGGACACCAGTCCTAGATTTTTGCAAAACCATAACTATATCTAGCTAGGAAATGGTTAAAGCTAAATCAGTACAGCATTCTTCCAGAGATAAAGCCATGATCTCTGAATGTAATTCTGTATTTTTAGGAAAAATTACAGTGGATACACATCAAAAAGTTGCAATAGCAAGGGCAAAGAGTTTGAAATGTTGTCTGTGAAATGCCTGTGCAAAATTAATTAACTTATAGATGGCATTTGTCCATCTCCCCAGATGTGATTCACTGAGAATCACTCTGGTATTGTAGAATGAATGTACTTTGAAAAGAAATTACCCAAGGGATTGAATGTCTTTCCTTTACATTGTTTTTAAAAGGAAGAGTTTCTTGTGCAGTGTTTATTTGCTGCTAAGATACTGTTACGCTAGCATCACCATAGCCTGTTTCTCAGTCCTGTATCCCATAAATTAGATTGTTGCAGGGAGTATTAAGAATGTGCAAGCACTGCCTGACTAGAGCAATTTTATCTGAATAATGCTTCAAGACCTTTCTTGCAACAAGGTCCTGACTAGAAAACCATAGATTTACCAGGCATCCTGGCTGTAGTGAAAGATTGTAATTACCGTTCTATTTTGTCAGTATTGGTAGAGAGAGTTCCTGCCCTGACACCTCCTCTCCAAGCACAAATGAAAAGTTGGGAAGCTGTAGGCTGAAGTAATGAAGTACATTAAATCCCAGTACCTGTTTCAAATCCAACAATAGTGGAAATGATGGAAGAGCCATCACCATTGGATGACTTTCCAGCAGGCTCATTGAGATGGTTGTGTGGCCTCAGTCCAATTCTTAATGGACAAGAGTCCACATTACAAAAAGCAACACACAACTGGCAGTAATTGATACTCTTTTGGCACTCAGCAGAGAAGCGAAGTATTGAATGAGCATGAAGAATGGACTAACCTTTCACCTCCCCCCTATGCCAGGTCAGGGATGAGACATCTGATAGAGTTGCATAGGAAGCTTAGGCTGCTGCTGTCTGTACTGCCCTGTTCTGTAGGCGAACAAAGGACTTCTTTCTTAACAAATATCAGGCTGACACTTTTCATGAACTCTGAATTTATGTGAAAAATTTGGAGGCCTTGGAAGTTAGTGTTTAACTCAGGATTCTGCCTGAAGACTACAAGCTACTGCTTCCCAAAAAGCTATGTCTTTCTGATTGCCAGCTGCATTAAAAACTATTACATTAATTCCCTGTAATACATATGAATATATAATGTGTATGTACATGCATAGCTGGAGTAAATGTATTAGCTATTTATGTGTGGGTATACATAATAGGAGAAGTAATGCCTTTAGCTAAGATTGTCTAATGCTCATTTGTAAGAACTTACTCTCAATTACTTATACAGTTTGCCAAAATTTAACAGTTAGAGCTTAAATTTTCCATGGTGGTTGTCTGTCTCTGACTGAATTGTTTTTGGAAAGTTTTCACTAAAATAGCTCAAATAATTTCAAGAACATGGTTAGTACAAGTACATCCTTTTAGTCATATTAAAAACTGTTGCAACCATTACATTGAGAGGCTCTACATGTCTGAGCTTTGGAGCTGAAGTTTGAAACTCCACAGTGAAATTGCCTTGATGTCAAGACTTATCTTCTGTCACTTCTTTGGAAATCTGATCCATCTGTAATCTCCTAAAAAACCTAAATTCTGACACGCTTTGTTAATTCTGTTAAAATGTAAGTTCTTCGAGTACTCTTTTTGCAGTAAGCAGTCTTCTCATACGACTGTGATATCTCAAACAGTGCAGACCCTTCTCTATGGGAAATACTTCCACAAATACATATGTATGTTTATATAAATGTACAGCTACTCCAAGGCACCTCATGTGAACCTTCATACACATTACACAGATCAGACTTGCTAGGCAAATACACTCATTTATCTGTAGTATTAAACTTCAGCTCATCTGAGGGTAAATGATGGCTATTTTAATTACAATAAGGAAGACAGAAAGCACTTGCAACAAGGATTAGAAAGCACTTAAAACCATGAATCAGTGTGCCTAAGTCTATTCTCAAGATTTCTTAATCTCACAGTGAACCTGTAAGATCCCAAATGCCCAGTGTCTTAAACAGGACATGCCAAATGACATCTGGAGGCTGCCCTGAATGGTCCATATGGTTGCAGCAACCAACTGCTGGGGCTTGAGCTTTGTTAAACCCTCTGGATAGGTCAGATGTTGCTCTCAGAGTGCTATACAAGCAAGTTTAGGGCTCTACTTAATAAAAGGGATGAGCAGTAAACATGTAGAAGGGTCATTAATTTCTGAAGGAATACAAAGTGAATAAGCGCTTGAATTAACATTGTCCTTCCAAAAACCTCTGTGTGAGAGAGTAAGGTAGAAATCCACACTTTTATAAGCACCAAAAATTAGAGCTAGAAAACAAAGTATCTCAACAGATTCTCACTCTCTGATCATGATAAATGAGCAGAAAGAAACGTAATGATTTTGTTGGTGATAGATGTTCAAGTACTGTGTGTTAAAAAAGGCTTATGGACAAAACAGAACAGAGTAAGCCTTAAGACAACAACAAGATATAATTCCTATTCTGTGAGCTCTCTGAATCCAGTATACTAAATAATATGAGAACCAAACAGAATAAATAAGATGAACACATAATCAAAGCTCTATTTAGATGCTTACTCACTGTAAGGATGAACAAAGGTTATACAGACTATTGAAATCTAGTAGTTCTCCAGTTTTAAATCCTCTTATCTGTAACAATGGTTGGAGAACCTCTCCTATGATGAAACGTTGAGGGAGTTGGGTTTGTTTAGCTTGGAGAAGAGATGGCCCCAGGGAGACCTAATTGAGATCTTCCAGTACTGGAAAGGAGCTTACAAGCAGGAAGAGGAATGATGTTTTACACAGGTGGGTAGTGATAGGACAAGGGGGAATTAATTTAAACTAAAACAGGGGAGATTTAGGTTAGATGTTAGGAAGAAATTTTTCACTCAAAGGGTGGTGAGGCCCTGGCACTGCTGCCCAGAGAAGCCGTGGGTGCCCCATCCCTGAAGGCGCTCAAGGCCGGGTTGGATGGGGCCCTGGGCAGCCTGAGCTGCTGGGGGGCAGCCCTGCATATGGCAGGGGGTTGGAACTAGGGGATCTTTGAAATCCCTTCCAACTGAAGCCTTTCTATGATTCTATGATTCCGTGATAAGATCTCCAGTAGTCCCTTCCAAACTCAATCTTTCTGTAACTATAACACACCATTAATATAGTTTTTGGTATGATCCAGATATGTGTTTATTCCCTTTCCTCTTCGCATCCCTCTTCCCCACCTCCAAAAAGAAAAAAGAAGAAAAAACAGCAATAATTATAACAAAAGCTATGTACAGAAACTAATGTTTTCTTCCATTTCTGTGCCTTATTTTTAATTTCCCTTTTTATGCAGGCTAGCAGTCAAGATGTAAGCACTTTCACACTTTGGCAGCCAAATGAATATGATGAAAGGACACCTGTAGGCATTTACTGCTGCATATCAATTATTTATTTAGTTTTCTTCTTTTTATTTTGTCTATCAAGGAAAAAAAAAAGAAGTAGAAGCAGAAAAATATTCTGTTATATAGTTTCACTAAGGAAAAATATGGAAAAGAACAATGTTTTTTCACCTTGGCAAATAAGGTAAGAATGTTATCTCTGTACTCTGTGAAAAATAAGTTCTTCTGGAATTAAGCTAATACAGTCTCATTATGATAGTTATTATTTAGATTGCATTACAAAAGTAAAAACATTCAAACAGGCTTGGCTGCATTTTGGAGAGAAGATGCCACTCTGCCAAATAGAAAAAGTGGGGGCAAAGGAAGAAATAAATCCTGCCAAAGTGAACTCATGCAAAAGTGAAGCCAAAATGCCCAGAGATACAGATTAAATGTCCTAAATGTGTGGAAGCAAACTGCCCAAAAAAGGCTGTGTACTGAAAGTTCAGGCTTGTGCTGGAAACACCAAGAAGCACACAGAGAGAAAGATTAGATATTGTTTGAAGAAAAGCATTCTGGTCTGCTTTTGTTGAATGAGCATTTGAAAGTCACACATCTTCTGAAGACAGCACATTTTAACGCAATAGGAGTGTTTTCAGGCTTTTTCAGTAACTGAAAATCAACCATTGAGTAAGTCCATGAGATGATAGTTAGAATACCACAGAATTTGCTTCCTTTTAGTTGTTCACCATTTGGTATCTTTTAGCTTGATGTCTGTAATGGCCATTCTAAAAAAAATGGAATCATTCAGATAATTCTTTATTGGCTCCTGACTTTAATGAAAAAATTGCAGGAGAAGAAAGTTCTTATCTTAAACATAGCTGCTGACTTCCGATATCTCATTTTTCTCTCACAATAATCCCAGTGTTCAAAGTA
>JANHGO010000053.1:81291011-81333862 GCA_024606505.1 Aquila spilogaster | reverse complement strand
GCTGCAAGTGCACATTGCCAGGTCATGTTGAGCTTCTCATCAACCAACACTCCCAAGTCCTTCTCCTCAGGGCTGCTTTCAATCCATTCCCCACCCAGCCTGTATTTGTGCTTGGGATTGCCCCGACCCATGTGCAGGACCTTGCACTTAGCCTTGTTGAACTTCATGAGGTTCACACAGGCCCACCTCTCAAACCTGTCAAGATCCCTCTGGATGGCATCCCTTTCCTCCAGTGTGTCTACCGCACCACACAGCTTGGTGTCATCAGCAAACTTGCTGAGGGTGCACTCAATCCCACTGTCCATGTTGCTGACAAAGTCAGATGTTAAACAGCACCAGTCCCAATACCAACAGCTGAAGAATGCCACTCATCACTAGTCTCCACTTGGACATTGAGCTGTTGACCACAACTCTTTGAGTGCGACCATCCAGCCAATTCCTTATCCACCGAGTGGTCCATCTGTCAAATCCATGTCTCTCCAATTTAGAGACAAGGATGTCATGTGGGACAGTGTCAAATGCTTTGCACAAGTCCAGGTAGATGACATCAGTTGTTCTTCCCTTGTCTACCAATGCTGTAACCCCATCGTAGAAGGCCACCAGATTTGTCAGGCACGATTGCCCTTAGTGAAGCCATGTTGTCTGTCACCAATCGCCTCCTTATTTTCCGTGGGCCTTAGCATAGTTTCCAGAAGGATCTGCTCCATGATCTTGCCGGGCACAGAGGTGAGACTGACTGGCCTGTAGTTCCCCAAGTCTTGCTTTTCTCCCTTTTTAAAAATGGGGGTTATGCTTCCCCTTTTCCAGTCAGTGGGAACCTCCCCAGACTGCCACAACTTCTCAAATATGATGGATAGTGGCTTAGCCACTTCACCTGCCACTCCCTTCAGGATACAGGGATGCATCTCATCAGGTCCCATGGACTTGTGCACCTTCATCTTCCTTAGATGGTCTTGAACCTGATCTTCTCCTACAGTGGGAGGTTCTTCATTCTCCCAGTCCCTCCATTTGCCTTCTGCAACTTGGGCGGTGTGGCTGGAGCACTTGCTGGTGAAGACTGAGGCACTTTGTTCATTATCAAGTTTTTTCATTTCTACTGTTTTGTGGAAATCAGATTTACTTATTCATATTTCGCAGGATCATAAGTGGAGCTTTTCTTCAAATTTTGAAGCCATGTTTCCCATCTGCTTTCCTCTGACAATAAGACAGATGTAAACAACAATCACAGTTGTCAATTAGCAGTTCAACAATTATATGTTTACCTTTTTTTAGAATTCTACAGACAATGCTACTAAGTTCTAGTGATTTGTTATTGTTAAATTTATTAACTTATTTTAAAACTCTTTCACTGATGCATCAGTCTGAAACACTTCCTCAGGCTCATTCCCTTTAAAGAATGACTGTGATATTGGAATGATTCAGTCAGCCTTTCTGCAATCGTTATATATTACACAAATATTCCTATTATTTCTTAGACATATCTTGGAACTAGACTAGCTTTCTTATTCCAATAGGTTTGAATAAGAAGCAGCTTCTGTACCACGAAAGATTAGTTTCTCCATATGTTTTTGGCATGTTTTTTGTGATTTTGGTTTTAACTTGTTAAGGATGATGGTCCTTTCTAGCCTTCTTTCCCAGACATCATTTCCCCTTTTTGGTTTTGAGACATTTTCCAGAATTTACCCATGTACTTGTACTTTCTTTTTCCTTTACTCTAGCTTTCTCCTTTAGTTTTTAAATTAATTCCCTTTTAAAACATTCCTTTTAGTTGCTTTTTTTAAAACTTCCATATTACTTAGAAATTTAGGAGCTGGGGCAGAACTCTCTCTCTTTTACATGGAATTTGAATACATACAGTTTCTCCAAGTGAAAGGAGATCCTTTAGGGTTTTTACCTGAGCAGAGAACGCACCAGAAACAGGTTTATTCTTTATGTCTTCAGGTATGAATAGAATACCTTTAAACAAGGCCTTAATACATTTATGGAAATTAATTAACAGTAGGTGGCCTTAAAATCTCACTAACAAATCTCAAATGTCTGAGCTGGAATTTAAGGGTCAAGCCACTTCCAATGTCACATGATCATTAGCTTTAAGAGAGTGGGACCTTACTGATTCCTAATTTTTCCATTCACCTAAGCCTACTTAAATAATCAGGTTTTTATAGCTTTCTGTATAATTTATAGCCTGATAGTTCACATGTGATAAAACTGTAGAATTAATATAACTAACAGATATAATGGATTCTCTGATTAATAAATTCCCTATATCTCTGGCAATATTTAGCAGGCAGCAAATAATATACTTCCCTTTAATTAGCATCTACTGAGAGAGAATTTCTTCCATTTCAGATTATTATGGTTATTATTCATATCATTTTTAGGGATGAAAACTTCAAAAGGTTGAGCAATCTTGTTTTGCAGGAACCATAGGATTACCTGAGAGTGTCCCATTTTTCTTCTGGTTCTTCTACTACCTCTTGTCTTCTGTCATTCATCTCTCTCAAGGGAGATTGTCCTTCTCCCACAAAGATTGTCTGCTCTGCCTTTAACCACTAATCTATGTCCTTTTGTCATATCTTTGAATTTATCTTTGACCTTGCAATCAGCTCTGTCTATTAGTGCAACTCTAAATTCAATAAGCATTTTGGCTGACTCACATAGGTTCTTCCAGTCCTTTCCTACCCTCTTTTGAGGCTTCTTTTTCACCCTTAACTGCATACTCCTTCAGAAAAACCCCACTGAACTTCTTATTTTTGTCCCACCAAACTGTTTGTGCAACAGTAACAGATGTTGCGAAGTCTGCGTAATAACACTGAACCTGTATATTTTTTTGCCCTAGATCACTTAGTACATACGAGATTGGACATTAGCAGCCAGCCAAGAGCTGATTCACTTTTTGGCTAAGGCTTTTCAACAGAGGGGTCAAATATCAAGAGAAATTTCTGGGGTGGAGGGTAAGTCAATTGTGGGAGGTAGAGTCAGAAAATGATTCTTACCAGGGCAGTTATAAAAGCTGAAGGTTAAAATTTCTACTTCAACTTACGCTTGTGATTTTTCCAAATTAATTTGTCCCTCCCTAATGAATACTAAGAAACAGTCATGAGCAACATTAGAGCACCAGCACTTAAGATAATGCTAGTATCCCCTCAATACACATCTATAAATATTCACTCTTGGCCAGAGGTGCTTAGCCTTTTGTGCTGCAAAATACAACATCTGCAAGTCTGACAGCCTAAGGGTTGTGTTTAATTTGCATAAACATTTAAATACATTTACATACACTTGTCCTGCAAATAAACAGTAAAACCCAATTAAGACTTAACTGAAAATAGTAGGTGAAGGTTGTATTTAATGGCAAAAGAAAGAACACAAGACAAAGTTATGCTACCTATAAACTTTACACAATGTTCTTCCACTGAATATTTTATTTACAAAAGAATTCTGGCTAATCTGAGGATGATTCCATAAGGAACATCCATTATTCTATTCCAGATCAAATAATTTATGGCTTAAAATGGACTAAAATGTGTCTGGTATGTTACTAGAGGTTGATGGATTTTCAATACTATTTACCAGTTCTGTAGAAAGTTCTTTAAGTGACCATTCCTTCCAGGAAAATACAACAAAAACCCAACCAAACAAACCAAAAAAAGGAAAGGTATGAAAAAAAGAAATAAATTGTCTTTTTAATTTTATTATTATTATCTTTTTCTTTTTTTCTCTCTCTTACCTTCTTCCTCCTGTCTCATTCTCACTCTTATTTGAAACAGCTCTTACGCAGTTGTTGCAATTTTAGCGTGAGACCATATTGACGTTCCTGGGTAATCAAAAGAACAGTGAAAAGAGAAAACAGTATCTCAGAAAAGCAAAGCTCATTGTAACAGCCTGTCGTGAGAGCTGGCAGGACCATGCCCTAAGAGCTGCATGTGAATGGCTCTTCTGAACATGGCTTTTTTCCTTCTGCAGGGGAGGGCCACTTTCTGGAAAGATGCCCACAAAACAGATTTGGACTGCAGCTCAGTCTGCAAACAACAGGTCCAAAAGAATGTGCACTGGTGGCTTGTGAGCTTTGTGATACAAATGTAATACAGATGGCTAATGTAATACAGTGCCCACATAACCCACTGCTTAGCACATTTGATGATCCCTTAACAGAGGTGGAGGTACTGATATCCTAAGGGAATCCTGGAGCTGCTTTGAAGAAGGTTGGTTATGCTTGATGGTCAGTGATTGGTGCTTGCTATAGCATAGGTATCTCTGTCAGATAAGCCTGTTTCTGCAAGATTTGGGTGGATCACTCAGACTGTTCCCCCAAAATAAAGAAGTGACCTGCTTTCCCAGTGGAACAGTTTTTCTTATCCCTTTCCACAGATTTCCTCATGGGAAAAGGCAGTAAAAAAATGCACCATGTCTTCAAGCTTCATATTCTTAATACCCCTTTGCTTTGCTTTGCATCCAGTTTTAAGATATAGATGTATATTTACCTCCATGTAGGTAAATATATCTATAGAGTGTCAGCACAATATATCTGTACAGTGCTGCCAAGATGTTCATAATCACAGTACTGTTTTCTCTGTCTCAGATAGCCTATGAATTTAGTCATGGCCTTTATTGTCTTTAGCTGATAAATGTCGTCTTCCATAAATATTGCTTTCATTACATCAAGAATCCAAGGCTTAACCCATAACATTGACATTGCCATACAGAGAACTATTTCACTTTTAGCAAGCAACAAAGTTAGTGATTTTGTTGGTGGGGCTAATTAAATTTTTGTTATATTTATGTTGCAACTGAGGTATCATGATCTGGAGATAATTGCTGGAGCCAGTCAGTTTTATTTAATGCTCTTTAAACACAGTCAAGGGCATCCAGAGCTTGAGACTGGCATTTATTTTGTTTTGTGTAGATAGAAATCTAAGTAAGGTAAATTCTCTTCTATTAGTGTAAATCTGGAGTAATTCCTCTGAAATCAGCAAAGTGTGTCAGATTTGTACGAGCACACTAAAGGTAAATTCAGACCTCATAATTTCTTCATGTCTATGCCCAATGCCATGCTATGAACTTGAAAAAGGTAGATGGGTCTCTGTTTTCCTTAGTGGTAGCTGACAGAATCTTCAACAAGCACGTGTATCTCCATGAACGTTTTCATACTTCAGGTAAGAAGATGTCCATATTAGCACTGGAACTTAAAATTGCCACAGTGTGCTAAATTATCTTTCTAAAATATTTCCCCGTTTCAATAGTTACAAAGGTTTTGCAAGGAAAAAGTTACAAATCTTCAAAAATTTTATTAGTGTTTTTTGAGGTTTTTTAATCTAAATTTTGGCAGATGTGGGAACTGTTCAAACCCACATATATCCTTTCCTTCCATCTGGAAATTTTGCTCAAGTGGAATTTGAGGACTGTGCACACAATCAGATTAGAAACAACATTTCCCCGTGTCCAGCAATCAAGTCAGAGCAGCAACAGAGCGGTACGGAAATCCTGGCTATGTCCACAGCACGTATTGAGATCAAGAGGGTGGCACACGCATAGTAAGAATGGCCCATCCAGGTAGCACTGCACCTCTTGCAAACGTACAGACTAGTTGTGGGAGCACATGAGCATAAATCACATAGATCAGCTGCTGCCAGGACCTGCTGGGCTTGTGTACTTCATCCTGTCTGAGGAAACCTGGGAAAGGATATGCCAGCCAGTCCTTATCTGCATTCCCCTCGCCAAGGAAGCAAAGCAATGGACTCTCACCAGGAACTGATCCTCTCTTTCTCTCTAATACAAAGGCAGTTCCCACTAGCAATACAACCTTTTGCATCTGAATTCTCAGAGACTGGAGCATGGGATGTGGGAGACTTTCAGTGCCTTTCTCAGATGGAGATTATTCAGACTCCTATTTCGCACCTACCAGAAGGGTGTCCTAACCATAGAACTAGAAAAGAGGAGCCTCTAAGCTCCTTAATGCAACAGCCATGCTGTAGCTGTATTAAAGCAAGCTCACATCTGTCTCCATGAACAGCAGCCACTGCGATCAGACTGTTCAGCACAGTTTGACAAGGTGCCCAGTTTTGAAGATTAGATTTACAAATGCCTTCTCAGGATTTCTCTGCTTCCCAGGGACCTAGGGGACCGGGTCCCCTAGGTCCCTGGGTATCACTAGGCATCCAGCTCCCTGCTCCAGCTGATGTGGTTGCTTGTGTGCATGTGTCAGTCTTGTCTGTCTGCACAACTTACCCTGTTCTGGAGAGTGAGATGGGGTCTGGTATTGAATATGCATCAGGGACACATGGATCTGAGCCCATGGCAACCTTCACAGGAGTCCTGTGGAGCAGGCAGAGAGGCTGTCAGGCTGACACAGCCGAGTGCCTTGCATATTATAATCTATTTCTTCCAGTCTCCAGCTGCCTCTGGTACTGACAGTGTTTGCCACTGGGGTTTAGATTTGTGACCAACTCCCCCTACCCCACCCCACCTTAGTCTTCAAATATGTATTTATGCAGTCAATTTAGTAAAACTGTATTAAATAACATTTTTATATATATATATATTTATATATTTATATAACATTGCACCTCACACTTGCACCATTCCTTTATGTCTCTAATACTTTAACCGGGGTCAATAACATTTTTTTAAATGACTTG
This sequence comes from Aquila spilogaster, assembly GCA_024606505.1. NCBI lineage: Eukaryota > Metazoa > Chordata > Aves > Accipitriformes > Accipitridae > Aquila > Aquila spilogaster. Next base: position 81,327,224 of record JANHGO010000053.1, on the reverse strand, counting down.
CAGCAAATGTGGTAAGTACTTAAACAATAGACTCCATCAGTTCCAGAGAAGCTGTTTTATTCTACTAAGTCAATTATCAGTGGTTTCAAAAGTCCCTAAATAAGTAGTTGTTTGACAGATCATAATGTCTCCTGTTACTCTATGCCAACTCATATACTGCTGCAGAATAATTTGTTTTACTCTTTTGTTTAGGGTTTGAAAAACAATCATGTTGAAAGGAAACAGAAGAAAAATTGTAAGAATAATGGAATAAGAAAACAAAAGCAATTCTGGGAAAAATAAACTTCCTACTCTAAATATTGCTGGGATCTTTTAGCAGAGTATTTTGCCATATGAGCAATAGATTTACCAAAGCTCTCAGTTCTCTGGCAATCATGTTAGTGTGCCACAGTTGCATTGGTTGAAATCATCTGCCCCTTATTCCTGTCAGAGTGGTATTCACTGCCAGCCCCTTTCACAACGGATGCTGAGCCTTGGGGAAACCACCTGGTTGCCTGTGCTGTATGGAAAAAACCTCACTTTTTGGATCTCTTTTATGCCAAAAGCATCATTGAGGTAACAGTGCCAAAAAAAAAAAAAAAAAAAGTTACAGTTTTATTAATGCGCTCCCTTCAGGTGTGCTGTATCCTTTCACTTTCCATGATTGCTTTAGGGACCAAGCTTTGCTGAGTGTTCACAGAGCCAAACTTCAGGTCAGATGTGCAAATGGCTGTGGTGTTTGGTTGTCCAAGCTTAGCTTGTAGGCCATCCAGTCAAGGAAAGAAAGCAACACTCCAAGGTCAGTTGTGACTATCCAAACCAGGCAGCATACACATTAAGAAAACCCTGTATGATCACTTGCCAGACATTCCTTGGGTAATGTCTGCAAAGCTACAGGATCCCCATGGATGTCATGGACTATAGACAGGCAGACAGTCTCTGAGATAGCAGCGACCAGAGTTGTCAGCAGCTTCAGGGATCAGGGCCAAGGGAGGGAAACGCTGAGCAGTGCTGACGCTGTAGCACGTGCTCTTTGTAGCCTATGGCAGCAATAAACTGAATAAACTCTCTGAAGTGTTTTCATGCGCTGTCCCAGATACAGGAAATTTCACCGATATAGGATGGAGACGCTGATTACATGCATAGCCAAGGCCAAATTTTAAGCTGGGAAGAAGCCACTGATTCTCACCTGTAGCAAGAAGAGATAGAAGAGTGGGGGGGGTTCCCTTCCATTGACCATCCAAAGTATCTGCGACTAACGTGTAAGAGAGACTCGGTCATTTAATAAGTTGAGGCACATGCTCTGTTTTGGCTCCTTATCCGAATCATCCACCCCTTTCAGCCAGCATTATTTCAGTCTTACATGTATCCAGTTTAAGCCACTGCATCTACAGTCGGTATCTGCGGGCAGTGTGAAAAGGCAGTAGGATTACTGCACAATGAGATATCCATTGGGTGAGGATCACCATACTTCCAAATACTGTTTGTATGGACTTCTACTGTCTGCTTTTTATGCTTTTTAGTCCACAAGCACCTGTTAATTCCATAAACTTAGAAGTGGCATAGTAACTACTATAAAGGAAATTATAAAATAAACTGAGATGGACATGTGGAGACCCCTTTCCAAGCAGAAATCCATTTCCAGTGGAATAATAAAAGAAAAAATCAGTGCAAAATATAACCACGAATCTTCAAAGAATAATTTAAGCTGGCTTTACCTGTGCTTTTTGCTGAGCAGAGAAAAGCAGCCAAAAATCAGGCCTAGTGCTTTTGTTTATCTTTCATATGCAGTTCACTATTTGCCTTCATACCATAAAAACATTTTCAGAAGAGCTTTTCCCTCTCTGTGCATGATTTATATTCCTAATATCCCATGCTTGGTTGATTTCCATACGCAAATCCAAACATTTCTAGCAACTCCTGGGTCAATTTGTGGAGAAGTTCTTGAAAAACCACGCACTTACGGGTTTGCTTTCTTTGTCCTCAGAAATTTTCCCTCTTTCTGTGTGTATTGTGATAGGGGAAAACTGGAGGAAATAATCTGTCTCCTTCATTAGAATTCGGAAACAAAGTTTCTTTGATGCTTTGCTCATTATTTTTATAAATAGCCATAAAATAGTGCATTCTTTATCCATAATTTAACAGATCACTATGTTTATTTCCCTGTACTTTTTTTTTTTCCTGCAAACTGCAGATAAGGAGTCACTCATATGTGGCATAAAGCTCTTTTTTAAAAAAAATTAGTCATGGTGAGTAATAGTTGGAATCTTTCAAAATTCTGGCTATTCAACTGCTAGATGATTGAGATGCAGAATCAAAAATTCATAAGAAATATCAAAAACCTTTTGTCAGACTGAGAAAACCAAAAGAGTATGAAGTTGTATTATCTCAGGCACAGTGAGATGAGAAACAGCGGCATCCCCCAAATTAGAGGTTTTAAAAGGTTTAGCCAGCGGTACTCAACGAACATTGCTATTTCTTAAGGCAAAATTATCTGAAATAGTTTGGGAACACTGCCTAAGGTTACCTTTCAGGGCAAAAAAAGAAGGGATATTATATATTATTACTGTTGTTGTTTTAAATACATTCGACCACAGGCCATTGAAGCAGATGATAATGGGGTTTTTTTAGTACAAACATGTTTTCCATGCATAATAAGTAATGATCACAAGTGCATGAAAAAGGACTAGTCCAGTGATAGGAGACTATTTGTGGGTTTTCTTACTGTAATGGCAAATGCACTTTTATTACTTCTCTGAATTTGTACTAAGACTATTTTTATCTACTTGGCTGTTGCAGTCCAAGTAACCTCTATGTGAGACTCTGTGCTAATGTTCTCCACACAGATCTCAAAACATCACTTTCTGGAAGAATAAGTCAAATTTACCTTGGAGATATCTGAGACACCTCCCCCTTCTAATGTTTTTTGAGTGGACTTGTCAGCCACACCGAGCTGCCTGTAGTCTATGAGAACTGTCGTCCATTGGGAACTAAACAGGCTAACACCTTATATGCCCTCCTATCTTTTTGACAAGACTCAAAACATAGCTTTTATTCTAAGATGAAAAATGCTTCCTGGGAGAACATTTGAACCACTAGCAGGAGACCAGGAGAATTTCTACGTTTTTCTGGAAGCTTTTTCTTTCAATCATTGGGATGCCTTTCATCAAAAGGTGTTGAAATCCTCAATTATGTCTCATGAAACTATTCTTGTGTCAGAGAAAATAACAACAACAAAGAAAAAAATCAGAAGAAACTGCAGATTTGTATCTTCTGTGCCTCACAGGAAGCCCCCCCAAATACGATCCTCGGTGGTGCTCCCTGGATTTCCCTGTACCTCTTTGAACTTCCCTTAGCAGCTTCTCTCTGCATTGTGCACAGCCTTTCGCAGCCCACCTCACTATTAATCTCTTGCTCACTGCTTCTGCTATTGGTTCCTCAGTAATATCACTATTTCTAAATCTGCTTTCAGGATTTTACCTCTCCATCACATTCTTTCCCCCACCCACCCTCTTCCTTTTTTTCAAGGCACTTGTATGACTCTTATTTTCTAGGACTCTCACCCATCCAAATCTCCCCTACTATTTGCATGGCCCTTTCTTCTTAGGCCTACAGTCATCTTCCAGCCCCTTATTACCAGTATTTTAGGCATATTTAGGACCAGTATTTTAAGAGCATGAACTCTCCTCTCTCTGTATCATCATTTACCTCTCATGCTTGTCTCTCCCTCCTCGAGCCGCTCTGCATACATTCGCTGGGCAGCTGCAGAAAAGATGAAATGGCCATTCACTTCCTTGCCTAGGGGCAGAATTTATTAGATGCTGAACCTCAGAGGGCTTGATTCTCTCCAGATAGTTCAAGATGCAGGGCCAGATTCTCAAGAAATGGGTTTTATGGGCCAGACTACACAAGAGCAGTGTTCAGGCAAACAGTGTGGGAGGAACACAGAAGCAGCACGTCTCACCTCCTGCAGCTGGGTTTTTGCAGTGCAAAGCAGCGGGTTTGCACTCTCTCGCTTCCCGTCTCAACTAGCCCCGTAGCAGAAGAGGTACAGCCTTCTCTGCTTTAACTGCTAAAACTGTTTAGGAAGCTGTATTGTACCCCTCCAGAAAGTGTAACACCAGATGCCTCGGCTTTTCTTTCTAGGACAGTGCAACTTTCTGCATTCCCTGGCAGGCAGTGCTGTACGTACCCCTGACTAACCAGTCAAAGCATATTTCTGTATGCAAACCAATGTTTTAGAGTTCCTGTGACTAAAAGTCTGTTATCTGAAGTCTATTATCTCTATGGGCATATCATCTGCTTGCAAATATACCAGGCAGGATGGAGAAAAATATGACCCTAAACTAATGTTCAAATTTAGATTAATATTTCCCCAAGCACTATTTCCATTAGTGCTAATACAGGAATGCATAGATCATAAATTGTCCTTTTAGACTGTGACAGTTCTAAATTTAGTGCCAGTGTTAATTAAGCAAGAGAAAATTAGGCAATGCAACAGATTTGGGGAGCAGGCAGTGGAAGGGGAGAGCTGGGTCATCAGTTTGAGGACTTTGAGTGGTAATTATTTAGTGCACAAACAATCATGAGGATAGACCTGACTATTTCAGTGCTTTTAAGAATTTGTAGCATTTAAGGACAGCAGATTATTTTTTAATTATTTAGATTCCACATGAATAGAGAATAATCTTGATTTACCCTTCTCCTGGCCTTTTCTGTGTTGACAGAAAGAGTTCATTTGTTACTCTGACATACATGCTAATTACTATACCCATATGTACATACTGCACATTTTATTGACTACTGTATGAGAGAGTTTTTGGTGGGGTTAATAAATGTCAAAAATTGTACGTAAACATTTTCTTCTCTTTTCTTTCATATAATAGAGGACTCTGTTTAATAAACCCAAAATCAGTACAAGGTCACAACGTGTTTGGCTTTAAAACTGAAGTTAGGGTAAGTAATTACAAAGGGTCCACTGTGTTCCTTATTTAGTTGCATATAACACAGAACTGAATGGGATGATTAATAATCATGTTCTACACTGAAAGAATGTAATTTATAATAGTTTATGTAAATACAGCAGCAGTATTAGTTGTTCATTTACCATTGCCATGTTAGCACGTATGGGAATTCTAGCATTTTTAGAAAGCAACAAAGCTAAGCTCCTCACAGGAGTTCTGTGCTTAAATACCTTTGAGAATGTGGGCCCAAGGTACTAAAATAGCTTAGCATTATTGAATGTTTAGTTAAAATTAGACAGAATACTGGCATGTGTAGCAATGTTTGCTAAGAAGTCTGGGTTATACTGAGCTGTGTTGGCAGTGGAGGAAGACGGTAGAGAATTAAAAGCTTTTACAAGATCACTGAACTAAAAAACAGCAAAATAAATAAAAATTAATCATTGACATAGCATAAATTACATTTTTTAAATGAAAATCACTCAGAATCCAGTACAGGATGTTCTTTTAATTAATTAATTAATGTCAAAATTTCAATATAAATCATGATGATTTTTTTTTAATCAGCATGATCTATGAGAAGCCAGGGAAAAAATGAGTTCTCTCCAGCTTTGTCCGCAGCCCATGGTGCACTCTTATGACAGTAGTGAATTGGTAATTACCTGCAGTCTTTGATCAGGAATGAAATCAACAGTAATGTTGCTCTACCATGTTTCTAATAAGCTAGGTCATGAATTGAGAGCACACCAGATACATCTCTCTCACCTTCTGCATGAATGCTCTTATTACACACGGCTTCACTGAGGCTAGAAAGATTTTGGCTCCTAAGTATCTTAGTGAATCCAGCAGTTAGTGAGCTCAACGTGCAAAGTAGCTATTATCTTTTGAGAGAGCAGTAAAATTTGCTTCACCATGTCCTTATGAAGACCTGGTGCTAAATACAAAGTATTCTATAATTTTCATTTTGGAATACAGCATGGTTAGTCTGTTATGAAGATGATCAGGTCCTGGGTTGTGCCATGCTTTAAATTCACTGTACTTTTTGCTGTTATTCGTAGAGGTTCATGTTCAGGAGAAATAGCAGGTTTAAATCCATTTGTGTTTGAGATCATATTAAACTCTTAAACATGGTGCATAACGTGCGCTAAACAGGGTTACTTTCTTGAATGAAAAGCCCTTGGTAACTAACTGACCAGGTAATTAATGGCAAGTGCTCATATTCCATACTGCAAAGGCTGGATCACGCACCGCTGCGGCCAGTGGGAGTTCTGCCATTGACTTCAGTGGGAGTGCAAAACGAGGCTGTTTTGTTCCTCATTCAGTTTGGTTAATAAGATTTGTGCTGCAGGCCCTTTTCACCAAAATGCTGGCAGGCTTCTTATAGCATTACTGGAAACTAGACCCTACACAAATTACTAAGGCCTTTTGTATTTTAATGTCTTTTTTGTAATGATATTCAGTCCTTCGGGGCAGCTGCCTAAGAGAGACATTTGTCAACTTCACTTTGTTTTTAGGACAGATGAGCCAGAGCCAAAACCATAGACCTGAATAACTCGAAACTCCAGAGGAGTTTGGATCCAGATTTGAGCCCCGCGATTTGAGGCCCTTGCTAATTAGTGGGCCCAAATTTCAGCCTCTCATGGTGTGCCGTGCATTAACCACAAACTGGGCTTGTGCTTACAAAGGGGCTCAACATTTGCTGCCAGCATCTTCAGTGCAGTAACCCAGCAGTAAGAACACCAAAACCAGCTGAGCAGAGTCGAAACGAAAGGCTTCCTGGCTCTGACACTGTCCTATAGCCATTGCCTATAAAAGAGTACAGAAACGGGGCAGGCACATAGTGATACTTCCCTGGCACAGCCCCACCATCTTCAGCAGCACACCGGGGTGGAGTCTTTGTGTTGGCAGAGAGAATTTTCTTTGTTAGCACCAGCCACTCCTTTCTGAATTATCTATCGCTGTTCCTGCTCCTCTTGCTCCCGAGGCAAAGAGCTAGAAGGGAGAGCTTGTGAAATCCCAGTGCTGTTATATATGCATGTGAGACAGCTGAGAAGGGCAGGTCTGAAATATGGGTCATGGGGAAGAATGTAGAGAGGCAGAGGAACGGCTGCAGAAAGTTTGTGCTTGGAAGGACTCAGACCCTGGGCTCTAGGATACCCATGATAGCTTTTTGCAAAAGTGTAACTACTTCCAGTTAGAAAATGGCTGAAGTTAAATCAGTACGGCATTCTTCCTTAGATAAAGCCGTAATTTATAAATGCAGTTCTGCATTTTGGGGATAAATTCATGCACACAGACCAAAAAGTAATGATAGTAAGGGCAAAGTGTCTGAAATGTTGTCTGTGAAATGCATGTGCAAAACTAATTAACTTATAGATGGCATTTGTCCATATACCCCATGTGATGCACTCAGAATCTCTCTAGTATTGTAGAATGCAAATGCTTTGAAAGTAAATTGCCCAAGGGATTGAATGTCTTTCCTTTACATTGTTTTTAAAAGGAAGAGTTTCTCACACTGTGTTTATTTGCTGCTAAGATACTGTTACACTAGCACCATCGCAGCCTGTTTCTCACTGCAGTATCCCATAAATTAGATTGTTGCAGTGAGTATTAAGAATGTGCATACACTGCCTGACTAGAGCAATTTTATCTGAATAATGTTTCATGACCTTTCTTGCGACAAGGTCCTGACTAGAAAAGCATAGATTTACCAGGCATCCTGGCTGTACTGAAAGATTGTAATTACCATTCTATTTTATCAGTATTAGTAGAGAGAGCTCCTGCCCTGACATCTCCTCTTCAAACACAAATGAAAAGTTGGGAAGCTGTATGACTCAAGTAATGAAGTACATTAAATCCAGGTACCTGTTTCAAATCCAACAATTGTGGAAATGATGGAAGAGCCATCGCCATCAAGATGACTTTCCAACAGGCTCAATGAGATGGTTTTGTGGCCTCAGTCCAATTCTTAATGGACAAGAGTCCACATTACAAAAAGCAACACACAACTGGCAGTAATTGATACTCTTCTGGCACTCAACAGAGAAGCAAAGTATTGAATGAGCATGAAGAATGGACTAACCTTTCACCTCCCCCCTATTCCAGGTCAGGGATGAGACATCTGATAGAGCCACATAGGAAACTTGGGCTGCTGCTTTCTGTGCCGCCCTGTGCCGTACCCAAACAAAGAACTTCTTTCTTAACAAGCATCGGGCTGACACTTTTCATGAACTCTAAATTTATGTGAAAAATTTGGAGGCTTTGAAAGTTAGTGTTTAACCTCAGGATTCTGCCTAAAGAGTACAAGCTACTGCTCCAAATAGAGCCGTGTCTTTCTGATTGCCAGCTGCATTAAAAACTATTACACTAATTCCCTGTTATACATATGCATATATAATGTGTATGTACATGCGTAGCAGGAGTAAACGTATTAGTTATTCATGTATGTGTATACATAATAGGAGAAGTAATGCCTTTAGCTAAGATTGGCTAATGCTCATTTATAAGAACTTACTTTTAATTACTTATACAGTTTGCCAAAATTCAGCTGTTACAGCTTAAATTTTCCATGGTGGGTGCCTGTCTCTAACTGAATTGGTTTTGGAATAGCTCAGATAATTCCAAGAACACAGTTAGTAAAAGTATATCCTTTTAGTCATGTTAAGAACTCTTGCAACCATCATGTTGAGAGACTCTAGCATGTCTGAGCTTTGGAGCTAAAGTTTGAAACTCCGTAAGGAAATTGCTTTGATGTCAAGACTTATCTTCTGTCACTCCTGTGGAAATCTGATCCAGCTGTAATCTCCTAAAAAACTAAATTCTCACGCACTCATGTTCTGTTAAAATGTAAATTCTCCAAATACTCTATTTGCAGTAAGCATGCTGTCTTCTCATACAACTATGACATCTTGGGCACAGTGTATATTTGCCTTCTCTGTGGAGAATACCTACTTATATACATATATATATAGGAATATATAGTCCAAGGCCACTCACAATGTCATACATACACATTGCATAAATCAGGCGTGATAGCCCTATAAACCCATCTATCAGTAGTATTAGAGCTCAGCTCTTCTCAAGGACAATGTAGATGATTTTAGTTACAGCAATGAGGACAGAAGCACTGCAACAAGGATCAGGAAGCACCTGCATCATGGATCAGTGTGCTTAAGTCTGTCCTCAAGACTTCTCTTCATCTCACAGTGAACCCATAAGATATCAAATGCCTAGTGTCTTAAAGAGGACATGCCCAAAGACAGCTGGGGGCTGCCCTGATTAGTCTGTATCACTACAGCAGCCAACTGCTTTGACCTGAACTTTGTTGAACCCTCTGGGTGGATTGGATATTGCTCACAGGGTGCTTTACAAACAAGTTTAAGGAACTGCATAGGAAAAAGGATGAGCAGTAAACATATAGAAGGGTCATTAACTTCTGAAGGATTCCAAAGTGAGGAAGTGCTTGAATTAACATTGTCCTTTCAAGAATCCTAGTGTGAGGGAGCGAGGCAGAAATCTACACTTTTTTAAGCACTGAAAATGAGAACTAGAAGCCAAAGTATCTCAATAGGCTCTCACTCTCTGATCGTGATATGAACACACAGGAGGAAGTGTAATGATTTTGTTGGTGATAAAGGTTTGAGTGGTGTGTATTAAAAACAAAAGGCTTAGAGACATCACAAAGGGAATTGAGTCAGCTTAAAAAAACCATAAATATCTAATTACTCTTCTGTGAGCTCTCTGAATCCAGTACATTAAATAATATGAGGGCCAAATGGAAAAAATAAGTTTAACACATATAATCAAAGCTTTGTTTAAATGCATACTCAGGGGAAGGACAAATTAAGGTTCTTGTCTCTACTAAAAGGGTTGGACAGGATGACATTCAGAGGTCCCTTCCAACCTCAACAATTCTGTAACCCTAACCTTCTCTTAACACAGTTTTTGGTATTATAAAGATATGTGTTTAATCTCTAGATGGCCCCCCAAAAAGGCCCATCTAGAGAGACTATATACAAAACCTAATGTTTTCTTCCCTTTCTGTGTCATATTTCAAATTTCTTTTGTTATGCAAGTTAACCCTCAGGTTGCAAGCACTTTCCCACTTTGCCAGCCAAATGAATATAATGAAAGGACACCTGTAGGCATATACAGAAGCCAAGAACATTCTGTACATCCATTGTTTAGTTAGTTTTCCTCTTTAGATCTTGTTTATCAAGAAAAAAAAACCCAAACCAACAGGCAGAGACAGGAGAAAATTCATCTGCTATATAGTTGCAGTAAGAAAAAGCATAGAAAAGAACTAATTTTGTTACCTTGGCAAATAAATTAAAAATGTTCTCCACTCTGCAGTCTGTGCAAAATAAGTCCCACAGGAATTATGCAAACACATTCTCATTATGATAGTTATGATTTAGATTGCATTACAAAAGTAAAAACAATCATTCAAATAGGCTTGGGTGCAGTGATTTGGAGAGAAGCTGCCACTCTGCCAAACAGAAAAAGAGTGAAGGGGTGGGGGGAAGGGAAGAAATAAATCCTGCCGAAGTGAACTCATGCGAAGGTGAAGCCAAAATGCCCAGAGGTACAGATTAAATGCTCTTATGAATGTCCCAAATGTGTGTAAGCAAACTGCCCAAATAAGGTTTTGAACTGAAAGCTCAGGCTTCTGCTGGAAACACCCAGAAACACAAAGATTAGATATTGTTTGAACAACAGGATTCGGGTTTGGTTGTCTTGAATGAGCATTTGAAAATCACATCTTCTGACCAGAGCACATTTTAATGCAATAGAAATGTTTCCAGGCTTTTTCAGTAACTGAAAACCAGCCCTTTAGTAATTCTACAACATGAGAGGTTGAGTACCAAAGAATTTTCTTCCTTTTAGTTCCAGTTGTTCTCCATTTGGGTTTTTTTAGTTTGATGTCTGTAATGGCCATTTTAAAAAATGGAATCATTCAGATAATTCTTTATTGGCCCCTGACTTTAATGAAAAATTCACAGGAGAAAAAAGTTCTTATCTTAAACATAGCTGCTGACTTCCGATATCTCATTTTTCTCTCACAATAATCCCAGTGTTCAAAGTAGGTATTGTATTTATCATCTTTGTATGGAGGCTGAATTTCACTTCACTTTTCTTTATGGTCTTATCACATCGTTTACAAACACTTTATCTCTGTAACTGAAAATAAATGAAATCCCGGGCTTTCGATGAAATGCCATGATGAAATGGATGGTCCAAAAATCTATATTTAGATGACTGACTCCTGTTTGTAGAAGACATGATAAATGTTTCACGCATATAAACTGAAGGATGATGGATTTAATGATCACAGTCTAACGGGGAAATGTTATTTTGGAATAATTAAGTGTTCTGTCATTTGCAAGTCTAAATAGTCCATTGTTAGCTTGTGCTTTTGTCTGTCAACAAACCATTCCGTTTTGTGAGGGTTATTTATCATTAAAACAATTGATGCAATGGGAACACACCACCAGTATGTGTTGTTAACAACACATTTTGTGAGACCTTGATTTGGATCCATATTTCAGGGATAGTTAATTGATGTATGTTTCTCTCTTACAGAAGAAATATATGACAAGAACCATTGAAGGATTGGAGGTAGCTTTCTCATTTGAAGTGTTGCATGTGAATTGTATTTGTTGTCCTTCCTAGGAATATTTTCAAAATTAAAAATATCTTGGTTTTAAGGCTCACGTGTACAAGCAGTTTGCACTGGGGTGTACTGCCCAGTTTCCAGCTGTTGTTCCAAAAGGGTGTAAGTATCAGCGGATTATGATTTGTATCTGCTGGCTCTTATAGCTGTCATGGACACATCAGATGTTATCTGAAATGGACATCTCTGTTTAGACAGGTTAATCTTGCCATGAGGAATACCTCAATGGGAAGTACAGTATGCCTATGCTATTTTACAATTTTTAATATCTGCATCAACAACCACAATCAAGACAGTTACAGTAGTCTGATTTCCACTGTTGTGCACACACAATTTTTATTGACTCTGTGTACAGAACTGAATATGAGTGCCTTTTTTCTCAACGTAAGAAATTCAAGTGTTGGAAAGTAATACGAAAAAGGGAATTATTTTGACCAAAAAAATCAGTGCTTATACATTTGGTTATGTTCGAATAGTGTCTGATATTTAATATCTGAATGATCATCACAGCAGGGGAAGATATAAACAAAAGATTAATTTGTATTGTAATCACAAACACTGTTTCCTGGGTTGCATGATATTTATAAATGTTAGACCACTTCATATATCTTCTTGTCTCCTGATTATAATAGCCAGCTACTTTTTACCACTCAATCCCAAACGAGTTTTAAGAGCATTTGATATCTTTTTTTCATGTTATAGATTAAGGACTGAAGCATATAAAGGTGAGGTGATTTGCCCAGGATCACTGATAAAATTTAACCAAGGGCCTTGATCTCCTGACTCCCCACTCTGTGCTCTGGTCAGTGGTGGCTCTGTGAAATGTCTTGTCACACCAGTTTCTATACTTTGCCAGATATGGAAGCTTTTTATCACAGCTCTGAGAAGAAGAAACAGTTTCTCCTTTTTACTGGTCAGTTAATTACCTTTGCCATGAGTCTCTACTCTCTGCATTCATACATCCACAAGACTTGTGAGACCTACTAGTCAAGTAGAAATCTCAGCGTGCACAAGTGTGGAAGCTGTGAAACAGATACATTCGATCATCAGTGATTTGCCGTGGGCTGCGGGCAGAAGAGAAGTACTGAAAATATTCCCACAGGTCTAGAGCTGGGATCAATGGTTCAAATCTTGACAAAACTGGCTGATACATTGTGGCATATATATTTACGTCCCAAAACTCTTTAGAGATTCTTCTAGCACTTTTCCCCATGAGAGACTCTTCTGCGTCACTGCTTTCCAGGTCATTTTCTTAATCCTGGGTGTAGACAGTAAAGAATGTCTTCATTTCAAAAAGGAAAAGCGGAGGCAAGGGGGAAGCACATCTACTCTAAGAGAACTTTGAACAGAAGAGTACTGAAGGGGTTGGGTTTTTTCTTTTTTAAGATTAAACCTTTTTTGGCATTTTTGTACTGAAAGACTTTTTCCTAGTCCTAAAATATACTAAACCCTGATATTAACCATAAGTCTTGACTTAATAAATAGATGGAATTTATCAGGCCTAGGTTACGTTTTGTTTCTTAAAAAACATTTTGTCACGATTTTTTTTAATTGTTCCACAAATGTATGTAAGGTTAGCAATTATTTAGATGCATTGTACTGACGAGATAAATATGCTGGAGCTTCAACACTGCTTTCAGTACATAATTTTGTTACAATATAATTCTCCATTTATCTTTTTGCCATAATATCCATTCTTTGTTAATATCAATTCCTTATTTATGGGAATAATCTATTCAATTCTACACTCCATAGCCTAATTACCTAACAAAGATAAACCTTGTTCCTTTTGGAGCAGATTTTCCTGACAGCCTGGATTTCAACACCATAAAGCCAGGACAATTCTATAGAAATCAGACATGCTTTGGGGGGCATCACCTTGAACTCAGAGATACTACCTTGAAATTAAAGCCAGTAAGGGAGGCTGCTCCAGTTGTCAACAAACACAGTTCCTTAAGGACAATAGCGTAGGATAAAGAACCAATGGGGCAACGTCTGATCTGGCCCCTCAGCCCACCCTGGTTACGCTGAGGCTGCTTCCTGGATACACAGGGACCTGAGCAGAAGCTGACTGCTGCCAAGGCATTGCTCAGCTCCTTGACTGCCCCAGCATATGCACCTTCGTGCCCATCTTTCAGGCAATGGAAGAAATTGCCACTTGCAAGGGAAGAATGATTTCTGGTGTCTCAAGCAAAACCTAGTGAAGTATTGCTGTTATTTCACTCATTGCTAGCACTCCGGGACCAGTCACAACTTAGTTAAAGTAGACGAGGCCCTTGGTCTGTACAGATATGAGCCCGTAAACATCGAGGCAAACAAATAACCTTTGAGTTCCATCAGTCACAGAAATTAAGAGGCTGAAATGCTCAAGCACTTGCAGAATCAGACATTTTGCTGGTAGTCTCTTCTAAATATGGCATAAAGAGTAGGTCTGGTGGAGTGATTTCAGTATTAAGTCTATTTTTTCATTCCTAAAACAGTGAAAGGCTTACCAGCAAACCCATTAAAATTATTTTCATGACACACAGTGAATACTTTGAATATATCAAGTCAAGGTTGCAGTTAAATATGTTCATATGGTGTCAAGCTTAGCAATTTATTAGAGAATCCTTACCTAATTTGATGTAATTGATGTTAAAGCCTTTTTTCCTTTGCCTAAATATGCTGTTTGTGTATTCCTTTTAAATAAGGATAAGAAGAAATGGATTTGTAGATGTTTTTAATTGATTCCAAAGGGAATACCTACCGTAGAATCTGCTGATGAGTTCTGTGGGACTCTAGATTCCAATCATTCAGCATGTATATTTTTAATGACAAGATGCTGCAATGCTTAAAAAATGGAATTTAAATCGTAAGCACAGATAATTAATGTCTGCTCTCTCCTAATGTCTTATCAATAACCACCAAACCTCCAGTTAGGTCAGGGACCTCTGCATTGTCTTAGAGACCCAAATTGCATAAAAAGCCAATGGGAGTAGAGCTACTATCAAGCTCTTTGAAAGCTGTAGTCAGACACTGCGTGTTAAGTCCTTGATTTTCAGTTACATGGTGGAAGTATCAGCACAATATATACAACATGCTGTATCATTTGCCATCCCTCGTTATTTAGACATTTGTTCTTCCTCAGTTTTCACATAGGTCAATATTCATTCAAAATTAAACAGGGCTAATCCTTTGGCCAGCTTCATGGTAGTCATCCTCTCTCTGTGAGAATCCCACTGACTCCAGGAGAACTAGCTGCATGACTGAAGGTTGCTCAAAATTAATAATGATCAGGCTTGGCATCTGTAGTGTGATTTAAGGCTAGCATTGGGCAATAGGAAGCAAGACTCTCAGGATGCTGCTGATATTGATTCCCTGTGTAACAACTGGGCAAGGCATTTAACAACATAACTTTAAAACAAAACCAGCAATGGTGTTATGCATCACATAGCTGTGGCATGATTTAATGAATGCTCCACATTACATTCTGTAGATTCATCTGTACAAATTGTATGTATTTTATTAGGATATGAATGTGTAAGCAGGAATGTAGCCTATAGGATACATAAAGTAATCCATCACTTCTCTTCAGCAATGACAGCGACTAAGAAGAAGCATTCTAGTTTTGGCTACTATACTCCAAAAAGAGCTGTGGACTAATTGCAGAAAGTCCTGAGGAGAGCAACAAAAACAATCAGACGTGCAGAAAATATGATCTATCAGGAAAGATTGACAGAAGAGGGGATGTACAGCCTAAAGCAGAGAAGACTGACATGCAACACAATAACAAGCTTCAGGTGAAAGTGAAAAGGAGATTAAAGCTACATGTGAGTAAACAATGTTCTAGTGATACACAAAACAGGGAAATGCAAGAGATTTCTTGGGGATAATGTGTTGTATCACTGTACTTCTTGAAAGAGAAGACACCTGCCAGGGATGACAAGTATAGTCAATGTGGTCTTTGGGCAGGGACAGAGTAAATGAAACTTCACATTGCTTTGTAGTGCTACAATTCTACAGCTCTGTGATTGAAAGATGTTACAATAATGTAAATTGCTTTTGTGTTACTACATTTTCACTGTTCTTTGTTAGGTAGATAAAATTACTGGAGATATAGGCATCATCTGTACATGGAACCTGTAAAAAAAGTCCTATGCAGTGTTCAGTTGCTATGCCAGGACCCCGCCTATCACTGCAAAGATAAACTGCAGCTAGAGAGTACTCCAGAAAAACATAGCAATTATATGTAAGTAGCTTAGAAAGTAGGGCAAAATATTCTGCTACTTCCACCTCAGCAAGGACAGATGGAGGTGCACTCTCTCCATGCAGGCATGAGCAGAATGGAAGTGACCTGAAGCAGAAGGCCTGTTCAGACTGTCTGGCTGTGAGGTCCCTGTGAAATAACAGTTAACTTCTTATTTAACTCCTTATCTTCAAAATGTTTCCAAGGCCTCAAGTATTAGCCAGGTAAAGATCAGACAGAGTATGCCTTTAAAGGGTGAGCAGATGGGCACATCTGGTTGTTTGACAGGAAAACGTATGTGTTGCTTGACCCAGCAAACATTTCTTGGTGTTGTGGAAGAATTGCACAAAACATCTCAGACAGTAACTGAAAAGCATCCCCCAGAAATAGCTCAATAATTGGGATATGATGGTACAAAGCCCACAACAAAATGAGTTTGATAGTTCTAGCTCAGTTAAAGGAACATTGTTCAGCTTGATAACTCTGAAATTAACCGTGCTACCTGTGCTAAATGACTCTGTCTTCTTGTGTTACTCATGAGAGCTCTTTACTTTTTTTTCTTTTCGGTGTAACAAGTTATATCAGAATACACTATGACAGAAGCAAACCAGAGCCAGCATTTTCAGAAAGGTATTCTACCCATCAGGGATTTGCTGTTTGTTCCTTTCCTCTGCCTCTGATGACAATTTTAGCAGGTAATTGGGCACCTTTTTTGGCAAAGTGATACCGCAGAAGTTAGCTTTTACTGACTCAGGCCTAGCAACATGCCTCCAGTCTTAGCTTTCAGAATCATACCATGAAGGTAGTTTCAATCTAAGCCTTAATTTAAAAGAGAAAAAAAAAATCTGTTCCTAGCCCTCATAGTTCCAAAAGAGAAATTTCTGTCCCGTGTGAAATACTTGCAGTGAGATCTGCTGAGAGCCTCAGTATCAGTAACATCATTGCCTAGCATCAGGTGTTGGCACAGAAGAGAAAGATATCTAGCCCTATATCCATCAGAAGAGATAATCTTTATCCTCTTTCACAAAGAGATCCTTGAGCTAGTACTGACCAATCTGGTATAACACAGCTCTGATTTCTGTTGGACATATTAGCTCTAGTTCTGAAAGCTGTATAATTACATTAGCGTTGTTCCATGCCTGAGGTAATAAGCTCTGCCTCGCTGCTGCGTGACCAGCTGAAGCTCAGCGCCGCTCCAACTGCTGCACCCAAAGTGGTACCCTGCACTAGCTCAGCAATAAAAGCCTCACCCAGAAGAGTTTTTACAGTTTTCTGTTGGTGCCACATTTTGACCCACAAAAGAAACAGACTGGGTTTTTGGAAGTCCAGAGTGCCCAACTTTCCCTGTAAAATCAGTAGAAACTTTTAATATTGCTGAAAATCAAATCCAGTGCCCATATCATGAGGGCATCTGGAATGCTAGTTACGCAAGTCTTGCTTACTCACAGCACAGTCTCTGGATATTTTTACAAAATCTACATTCTCAGTAATAAAATATGTGTTGCTATGGGGCATCTGTTTATGTTTTTATGTGAACTGATAATTGCACTGGAGTTCCTTCTGTCTGTAAAAACGGTAGAGTTTTTCAGTGAGCCTACAAATGTAAAGATACTCATGATTTTATACAAGAAAAAACAAATATATGGGATAAATCAACGCAAGCAGTTATCCAGGCAATTGCAAGTATGAATTGTATGTTTCGCACATGTGACAAAATCCAGTTTTGTACCTTTATAATCTTGTAAGCTCAGCTCTCCTCTGAGCTCAGGAGCCATATTACTATGTTCACCTGTCAGCTCTCAGACCTCACAGCTAACTGTCCTAGGCTGGGTGGATCTCAGCCTCCGTTTCTCTGAGCAACAAATGCCAGGCAAGTGTTAGAAACGTGACATCATTCAAAGCAGACAGGTAGATAGGTAGATTTTGTATGTTTGAGACAATTCTATTATGGCATTCCTGAGCCTCAAACACTGCAGAAATACAATACTTACTATGAATAAAAGAGCAAAAGGAAAGTAAAATAAAACAAACTGTAGTTACGCTTAACTTACACACTGCAAACATTAACCCTGTGAGGCAAAATCCACAGGAACAGAGAGTCTCTTACGGTCCAGCTTCTTAATTTGTGTTTGATCTTTTTGCCCCAAAGATACACGGGCACTACCAGAGCCACTGGTGCAAATGCTATGTATTAACTGTCCACTTGCCTACATTCCTTCGGCGAACCCAGTCATACTTTTTCATGTGAAATTTGACTGCCTCCATTAGCTCAGCCCTCAAAGGCACTTACACAGAAGCTCTCTGAAACTGCTACCAATGGTCTCACAGCTATATGAGCAATTTGTGATCCTGGATTTTTGGCCCTGTGTCATGGAGAGTCCCTGTGAATGAGGATAATGCCTTTTCTTCAGAGCTGGCTTCCACATTTTGTTTCCATCTGCCCCGGGTTCTTGCCTTTAAAAAATCATGGATTTACAACCTACTTATTCTGGTTAGAGGTTTTAATTTGTGTCCAGTTCATTTTTCCTTTAAAAAAGATAGGGTTCATGTTTTCTTACAGCTTCCCAACTTTGTTCTGTTCTGTGTCCGATGTAATTGCTGACAGATTAATGCCCATCTGTCACAGTTCCACACTGTTCATTTTTAGTGAAAATATTCTGCACTTACTCTTCTGGGTGTTACAACCTGAAAAGAACCAAATCCAAATCCATAATAGTAACATTACCAGAATTAGATAGATATCAATGACAAGTCATGGAAGTATTACATATGCATATACATATGTGCTTTGAAACACCATGGTTGGGCAGAGTAAATTACCAGTGGCTCTAGGATAAGGGTGTGTATAACAGAAAGCAACCACAAAGCTGGGGAGCAAAGACCTTGGAAATACAGGAAGAGGAGGGAGCCAGAGACCCAGCAGACAGACACATGGAAGGTCATTGATACAGATGTGTAGCAGCCTAATGAAGCTGCCCATAACAGATAGCATAGGTGGAATGTCTTTAAGATCTATCTATAAGACAGCCACAAAAGCAATTGGTTGCCTTCATCCTGTACTTCAGAATCAGATGTGCAGAACATATGGCTCGGATCCTATCCTGAACTCCTCTCTCAGTGCTGTGGTAGTAGCACGATAATACTTAGTACTATGGTAATACTGTTTTACTACCATAAATACAACTGTGTTTTGGTACCTGATTGTGCATGGCTGATCTTGTTACCTGCTTTTGAGGACTGGTTGTTAATTCTGCATGCAGCAATCAATGGAGGATGTAGGCAATGTCGGAAACTGAGTACTACTGAAAATCTGCCATAAGGAAGGAAACATCCTCTATCTTGCTCTCATGATCTAGCTGCAATTCAGCCTCAACAGCCTAAGTACCTAACTGAAACATTTGTCTTTTCACCTTCGCCATTTGGTACTAACAGTTTTAAGTATCCAAACAGCCTATGTAACTGGGAATCCATCAGCCAAGAAGTAGTAACCAGACTTGTAACAGAAAAAATTGAGCAATGGATTGAAAGGATCACAGTCTTTGTCTCGTCATCTCTAGGACATGGGAAAATGAATTCCCAACTAGAATCACGGATTTCGCAATGCAGTCCAAATCCATGGAGAGAGGATGTTTTCCATGGGTCATTACAAAATGCAGAATGAATTCTTAATGTCTAAGTGTTACTAAAAATGAGAAATTCAGTTACAAGAAACCAATGAGTTCAAAAGATGAGCCATTTGCATATTGTAGCATACAGGAGAAGAAACCAGAGGTAGGATAGAAGACACTGAAAATAAAACCAAAGAAGCCAAAGAAACAAAAAATGGGATAAAAGAATCAAAAAAAATGTAGAATAAAAGAAGGTGAAGTTAAACAAAAGAAGATTAGATAAAGTTAGAACCAAAGCCCAGAAGATGAACTATGGGAGTCGAAACAGAAGGTAGAAGAAAATGAACCCAGATAATGTAGCACAAAGGGATTCTGAGCAGCAGAAATGTTGAGGTTTCTAGAAAAAGGAACATAATATAGAGAAAAAGAGTAACCAACTCCCATAAGAGGAAGCAAGAGCTAAACAAAAAATTAAGTGAAGCCTAGCTTAATTTTCAAGTTGTGCTGGAAGATAAAAAGAGGAATCAGAGGAGAAATATGATCACATGCTGTGTTATCAGGAAATATGACAGTTTGAAAACATTTTTTTAAATACCAATTTTAAAAAATAAGCATCAAAAATAGGTATTGCAACAGCTGTACAAATGGAGAATAACTTAACTTGAATGGAGGTGTCTGGTATGACCCAAATTTTGTAGGACTTAATAAGAGTCCACAAGAATATAATACTCTCTCTTTCTTAAGAAGAGAATGCAAATTAGTAACATTAAAACAAGCACAAGAAATGGTAAAACTAGTGACAGCCAGATTAATTTCCACACCAAGGACAAATGGACAAATCACTGTTGAAATAGAACTGGACACCAAACATGTTAGAACTATCAAAAAAGGACTTAGGATCCTTAAACAGGAAAAACATACAAATTGGCTAGTAGCACTGAAGGAATATCCAAGGCTAAACAGTGAAGATCGAACTTTAATTAATCAAGCAGCCTCAACAAAGTTTGGCTGGGCTTTATTTACTCAAAAACACAAAGTAATCCAAAAGGTAGAAGTGTACTAAGGAAGGGAACTTGACAGGTCTGACAGTTTATTTAAGGTGCTGGTAAATCATTGGTAAGTTGTTTCACACTGCAGAACAAAGAGCAAATTAAAATGGCCAAGGGACATACACAAGAAAAGAAATTGTTGGCGACTGCAGCCAGGTTAGTGACTGAGAACACTGGGGAATATTTATAAAGAGGGTTTCAAACTAGCCATATATGAAGGGCTAAACCAGGCTGAGAAGTTAACTACACCCAGCAAATCCAGCAACCATGAAATTGGAGAATTTTGTAGATATTATTTGAAGAGCTGATGAAATTTTACGAGAAGGATGTGAGAGTTAAAAACCTATCAGGCTAATAAGGGGAAAAAAATCTATTCAAGTGGTAACCTTCTCTAATCAATGACTAAAGGGTCAAAAAAAAATACGCAGGTAAACAGGATCATGGATAAGACTGTAATAGAAACTGTGTATCCAGCAACCAGGGTGAAAATGTTAACCTGGTCCTAAAAGATACTGCAGACAAAAGCACAGGATGGCAAGAGAAACAGGAAAGGAATAGAGTGAGGAATTAAATGATTGATTGTTGTTCTTGAAGGGATGTGAAACCCATAGAGAAGCCTACATATTTGAATCCACCATGGAAAGCTGAAAGGTTTTCAAATTTAGAGTAAAGAGTTGCATACCGCACAAATCAAATTAAATATTCCTTTGAACACAAATTTTTGAATTATCAGCTGGAACATATCTTGGGCTAAACCCATGCAGACAACGGATTAAAAAATATATGAGTAGATTGGAAAGATAGAGACCTAAGTACTTTATTGAGAAGTGTAGGGGTAGTCAGTGGGACATTAAATAGTATAGATCTCAGATCCATATTTAATGTATTTGCATTTATCACCGATGGGCAATCACATGATGAAAGCATTCCTACAGAGAAAAGGAAGTTTACACATTTTAGAACATAATGAAGGAGACCCATATTCTTTCTAACATTCTTCATTAGTTTCAAGTGTTTTAAAAACAGCAGAAGAATCCATCTGGATTATTACCTGACCTGTGTCATGTGCTGGTATACAAAGCTTGTTACAAAATATAACTTTCCAAGGCTTAAAGGAAGTGACAATGCAGAAATGTCCGCTTTGTATTTCGGAAGGTCACATACCCTTACATGCAGCTTTACAGCATTATGACTGGGAAAGAGGACAGTTTGTATAGTGTTATATTGGGAATATTTTAAAGTAAGTGTGTATAAGTTAATGGCCTCACGTTTCTCTTAAGAAAATACTAAGAAATGGTAGAGGCCATAAATTCTCTAACTGTGCAGATATACTGATAATCAAAACAACTCTGTATGATATGCAAGCATGTACCAATTTAGTAGAAAGATTCTTTTGTTTTCAAGGAGCTAGTCAAGTAGCTTTAGAGATGTCCAACAATTGTTGTCCTGCTTCAGGAAAACAGCAGCAAATATCCATCACCATGAAGAATCACTCAATGCAGAAGTTATCTTTTTCAGTCTGGAAAAAACACGCACTTTATGTACTTTGTCATGTGGTATCTTGGCAGTTAGACCATACTTTGTAATTGAAAACCAAACTTTACCCAAAGATGTTTGGTGCTCTGTGCACTCAGTCAGATGGATTCAAGTGCATAATCAAACATACAATTCTGCCATTACAGTAATTGAAAACAACACACGGGCGTTATGCTGGTTTAAAACTACTCCAGCAGGGTCAATGGATGGGAGAAATTATGGAAAAAATCTTATACCTACATCTAGAGTGAATTATTCAATAACAGAATTCCAGCAAAAATTAAAAGAAGGTTGAACAAATCCAGCAAAATGTCACAACATGGGCATCACAACTTGGAACATTATATGGTGCTTTTTTATGAGGTTATATATTTTACAGTTCCACAGCATCTAAACTATTACATATATTATTTCATCCACTTATTGTATTGTTCATAGTACAGGCTGGCATCCTGCTATGCATCATTATAATATTTAAGTGTTTATCAAAAACTTTTGCATATTACGGCAAGGTTATTTGCAAATAATTATCAAAAAGTCAGTATCTGATGAGGCAAGACCAAAGCATTCAAAATACACTGTCCAGTCCGCAGGCACATAGCAATAGCCAGCCAGCGCAGGTCAGGGAGTGTATGCTTTGGCCATCTGAAATATAAGACCACAGTTACCTGAATATGTATGTCCCTGGAAAGGAAGAGATGGTTGTAACCTGAACAGAACCAGACTCAAACCCCTTAACATTGCAATAATGAGATAAATACCTATAAAAAAAGGAAAATAATATATTGCACACGTATATGCTTTGAAACACCATGGTTGGGCAGAGCAAATTACTGGCGGCTCTAGGATAAGGACACACGTAGCAGAAAGCAATCGCAGGGCTGCAGCAGAGACCCCCAAGAAAACCAGGGAGCAGAGACCTTGGAAGTGCAGGAAGAGGAGGGGGCCAGAGACCCGGCAGACAGACAACGTGGCTGCTCATTGACACAGGCGTGTAGCAGCGTAATGAAGCTGCCTATAACAGGTAACATACGTGGGGTGTTTTTAAGGTGTATTTATTATAAGACTGCCACAAAAGCAACTGGTTGCCCCTACCCTGTACTTCAGTCACACATGCCCACTACATGGGTAAGTACTGTCTGCGCAGTACCTTTAAAGGGACCTGTGTTTTGGTGTTTGGTCTAATGTTTTGTTAATTGTATTTGGCTGGTTAGGTTGTACGCATTTGAGGACTGGCTGTTAAATTTAGATTCATCGGAGATGACTGGCTGAGGAGATAGATTAAAACTCTGCATTTTTGTCCTTTGTCTTTGAAGTTTGCTGATTTTGAGGCTGTGTAGGGCAAGAAATTCAGAGTTCTAAGTATGAATGTTAACCTCAGAAGGCTGGTCACCTCCAGACAAGGACGGATTTGAAGGGTTCAGAGGGCAATACAAATGAAAACACGCCGTTTTAGTTGTGGTGAGGCCATTGGCTTTGGCACTGTTCATTTAAGAGTAATTTGTCATCTGTGTTAGGAACACTGTGTTACTGGAGCATTTAATGTGATTGCAGGGATGTTTTAAAATAAGTCCCAATATGAAATGACATCAAAGAAGCTTGTGGAGCTCTTCAGCAGAGAGAAATCCCTACTGAGCTGTATAGAAGTGTGTTATAAATGAATACGGAGTGTCTGAGCCTCGACCAAATGTCCATTGCTAACCAACTTTATTTTGTGGTGGATTGATCTTTCTTCTTCCAAAGCTCAGCATTCATAAATTGTTCTGGAAAACATCAAAGTTATTTGAAAAGGTCTCTAGCAATATAAATTTCTCTATGCAAAATGGCTGTTTAACAAGATTGCCTCCTTGAACTTTTCACATGATTGTGACAGCCACTTTCATTTACTAATGGAAGTTTTATAGCAGATTTTCCCACTACTCCCACATCTCTGTTTACTATTATTTTATGGAGAATACTTTACAAATTGGGTCCCTGAAACAAAGGAAAAGACATTTGGTGACATTCCCAGAGTGCTATGTGGCTTGTTAGCAGGGCTGCCCAAGAGACAGTGTGCAGGAGAACCCCAACTGAACATGGACTGCAACTTTGGGCTGCACCTACTGGGCCCATCTACGTGGGGGGTTAATTCGACAGTCATTATGGTCATTGCTGAGAAACTCCTTTTGTGTTAGCCCTGCTTAGATTCAAATTAGGAAGAACAGAAGGTTCATGAGGAATTGTTCCTTATTATTTGTGGTGCAGACAGCAGAAGGATGGTGTGTGTGTAGTTAGGTTTTATAGTGATAGTCATAATTTAAGTGAAAAAGGAAGAGAGGATTAAGGAGTAATTGGTTAGGAAGGCACCTGAGGCTTCATGTACCCAACATCCATCATATTGTAGCTGGATGAGTTTTGGAACTGATCAGGAACCGACTATTTTCTCAGCTCACCATGCGTAGAAAGCATGCACTTGGTATTTTAGGAAGCATCTCATGTATTCCATCTGGAGAATCCCTGGGTAATTTTATGTTAAATGGTTGAATTCCCTCAGGGCAAGAAGTAAAGATGTTTTCAATTGCTTGATGAGAAAGAAGAGAGTAGAAAGGAGGAAGAAATATCTAGAGAAGAGACAGCTAAGTGTAGAGTAGCATTTAGAGAAGCAGAAAAGAAATGTGAGTAACAGAAGTGAAGGAATGATTTATTTATCTTTTATTTTTCCAAGTTATATGTCTTTGTGAAGTCTCTGTTGCAAAAGACAAACCTCGAGTTTGCCTGATTTGCCATTTTTCATTTTGTGAAGGCTCATATTTTTTTTTTTTCAGTGAAAGACAGTAGTATTTTTTCTAGCAACTAAAGATTTTTTTTCTCCAACAAGTTATAAATGTGAATTAAAATAAAATTGTGAAATGCTCTGACTTTGCACTTTGGTGAAAAGTCTTATTTTTACAGGCAAGCATCTTCTTTCTGAGCAGTAAAAAAAAAAAAAAAAATTAATTTTTTTTTTTATTTTTTTACCAGAAAAAGTAGCTTTTCTTCTCAGTGAAGTTCCAAAACTTCACAGAAGCTTTAAATTTTTTTTATCAGTCCAAAAGTATG
This sequence comes from Aquila spilogaster, assembly GCA_024606505.1. Lineage (NCBI taxonomy): Eukaryota > Metazoa > Chordata > Aves > Accipitriformes > Accipitridae > Aquila > Aquila spilogaster. The sequence continues at coordinate 81,302,115 of JANHGO010000053.1, read as the reverse complement.
TTTTGCGCATTCCTAAATGTGACATGATGAACAATTCTCAACTTTTGAAGCTGGGCCATCCTTCTGAAGCAGGGTCATCCAAGGTCAATGCACTATCCTCAGCAGTGACAGCATGAAGATTATGATGAATCATTTCTACGCATGGGATAAAGGCATTAGACTGCATTTTTCTTCCAGATGCACTCATTAAATTACAAAAAAAAATTAGTGGGAAAAAATCAGTCTTGAGGCACACGGAATGTCATGACTCTAATTGAGATGGCTTGTGCTTACTTCAAGATTGAATCTGATATAGTGGTTGTACATTGTTGACTGAAAACTGTTTTGATTTTGGCTGTGTGGTTTCATAGCAGCAACCTTCACTTTAATGCATACTGACATCACTGTAATTAAATTTAATTCATAAAAGAAAGCTAATTTTAAAAACTTTTAATTTCTTTTTGTTTCTATATAAATGCTAACATTGAAAATTTTAAGCACATAGTAGGCACAGCAGGAGCCAAACAACTAAATATGCAGTTCTACATCCAGACCCCTTAAATTGCCTACTGTTGAGGCACATCATCTACATCAAAAGCACAGAATTCCGGCAGAGTACATCCTCATTCATTACTGTGGCAAGTGAGGAGATGCACGATCAGATTACAATTACACTATGTAAATGCAAAGGATCAGAATAGGACCTCAAAGACATATACTCTGGGCTTCTCAAGTAAAAGAGTTCCCAAATGTTATGCAAAATAATATGTGGCATTTAATCTTCTAAGCGATGTAAAGAAAATGTCTTCTACTTTATACATTTAAAAGGAAAAGTCTTTTGTTCATCACATTGGACAGAACTTTTATCCTTAAACTGTCAAGATGATAAAGGCATCAGCATACATTTAAATTCCTTACCTCAAAAGATGGTAGATGATGTATGCAACAGAAAACCAGAGTGCACAAGAAATTTCTTTACACAGTGTACCATGGAAGAAAGTTAATGTAAAAAAAATAGGTGTGTTTTTTTAAGCTTATGTTAATGCTCGATGAGGTCAAGTGGCAAGCAAATCCAGCCAACTACAGGCTCTTTTTTAAATAAGAAAAAGGGGTTTTTTTTGAGATAGAAGATTTTTTATTTTCTTTGCTTTTGCTTATATTGATGGACTGTGAAGGTCAAGAAGAGATTGATCCACAGAGGCCAGTAAAAGTTAGAAGTAATTTAATTAGAGTTGTCCAAATCTGAAATATCTTCTAATCCGATTATATACTTATTTCTTGAGGGACAGTGTATGGGTATCTATATTTGCTATAGAAAGATACTTTTTTGTAATCTAAAAGGATTCAGTTATCAACTTTTTTTTAAGAAGCAGAATGAGTCAAGAAAAAAAAATTCCCTGAGTACTTTTCCATAGTTAAAAAATAGAATATGTTTATATTCGTTTATATTTCAAATTAACTGTATGCATGCATGTGTGTGTGCATTTGAGTGTATTTGTGTATATTATATCTACATAACATAAAATAGTCCTGTCGCATCCAAGTAAGCGGAGGCACTGTTGGTTAGATGTGTCACATGAGGATCCATTTTAATGCTGTGCTATGTGCCTTATGTAGCTGGTGTGATTCATCATAATGAAGGACATACTGTGGGACATTTAAAGAGATGTAGTTTTGTCTAACTGTCCTAATATTAAATAGACAAAATGCTTTCTGTGAAGAGGAAGACTGTCATCCATCAAAGATTTTTAATCCCTGCTTTGCCATGGTCATCCTTTTAGGGTTTTAAGGGTACAAAATGTACATTAACTGTAAGTACAAAAACTGAGGTGACTCTTAACAACTGTGAAAGCAAATGAGGCATCATGTGAAAGTGAATACACTGCAAATGAGAGCAGAGAAGCTGGGAAGCAAATTGTAGTATCCACTGAAGGGCAGCACAGTCTGCTTCGAAGAGCCCTGAGCTGCAGAGAAAGGTCTTCTTCCCACTGCCCCAAAACAGTAATGCTACAGAGAGGTTTCTAAGGATGCACCTCATCCTCAAATAAGCAGGTATTGCTTAGGTACTTCCTAGCATAGTAGAACAGGATTTGCCTGAAAAGTGTTCAGTAGAAATCTTGAGGTAAAGTAGGTTTGGGTGTGCAGAAAGCACAGGAGTGTAGGTGAATCCCTCCCTCTCCCTGTGTCTATTTGTAGCACCAAAACAGAAACAAAAGGGGTTTTTTAAGACATAGAGTTATATTTTTTGAAATGTCCCTCCCTTTCATTTCTTGAATCTGGAGCCAGAAATAGCAGTGCTGAAATTCTGTGAGAAAGACCATTCTTGCACTTCTGGGAAATACCATAGTTATATCTATAAAGTCTGTTGCTGTGAGATTTGGAGATGTTTTGCTGACTGCAGAGATCTGGATGTTCTTCAGATAAGGAATTGAAAGTTTGTCTCATTACCAGATGCAAATCTCCACTCTAAGGTCCACCCATTAACAGGTTAGACTGTTGAAGTACATTGAAGTATAACTATCATACAAATCTGGTAGTGTCTCCTTGACATGAGTGTTTGCAACACTGCTTTCAAAAGATTTATAAATATGAATGGACTGGTGATGTTAGCCAACATGATTGAGGTGCTCCCTAAATCAACGCCACCACTGAGTTGCACACAAATGGCACAGAAATTATTTTATTTTGATAAATAAAATATCAGAGATAAAAAGCCCTGCGCACTGAGTGCTGTGCCTCCTGAGCTTTTACTTTTTTAGCTTGGATGAGCAACTGATACAAACAGCAATTAAAGGCTTACTTTAAGCAAGAACTTAAGTTCCATGTGCTCAAGTGCTTTGACAAGCAGGAATGAGGTTACTCATATATTTAAAGATTTGTCTTGCTATTAAACAAAGAATTCAAAATTTGGAATTTATATCCATGCAAATCCCATCCGGATATAACAGTTTTGCAAATCAAGAAATGTGCTGTGCTTTTTGGAGCTTGCTGCATCCTGGAAAACAGATAATATATTCTTCAGTCTCACTGGTTATTTTACTGGGCAATTGAATTTCTTGAAGAGTATTGGGCAGACCATGCATTCCTAATGATAAATATGCTGGCACAATGACAACTGGTTTTACCTTGAATGTTTCCCTGGATAGTGAATTTTTTCTAAGCTGCTAATAATATGGCTCAGTCTCCCAGAGGGGGGAAAAATACTTTCCTAGGAGCTGTGTTAGTCCATGCTGAATGAGGTCTCTAAGAACAACCCCAGTGAGAAGTCACACGAAAGCTTTTTTAGTAAAAAAAAAAAAAAAAAGGCTGGCCTAAAAGAGTTTACACAGCTGTGAGTGATAAAATATAGCAGCCATGGCAACCTACTCTCCACTATTCTGATAATGCATCAGAAATTAGGCTATTAGAATTATTAATTCACATTAGCGGCTATTAAAATTACTACCTGCAGATTCACAGCCTGAAAACCCTTTTCTATTTCTAAGAGAAGGTTCAATTGCAGAAGGAACCTTTTTGCTAAATAGGTGCACTGTATTGTATGCTAGACATTATGGGAAGTCCAACAGATAATAAAGCTCACATTGAGCTTTATGTAGCTGCTTTGTAATGCAAGGGTAGCAGATGTAATACTTTATTCTTTTAATGATGGCAAAGAACCAATACAGCCCCAATAGGAGTAACAATAACAGGACTCTTACTGGTTCCCTGGAAGCTAATACCAGAAATCCAACTTACTGTAGGGTATTTCATTAAATACCAAGTCACATACAAAATATTTGACTTTGGTAGGTAATAAACAAAGTCAACAGAAATCAGCAGAAAAAGTGAGCCAGACCCATAGAAAGGTTTTGTAGAGATGCTGCGGTGAGATTTAGGGAGTCCTGCAGAGATTTGGCTACATCCTTTCCATCCCCCATTAACTTAACTCAAAATGCAATTGCATGCTGTTTTAAGTAAAAGAAGAAACACTATTACACCAAGGCCACAGCGGGAAATAATCGGGGGGAACAGCAACATGGCAGAGAAAGAACATTTTATTTATGGAAATGAGCAGAAAAAGTAACACACAGGCTAGAAGCAGCCAAATAGGTACCAGTAAAAATAACAAACAAGCAAAGAACATGAGCTTGGATCACAACCAGTTTTTAGGAATTCACATCACAGTCTATCTCCTTTAAGATCCCACGTACCAAAAATGGATATGACATCCAGTGTTCTTTCTAAAAATTATCATTCTCAGAAAGAGAAGAGGAAAACAAGGGTGACTGCAAAATGAAATTTAGCACGTCCCCACAGGCTAGACACTGCAAATGATGAAGACATACACAACGGGGCTTGAGTAGCCTTTACACTAAATGCTATTCTGAATTCTCTCTCCCTGGTTGCCACCTAACTCAAGAACAGCCTGAATTCCTTAAGGACTTTATTTTTTTACAAAGTTCCCTCTGTGCCTACAGACATTTCTTTCTACATGTCTGGTTTTCATTTCCTGCAAAACTCTATCAGTAATGCCAGCAGGTACGTGGAAGTAGATATTTATCCACCTAAGCTTCCTTTGGAGCATGGAATCAGGCTCGTAACAAATATAGACACTCTTCTTTTCAAACGTGTTGGCAATTACTTTCCTAACAAATAAAAAAGTGGTAATACTTAAGGTCATGAATTAGAAGACCCAGGGTTGATTTCTTCCTGTGGCTGTTCAGACTGACAAACACTGGATGTCCAGATAGCAGTCTCCCCAACACTGTTGGGGCTGTGCCTAGAAAAGTTTGTTTAGTTCAGCTCTGCCACCAAAAACACCAACTGTGGGTGCACTTGTAATGTTAAGAAGGTGAACATAGAACTTTTGTTTAGTCCAGTCTGGCCAGCAAAATCAAAGAAATATTAGCTCATTGGGCATGCCAGAAAATGTTACTGATCATCCTCACAAAAGATGACCAAGTAACAAAAATATTTGTCATTGACCTTATTTGTAGCATTTCCAGCAACTACGATTCTGTGGTATCAGCAGTACCCTGCCCTTCTCCCATTTTTCCTCAGGCATTCAGACAAACATTGGTGGATATGGTATTATTCATACAGATAACAGTATCCCCGCACAACCAAAGGGCTTCATACATGAACAAAAGTTATTTGTTGTTTCTTTTTCACTACGTGCTGTTCATCGGCTCAAGTTCATGTCAGCAGGATGACTCATGTGCTCCTGTTTAGCACGTGCTTAATGTTCAGCTGAGTGAAGCAGAGCCCGCTGTAGCCTGCAGAGCCCAGCTTGCCAGCGGGGAGAGGAGAGGAGAACGGCTCATGCCCCATGGACGTATGCTGCACGAGCAACTAGCTGAGCTGCCGCGGAGCAAGTCCAACACTGCTCCACGCGATGGAGGGTGCTCTCCCAAGTACCCTCAGATACAGCCACGCTTTCTGAGGTCACAAAAGTGTCAGGGAAATATTTTTGCCTAGGAACTTGCTGTCTTATAAAAAATGAAAGGTCTGGCAGAAGTGGTTTGGTTTTGGCAACGTGACAGAACCCTGACCAGGTCTCATAGACCTACCTGCCCGCCAAGTCTCTGTTGGCAATATCTCCTTGGTTTCCTGCCATTGCAGCTGCCCTGCTTCTCCGTAGCATGGGGCGTGGAGAGCCTCAGCATGACCTCGCAGGAACAGGGCCCATCACCAAATATCTTTTCTTTCCTCCCTTTGAAAAATTTGAAATTTTTTTCCTGCTTTTTCCAAATTACAGCTGGAAAAAAAATTAAAATATTAAAATCTTCTACAAGGCAAAATCACCTTTCTCTGTACAGTTTGTGTGTAATGGACTAATGAGCAGTTATTTTTCCCTGTGTCAGAAAGGAGACTTTTAGGAAACATTTGAAGTGAGAGACAAAAGAAACTTTGCAGGGACTGGCTGGGGAGAACACGTAAATCAGAACAGGCAGTAGAAAATTATACAGTGTCAAGAGTAGGCAAAAAACACAGGTGGAGACCCCAAAAAGCAGGCTGAAGGGGGCAGAGGAAATAGTGGAGGTGATAAAGCATTTCCCTGTATGTACCATGTAGCATGAATACATTTGCAGAGATCATCTGTGTGACGTGATAAGCTGCCTAAAAATGCACCAAAGTACATATCCCAGAAAGCAGCCCTGTACTAGAAGAGGAACAGTCAAAGTATCCAAATACATTATTATTCCTTACAAAAGTGTCCACATTTTAAAGAAAGAGTCCAGTTTTATAGTAAAATTTAGGTGGACAAATGCTGGAGGATACATGATGAAATTCTTCAGTGGGTCGAGGGAGACCGACTCAACAAATGTACGGGTCGTTCCAGCCACGACTCCTGGGAGATGCTCCCCATGCCCCACACGTCACTGCTCCAGAGCGGCTCTGTGGAGGGAGCGGATGCTTCTACAGCAAGACAGGCTTTCCCCAGGAAACTATTTTTGCTAACAGTATCATCTGACAAAAGCAGTTTAAAATCATTTGCTTCTTTCTATTTTAACATTTTCTGTGTGTTTTCCTTCAGACCATCCTCTTTTAAGTCACCACAAAGGAGCAGCTTCCATACATTGACCATTGACTAAATGACTGCTGCTACTTTTAGTAATTTTGATTTTAACTTAATCTCATATTAAAATCTAAATGAGGGATGATTTCAATTTCTTCTTGGAGGCTGGAAGGAACAGCAATGTGGGACTGTACCAGCTGCAGCTTTAGAGCTTTATTTGGAAGGCTACAAGGACACACTTTATTTCCTTATGGATCTCAAAGGCCTGGACTAATTAGTACTTATTAGAAAACAAATTAGAAATGCATTTTATTTCTCCATATGGTGAAAGCAGGAGCTACAGTAAAGGGATAAGATATCAGAAGAGCTGAGATAGTGATTTGCAATGCATAATTTATTTGATTAATTTTTCCTTTTCTTTTATGCCTATGCCTTGTCTATGAACAGGTATCAACTTCCTTGAATGTATCCATTGTTCAAAATAATTTGTCAAATAATTTTTGCTATGTAGCTCGTCTGTGAACAATTCATTGCATGTATTTGATCACTAAAATTCAAAATTGTAGTGCCAAGAAATGATAGATATGCAGGTGACCTGATATTTTTTTTATTTGATAATGTGGACACCACTATGACCTTTTTTATGTGAGTGTGCTTGATTTGATTTTTTAATTTTCTGTCAGCATAAATTCTTCAAAATTAACTTAAAACTGCTTGATTGCCAGTAAAATTGCTATGGAAGAGAAAACAGGCACTACTAGGATTAAATAGAATTCACGGGAGCTTAGACCTTATCCTCACTGTTTTGTGAATGTTTTTCCCATGATGTACTTTATGTATGTAGAAGGTGATCCTGGCAGGTGACTAAACACAGTTAAAGCAATTTTATCTTCAAAAGTTAATGAATACCCAGAGAAAAAAGAGAAGTGATCCCAGTAGCTAATGTCAGAGACACCTTATGGCAGCTCTGTCATAACTGATACACTATTTCTATGTTTGTAAAAGACAGGAGCTTTAAGTATTTTGAGGCTGGACTAAAGAACTAACTGTTCATTATGCCTCGAGTGCATTAGAAATGGGAACACTGATCACTTTGGTGATCTCCTTCTGATACTGTTCAGCAACAGGATGATGCCAGCACTAACTCCTGCAGAGCACCACTACAGAGATGGCTATGTCCTGGTGATGTTGGAGGTCAGAGCATCGCAAATTCACAGCTCTTACCTCTCCTTCCTGAGTAGGACATAGTGGCCACCAAGCTAAAGCCATGCTTCTCAGCTCAAATCCTGACCTCTAACCTTGGGACTAGTTAAGGTATTGAAAGGTGTTCTTTTCCACATGCCCAAAGTTGAGGTCTTTAATTTCTGAGTAGACTACTATTCAATAGGCTTTTACATGAACTGTTTCCAGTAATCTGCCAACCACATTTGTTGTAAAAGTCATGTCATGTGGAAGTCCGTATTGCCAATGTGCTAGGTGTGCTTTCAGCGTGCCCACCTATAAAACAGGGTGCCTTAGGGGAACAAGGGCAGAAATGCCAGATTTGTTCATCCCAGATAATTTCTCCCATTTGTCTGCTCTGGACAATTTAAAACAGAGAAAATTATGCACATACAGAAGTGAATAGAGGTAATTATGTCTATATGCATGCTGACCATGCAATTGCATGAACAATTGATTCCAGATATTCCTTTTATAGCCCCTACACCTGGCTAATTCTAAACTGTCATCTTTAGACCCCAGTACGTGGAGGGCATGTGCAGCCTAGTCCCATTAGTAAGACATCTAACTCCTTTGGAAACAACCATGCATCCTTCACGCTACTAAATGCTCCAAGAAAAGGCATTCTATACATCTACCTGTAGAAAGAAATGTAAAAAGAATCTATGTAAGCATGACAATTTGGGGAATTGATTTTATCCCCAGATTAAATGTTTTTGTTCGCTATTCGTAGATTTCAGTCAGACATAATCAATTTTATTCCACTGAGAGGAAAAGGATAGGAGATCTGTTATCTTCCTTAAAATGTTTTTTGGCTAGAAAATGTTTCTAATTTGTATGATGCATTACTCCATCAATGTTATAGAACTACATGCTTAATTTATACAAACTGTAAGTATGCATGGATCATATGTAGTTTTTCAGATTATGAAAGACTTCTTGACTTCTTGTTTTTCTCCATTGATTTCCTTTACTGACAGGACAGAGCTCACCTTTCAACCACCTCTTTTAACAGCACTTTGCTAATCTATAGGTAGTTTATAAACTCTTTTCTCTCTTTGAAAATGTTTTCTCCAATATGTTCCACATTCAGAGCTGTATTTCAAAGTGCCACTTTAATCCTTTTTATCTTTTTGATAACTTAGAGTATTGGTCATTACTTGGTTATTCTGGTCACATTTCACTGTTCTTCACTGAAATCTCAACAGAGAAAGTGTGCTTTGGGCAAAATGAACTCTGAACTTCTGTGTCATCAAAATCTTAATGTAAGTATATTGAGTACAGCCTGCACAGCTTAACCTAAAATCGTAAGAAACACACTCACATTATAAAGTTTGCACCAGCACACAAATGGAAGCTTTTGTGAAAAAGAAATTTCATTTCTCAGTGTTATTTGTTACGACCCTGGGTACTTACTAAATCTAATAATAAAAAAAGTTTGAAAATATTTATATAAAATCCAAGAATGGCAATGCACAGAAGATAACAATAAGAACTTCCTGCTCCCCACCCCCCCTATACAAACCATAATGCTTTTTACTGCTCATAAACTATTAAATGGTTTGGCTTTCTACAATTACATAGCTAGGACATTGTCTTCATGTGCCACATTTGAATACTTACAGGTCATGATGACACAATAAAAGTTAATGTGCATACTCTTTTTTAAATACCATTACTACTCCAAGGAAGTAGTGCTTATCATAAAATTGTGTTTAAATTAAAAAGAGATATTAGCATGAGTTAGTGTCCTTTTCTCTTTCATTCTTTTAATACTTTATGTCTCAGGGTTCATCAGCAAACTACTTGTTTTCTAAAATAGCCATTTCTAATATAGGTACTTCAGCTCATACTTTTCATGTATATCCCAACATCATTATTACATTAAATCACTATTTTTGTAGAGGATTTTGTCTTCTTCGCTTCACCTTCTGCATTAGTCATCAAACCTGCTGCTCCCTTCTGGTACAGACCAATTTCTCACAGCTTAGTACTCAAATTATTATCTTAAAATTCCTAAAATGCAGTTCCACCATGGCTTAGCCACTTTTGCTGCTTTTAAAATCGCTACTTATTAATGTTAATCATGTTAGAATGCTGGGTTTTCTTAACTAGTATAAGAGCTTAAGTTTTTAATCTGAGTCTTTTTTTTCCCCTCACAAATTTCCAGAAAATTGCTAGGATTAAAATACCATAAAGATTTCCTTTCAGCCCATGTGAGCCTGTAACCCAGATTGCTTAGAAGCGAATCTTTTATCCCATTCAAAGGACATATGTGCAGACTGATGTAAAGCATGATCTGTAGTACATGTGTGTCCACTCCATCAGGGCATTTGTACATTTTGCATGCTGCAGTTAATAAAAAAAGTAAGAACTGAGGGAATTTTGTTACAAGCAGCTATTTCTTCCCTTCACCTTCATCCTGTATCTATGTCATCACCCATCTTTTACACAACTTTAGACTGTCACCCTAAGTGAAATATACAAGGCCTTTAAGCCGTGCAGACCCCGAAGTGTAGTGAAAGCTGGGTCTCCATTCAGGAGAATAAAGGTGACCCTACAGGGGAAGCCAAGCCAACTTACTTCATTGCAATTAATTACCTGGGGGAAAGGAGATGGACAAATGAACTCTTCACCCTCAGTGCTCTCCAAGACAAGCAGTGTTTCCTCCTGTGGTCACACAGCTGGGACTGGAAGAGATAAAAGTGACCTCTTCTCTGGTAATATGTCAGCCAGTTTAAGAAGCAGCAGTTCTGAACTTTGAGGAAGGACTTCATTTTGCACCTGGATTTTAGAACCAAGCTGAGCACAAATGCATTAGATCAGATATTTCTGATTCCTCATAAGAACTAAAGATAGCATCTTTGCAAAACTAGATAGCCATTGGTCATCTTAAAAATGCATGTCTCAGTACTTGCACATCTGTTGCTATCACATTGCTCTACAATCTGCTTTCTAAGGGTCTTCAAGAAGGAAGACGAGGATTGATAAACCAGTCTGGAACCTTAATCTGTCCTTCATCCTTTTTTTCAGGTTAATTTGAGTTAGGAGAATAGCACAGAGACTATTCTAGTCTCACTGACTGTTGGTTTCTCCTTAGCAATGAGCAAAATCTCAGATGTCTGTTTTAATTTCTTAGATCAGTCAGCAGGCTTTGATACCTGTGGTCCTTGGTTGTGATAAACAGCATAGCTTTTATGCTATCACTCACTTGAGTGATTTTGTTCTTTCCTTTCCAAATGTCAACTCCAGTTCCCACTGAACTCAACTGCAAAACTGCTTTAGGCTTCAACTAAAACAGGTTTGGGCCCCAGGAGATGAAAGAAAGTGATTTTGATCAATTGCTCATCTGCCCAAAGAACACTTTCACACAGGTTCTGCCAGGCTATATTTTAGCGCCCCTCC
>JANHGO010000053.1:81273104-81290606 GCA_024606505.1 Aquila spilogaster | reverse complement strand
TTGTAAATTCTAGACTTAATTATTGTGATGTGCTCTATATGGGGCTACAGATGAGGACCAACTGGAAACAATAGTGCGTGCTGAAACCAGCTGCTTGCCTGGCTGGCAATGGGAGCCACTGAGCACATACTAGACAGCTTCTCTGGCAAAAATTCTGTCTCCCTCCCCACCAAAGGGATGGTTCCCTCCCTGTTGATTCTGGCTCCTACATTGAATTAGTGTTAAATGACCTGGGTCCTATCTTCTTGAGAAAACACCTCCTGCCAAGTGAAGTCTCAAAGCAATTTCTGACAATGTAATGTTACAGCTGTAGAATTAAACAAATAGGAGGCAGTAGCAATGCTTTTAAAACAAACAGCTCTCAGCTTCAAAATTGGCTTCCCCAACTACTCCAACAGAGCCCAAATGTGTTAAGCCTGGCACAGTAAATGACCCTTCACTTCTCCCTAGCTTTGGATTATCATCACGCTTATCACAAAGGACTGGTTTGGGAATCTCATAGTAATTGCATCTGTATTCATGAGCTTCTTAACATCGTCATTAATATTACACTAGAGTCATGGGCTCCTCATGAAATTACACTAAACTGACACCAAGAACTCGATCTAAACAGCCTTGAACTTTGGATTATTGTTTTAAAGATTCCATCTGTGACCCATTGCTCCTCAAAATGCGTGGTTCAGATAAGCACTCCCAGGATTCAATATTCTTCTGACCTGCCTCTTGGGTCAGCAAAAGTGGTTTGGAAAGCTCAAGAGAGTAGCCTTATTTATTACATTTCAGCACTTCTTTTTCTAATTCTAGCTAAAACCAGGACCTACAGAGAGGAATTCTTAGGACATTAAAAAACTCCTTTCAAATTCCAGAAGGACTTACGTTTTGTCCTCAGATGGGAAAAGCCTGTCACTTATTGCAGCCAAATCATCCATTACAGGGGACAGCTTAAGTAGAATAACACAGTCAGAAGTTATACTACTATGTATTTAATGCAGAATACTGAAAAATCTTTTCTTTTAAACAAACTTTGTTATCTGTATCCATGTCAGATAATGCTATTCTCCATCAGTAGTGAAACTGTCAAAGTGGTGTAAGGTACTGAGGACTAAGCTACAACTTTATGAGAGTAACAGTGGCAGAATCTGTTTTTTATGATAACAAATCAAGAATCGAATTACTTCCTCCATTGCTCCAACTGACCAGTTCAGACCTTGTTATCTGAATACAATATCTCTGTCTCAAATATTCTGAGTAAATGGGATTTAGATGTAATTTATAATTCTTGGAAGGGAAAAAAATTCATTATTTCCTATATAGACTACATATACCAATAATAATTTAAATTCCTAAAGATATGCAGGTGCTTGGATGGAAAGGAGACCTTTCGATTACTTGGTCTCTACTTTGCTTAATTGGATTTTACTGAGCATTTTAAATCGGCTGAGACTTTTGATCAACTGCACATCCACCATCACTTCCAAGAGCTTTCACAACACTACAGACCTGAATATCTGACAGACATATTTTTGAATCTACTAACAGTTCCTTACTAAGATATTTTCATCAAAAATGTAAAACCTTATAAAAAATTCAAATGTTTTGGTTCAGTTGAGGCCCTCAGCTAGAATAATGTCATCTCATGTCTATATGGCATGGTGTTGTTTTTATTTGCGAGCTTTTAATGCTACAGTGATAGCAATTTCAAAGGTTCTAGCTCCTTTTTAAGAGACAACTGCACTATTCTTGATTTTGATCTGTCATCACCTTGCTACAGTATGATATTCCAGGTTTCTTGTTTTGAGTAAATGTATTTTTTTTTATCATTGCAGCTTGATAAAACAGAAGCCCATTTTGAACAATAAAGCATAAGTAATGTATTTCTATTTTTATATGTTTTCTTGGATATGATTGCAATTTATGAGAAAAACCACTATAATTATGAATGCAAATGATTTCACAGTTACTGCAACAGATTTTGTTTATATATGTTAAACTATGCTGAGAAAGAGCTGGCTTTGATCTGGGAAACTCATTAATGTCTTTGCAAAACAGCAATCAGAGCATGGTATACAGCAGCGATAGTGACCATAGTTCACCAGGATGTGACTCAAACCACACCAACTTTGAAACTCAGACACCTTCTTGTATCAGCACACAGAGGTGGATCATAGGGAAGCTAGTAAGGCTTTTTTAATTAAATTGTTTAAAAATTGTGTTTCTAGCCTGATACTAATAACACTGTAATTTATTAAAGCAATAGAACCATGGTTTCTACTAAGGAAAGGCAGAAGTTCCAGTGAAGACTGACGGTGAATTCATTACCCTGTGAAATTAAAAAGGGCAAGTGCGCAAGCTTGAGCATTCAGCCCTTGACGTCCCCTCTGCACTCTTCTTTGGAGTGTTTGGACTATTCCCCTTACACCTCTTCAACATGAAGCTTAGGTTCATCCTCGAGTTAGTTTCCACCAAGGAACAGTATGGATGAGGCCATAACATGTTTAGCTATCTCCATCTGTCACCATCTTCCAACATTAACCTAGAAGACCTCGTACTCTCACATGCAACCCAAAATATTCACACAACACTCCAGGGCATGTGTTTACTCTCCACATCACACTTATTAAAATCCCACTCTTGAGGCTGTAAGGCAGTTTTCTCATTAGCAGCCTGGCCTATGGACCCAGTCCTGACGACAAGTGTTGTTAACACCATGTCACCAAATGTCTGAGGAGCACTGTGGAGCCAGCCTGGGCCTCACAGAGAGACCAACCCTCCTTTCAGCATGCAAAAAGAAAACCCAGGAGGGGAGCAGCAGCCAGATGCCCCAAAAGAAACAACAGGATGTTGCACCATCCGCACACCATCCTGGTAGCACCATACAAGTTCAAAAAACAACAAAGTTATCCTGAGAGTATCCCAAAGGCAATGTCTAAAAGAAATTCCTTGCCCTCACCTTGCCCAGTTTCCTGATATCTGTCCATACTGCAGTGTTTAACTCATTCAGAGTTAGCCCAGGTGAGCTTAGAAGGACCTAGCTATGCCTTACACAAGCCACAGGGAACATCTGTGGGTGATCGGTGGCATACAGGGGGCATACGGGGCAAGGTGGGCACCACACTGGACAGGCTCAAGACCTGGAAGAGGAAGGCAGGAGATATGGCATGAGAAGGGTCATCTCCTACTGCCTTCAGTTTTTTACCAATACTCACCATCACACAGATGGGCTTCTACTGTGTGGTGGAAACGTATGCATGCCCCTCTCACAGCAAATGTGAGATCCACTCCTGGATGTGGTGGAGGAGCAGACTGTCACAGCAATATGGGGTGGTACCCCTCTGTCCCCCTCAAAGGCACCCTCCTCCCTCCAGTAGGGCATTTGAATCTGTAACAGACACTGGACCCGCTCCCCATTGCCAAAGAGCAGTTCACACTGCTGAATGCCAAACCACGTCCTAGACCTTCTGCTAGCCAGAGCAGTTGGCAGCCCTGTGCACCCTAGCCTGGCGACACAGAGAAATCTGGAATATCACCTAGTAGCTGAATAATAGGAATTTGGACAGGAGAGAGATGACGAATCCTTTGCATGTCCTCATACTCAAGACCCTCCTGAAAACCCTGCCTTGAGCATCTGCGGGGTCTGATCCCCAGGTCTGATCCCCAGGTATCAGCACAGGGACTGCTCTCCACACTGGGGAGCTGAGCAACAGGTTGTAGTACATAGGGTCACCCTTCACTTTGATTGCTTCCTCTCCACAACAAAAACATGTTCCCTGAAAAAGTAGCCCTTCATTTTGATTAACTCTTGATAGTTTTCCATTTGCTAGACAGCACCAGTTTTTGCAAAGATGTAGTAATTGTCTGTGCGGCTACTAAAACTATGTCTATACTAGTTGATGAAAGGGGTCAAGGGCTGTGCTCTGATGGCAACTAACCCAGTCTCGTTCACACAGGACAGCTTTGTCCCAACTTCCAGTGGGGAATGGTCCCTGTCCCATGCTAACTCCCAAACCTCACCCAGGCATTGCCTGCTAGCACTAGCTCTCACTGACCAAAACCATACTGAAAACATGCTGGCAATTATCAGTACTGTTCGGGTCCACCCTGCACCCTAATTAGTTTAACAGTCTAACTATGGCCTGTTTAATTCACTATAATATGAAGCTATTTCAAGTTGATATAAGTAGGGATTGAAATGACTGTAAGTTACAGAGCAACACTCCTTTGTTCTATCCTTTAGAAAAACAAAGTCTTCTTTGGACTCGAAAATAGGTTGACAACTGAACAAAATTATTCAAATCTGTTTTAATATATATTAAGTTGAATTTCATTGAGACGATATTTTCCATAGGGCATAGGCAAGCAGCAGACTCTCCCAGAAAAACTGACTTATTTCAATGAGTATTTCTCAGGTAAATCTTCTGATTAGTTGCCAAGGAATTGTTTCTTTTCAATGTTTGTAATACCTTACTCTTCAATGAGAGCTGATTATGGCTGGCAGCATTCTCATTCTGGGGCAGTAGGTCAATAGGTTAATATCTTGGCTAAAGGACCTGAGTGTGCTTCACTTGGCAACGCCACAGCGTGCTGCCAGAATGCAGCAGCAGACAATAACAGTGAGCTTAACTTCCCCAGAAACACTCCTCTTCGCCAAGGGAAGCATTACACAGGACTATCCCCAGCCTCCTTTAAATACCTGCTACTGTCCTTCTGCTGGGTTTTAGCATCTACATGCAGTCTTGCCACCATGACTAGGGATATTAAACTTTTAAGCTACATTTTTATTTTCTAAAGCAGTCAGTGTATGAAAAAAATGTTCACGCTTCATCTGCAAAAGTGTGGGCCTTTGGAAGGATAAGCACCAGCTCATCTCTGGTCTTCTTTAGCCATAAAAAAAGATAACATTCAAAAGCAAAATCTGTTTGTCAATACTGTCTCATCACGAACTTCATATTTTTTTCTCCAGATACCACATTCACATAATTAAGAACCATTCATACACTTTGTTTTTAAATTTTAATTGACCTCAAACTCTCCAAAAGTGAGTGTCTCTACTTTACTTGGATGGAGACTTGGAGAGATTCTGAATATACTGATGATGCAAAATGTCTTACATTTATACTGATTGCACCAGGATCATAAATGTACGCCACAAAATTATCTTGTAAGAGAAAAATCAAGGCAGTAAATATGAAAGGCATTTTCAATAAATCCAGTAAGTTCCCATCGTTCTCAAAAATGATATTTTAATTATATTCAGGGAGTGATACTGCACATGTCAAAAAATCAATTTCATTAATTTTCTAACATTTCATCCAGATACCGTATCACAAATGTCTGGCAGCCCTTTTCTAATTATGGGTAATTGGGTGAAAGAACATTTAAATTTATATTAACATGTGAACTTTCTGCATGAAGGATACGGAGCTTTCCAGCAAGATGCTCAGTGTTTTACTAAGGAGCTGAAAAAACATCAGCTCCTATTCTGTGTTGTATGGCAGCTGAGGTTACTCAGTCTTTTATAAGATTGCTCGGTATCTTGCAGGATTAATTTGAAGTGGAGTTCTTGGCCATTGGTCACAGCATGGTATTTTCTGCCTAGCTGAAATCATCTTCATTCCAGTCAATAAAAACCAAGCACCTTTTGGATTCACTACATGTAGTTGCCAAGCCGTTAAAGTGGGCTTTGACCTTTTTCCAGTCTATATGTGGTACCTGTGTTTTGTCTGTTTATTACTCATTAAGATCTTTGTGATGGAAGAATTTGCCCCAAAGGAGGAGAAAATAATTGAAGGTTTTATGATATGCTATGGCATGATGAACAAGCCATGAAGGAAATCTCAAAAGCAACATAACATATAAATGTCAGGGAGTTTCTATTCAAACACAAACCTCACCAGAATAAATCAATGACTGTTACTAATCAGAGCCTGAAATAATCTTAAAGAACAAAGGTGTGCTTAAGATTTTAACTACAGGGATGAAAAAGGAGGCACTGTCATGTTTATAAATTCTGCAATGGTGACAAAGAAGCTTCAACATAGTAAAGCCAAGGGAGCAGTTGAGAACAAAAAAGCAATGTCTCCGGATAGATTTAGAAAAACATTGAATTTAAAATTTTTTTTCACAGCAAACAAGATGTTCTCTGGCAAATGATATGAATCCTTTGTCAAGGCTGTCCAGATGGCCTTTGCGAATAAAATACTGCACACAGCAGTGACATACTTGTTGGACAGATAACTTACAGATTTGGAAACAGCCTGTTGGAGAGCTTCTTCATTAAACTAATAATGTTTCTGGTTATTTAGTTACAAGAAGCCAAGGGCCTGGTGACAATTTTACAAAACACAAAGTTTTAGCTGTTATGACAACCTGGACAACTGTGTTTCTCCTCATGACAACCTGTCTAAATTATATAAAATCATGAACCCACAATGAAAAATAGATTCCAGAAAGGTCTCTAAGGAATGTAAAACCATACCTGGGAGATGACAAGAAATCTAATACAATGATTCTGTTACCTTTTTCATGAAATAAGATTGAGAATATTGTGAGACATGTTGAAAACTGCTTTGATTATCGCTTAGAAGCTTCTTTACGAAACATTTTTTTTTTCCACAAAGTAGTAAAAATTATTAAATCAACTTTCCTCAAAACAGGATTTCTTCAGTTGACTTTGATGGCAACTAAATGGTCCCAATACAGGTAAAAATGCAGTCGAAAAGACAGGAGGGAGAAAAAAGACAAACACAAGAAATTTCCAAGAATGGTGAGGCCTTTTAAAACATAATTTCCTATTCAGTCAGTCCTTGTTCAGGCCCTCTTTTACTTTCTTTTTCTTTTTCTTTTGCTAGTTATATACCAAGGAGTCTACCAGTCCAATTTTCTATGACCCCCATTGGGTTTCTCTGACATCCCTCTACTGCACCCTACAAATTCAGTTTTTAAATAATTGCACACCCATATTCCATAGCCAAAATGTCTTGCTGTTTTAACTGCACCTTCTTGATAAAGTAACAAAACAAAATATTACTCTGCATTTTTTTTCAGAGCAATTTTAAGAGACGCAACATTTCAGAGCAATTTTTCTGCAGACATAGCAATAAGGAAAAAATACTGAAAGAAACCAACATTCTGAAAATGAATCCATTAGATCAGACCAGTTATATTTCTCGCTTTCCACTTTCAAGTCCTGGTATGAAATAAAATTTACCTATGTAGAGCCTAAGATCTCCTTGCAGATCTCAGTCCATATTCTTAAGGTGCAAATCCAACAACAGCAGACATATAAACTAATTATATTTAATTTATTTGAATAATACTCCTACCATTATATGTAATCACCTGAATAAATATCTGTGTGTTAGGGGTTGCTTCCATCTCGTCCAATGAAGCTAACTCACTGGAGGTAATCCATTGCCTAAGAGTTAATCCCTCTGAATACAATTCCCTGAAATTCTAGTTAATCCACTATAGTCTACAAATGGGTTCTCCATTTCATGTATAACATCAAAGTATGACAATGTAAATGTTCTCTAGTTAATAAATAACCCAAACAAGCATTTAGCTGAAAAGCCATTTAACATCAGCTGTAATAAGTGACAAAGAAAATTATGATAGAGAACATCTTTTGAAGAAGATGAGAGACGACTGAGAAAGGGAATCTGATCTGTAATGAATGCAGCCCCACTGCTTGTTTACAGTGATTGCTGCATTGTAGCGAAAGGGGGTGCATGACAACCATGCAGTGTGGCTGTGACAGCTTCCATTTCCCTAATAACATCGCACCCTTCCTAGTATTATTCTATCAGATGTAACACGTATAAAGTAGTGCATATAATTTTCAATAATATGATATAATCATATGGCCCTTTACAGATGAATAGATTACATGAGCAGGACACTAATTTTCCAGCCAAAAATAGAGCAAGACAAGAAATACAAAGATACATCTAACACTATTTTCACCTACTTCTTAATGATTATAGACCTTCAGTCTGGCAAAGCCTTAATTTGAAAGGAACTGCTATTTCGGCTTTTTTGTAGCAGTTATCTTAGTGTAAACACAGGCATTGATATACCCATTGTGCAACCAAATGGAAACAAATGAAGTTGATAAAAACAAGTTTATAATCTAAGGGTCCATTATCATCATACAGGGCCTGCTTTTCTCCTTTGAAGTCAGTGGGATTTTGTCATTGCCATCAATGGAAATACAATAAGATTCTTAGTCCATATGGGTGGATTTGCCATGTGTTACTTCATTCACTTCAGAAACAGCTACTTCAGAACCCCTTGAGATCATCAGGCATTATTATTAAGGACACTATCATAAATCATATGCTGTATATGTCCCCACTTCCTATTTCAGATAAAAATCAGATTACACTGAGAATATACAAATATTACTGAAGAAAAGGAGTGGGGCACTCTGCAAGAACATGGTGACCATGCTTAGATTTTAGCAGCTGTAGCAGTGCCAGCAGAAGAGGAATTAGGCCTAGGAGAGACCTGATGAGCTTGTTGTCAAATTGGAAATGGGAGTAGAGTGATATATGTGATGATTTGCCTTTGACACAGATGAAAACATTTGACTTTTGATAATCAGATAATCAGCTAATAAAGCCTTGGGCTGTGCTAATTTGTTGGAGTGGAATGTGTTTAGACAGGATGATGAACGTGTTTTGATAAGACATTTGTGAAATGGCACAGTTGTGATTCCAAGGAGTTTGGTAAGATATTTGTAAAGTCACTCTAACCCTAACAATGTAGTCAGTGTGGAGATGATGTAAATGCAAATGAATCTGATCTCTAACCAATGGAGTATAGGATCTGAGTGTATTTTGCAATACATGGCCATATGTAAATTTAAATATTGTATAAATCAGATGGCATGGTTTATAAAAATACATGTATTTGCAGTGGTTCTTGGAGAAGTGTAAGGCGTGCAGTGAAAGAAGGATCATTTAGATGCATGTGGCTGCGTGTGGAAAAGAGGTGTAACGTGAGAGGACAGGGTAAAAAAGCATTGGGTGTGAGAGACTGAGTAGGAGGATAAAAGATGTAAGAGATAAAAGGGTTGAGAAAGAAGAGATATAGACAAGGGAAAATGTATGTCTGATCTTAAAGATAAGGGTAAATAGCTTTGGTTCAGTACAGTAAGCAACAGGAAGCCAAGCAGTCATTTGTATGGCCAAAGCAACAGGAGAGGAGATGACACAGAAGCCTGATTTTGGAGAGATTATTGGGGAAGATAAGTGAAAGAAAAGGAAAACATTAGAGAGAAGGTTATAAGTAAGCAGCAGACTATATATGAAGATATTAGTAGGTACTAGTCATAAAATAAATATATTCCTATTCTCCACTAAATATTGGTAGGAAGTCTCCATTTTCAGGCATTTAATATTATGAATGGGTTTAATTTGTTGTGTTTCTTTTTCAAAATAATACCAAATAAAGATGTCTTCAGCCATGGATTAATCATTTGCCAAACTTAGTTTTTAATTAAATGCATTACTGTGCTATATGAGTGCATAAAGGAGTAAACATCAAAGTTGCTCTGTTCTGCTATTGTTAAAATGGGAAAATTGTTTTTTCCTTTGGAATTTTAAGTTTTATATTACATGATTTAGCCCAAGGCAAATATTTTTTATGGCTGAATTATAAAGTTCTTGAGAAACAGGTTTATAACAGAAGTGCAGACAATCTTCAAAAAAGCATTATAAACACCAAGTCAAATTATGAAGCAAAGATGGGCCTGAACCCAAACCCCAAAGCTAGCCACTCCATTAACTTTTACAGACACTGGATTCAGATTCAGCCTTTGTAACACTAACTCATCCTTGCCATAAAATCCCATTACTGATGTGAAAATGGAGAGCTGAACAAATGTGTAAGCAGTTGCAGGATCAGGACCTAAAATACCATGACTAAAATGTGAGAAGTGGATTATAAAAAGAGACTTCTGAATGTTTCATTTGATGCCAGTTTATATTCAAGATGATTAAAGATTAAACATTTTCAGATAAATATATGTAAACCAAGGATAGAATGTCTTCACTCATCATTTCAGGGCAATTCATACATGGAAGAAACCTGTGCCTATATCTATGAACTAGAGAGAAAAAGATGGCTAGAAAAACTAGACTAATGCTATCCACATTATGATAGGAAAGGACATTAATGTACAAGACTCTGCTATATTTCCTAGGCCTTGAGAATTCAACAGCAAAAAAAATGTCCCAGTGTGAAATCCAAAATGCCCACGGAGTGCTGAGGAAGGGCAGAAATCCTCTTCCATGGGCCACGTTTAGCCACAACAGAGGCCATTCTTGTTCAGCTGTCTTTACAGCCTAGTGCACATCTCTCTCTGTGCAAGAGGAGGAAGCACAGATGTTTGAGATACGAGCATGCTGAAATAAACCGTGGTATATGGATTAGTGGTTACAAGGTAGGCTGAGGTGATAAAAGCAACCTTCGTCATTAGTCTTACAATTTATCACATTGTACCATCTTCACTGATGTACATGTTCTGTCTGCATTTAAGTGTTTAATTTTTCTTTCAGAGAATGGAATTTATTTAAAATACACTTGCTACTAACACACTGTGCCTGCATCTGTGGAAAGTGACTTGTTAATCTGATAGGAAAACAAATGGAAAAAATACCATAGGTTGGTTGGTTGGTTGGTTGGTTTGGAGCATCTTTACAGCATACAACTGGGAATGAGTATTCCCTCTCTGCAGATTCATAGAAATTACCTGACGGACAATGCTAATGCCAAAGCAAGAGAGCCATCATTGCCATGCACTAAGTGTAATTTTTGATATACATGCTCTCTGGGTATCTGCTTACTACTTTTTACTTACAGAATTAATGTTGGCTTCTGAGACTGAGTTTTTAAAACAAACATGTATGTATACACTTCTGCAACCCCCCAGTAAGCTACCATCAGCAGGTAATTTCTGTTTTCAAAAATAGATGTACTTTATTTTAAAACCTATATCGTCTCTCAGTCAGTCGCAGACTACGATGTGCTTCAGGACAGAACCAATTTATATCAAGGACTGTCCAGCAGCATGAGAGTTTTAATAACCAGAAAGCACTGTTAACTCTCCCCTTCCCCCTTGTTCTGGGAACTTCTCTAAAAGAAAAAAATAAAGGGGGCTTAATGTCCTACCCATAAAATATACATCCCAATCAATCAAGGAAATGCATAAGTATTGCATATACATATTGCAGACGGGGAAATGAGACTGGACCCAATAACTCAGTCTGACTAGTTCCAGCCTGCCTGGTTTCCAGCCTGCCTGCAGACATGGGCACGGGCAGGAGCAGGGGCAAGGGCAGGGGCAGGGGCAGGGGCAGAAGCTAAGGAAGGAAAGAATGAAGTGTACAGAGAGCATAACAGGATCAAACTGCACTTTAGTGCATGATATTACAGAACTGCAATCACGGAAGAGAAGGGGAATGTCTGGCAAAAACTCAGAAAGTAGTGATGAGAGAGTGTGCAGCATGAAACCAGCAGACAGATTTCCTACGGACTTAATCTCCAGGCTTCAGCTGACCTTAAAGTCGGGGCTTCAAAAGGGCAGCAAAGGAGAGTGAGAGTGGAAGGCTTAAACTCGGGGCTGGAGACAAAGGGATGGAGGAGGCTGAATCTGTGTATGATTTCTGAACACAGATGTAACACATTTGTAGTTAATCTGTGTGGCTACAGACTTACAACTATGTTTGAAAACTATTTCAAACATAGTTACACCTTCAGAGTGGACAGGGTTTTACTGCTGCAGCTGCACTTGGAGGATGACCCTGCCCCCAGCAAAGCCCAACTCTTTTCCCTCCGCATCCTTCACAAAGACTCCTTGTGGAGTAGGTCCTCTAACAGGTCTTTTTCCTGATGAAGCATTAACAGAATTTGCCTGGGCTGTGCACCAGTATCAAACTGTTTTCAAACTCTGCTCTGGGAGATGAGAGTGGCTGACATCCACCGTTGGCCGCAGGTCATTTTCCTAGCACAGACCCATCTTTGGGGACCATTTAACACTGTGTTTCAGCTTTCAGCCTTAGAGCTCTTCCTCTAACCCCTACCCCAGCGACTGGATTGCCTCCACACAGGGGGAGCTCAAAGCACTCCACATAAAAGAAGCAGTTGGGTTCAGCTAGGTAATCACCCCCCGGGTGCAGGGACAGCCTGTAAGGCAGGGCAACGGGGCAAGGAAGGGACAGGCCCCATAGCTGGTGAGCACCAGACCGTGCAGCCAAAGCAGCAGGATTCAGAGCCCACTATGTCCCCGCTTTGTGCATGTCCCCTGGTGCCAGCTGGGGGAGGGGATCGCTCAGAAGGAGACACACACTCCCCAGTGGGGATTTCATGCCGCATAGCCTCCGCGGGGAGCAGAGCCGGCCCCGGGGGACCCCAGCAGCTCCTCAGACCCTCAGGAGGCTTCATGAGAGACAGACAGACTGGGGGGGGCAAAGCCACAAGGGAAGCCGAGAGAGGCGGGAATGACAACCAGGGTGGGCGAAAAGGGAGGTGGGAAGACAGTCGGGAGGGAGAGGGTTCAGAAAGGTGCCCCAGAGATGCAGAAATGCAAAGGGGACAAGGGCGGTGGGTCCGGGTGAGCCTGCCACCTGGGGGTCCCTCCACGGGGGTCCTCACAGCTCACCCCACAGCAGTGCAGCCAGCAGCCCCTAGGATCACAGGGGATAGTGGTGTCCTACTGGGGGACAGCAGGGACTCCGACAGACACGCGTGGGGTGGGTGCTTGGCTGCACACTCGCACGAAACAAAAAAGGGGGTCGGGGGGGAAGCTGGCAGAGGGGGAGGCCCGGGAGGGGACGGGGCAGGGTGCCCGCGGGGCGTGGGTCACGGCGGAGGGAGCGGGCCAGGAGGTGGGCAGGGGTACGGGTGTCTGCGTGTGGGGCCGGGGCGATGGGGGTGGCCGGGCCGGGCTGCGCGGGGCCGCGCAGGAGCCCGCGGGGGCGGCGGGGCGCAGGTGGGTGCCTCCGCCCGGATCGGCTCTACCTGCCGCGGCGGGGGGAGGCCGCCTCTCGTCCCCCCCCCCTCCCTCCGCGTCCCCCCGAGCCAGCCCCCGCCCCGGCTGTGCGCCACGGCCGGGGCTCGCCGTGTTTGTTTGTTGGTTCTTCCGCGCTGCCGATGTCTTGGGGGGCTGAGGAGGAGGAGGAGGAGGAGGAGGAGGAGGGCGGGGAGGGGGAGGGGACTGGGGCTTGGGAGACGGCGGCTCCTCGGCCTCTCTTATTGCCGCTGAGTTGCGCTCCTCTTCCTCAGGCTGCGAGCAGGAGCCGCCCGGGCGCTTCTCCCTTCCCCGGCCGGCCGGGAGTCCCTGCGGCGGCAGTGCGCTCGCTCGCCCGCCTCCCGCCGGGGCAGGTGAGTGCGGGGCGCCGGGCACCGCCGGGCACCGCCGCCCCGGCCGGGCAGTGCCGGGCATCGCCGCCCCGGGGCTGCCGGTCCCGCGGGAGCCGAGCCGCGGGAGAGCGGGGCAGGCGGGGGGGGACGCAGTTTGGCAAACTCCAGCGCCCGGCTGGTCCCCGCTCACGGCCGCTTTCCCTTCCTTCTCTCCTCTCCGCAGAGCACCCCCGCCCCGTCTCCCGGAGCCCGCCCCGGCAGAGCGCTCCAGAGGTGCCAGCAGCCGCCAGGATTTTTGTCTGTCTTGTTTGTGTGTTTGTTGGGTTTTGTTTTTGTTTTTCTTTTTCTTTTTCTTTTTTTCCCCTCGTTTTCATTTGGCTTTCTAGTCTTGCTGGGAATGGCAGGGGCAGCGGCGCCTGGAGAAGGAACAAGTGTGGGGAAAGGGAGAGGGAGCCGGAGCTAAATGACAGGATGCGGGCGACTTGAGGCACAGAAAGAAGCCAGCTTCCCTCTGCCCCCGGGACTGCCCTTGCGGACCGCGCTTTCTGCTCCTGACTCCGGCCGGAGGATTTAAGACCTAGGAAGAGTTGTGCTTGGAGGGCGTTTATTTTTTTTTTTTTTTTTTTTTCTCCTTTCCCTGCTGTCGGAAGGGAAAATGGATTGGGGACTTCTCCTGCACTGTGCAGCCCTCACCTTCACCCTCGCCAGGGCTCTGCGAAGCGGTGAGTGTCACGGGGGACGTCGGGTCTCGGCCTGGGCAGGCACCCGCGGGGCTGGGCTCCGGGGCTGCCAGAGCGGGGGGGGACGATGGGGCCGGCACGGACCTGAGCCCGGCCGGGGGGAACTTTCTGCCGGAGGAGGGAGGCGGCGCGGTCCTCGCCCGAGGCTCGCCCGCCCCGGCATTGCCTTCCGACTTTATTCTCTGCTCTCTTGGGTTGTTGTATAAAGCAGGCTGCTCGTTCTCACTAGATCAGGACAGCCAATTATCTTAATAGTGTTTCCTGCCATAGGCAATTAAATAAGTCTTGCCTTCGATATCTGAAAGATAATGAACACTTTAAAGGAAAGGTTTCCCCCCCCCCCTTCTTTTTCCAAAGCGTAAGACTTCAGATTATTGTGCCTTTTAGTAGCTGTGTGTGTACCTGCGAGTAGTCTTCAAACGGAGAGCCCATTAGACTACCCCTTTCCCCAGTCTGCAGTTTACGTGCAACTTACACAGTGCCAAGAGAGAAGCTGAGCTTTTCTGTGAAGGCTCAAGACTCCCTTCCAAGACAGAAATCCCGTAACAACTGACTGATGTAGCTAGTCTACTATCAGGCAGCCCTTGAAAATACAACTAATTAAAAGCAGCGTGCTCCTCCTTCCCCGAACAATGCCAGAGCACCGTGAATATTTCACTGCATGATGCATTTTTAAAGACGGTCTAATTGTGGGACTGCTTGACGATTAGCTCTTGCACACGAAACGGCTCGTGCGAGTTCTACTTTCACGACAAATCCTGAGCAATTATTATTAACTAATTATCAAATATTTACTTTTGCCTGACTGGGTTTTCAATCAAAGTAATTAAAAGAAGAGAGCACCCTCCACTTACACTGGTATATTGTTTTAATAAGGGACCACAAGTGGAGTGTCATGGAAGAGAGAGTATTAAAATCGCCTGTTTTATGATGGAAGTTAATCTCTTTCCCAATATGTTTTGAGGAAGCTGCTTAATTTAATCAGGACGAGCTGCCTCCTCCAGTGCTGTGGTGTAGGAGCAAAGGCGTTAGAGGCGTGCACCAAACCCGGCTTGGGGATGCTGAGAGGTGCACTTTGCTCATCCCCCCAGCCCAGGTGAGGGGCGCAGGCAGCTGCCTCCCTGGCTCCCACATAAACCAGGACTGCCTCTAGTCCTGCACCCTCTGAGGGGCGGAAGGAGGGCACCCGGTGCTCTTGTTGATCATTTCTCCCCATTAAAATAAGGGAGTAGAGTGGGTTGCTGGGCCACAAGCTGTTAATGTGGTGGCCCTGCTGGAGTCACCAAGGCCATTAACCTCCTCTGTAACCTACCAGACCTACTAATGCCACCTTCACCTACGTGCAGTACTAGTGTCCGCTAAATTAATTCATTAACCTTATTTAGAGCTAATGGTCCAAAGTCATTAGAAACTGCTCTTCTTAATCAAGTGTGTGAGAGATTGCACAGAGCCAGGGAGTCTAGCAGACCGCATTATCTTATTACACTGTCACTTTCCCAGAAGTCGCAGATTAAGGAGTGCTGGTGGTAGTGAGTCCACCTCAGCGTCCTCTGAAGTGACTCTGTCAAGTGACTAGAAGCAGCACTGCTTTATTTCAGGCATTTAACAGATGCCAGACTCTGCCATGTTATTTGCAGGGCTGGAGTGGGCTTAATGAGACAGGATCACTTTCCGAGTGTGCTTACACGAGGAGGAAAAGGCAAGATTCCCTGAGAGCCCCAGACAGTGAATTAGCAAGATCACCAGTGACAGCTTTTGAGCTTTGAGCTGCAACGCCTTTTGTTCTGGTCAGAGGAAAACAGCCTGTTTTGCAAAGGCAAAGCAGAAATAAATAATAAGATAGCCTTTCCCAGCAACATGCTTAGCAGTATTTGGGTTTTAACCATACACCTGAGTACATCTCGTCCCCTTCCCTCTTAATTTATGGCAAATAATTTCTATAAAGAGTGTAGCTTTATGCATTTTTGATGTGCGCTTCCTCATTCATTTCCATTTGACCTGTTTTTCCTACAATAAAATCCCCTACATTTATAAATTCATGCTGAGAGCAAGGAATGCCATTTTGCTTTCACAGGCAACGTATTAGATACAGCACTGCAGCCTGTATACACCATTATTGGGATATAGTGATACACAGTCTTGCTTTTTAATGTGGACATTCTTCCTGTCTGTAGTTTACTGTCATATTTTATTGCTCAAAATTAAACAATCAATGTGTGGAGAAAGTTTTTCCTCCCTGAAGGTCTATAGAAAGAAATCCATAGTAGTAAAAAAGTGATAACACAAACCTGCACTGGACAGTGAAGTGAGTGACTGTGTAGGTTGGAGTTCTTGTCCCTTTTTATTTTTCCTATAAACCTTAAAATGTAACCCTGACAATGCTGGCCAAAGGAGCAAGTTGCAGCATACCACATTTCACAGTCACACTTGGTGATTCTGGAAACTTTTGCAACTATTTTGCTATTAGAAATAAATCTTTGTTGTTGTAGGGGGGAGGAAGGGATGGAGGGAAGAGGAAAGGATGTTGTTCTGCTCCATTACTTTGATGCAGTCTCCAAGCATGAGCAAACTTCCTTGAAGGAATAAATAGTGGATGATTTCTGCTTCACTAAAACCACTTTGTTCTCTGCTACCCTGGGTTTGAAGAGCACAGATAGTTTCAACCTGCCTAGATTTATGGACTGATAAAACAAAGGGAGGGTCTGCTGCGAATGAGCTTGGATCCACCAAGACAATCCCAGTGGTCAGTGACACAGACCAGGCTTATCCCATAGCTGGGCAGGGGGTCAAATGGCATCCTTTTAGCTCTTCTCCCAGCTTTCCTTAAAACTTCATACTTAAGAAGATTATACTTTTTGGAGATAATTGTGTCTCAGACACCCTTCTGAGCCAACATTAACACTGTTGTGAGGATGCAAGGTTTTAACACTGTAAGGGGCACTGTTTGCTCGGGGCGGGGGGGCTTCTTGAAAGGGTACTGTTTGGAAATGGGGTACCTTCTGCCTCCTGTCCAACTGCTGGACTTACGGATGGGCACGCAGAGGCAGGCCTCTTCCCTCCTGTAAAATGTAGCAGAAATGCCTTTGTGTTAAAGGCATAAGGATGCAGCGAAAGTTTGCCTGAAGAAGGCTGCGAACCACCCCCCGCCAGCATTCCCACGGCGGTCGGCTGGTTCGCTGCTGCGGGCTGAATCCGGGTGCTTGCCGGGGGGAACTGAGAAAAGCCGACGTGTTTGCTTCCCCTGCAGATAAATGCGGCGACACGATCAAAATTTTAAGCCCCGGGTACCTCACCTCTCCCGGCTACCCGCAGTCCTACCACCCACGAGTGAGGCAGAGAGAGGTCAGTGGGAGGACAGCTGAGCTCCCAGTGTGGGAGAAGGACTTCTGGGAAGACTCCG
>JANHGO010000053.1:81262134-81273004 GCA_024606505.1 Aquila spilogaster | reverse complement strand
GGGAGACGGCGGCTCCTCGGCCTCTCTTATTGCCGCTGAGTTGCGCTCCTCTTCCTCAGGCTGCGAGCAGGAGCCGCTCGGGCGCTTCCCCTTCCCGGCCGGCACTCCCCGCGGCAGCGCCGCGCTCCCTCGCTCGCTCCCCGCCGGGGCAGGTGAGTGCGGGGCGCCGCCGCCCCAGCCCCAGCTCCAGCTCCAGCCCTGCTGGGCACCGCAGCCCCGGGGCTACCGACCCCGCGGGAGCCGCGCCGCAGAGCGAAGCAGAGCGGGGCGGGCTCGGGGACGCACTTTACCAAACTCCGGCGCCCGTCCCCGCTCACCGCCGCTCCCCTCCCTTCTCTCCCCTCCGCAGAGCCGCCCCGCAGCCCGCCCCGGCAGAGCGCTCCCGAGGTGCCAGAAGCAGCCGCCAGGATTTTTGTCTGTCTTGTTTGTCTGTTTGTTTTTCTTTTTTTTTTCTCCTCGTTTTCATTTGGCTTTCTAGTCTCGCTGGGAATGGCCGGAGCAGCGGCGCCCGGAGCGGGAACAAGTGTGGGGAAAGGCAGAGGGAGCCGGAGCTGAACGCCAGGATGTGGGCGAGCTGAGGCTCAGAGCGAGCGGCCAACCTCCCTCTGCCCCCGGGACTGCCCGTGCGGACCGTGCCTTCTGCTTCCGACTCCGGCCGGAGGATTTAAGACATAGGAAGAGTTGTGCGTGGAGGGCATTTTTGTTTTTTATTTTTCCGTATTTTTCGTCCTTTCCCCGTTCTCGGAAGGAAAAATGGATTGGGGACTTCTCCTGCACTGCGCAGCCCTCACCTTCACTCTCGCAAGGGCTCTACGAAGCGGTGAGTGTCGCGGGGACGGCGGCTCAGCCTGGGGGACGGCTCCGGGGCTGCGGGGGCGAAGGGCGCGCAGCGGGGCCGCTCTGACTCGCGCCCCCCCGGGAACTTTCCGCCGGGGGACGGGAGCAGCGCGGTCCTCCCCCGGTACCTCCCGGCCGGGCATTGCCTTCTCTGCTCTTTGGGGTGGTTGTACCGAGCAGGCTGCTCGTTCTCACAAGATCAGGACAGCCAATTATCTTAATAGTGTTTCCTCCCATAGGCAATTAAATAAGTCTCGCCTTCGGTATCGCAAAGATAATGAACACTGAAGGCGGAAGGCTCTTCCTCGCCCTTTCTCTCCCCAAAGCGAAAGGTCTCGGAGTGCCGTGCCCGTTTCGGGCTGTCCGCGTACCTGCGGGTGTCAGAGCTCTCAGCCCACCCCTTCCCGAGGTGCGCAGTTTGTGTACAACTCACGCAGTGCCGGGGTGGGGGGGGGAGCCTCCCCACGAAGGCTCACGGACTCTTTTAGGAGAGAAATCCCGTAACAGATGACCGGTGCAGTTGGTTTACTATCAGGCATCCCCTGCCAACACAACAAATTGAAAGCACCGCGCTCCTCTTTCCCCGAACAATGCCCGGGCAGCGCGGATGTGTCTGTCACTGCCTGATGCATTTTTCAAGACGCTCCGGCTGTGGGAGCGCTGACGTTTTGCTCCCACACACCGAGCAGCTCCTGCGAGTTC
Organism: Aquila spilogaster; assembly: GCA_024606505.1. Lineage (NCBI taxonomy): Eukaryota > Metazoa > Chordata > Aves > Accipitriformes > Accipitridae > Aquila > Aquila spilogaster. Next base: position 81,271,465 of record JANHGO010000053.1, on the reverse strand, counting down.
GCCTTTCCCGACAAATCCCGAGCAATTATTATTAACTAATTATCAAATATTTACTTTAGCCTGGCTGGGTTTTCAATCAAAGTAATTAAAAGTAGAGAGCACCCTCCACACTGCGCTGGTATATTGTTTTAATAAGAGACCGCGAGTGGAAGAGAGAGCATTAAAGCCGCGTGGTTTACGACGGGAGTTCATCTCCTTCGTAGTGTTTGGAGGAGGCTGAGTTTAACCGGGGGGAGCCGCCTCCCAGCGCAGTGGCACGGGAGTGGAAGTGTCAGGAGGTGCTCCGGTGGTGCCCCCTGGCCCAGGTGAGGGGTACGGGCGGCCCCCGGCTCTCACATCACTCAGGGGTGCCCCAGCCCTGCAGCTCCCAGGGCTGTGCTCTCCTTGGCTGTTGCTGACCTTTGGAGGAAGGGAGCAGGGCAGGGTGCTGGGCAGGAGCCTCCATCTGCTGTGAGCGGTGAGCGCGTGGCCCTGCCCCTGGCACCGAGCCGTTAACCTCCCTCTCACCCATCGGACCCACTGATGCCATCTTCACCTACATCGAGCGCTGGTGTCTGCTAAATTAATTCATTAACCTTATTTAGAACTAATGGTCCAAAGTCATTAGAAACTACTCTTCTTAATCAAGTGTGAGAGAGATTGCGCAGAGCCGAGCAGAGCGCATTATCTTATTACACTGTCACTTTCCCAGAAGTCGCAGATTAAGGACTGCTGGTGGTAGTGAGTCCACCTCAGCGTCCTCCGAAGTGACTCTGTCAAGTGAGTGGGAGCAGGGCTGCTTTATTTCAGGCGTTAAGCAGATGCCAGACTCTGCCATGTTGTTTGCAGGGCTGGAGTGGGCTTAATGAGAGGGGATCGCTTTCCAAGGGTGCTTACAGAGGGAGGAAAAGGCAGCGTTCCCCGGAGCCCAGACAGAGGATTAGCGAGATCACCAGTGACAGCTTTGAGCTCTGAGCCGCAGCGCCTTTTGTTCTGGTCAGGGGGAAACAGGCTGTTCTGCAACGGCAAGGCGGAAATAAATAACAAGGTAGCCATTCCCAGCAGCGTGCTTAGCAATATCTGGTTCTTGACCACACAGCTGAGTATGTATCATCCCCTCCTCTCTTAATTTATGGCAAATATTCTCTACAAAGTGTGCGGCTTAATGCATTTTTGATGTGCTCTTCCTCATTCATTTCCATTTGACCTGGTTTTTCTACAATAAAATCCTGTACATTCATAAATTCATGCTGAGAGCAAGGAATGCCATTTTGCTTTTGCAGAGTGTGTATAAGATACAGCAGTGCAGTCTGTGTGTACCATTATTGGGATGTAGTGACATACAGGCTCGTTTCTCAGTGCAGACAGTCTTCTTGTCTGTAGTTTACTGTCACATTTTATTGCTCTAAATTAAACAGTCACTGTGTAGGGAAAGTTTTTCCTCTCTGAACATCCATGCATAGAAAACCATAGTAGAAAAAAAGTGAAAACAGAAATCTGCATTGGACAGTGAAGTGAGTGACCATGTAGACTGAATCTCTTGTCTCTGTCGATCACTGTATTTTTGCCATAAGCCCCAAAGCACAACCTCAGCAGTGCTGCCCAGAGGACCAAGATGCGGCATGATACATCTCACAGTCACGCTCAGTGACTCCGGGAACTTTTGAAACTATTTTGCTATTAGAAATAAACCTTTGTTGTTGTTGGGGGGAGGGAGGGAGGAACAGAGGGAAGGGGGAAGGATGTTGTTCTGCTCCATTACTTTGATGCAGCCTCCAAGCATGAACAAACTTCCTTGAAGGAATAAACAGTGGATGATTTCTGCTTCACTAAAACCACTTTGTTCTCTGCCAGCCTGGGTTTGAGGGGCATAGATAATTTTGGCCTGCCTAGATTTATGGCCTGATAAGCAAGGGGAGGGTCTGCTGCAAGGAGCAGGGATCGCCAGGACCATCCCAGTGACACTGACCAGGCTCATCATGGACAGAGGTCAGGCGGCCTCCTTTTAGCTGCCCTCCCACAGCTTTCCTTAAAACTTAATCGTTAAGGAGATTATACTTTGGGGGATAATTGGGTCTGTGACACCTCCTGAGCCAGTGTTAACAATGCTGGGAGAAGGCGAGATTTGAACACCGTATGGGCACTGTTTGCTTGGGAGAGCTTTTAAAGTTCCAGAAAAGGGATCTTGTGCCTGATGTTGGATGGACACAGAGAGGCAGGCATCTTCCCTTCAGAAAACATAGCAGAGATGCCTTTGTGCAAGCACACAGGAAAAGTTTGCTTGAAGAAGGCTGTCATCCCCTTGAAGTACCAAAAAAAGCCAACCTGTTTTCTTTCCACTGCAGATAAATGCGGCGACACGATCAAAATTGTAAGCCCCGGGTACCTCACGTCCCCCGGCTACCCGCAGTCCTACCACCCCAGCCAGAAGTGCGAGTGGCTGATCCAGGCCCCGGAGCCCTACCAGCGGATCATGATCAACTTCAATCCCCACTTCGACCTGGAGGACCGCGACTGCAAGTAAGTGCGGCCGCCGCGCTGAGGAGCGCTATGGCTCCACCTGCCGGCGCAGCGCCGCGCAGCTCCCATCCTCCGCGACGCTCCGCAGCGCTCCGCGCCCGCCCCGCCACGGTGCCCGGGGCCGGTCCTCACCGCTGCCGCGGGGCTGCGGGCTCCGTTCTGCTGGGCCCGGCCGGCGGAGCGCCATTCGTGGGCCGGGGGAAGGTGGAAAAGTGGCTTTGCAACTTTTCTGTAGGTGATGGGACGTAGGTTGGGAGAGGCGGGTGTATGGTGGTGTGCGTTACAGGAGTGCAATGAGGATGACGCGTTCTGTGTTCGTTTGCCCGTTTGCTTTTTTGAATAAGTTTCTAAAATGTTAGAAAACACTTCCTCTTCTTTCAGTATCCCCACAGCTATTAATAGACTGTGGCAGAAATGGGCAACCTATAAATTGTAAGCTCCTCTTATGAATGCAGAATGCCTGCTATTTACTCTCACCCATTAAGGGGCAGTGAACTGCAGATACGATAGCTGTACGTCCCCTTTTCTCCCTTTGCTGCTGATTTATAGTCAGGAGCTGCTCTTATCCCTCCTCCTTGCTCTGCTGTAATTCTCTGAGAGGAGGAAGGGGAAAACCAAGGCTCTGTGCATACGTTTCCATTGACTGTCTATATCCCAGAGTGAGAAGGGGAGTGGGATTCTCCCAGAAAATTGTTCTCCACTTTTCCCCAGATCTTTGCCTGGAAGCCATTTAACTTGCATAAGGCAAGACACGGTCAGGTTATTCCTTTCTTCAACATGCCCTCTAAATTCAGCCTACTTGTTTCATGAAGAAGATATTTTAATAACTCACTATTTAAACATTTCTTGAGTATCATGGAGTTTCCGTCCCCTTCTGACAACTGCAAGAGAGAGTCGTTGTTCATTAATGTTATCAGTCAAGATTTTCTCTGCATGTCAGGAAGAGATTAAACTCAGTTGCCATTAGTGTTTGACATTTCTTAAGCATGCTCAATATTCCACAGGCTCTGGTCCTTTAAAATGATGCTCAGCATCATCAGAAGTGGTTGTCATAGACTGTGAGGTGAGAGTGTTGGACTTAGGGAGCGACTGTACTCAAGCACTTAATTTTTACCATGCATGTCTCTGTTCCTATTACTTAATAAATAGATTACTTAGATCATTATTATTGATTTCCCTTAAAATGAAGTTCTTTAATGATGCATTGTGGTGCTTAGTTGCTTTGTTGTTGTTTGTATAATCTCTTGTATATCAGCATTTCAGTTCAAGTGATAATGCAGGAAAACCCTATGCTCGTAAAACTAAACGGACTCTTTGTTAAAATGAATTTTTATTGTGATGTTGGAGCTGCAGCTCATATTCACACCATATGTTCGCACGCTCATTTCCCGTTCTTTAATTTTTAATTTGCTGTACTCAGGCAGTGATTCACTTCCTTGTGTCTTCTTTATACAGGTTTTACTTTCTTTCTGTGGGACAGCGTTAATGCTTAAAAATGATCGTGTGTGTGTGTGTATCTCTTTGTCTTTTAGACAGAGATTGAGAAATTAAATCAAGCATATTTCAGTGTCAACCCCTTTTTTGTTCCTGGCTAGAATACATGTTTTTCCAATGCTATAAAACCAACGTGGTCTTTGACAGCAGTAAAGCAGTGCACAGCATACAATTATTTAAGGAACAAGCAATCTTTGTGGTGTAGTGTTGTGCTAAATAGTGCCAGACTGAGCTGAACTGGGTCCAGGGAAGAGATTGACTCCCTCCCTTCATCGCTCCCTTCTCAATATTCATTGTCCACTCTCGCCCTTGCATTATTCTTTCCTCTGAAAGGGGCCCAACGCAGTAATGAGATGGCAGTGGGTGGGAGAGAGTCTCTGAACAGAGCTGTTTGCATTGTCTTTGCAGTGTGTGATGGTGATGACTTTACTGTCATTTGGTCTATGCTGAAATGCTAATCTTCTAGGCTATGATAAATTACTCAGCTGCTACTTCACTTATATTTAAAATTGCTCTTTTTAAGTTGAGAAGGATTGTGTTTGTGCCAAGAACCTTAGGACCAGAATAATAGAAAATGATTTCAGCAACAGAAATTTGTCAACAAGCTCTGTGGTTTCACATTTCACTGTCTGCTTAGGAAATTCACATTCCTTTTACCGAATATCAGGTGCAAGCGATCATTAATGCAGTGAAATATATCATGAGATTTTCTTTTGGTTTTGCAACTAAGTACATTTTGATTTCCTAATATTCTTAGTTTATTAGCAACTCAGTGTGCCATCTCGAAATGTGCAATTTAGGTTACGCACTGGCTTATTGAAAGGTTTAGCACTGGAAATTAATAAGCACTTAAATATGAAAAGCAGATAGAAAATGAGAGATAGGGGAATTCATGTCTGGGATCAAAAATGCCCCATACAATTAAAGTGGACTGGAAGAGAAGATTAGCTTTCTGGCCTAGCTCCCAAAATCCTCTTCATAATGCTCTTCCTTGCATCTTATACATCAGTTAGAGTTGGAGATAACTTTAATAACAAAAACGCCTGCACCCGGGGAGGGGAACAGTGTGACTTTGGGAAGGTTACCATCGTGGTCTGTAGTGTCAATGGGAAAACCAAGAGGCCTTACCTAACTTGTAAATATCACCGTGTATAGAAGGGTGGACATATTGAAATGTGAAACTGGTGAAAGGTCTGTTCTCTGAGGAGAATCAAAAGCAGCAAATCTCAGTATGAGCTATACTAAAGCTGTTCGCAGAGAGTCTCTTTGAACATGAGGGTTTGGGATTCATTTTGAAAATAGACCCTTGATTTACCTATGATTATGCTGTGCTTTAATGGATAAGTATTTCTCAAATGACTGCTAGTAAAATTCATGTGTGTGTGATTTTCTGATGATCATTTGAGTTGTTTTAAGCAAACATGGTGAAAAATCCTGTTTTTCTGGAGGCAGTCCAAAGTACTCAACTTTCACAGTTCTGAAGAATAAAGATACGCAAATAATTAGAAATATGTTCACACAAGCTAGGTTCATCTGACAGAAAAACCTTCTAGCCAGAAGGACTGAACCAGCGTAATGGAAATACTGGGTCTCGACAGGAAGCATACAATCATGTCAACCACAGATTGTTATCAAGAGTATTAGCACATAATGAAAAAATACAGTCTCTTTTTAACTTTCAACTTTAATGAGTGTTATGCCTCCTCTTCGGGAGGCAAAGAAACAGCAATTACTGTTTACTTTAAGACAACGCTAGCTTGTTCGCTGTTTTGCCTTTTCTCAAGCAAGCGTGGATAACATCCATGCATTTTTTGGAGTCAGGAAGATGGTTAAAATGAATAGAAGAGACAAAACATATGTCTGAGTATTAAAATGCTCCAATGTTTGTTGCATGTGGTAAATGCTTTTCAGCACTTGGAGCAAGCTGTATAAGTCTTGTGTCGCTGAAGGAGCCTACTGTGTAAACGTAGCCATCTTGAATCCAGTAAAACTTTATACCTAGATAATAAACAAGAATGTCACTGATACAGTACTTTGAATTTATGGAACTTTTCCGGTTTCCCAGCAATGCACACTATCAGCATGATAATTTATAATGGTTTGTGACAAATGTTGCTGAGCAAAGAGGTGTGTGGTTACATTCAGATCAGATGTCATTATCTGGGGAGCAATAAAAATTTCACAGACACTAGGTTAAAAACATTAAGAAAATGAATGTGAAGCTTCAGAAGAAAAGAGCTTAAGAAAGGTGGAGAACTGGGTGGAGAAACTCCAAAAGTGGTTTTCTTACTGACAAATTATTGACTTTGTTGCCAGACTTGACTATATTATTTTACAAGGTCTTCATAGATATTCCATGCAGTACAGTTGTTTTATTGGCCATCATTTATAGATGTATAGAGTAAATATCATCCTTGCTTGACAATTATAAAGGGTGTACACGGTGCTGTCAAATCAGTTTGAGTAGAAGAATTGCCCATTTTGGAAACATTTGTTTCTTAATGGAAAGATGTCATGGATAATTTTTCTTTATACTGCACTTACCAGGGATTAGTTACACTGGTGAGATTAGGGCTGAATAGAAATTGCAGTCAGTTATAGAATACAGAGAAAAAAAAAAAGGAAAAAAAAAGCCTGTGTTTATTTATGTAGAAGAAAGCAGCTCCTGCAGACCCTTGAGTCTGGAAGCAGGAAGGCTGGCCAGACATACTGAGTGCAACTGTAGCCCTACAAACTTCTATAGCCCTTAATGATGTTGGAAATTCATCCATCCATTGTATTTCTAAATAATGTCAATGGATTTATGCTGTAAATCTGTAGGCATAACAAACTGAGGCTGGTAAAATAAACAGGAGCAAGGCAAGCCATGGCTCAGCCTTGCTTTAGTTTCTGCAAAGTTTAAGCTTTCATTTACTTTTGTTTAAATCCTAGTTCCTATTCCTCCACACAGTGACAGGCTGCCTTCGGCAGACTCTGTGGTTTGTGTTTCTCTTGTGCAAAGGTACTTTGAGCCCCAGGTGGCACTGAGCTGCTGTGGCTATGCAGTGATGTCCTGGGAGACTCAGTTAAACCACATATGTTGAACTGCTAAGGCTGTGCACATTACAGCTGCATTCTGACTGCCCAGAGGTGTGGCTGGGGCCTGGCTCCAGGTTTACCACCCCTGAATTGCTCCCAAATCTGCACAAAGGACATCTCAGGCGTAATGCAAGGTCCAGACTCCATACTGTCTTGTTCTCATTGAAAGCAAGGGGAATTTTGCCCTCTGCTTTCACTGAGCTGTATCTTCTTTTTCTTTATGGCTGCGAGGAATGGTGGAGCACAGGCCATGAATGACTGTTTTATAACTGTATCAGTCATTTTGATGGCAAATGTCAATCAGAGCTTCCTAATTCCCTCTCCCTCAGTTGTTTTTGAGCTCAGTAGGCAGTAAGGTGACTGCAGCTGATGATGGCAGCTAAGCAGCAGAGACAGTAAAAGAGCAGATTAATTTGGGCCTCTGAAAGGCAGGAACTGTATTTCCTAGAATCATAGAATCATGGAGTGGTTTGAGTTGGAAGGGACCTCAAAGATTATCAGTTCCAGTCTTGTCCATGGGCAGGGCTGCCCCCCAGCAGCTGAGGCTGCCCAGGGCCCGATCCAACACAGCCTTGAGCACCTCCAGGGATGGGGCACCACAGTTTTTCTGGGCAGCAGTGCCAGGGCCTCATTGCCCGTTTCACCGTGATTGAGCTCAGAAGAGAAGCCTGAATGAATCAATGCCTCAGAGCTTTCAACCAGAAGCATGGTTTTAGCAGCCTGCTCTGCTCGTCTAGGCACCAGTGCTGGACTCCTAGCCATTTGCTATAGGACCAGGTACCTAAAACAGGCATGAATGTCCACTTGCCACCTACTGAGGATGGCTGAAGTGATACCCACATCCTGTGTGTCTTTTGAGTGAGCCATACCCAGACCACACACCATGAGCACCCCACAGAAGGAGGCTGGCATATACCTGATGGCCTCACTGTTGAAGCCAGGTTCAGTGTGACCTTGAGAGGGATGTGAATCTCAGCACTGTCCTGCAGGAGAAGCTGTACCAGGGCCAAAGGGTCAGCTTCTCCACCCCTGGTCTCTCTCAGAAACCTCTCCTTCAACAGGAACATTGGGCTGTTTGGGGTTACTGAGACATTATTTGGAATTATAAAAGGAATGGAAATTATCATCATTCTGGCCACCAAAACAGGAAAAAAGCATTTTGAGGTAGTTTAGGATGAGAGTTGTTGCAGTGGATTTGCAATATCTGTTACTGAGTGCACTCCTACAGCATTTCCCTACCTTAAATAAAAGCACGTTAAGGGCTTTCTCAGGCAGTGTGCTATTGGTGATCATTATTTGATACTATCTGGAAGGCCAGCAGTGCCAAGGAAGGGGGTCAGCCCAGAGCCTGCTCAGAATCAGGGAAGCAAATAACTTGTTTCAGTACAGATGGAGTATGTTGCATACGGATATTTTTTTTTTCCTTAACTTAAAGGTTCTGAATCATAGTACTTGCTCCTTGCTGCAGGATTCAGCATGTATTTCCTGACTTTTATCAGGTGCAAGCATCCAAAGATAGCTCTATTATTTTATTGTGTTTTAGAGATTAAATAAGAGTTTAAAACAGTTGGAAATTAAATTGTTTTTGTGATTACACAGTGCCATAAACAGATCCTTTTGTTGTTTTTCCAAGCAATTAACTCATGAGAAAGTCTCAACTGTTAACCTGGTTAACAGTTCTTTCTTTTAGAGTAGTGGCAGGAAAAGGCATTATGGAAACCATGCCCAAATTACCTGGTCATACCTGGACATCTGGGCGTGTGTGCATTTGGAACAGAAGTATTGAATGTAGAGCCTGTTTTTGCACTCTGTGGATACGGATACACCCCTAGCATGGTAGAGCCTTGATTTGGGTCTCCATACATAGCGTGATACAATTATAATAACAATCTTATGCAGATGTTTATATTAATGTAGACAGTTAAGTGAACTGTGGGGAAAATTCTATCTTGGTGTGCTACAACCAGATGCCCTTCAGACAGGAAAAAATCTTGAGGGTCAAATACAGATTCCCATGAGCCTCATCCTTCAGCTTTTCTGTGGACAGAGAGGCAAATTTAGAACAGAGGACTGAGTCCTTTCTAAAATGAAACCCAGAGTCGCAGACATTAGTCCCATGAACCATTCAAGATGCTTTTAGTCAACCCCCTCCCCATGTTAATGTAATTAAAATAAAAATCTACGTGTTGCTGAAAATTAGTTTCTTAATTATAGCTTATTGCAAGCTATAACATTGGATCATAATTTGATAATTATGATA
>JANHGO010000053.1:81228257-81261808 GCA_024606505.1 Aquila spilogaster | reverse complement strand
GTTCAGATCATGTTCCAAATGCCTCTTAATTGGGTGTTTGTAATCAATCCTGATTGCAAGAGGCAGTGGTTTGGCAGTATAAAGAATGAAAAACGCTTAGCCCTACTATTTTCCTGTTAGTTGACTTGGCCATAGTATTTAGGTCAGGATCCAGTGTCAAGGTAATTTTGTCAACATTAGTGATCCTCATAACACACATAAAATCTTTTCTAATGATAATTTCTTTCTTTCAAACTAAAAACTCTCTCAAACTAGAGAGTTATTTTTATCCAGAACCTTAGAAGTGTTTTCAAGCAAACCACAGAAACGACTTTGTTTTCCTGGCCCCCATCCACCACTGACTTCTGAAATCAGGTCTGAGTTCACTGTGGGTCTTTCATTGCATTGACCTTGGCACTTTTCTCACCAAGCCACAGTTTTCCATCACAAAACCACACAGCTTGGTATAATGATTATTTCTTTTTTCCTAGTAACCAAACAATTTTTTAAACAGGGTGACAGATTTCCCTGTTGCGCTGCGGGAAGCGAGCACCTGGTCATTTCCAAATAGAGTTTTAATGAACTTCCTGAAGGAGATTTGAGAGAAGTTTAATAAGTCACCTGCTAACTTTCTGGGAGCATAGGTCGTTTTCTTTTTTCTGTAAGAATTCACAAAAAATGGGAGAATAACCCCCCTTCCCAAGTCCTAAACTCCCATGGAGGAAATTGATTTTTGTGGGCAATATCAAAGGTTTATAAAATCACAACTTCAAAAAATCAGATTTCTGATTGTGTCTCACACATGAGGTACTGTGAAACCCTGTGAGCCACAAAGCTGGTTGCAAACTGTGCGAGGTTGATCCTAATTCATTTAAAGTGAAAAAGATTGTCCTTATTTAGACCTATTTTGCATGTTAATAACACTACAAGTATTTTATGTAATGTTGTAAAATGAAGAATTTAGATGGCTCAAAAGAGCTACTGTGAAAATACATGTATATATGGAAGGAACACGCATTTGACATGGTGGTTTCTTCCAAAAGAAACTACATGCATCCCAGAAGCACACTAACCAGCTGTTGCACAGGAGAAACTGGGGCACTCGTTTGCTGTTTTCCATACTGATGTGGAGCTGTAGTAGCCCCATGCCTCCTTGAAATACAGATGCCTCACAATGAGTGGGAGCCTGGATTTATCCCTTGCTCACGCTCCCACCAGCTGTCTCTGTTGTACACTGGCACTGTGGTCTGTTCATGCCCCCATATGCTGATACAGCCCACTGGGGCTGTGGGATGGGAGAGGGGTTGGAGCACCCCAGGGCACCAACACACTGCCCACACAGCTCAGGCCTGCAGTGGGGCTGTTCCCACCACCTTTCACGCTGGAAAAGAAGATACCAATATTTCTTTTTTGTTGTTTTTATTGTTGTTTTTAATACACTCCTTCGGCAGTTGGAAGCTGGGAACCTAGGGAAAATTGAGAGGTCTGTTCACAGCCGTGTGATTATTCTGCCTCGAGCTCTGAGAAACGCTCCCTTACAGCCAAATTTTTCCTCATCTTATTCACATAAACAGTCCCACTGAAGTCAATTAAAACAACAGACTCACTTGTGCAGGGCTAACAGTGCTTGAAAGCTAGGACATACGTTTATGGCAGTATACAAATTAGTAGTTCTTGCAACAATGGATTTCAAATGCTTGAAGAGTAACTTACTGTACAGTAGAAAATTCAGCTTCAGTCCCTATTGTCACCTCAATTCGTATCACCATATACAACTTAGCATTTGTTCTCTGAAATCTTAGCTCATAATAGCAGAGTTTGGGGACAAATTGCTAAGTGCGTGGGTAAGAATCAAAGTTGGTCTCGTTGCAGAAACTTGTGCCAATCTGTCATTAAGCCAGGCAACTTCTGCCGACTTCCCTCTGATGTATTCATCTGTAACAAGGGAAGCAGATCAGCAATTTAGAAAAGCTTTAGCTTGATCACCATGCGGAAACGTAGACTACACTGCCTATTTCCATAGAGATCACTCCACTTTGCCGGGTGCAGAATGGAAGACTTACATCCCTCGTGCTAAAACCCTTCTTAAAGGAAATCCTAGGCTGCCGCTCCATTTGAGTAGCTTTAGATAAGTCTGGAAAAATATGCAAAGGTAGCTCTTAAGTAAAAGCTTTTCTTTTTTTTTCCTCCTTTTTCACAGCCATCTCCATTACCTGTTTTGGAGACAAAGGCATCTGATGTTTTAGCATGGAAGGCATATGTTCTGGTTGTGAAGTGTTTTTTTGACATTCCCACAAAACCCCTGAGACTTCATGTCACAATTCTATAAACTTTATCTATTTGTGTATTCCTATCTGGGCTTAAATCCGAAACTTCCCTACATGCATTTATAGCAGACGATTTAGGTTCATTCCTTTGTGTTTCAGATGGCAGGCACTTAAAGCAGGTACACATTTTAACCACTCTACGTAGTCTAGCTCTATCTAATATATTTCTAAAGTTTTCAGTTTCAAATAGCACATGCACACTGTAGTGTAGGCATATAAAACAGATACAGGACCACAGTGAGTTGAGGAGCAAGTGAAGACAGCTTCACTGATGCCAATAGCCTTGCACCTGCTAACAGCACAGATACAAAATACCATAAGCATATCGTATTATGTTCCTTACTGGTTTCCATTTTCATTCACTCTCTATAGCTATACTGGATGATGGCCTTCAGACAGTATAATAGTCTTCTTTATCTTATCTCTCTGACATCATTTTCAAGTTCCTTATTACTCTTGAACAGTGTTGCTAATAGTGCCCAAATTGCTTCTCATTTTTCCCATCATAGCATGCCATTATTCAAGAAACCAGTGCTCTCCAGCCTTTCCCACACAAATAGCTCTCCCCCAAACTAAACTTACATTTACTACCAAGAGCCAGTCTCACATTTCCCAGGCAATCAGGCTACCCTTGCTGCCTATTACATTTTTACTTAGTATATTTTCACACTTTTTTTTTATTAACCATACTTGTGTGTTACTTGAGACTTGAATTTTTGTCTTCTAAAGCCCAGTCTTCGTGCTCTGGTTTCAGTACTAGTTTTATTATTTCAATTAAGGAGTTGTTTGTGTATAGTTAAAACAATTCAGCACGCATGAGGGGATAGGTTTATTCCAAGTATAAAGATACCTTATGTCAGTACTTTTGCAGAAATAAACCTTGCTTGTGTCAGCAGTTTGTAGCATGGACTGTACCTCTTCATCTATAATGGTTTCTAACGTGATATAGCTAAAGTGGCTGTAAAAACAGTATATAGACTGTGGTAAATAAGTAGTCACAAGTAGTGGTAGAGATTTTTTGGATACTGTAATAGCTAATTTTGTGAGCAGAAATTGGTAAGATTCCCCTGCTGCTTGCAAGCTTCAGACTGCAATATGCATATAAATATATATGTACATAGTGGGTGACTTGGTGGCAAATCCATTTCCTCCCAGCTTTGATTCTCTGAACACTGGCTCAGGCAAAGTGTCTACGCTAAGCAGTTCTCTGCTTACTGTAACTCATTCTTTCCAGGAAGGCTGTTTTTTTTTTTAACTCGCCTCACTAGGCAGCTAGATAAATTACTGCGTGCTGACCTTCAGGCACCTCGCTCACTCTGTGGAAATCGTACATATGCACACTCTCACCCTATGGTATTCCATATGAAGTGCAATGTAGCTTGTCCCCTTTTTTAGTTATTCCTACCCCCCACCCCCAGCAGTGCAAACTAAAAGCACGTTCATAGGTGTAGCCACAGCTCAGTTGACAATCGCTGGGTAATTTTCGCATGTCCTCATATGCTCAGCATAGAAAGGAAAATATATCCTTCCTTGCCACATCTCAGCTTCAGCTCTTTGTCGTCTGAAAAAAATGTCAGATTATTTCAATTTATTACCTAAAGAAAGGAAGATATTCATCGTTGGTCCACAGTACATTACTGGAGTTTGTGTTGTGTTGCTGAGTGAGGAGCTGACTCTGCACTTCAGCAGTACCCTAGGAATTTTCAGAAGACCAACACTGCAGCTCCAGCTGCAGTAACTCAGAGTGAAGGCAGTTAAAGTTCTGCTTCAGTGCTTGTGCAGAATGGATAGGAGGTTCTCAAAATTAGGTATAATAAGGACCAAGGTTCTCCCACCATGTATACAGATGTCTCTTTCCACTAACAGCCTTAAAGAAGTGCATGGAGCTGGTTGCTAGGGCACAGTGGATGTGCTAACCCTCTCATCCTACTTGATCTTGGACAAGTTGTCCATCATTGTGCCTCAGACTCCTTACAGGGGATAATATCTCCATGTTTTGAAGTACATTGAGGATGCATTTACCAATGTTTGTGAAGTCTGTAGGGGATTCTGGGTGAAAACGTAATGCAGTTTAATAATTATTTGCTATTGTTTTGTATTCCTTAATCTTCTAGCCGTTAATTTTTTTAATAATATACTGCTGCGTATGAATGCAATCTATCGACTTTCAGAAATAAGTGTTATCCAAACAAAAATGAAGAATAGTACTCATGCTCACAAGAGACATATTATCCGTGATGAGAAGAATCTGTAACAGACACGGCACTAACTCAAAACTGAGCACCAGATAGCATCCAAATGTGAGCAATTTTCAACGTGTGCATATTGTAGCACAAAACCAGGCCATTCTGCGAGCGCAGCGGCCCCTGAGGAGCCGTGAACCACGCAGCAGCAGCACTAATGGTTGTCTCCTCATGTGCAGCGAGAGAAGGCAGCACTTTAGAGCCGCCTTGGGCAGCTTTTAAGTTATTCATTCTTAACTTACTTCTATAAAGCTGTTATTGGGTGGAAGCAGATGACACAAAGATTTGGGGCCTGCTCTGTCTGCAGCAGGGGGGACTTCCCCATCTTTGCATCTAGGGTCAAATTATGGCTTCTTTTAAGTCAGTGGCAAAATTTCTCCCTGCTTGCATGGGATCAGGATCTCACTTGATTTTAGGCTCCAAAATATCTTTTTTTGAAGAACATTTGTCTGGTGCCAGTGTATGTCACAGGTCTTTTCTCAGTTTGGATGTTATTTTCCTTCCAGTGCACACAGTGCATGTAGGGGAGCAAAGAGGCCCATGAGTTTCCAAATGCATTCATACTACAAGATAAATGATGAAATAGGAAAAATACTCAATTTTCTCTTGTTAGAGTACACTTGACCATAGAATGATTCGGGTTGGAAGGGACCTCAAAGATCATTTAGTTCCAACCCCCGTGCCACAGGCAGGGTTCCCACCCAGCAGCTGAGGCTGCCCAGGGCCCCATCCAACCCGGCCTTGAGCACCTTCAGGGATGGGGCACCCATGGCTTCTCTGGGCAGCAGTGCCTCACCACCCTCTGAGTGAACAATTTCCTCCTAATGTCTAACCTAAATCTCCCTTCTTTTAGTTTAAAGCCATTCCCCCTGTCCCAGTGCACGGAGTACTGTTCTAAGTCACCTACTTGGTTTCTTAATTTGCTTTCAGAACATTTCAGGTTAGTGTTCTAGTGTTCTGTGATTTACTTGTTCCACCTGATGCCTGCTCCTTCCCTATATCCTTTCTGTGGGTGATTTACTCTACCAACTAGAAGAGTCGTTTTCTTTCTTAATCACATCCACTCCAAGTTTTGGATATCATAAGTTAGTCCTCAAAAAAATGTGAAACTTTATAAAAGTATCTCAAAAAGTACTGAGGATTTCTTTTTCCTTTTATTACATTGTTGAGGATTTTCTCTGTGATAATAATAGCCATAAAATTCCTTCATCTTAAATGAGAAATTTGGCCATGCCGTGATATCAGCAGCTGATGCTTTAAAACCTGCCATCAAGTTTCATCACACCGGTGATAAAAATCATGAGAACTGGCAGTGCTGGATTTGCATTACAGTCCCAGCTTTCTGCTGCTGCGTTTTTCTGCAGCCACAGCCCTGGAACTTCCACTCAAGTGACAGATTTATAGAAAAAAAAATACAATCAAAAGGAAATTAAAGTATTTAATCTCTATTGCTTTCACTGCTTGGCAGTGTTTCTTCACCACTCACTGCATGATCAAAACTTACAAAAAACAAAATTCACCCCAGTTAAGGAAGATCCCCGCATTCACCAACCTCATCTTCATGTATATACACAACAGCACTGGGCATCCTGTCATTATGGAAGCTAAATTTTTGTTTGGCTTCAAAACCAACTTACAATCATAAGGAAAAGAAAAAAAAAAAGCAACGATTAGAGGTCAATAAACACAAGGGCATGACTTTGGTTTAGGAAGACCCTGATCTGCAAGCTGCTGGAATATTTTTGCATAGCTCACACTGGCTGCTGCAGGGTGCTCACGCTCTCCCACTGCTCTGCCCTGGCAAGTTGTACTGAGTAGCTGGCACTGACATAAAGGGTCCTGTTTTTGTGGCTGTATATCTGTAGTGAAGACAATAAAGCTGTGACTGACAGCTCTGTATTTCCCCTGGAGGCCGGATCCTTCCGTGCACCGTTGCATTACCACAGCGGGGCTGCTCTGCTGTGCAGCAGCGAAGAAGCGGCCGTGTAGCTCTGAACTCAGGGGCTGTTCTGAGGACAAAACTAGTTTTCAAAACATTTTTATGAAGTCGGGGAAATCTTAATGTCTTTATTCTGTTACTACTTTAAAATAATAATCCCGAACTGACCTGGGAGCTATTACTCAGTGAGCACTAGCCCCTCGGAAGGTTTCAGCTTGTCAAGTTTAGCCATTTTTTGAATGCACAGAGGAAGTCATTAAGGAACATCAGGCTGCTGATTGCTATTAAACTCTGCGGAGAGTTCTGTGTAAAAATCAATGCCATAAGAGGGCTACGAGAATCTAGGAGGCAGGAAGAGCATTTCTTTACCCTCTAGATCTCAAAAGTGGATTAATAGGTTTTGCGAAACCTCAAAAAAATATCACCTTTGAGCTAGGGGCCACGTGTAAGCCTCTGTGACAAAATAATACAGCTCAGAAAGCTCCGAGCATGTGAAAATGGGATTATAATGGAACCCTCACTGCTATAACCTCACTGTACGTTTCTGTGCTGGAGAAATGTCACACATCTGCACGTGTACCAGTGCACATGCTCATTTGTTGTATCCCAATGAACACCTTTTGTGCTCTATCGCCACTAAGGATCCTGGAGGGAAAATTGCTTTTTAGTAAAGTATGATCGTATATAGCTTGTGCTAAAAGAGTACTGAAGAACTTCCCAGATGAGTTTAGTCTCAGCAACAGTGAAACTGTTTCTTAGATGGCCGGTGGGTTCAGCTTGTGTGGGAAACGTGCTGAAAAATGCAACACAGTTTACTATTAGTTGAAGGCTTTTTACCAAAATATTTTTTTTCTTGGGAAAGAGTAGTTTAAGTCATATTAGCAAGTTTTACTGTAAACATATTATATACAAACAGACAAAGTCCATTGGCTTTGAGGCCAATTGCTGTGGAATGGCTTAAATTCAAACCTTCCAGTTCTCAGAAAGCAGAGTGGCGGCATTAGATTCCATTTGGGGCATGAATTTCATTAAATTTCTAATGAGAAAATGTTGAAACATCTTTTTAATTTGATTATTTTCTTTGATTCTTATATGAAAATACAATTTAAATGGGTTGTAATTAATTTGTTTCATTCCATCATAGGATCACTGGGGTTGGGAAGGACCTCAGGAAACCATCTACTCAAAGGAGTTGTATTTCATGTGTACAAAGGCTAAAATGAAGTAATCCCTGTAAAACCAAATGCTTCCATAAAAAAAAAGTACAAAAAAGACATTTTCATTCTGAATTAGAATGTTTAAGAATCTTTATTTCACGTTATATTCCAGCCTTTCTGCTCATATCAATACTGGTTTCTCGCAGGCTCCCCTTGTTCATTTTAAAACCTTAGATTTCATATTTTTAATTTAAAAAAAATCCCTATTGTTGTTCCATTTTAAAATACATGGTAATATCAGGTAGGGTTGACCACCCCAGGCAGAGAGCTGAGGAGAAAGGCCACAAGCCTGGTCCATCATCTCAGCTAAGCCCAGAAAATGCCTTTTTAAAGGAGCTCAAGGAGGAGCTGTCTCAGCACCAAACCTGAGAACAGGCAGGACTCAGGGCTGTAACATCCACCTTTGGTCCAGAGGATGCTAAATTTTTCCCAGATTTCTCCCAGGCTGCAAACGCCCAATGATTTTCCCTTTGTCTGGGGGAGCTGCCCCTGCGCCTCTCCGCACGTCAGTAGCAACGGGGCTGGGGATGCAACTGGTGTTGGCAACCCCATCAGAGAGTCCAGATCCAAGACCGAGGTCTAGAAAGAAGGATCAAAACTAGGCTTTCTGCAGAGGACTGGCTCAAGCACACACAATGAAAAAGCTCTTAACAAGTGAGCTGTTAAGCCTGTTTTAGTGCGTATAGTCTGGAGTGGCTGCGATGAGGGGGCAGCTCACAGCGTGTCTTCGAGAATGGAGGCTCCTACACTCTCATTATAGTGGGGAAAAATCCACTTTTCTTGCATGGATAATTTGGAAGTTATGAATCAGCCTGTTGTTTTTATTTCAGTGGAGTACAGACAAGAGTTGTGTAAAATGAGGCTGCTGCCTGTCTGTCAGGCAGCTGTAGTTTTTACCCTGCAGCCTCTTTTAATGGGCATTCTTGGCAAATTCTGAAGGGAAGCAGTCATAACTGTGCAGTCAGACATTCGAGCAGACCTCATACCCTTGTTATTGAGCTGAGGACTTCACTCGTGCATCGTCCTGTGTTTGATGCAGCCATTAGGCACACTGACCCAGTAACCAGAAGACTGGTTCAGTATCTGAATCAAAAGGCAGTGTAAAAATATTTTCTTGAATCATCTCTTTTTGAAAAGACGTGAATATTTTCTTGCAGTGTATCTGCTTTTCCTAGGTGTTAAAAAGATCATTCACTATCTGCTGGTTCTTAGGGTTTTTTAAAGCAGATGTTAAAGGCTGTTCCAGCCTGACTCAACAGGGTTTTAAGGCATGAGAGACAGTTATCTGCAGAAAAAAAAATGCCCTTCTCTCAAGTAATTAGCAATTATCTGACAAAAAAGAAATCTTCTGAACTGACTACAGTAAGAAAAACACTCTTCGTCTTTGGCTTTTTTTGAGTCCCTCTTTCACCCTCTTCCTTGCCTCACTCCCTGTTTTCCCCTCACATTTTCTAAGCAGGCTTTGCCAAAGGAAATGCTGATGAAAGTAACTATCAGTGGCTGAGCAATTCCCTGAGTCACCTCCTCCCGGTCCGCCCCCTAGATTACAACAGACTTCTGCCTTTGTACACACCATGTCAGAGTCCAGAAGAGACATTTTACGTTCATCGTTCCTCCAAAATAAATAAAAGCAGCACAGCCGACGCAAACTGGCTGTAGACATCCCATTGCTAATAATGCAGCTATGCTGGTAATTGCTAATAATGATGCAGTGTTTCAGCATGGGAATGCAGTTCTAGCTGTAATGTGGATCTGGCCTGAATAAAGTGACACAGATGGTAACGTTATTGCATATTTCTTTGTAGTGGAAGCTGACATTTTACTGTGGGAAAAAAATCCATTCCTACATTTCCTTCCAGTTATTTCTTTAATATCAGCAGTGCTGGCATACTTGATGCATGAACTGTGTCAGTGGCACATAAGGAACTTGCAAAGGAGCCTGCAAAGTGAGGAGAAACAATTGTTTCCGCTTAGGCAAGGAAAAGTTTAGGTGCTGTTTTACACAACTGCATTTCCCTTCCTTGGCAGGGATGACCCGTTTTGATCACACGCAACAGCCCAGCGACAGCCCATTTGCAGCAGCTCGGACTTTAAACCTCTCTGTAGCTGCAATCTGAAAGAACTCCAGTTCTGGAGTCCTCTCTTGTAAGCATATCTGCATCTCCTTGTTCTTTGCCAGCCTGCAGGCTGCAGACAGCAGGGACAGCTCCTGCCTTCAGCTGCCTTCCATGCGCACATGTATGTGCCCCAGTGCGAGCGCCATGTGCCGTCTGTGTGGGCATGCACAAGGCCTCCTGCACCCTGGTGAGCCAAAACCAGGGAAAGGGCATGCTGCTGCTTCAGCCTGACTGCAACACGCTTCCTTTGAAAGGTGTTTGTAAAGCTGTGGCAGCTTGTCAGAGATAAGAGAGGCAGGAATCAGGTGTGTTTGCCAAGCGTCTGCCTGCGCTGGCTCTGTCCGCAGAGCCGCTACCCTCACTTTTGAACTCTCTGATCTCTCTGCGTGCTCACCCACAAAAATCACTAAGCTAACCCAGAGCCAGAGTTGTCCTTCCTGCAAGATTAGGTCACTGCATTAGATCAAAGCCCTCATATGCCATTTTATACCACGAGGATGCAACAATCAGCCAAGTTTCAAGTCCTCAGCACAGGTGTCTACGAGCTGCACTATGTACACATGAAAGTCCAGGCCAGGAGCCAAAGTTATGAGCTAAATTCCATCTTGTTCCCCAACATTACACTTTTCTCATCCACCCTTCCAATTTCATTTCCAATTTAAATTCCAGCAGATTTGCAGGTCACTGCTGGTGTCTAAAGCCTTCCTGCTTGTCTTTCCCAGTTCTGCGGTCCTTTGCAATTTTCTCCCTCTCTCTAGCAATTCAAAAGTGAGCTTAATAATGCTGTTTAAAAAGAAACAGTTGAGAAAGAATGATCCACAAACAAATATTCTTCCTACCAGAAGAAGTGCTGCACAATATTAATTAGCATGTGGAGGGACACACAGCAGAAAACGATGTCAGTATGGGTGTAGGAAATAGGCACTGTATTTGCTACAGTTGCCATGCACCTGGAAGTGCAAGGCTTGAGCTGGAGTGATAAGCAAGTGCCATTTAGTAATAATTATGAGAAAAATAGTGAAAAAATGCAGAAAGAGTGGCCCTCATCTCATTAATTTATTCTCCTAAAAGCTTGGTGTATCCTTTAAACTGGATCCCTGGCCTTCTCTTGTGGCTTATGGGGAGGGAGATAGGAACAGTAAAAACACATCCCATCTTCTGACTGACCAGCAGAGTGAATCATTCTTTTCAGGTGCCTCTGTCTCTCTCCACAGACTCCCGAGAGATAACTAGCTCAGAGCTCCTCCTTGACCTTTAGATAACTGCTGAAGGTGAAATAAATTCCACCTGAAGCCCTCAGAAGTAGCTGCCCAAGCAGACAGGAAGGTGGGCAGACTCTGATAGCAGCAGCTCACTCATGCCATGGTGAATGCGGGGCTGGCTGCCAGGGCTGATGCATGCCATTGCCCATATCAGTGATGCTAAAAATATTTCAAAATTGTTTGCCACGTGATGGGCTTGATGCACAAGCGCTATAGTCAGGCTATGGTAAAACGAAAGTAGAAAATGAACACAAGAACTTCATGTTCTGTTTATGTGGAAGTAAACATTTTCTTCCAGAACTGAAACTGCTGTTATAAAATATGTCACACGTTCATGTGCCTACGGTGTCAAATTGCATCTGCTCAGACATTGCTACCTGCAGCTCTGAGATGAGGCTTACCACTGCGCTCAGTGCAGAGCCCTCCTGAACCTCACCAGGGCAGACTGGCAGCCTGTGCTCCCTGCTCTGTGGGTCAGAGTCACTGCAGAGCACACGCACTGCAGGAGTGCTCCAGTCAGCAGCCAGAAACCTCCTGTGGCAGAACAACTTGATAGGACATAAGAACATGAAGTGGAAGGGAGTGGAAAAGAAATTGCCAGAGTATAAGAAGTGCGTACGGCATAGACTAACATAGCAAACACAGTTCGCCCACTTCATCTTCCTCCATCTTCTCTCAGCACAGCCTAAGCCCTGTTTAACATATGCTTAAACTCCTTTTAATTTAATGTGGCCAACGGGTGCTTACAATTAGGCATGTGCTCAGCAACGTGACTGAATTAAGGCTCAAAGCAACAGCGGTGTTCATGTGCTGTTGCTAGTAACAAGTATCACCCACGAGGCCCTGTAATCGCTGCAGACCACTCTGTGTAGAAGATGAGGCACTGTGAAATGCTTCTGTTCAAAGCCTGTTCACACACATTCATTCAGGTCTGAGCCCAAAACTTTTCTTAATCAAAGTAACGACCCTGTCTTAGATTATCTGTGAAGCACAAATTCTGAAGTTGCTATTGCTGCAGAATTCTCACAGACTGCACATCAGTTCATAGACTGTGGGCAGACTCTCAGGGCAGCTTCCTCAGCTTTCTGGTGTTTGGCTAAATTGCAACAAGCAGTTCTATAGTTTAAAAGTCAGGAAAAATGAAGGATACTGAACTGACATTCACAAACTGACTTTCTGTCTCCCTACCTTACTATTTAACACAAGGTGGATTTAAGCATCAATAGGTTAAGCGGTAATTATGCCAACATTTTCCTTTGCTGAGGCATTAGCAAAGCCAAGGATACAGTGCTAACCTAGAGTTGTTTCTCTTTTTCCTTAAATAATATTTTTATTGAGCAAGAAGCGGATGTCAGAATGGCCTTTTGATCAGTTAAAAACAGCAGTGTCTCTAAGGGAATCTTTCCTGTTTATTGTATGTTGCTGCCTATGAAAAGTGCTAGCCTACGGTAGAAATAGACTTCTTAATATACAAGAAGCAAGGCAAAACAGGATGAGGCCAAAATGGGAACTGTATATCACAGGAACTCTGAAAGGCAGGAAGTAACAAAAGAAGTAGAAATTCTTGATTAAAAATATAATTGTACCAGCTTGTGCAAGAGGATAATGACTTTAAAATGTCAGCCTTTGTGCCTGTTCATAATGATAAAGCTATTAAACCGTATGTACTGTTTTTAATTCCATTTCTCATGGCAAGTCATTTAGGATCTGCATCTATTCTGTCCACTAAAATGTAAAGTATTTCTTCAGTAGTATATTCAAACAGTAGATTAAAAGCAATGCTAACTGCAGTGCCAGCCAGGGCTCCTGCACAGTGGTTTAGAACATGTGAGAGATTCTGTAATAAGCCCTTATTTTCAAGGATTTAAATATCAGCTATAAAAATTCACTCCCAAGATGAAAGTCAGCCAAAGAGTGAATATTTAAACTGAGAAGAAAAAGACATCGTTTTTGTGTTTTGGGAGACCTACGTGTAAAAATGAAGGAGGTCTTCAAATACTTTCTGCAGATCTGTAACTGAAAAGTATAACTTTGAAAAATTAACTCAATAAGAAATTAACTCTTACAGCACTCAGTGGCATCTTTATTTCGGACAATAAGTTATAACGGAGTTAGTCAGTAACTCTGCTCTGCTTTATAGCTGCTGCACGGTTGAGGTTGGTCCAGCTCTGTGTTACTAGTGGAAAAAACCATTTACTTCAGCGGTAATTAGATCAAACACTAACTTCCTCATCAGGAAGTTCGATTCTGGAAGGACAACTAAGAGCTCAACTTTGCAATCACAATGCCTAAGCAAAATACTCACTTTTAAGGTCAGTAAAGTTGCCTTCAAAGATAGGAAGACAAACATTGTGATGGTGTCCCTAGGGGTGCTTCTGCCTTCCCAGCATTTCGGTCATTGCTGCTGCTTCCTATCCCTGCCGTGGGCTGTGGTGCTTCCAGGCTGAAGCTGGTAATAGCATGTTTTGTAATTGCAGGCACATGCCAACAGAAAAGCTATAGAGTAAAGTGTAATTGCCAGATGGCTCGATGTTTCGGGAGTTGGGGAAAGATGTTAGCAGAGAATTCTGCAGCAGCTTCCTCAAGTCCTACCCAGCAGGTGATATTTATGGACTGTTTACAAGATTTTCACATATGGCACGCTAAAGAAGTTTGCAACTTTTATACTCTGCCATCCAATTTATTTATTTTTCAGAAATCCCACTCCAAAGGTCAGCTATGTTTTGTCTGTCTCAGCAATTCCAGGTCTAGGGGAAACTACTGGACGTAATCTCAGCATGGTGTAATTAAACAAACATGCTTTAAAACATGGTAGAGATGTTTTTGTGTCTTGTTGTCACTGAGCTTAGACCTCGTGTCTCTTGGCTCTAGGTATCATTTAAATGCGAGCACTGTTCAGTGCCTCTTTCACATTCAAATGATATATTTGTGTTCTTTTGTGTGGAAATGTCTGTATATTTTCAACACTGTTCAATTCATGTGAAAGCAGACAGGAACAAACCAAGGAGACAAAGATTATGTCAAAAAGAGTGAGTAATACTGAAGTGATCCTGATGCATCTATTCTTTTCTAAATCTTCAGCAGTAAGCCACCTTTCCTTTTTCAGCTTGCTGGTAGCACTGGGAAGCTCACCGCCGACCCTTCCAGCCCAATGCTGTGCCTTTGGTGCTGTGTTTCCATCCCTAAGCCTCGTCTGGTACATCAGATTCAGGCATGGAGGTGAAACCCAGACTTGGTGGCCTCCTTCTTCACCTGACAGCAAGACAGGATGGTTTCTTTTTTTCTGACCATCTTTTACCCTCACACCTGAAGAGATTCTCACTAAGTGATGAACTAAAGGTGGAATTCAAGTAATGAAAATGCCACTGCTCTGGCCTGCCTAGTTCATTCTGAGGGTGCAAAATGTGCTTGCGCACAGGGAAGCCACAGATCAGCTTTTCTACTCTTATCCCAAACATGTTTGTAGCTGGGAGTCGTTAGTATCTTGAAGTTGTATTTGTTGTAAGATCAGTGAAAAATTTCAACAATTGATTGAACAGCTGACTCTCTCAATTCACAAAAGCAATGTGATTACAGTGAAGCTATTATATATACAAAGTCTGACTTGTGATATATGTGTATAATCAATTGCAAATTATGCGCCTTTCAAACATCTGCTGTGGTTTATTGTGAGTCTATTAGAGGATATCTAATATGCAATAGAAATGATGTGTAAGAAATCCATCACTTCTGCCCTGGCAGGAGGGCCCTGCAATTCAGACAGAGGCTGTCTGTCTGTTATATGGAGCCTCTGCATTGGTGGATCTGAAGCTTTCTGCTGAACCATCATGAAAATACCTTTCATGTCTGCTGTAATGTTTCGTGTCTGCTCACCAAGAGGACAAAGTAGCCATCCAGTATGCAAAGACGGGCACAGCTTTGAAACAGGCATTGCTTCGAAGACGAGGCAATACCATTAGACTTGAAAATGCTGTTTTCAAGTCAAAATCACATCATCATTTTTTTCATTAGCTGCTAATATCACAAGGACTGATCCTTTTAGGAATACTGCCTGGGAATATAAATTCCCTTTGTTCTTAGAAGCCTGGTGTGCAAACCTTGGAAGCAGTGTGTGCGGTTGCACATACAACGTGTAGGGAGGTTTGTGATTTCTGGTTTTAAGCAAGTTTTGTCAAACAACCACAATTTACAAATTCCACATTCTTCACTGGAGAGAGAACGCTTGAAACTGCGTCTCAGCTGCAAGGTATATAGGCAGCCATTAAATAAGCCTCATGCTATGTGTTTAGAGGTGCACTAAGGAGGACGTGCCTTGGGCAAGAAATCAGCGGTTTAAATTGGGTCCACTTAAATCAACAGAGCTGAGTCAGTTTTCAGCTCTGGCAGAGCTGGAGCAGCCAGACAGGACACCATGCAAGTCCCTACACTACCAACATCTGTGGAGTTTCCTAAAATGGACTGAAGAGAGCCAAGTGCAGGTTTTGGGACTCCCTGTTGGGCAAGGCCCTGGCCTAGCGCTGCATGAAGGGGTGCCAAGGGCTCCCCTTTTGCTCCCAGGCTGAGCCATGTGTCAGGCTGTCCGAGGTGCATTTTTTCCTTCTCTTTTCTCAGTCTGGAAGAAGTTCCATCGTCTCTGTGAGAATTTAACAGAGTCTGTGGGACTGGGGCTGTGGTTTCCCGTTACACCTAATTAGCCCTGGGAATTCATCTTCACCACACAGAACTAAGTCCAAGAATATAGGTAGCTTTAAGAAAGAAAATGAAGGATTTGCAAGGAAGATGTAGAATATCCACAATTACATTTCACATTATACGAAATAATTAAGGGATATAAGCCATAATGGTTCGTGGCACAATCAAGTTCTAACAGATGGGGATACGAGAA
This sequence comes from Aquila spilogaster, assembly GCA_024606505.1. NCBI lineage: Eukaryota > Metazoa > Chordata > Aves > Accipitriformes > Accipitridae > Aquila > Aquila spilogaster. The sequence goes on along the minus strand of JANHGO010000053.1, from coordinate 81,245,839 downwards.
ATTTCCCCATGGGAAAGTGATTTTGTAATTGTAGAGGTGGGTGTATTCCTTTTACTTCTGTATTTGTTTTAGCTATGTATTTATATTTGTATAAACATTAAGGAAAGGCATCAATCTGTAACCTCTGGGTATTTTCACCATTTCTTTAAAATACAGAAGTAATTGCTGCAAACTTCTTCAAAAATAAAAGGGAAAAAATTAAAACCTTCATTTTTCCCCACCCACACGTTTCTCTTCGCTCACAGATCCCAGCCCTCAGATTGCCCCTCCCTCTGCAAAAGCCTGGGAAAAGATTCACAAGCACATGTGAAAAATGATAGTTTCACATGGCTGCAGTAGGTTCACATCCTTATTATGTAAATGAGTGGTTTTGGTTTGAGCATCTCTTTTGTGGTTTTTGTGCAGATGGTTAAATACTTAAACACTGTGGGCCAAAGTGTTCCTACTGGAATTTCACTGGCTCTGGCTAAACTACATGAGGATTCAAAACAGGCCACGGACACAAACTCTACTTACGCTCATAATGAAATGACCAAATGGGTAATGGGATTGCAGCACAGTAGCAGGAAAACGCCAGCCGTGGACAGATTTCCTTATGTCTGCTCAGTAATTAATGAAGTACCTGGTGAACGGGGTAGATCTGAGGAACCTCGCCTTGCTGCTGTGATCTGCACTTCCTCCAGGCAGGTAAGTGCAGAGCTGTGTGTGCTGGAGACTGAGTAATTAGCCCAAGCAAGTCGTAAAATCTTTAGGAAGCAAGTGGTGTCTGTTTTCTTTTGCACAGGATGCCAAGAGATGTATTTAAAGTGTGAGAGTCAAAGGTCAGCTTGACATCACGTACTCTAAGAACTCTCTTGGATTCCTGTTTCGTGTTAGGAATATCTTCTGAGAGCCGGGAAGCTATTGTGCTTGATGAGGAGCAGGATTAATCTGCAGCAAGCGAATCTTAGGTTCAATATTATGAAAAATGTTGTAACTGTGAGATCACTTAAGGAAAGTAGCAAGCTGTCAAGGGAGACAGTCAAGGCTGGAAGTGACACTTTTCCATCAGAGGTGACTCGCAGAGTAATGAATAAGCGTTGCTCGTTGAATGGGGAGGGCTTTGAGCTCTGCTAGTGGTCCCTGCCCGGGCAAAGGAGCCTGGCATCAGGCAGGATGCTGAGTGCCTCTGTGCAGGGAAAGTGAAGCTCTGAAGGGAGCATTCCAGCCTCCTCTCAGCGTCTGTTACATATTGGAAATGTAAATCAAATGCAAATACTTTGAGCTGCTTGCTACAAAACAATTTACATTCTCCTGCACCAACCCTGGCCCAGAGGAAATTTAAGGGGCAACAATAATGTTTCATATAATTCTTTCAGAACTAATTGGGTTACAGCAGTGTAAAAGTCTGCTCTAATCTCTATGATTTCTTATGCCTGTTTCATATTTATGTTCCCAAATTTCTTGTTTCAGTTGCAATATTTCAAAGTTTTTCACCAGTCTCTTCCACTATCAAAGTTAATGAATGTGTTAACATTGCATTCAGTGACAAAACACATAAGCCAGATGTGAGGCTGAAGTTCTAAATAATTCTGCTAAGGTTTTTATCTTCAGATTGTTCAGGCTTATCCACTTGCAGTGAACCAGTGATAATAATGTATCTTTCTTTCTGTCTTTGCTCTGGAAGGATAAAATTTGTCATTTCCTAGCATTATATCCAAGTGCAGCAAATTGCAAAACAAATGCATTACCTCTGAATTATTTTGAGGGGACGGTGTGTGTTAAATTCAATTTCAAAATCAAATTACAGGAAGTTAAATCTCAATCCCTAATTTGTGCCAACGAAGTTGGCAAATCATCTTAAAAAGGGCCAAAGAATTATTGCCTTGGTAAAAACAGCAAATTTGAGCTTGGCAGTTTAATAGATGGGCCTGTGTCAGAAATGCTGATGGCTTTCAGAAGGTTTAGGAAAGGTTGTTCTCCACCATTGCCAATAGAGCGATGCATCATAAAAGCAAACATTCATTTTACCCGCTAACAGTGGTTTTTGCAAAGTGAAGGGGGTCACAGGCAATACGAAATATAAGCCATAGCTTTCCATCCACTGCACCCTACAGAGCCACAACCGGGGAACCAGAGGAAAGAGATCAAAAGGCTCTAAAAATGTCAGGCAACAGGATCTTATTTAAATTATTAGGTGAGTTGCCCTCTCGCTTTTAACAATAGCAAAAACATATCATGTAGCCTGTTTTCCTCTCTCTTTTATGCTGCTTTTGACAGACTGGTGCAAATTGCATATAGAAATTGTGTTTCTGCTTTTCAGCATCACTTTGGACAATGTTTGAAAACACGTTTCCGTAGAACAGTGTAATATTCAAAGGTATTTGAATCACGTAGAAGCCGGAGGATTTGGAACAGGTTCTTAACCAGAACTGACTGAAATAAAACTGATTTGGAGGGGGAAAAAATCCAAAGCAAAACAAAAAAAGCAAACAACAAAACCCAGAAACCTGCCTTTGGTGGTACTCAGTGAATCCAGGCACTTAGGGAATATAAGAAGGCTTATCTATAATTCTGTTAAGTGATTCAACTTTTAAGAATTGCTCGTTTCTAATTCTCATGCATATGTTAAAAGGCTTTTTGAGTTTGCAACAATTGAAATCGTTAAAGCCATGTAAGAAGACATTTTTTCATTGTTGTTGTTTACATTGGCTTAAATGTAGAAAGTTAGATCTTACAACTGAATGTTGTACTGCAGTGTAGTAAAGCTTTTCTCCAGAGCTCTGTGTCCAAGCTCTATGCTGCCAAATCCTTGTTCACTCAAGAGAACGTCAGGGTGCTATGGTATAATCCATAGTGTTTCATGAGCATGTCAATTCTTGATACTATAGTTCCTATCTCAGATTTTGTGTGGTAAAGCATATGGCCTACATAAGATTGGCTGAATATTCAGCTTCTCTGATTTACTGAGTAATTTATGTGAGTAGCAAATAGTACTGATTTAATAAAGGACCAATCATCTGAGACTGATGTGCTTAAAATGAAAGAAATAGAAATAAAAAGTCTTCACTTTACACATAATTAATAATCTTTCTTAAAAGAGAGTTTTCTCCATACCGTCTAGTTATGGGTTTGCATGTCTCTGTATCTGTGTGTATGAAAAGAGGGCTGAAATGAGGGCAGAGAAGACCTCTGCACCATTGGTTCTTATTTATGTTAGCACCCTTGGGATTCTTACACAAAATAACAGATTTAGGGAAACAGTACGAGCTATTTTTAGGATTCAGTTCATATGAAATCATTTTCATCTACCTTATAGCAACTCCCTGTGCTTCTTCTCACAAGCTATGTTGGTTTAAGGTATGGGCAGGGAACTGTGAAACTGAAGCAAGTTGGACTTGCATCCTCAGGGATTAAAAGCACCGGGAGACAAAACGTGTGCTGGAGATGAACAAGCTTAAGCTCTGGGTGTAAAGGGCACCCGTCAGACTGGATGACAGACATCTCAGCATGACGTGCGGTAGAGAAACGCTTTGCTAATGGTGCCTGCTTTCTCTCATGTTGCCTCAGGTAGCTAAGAGAGTTCCTGTATGGCAAACAGAGGGAGAGCCATTTGTAACACGACAGACTCACGCTAGGGCTGGCAGGGAGTGCTGTTAACCTCAGAAGCCTTGATGTGACTGAAGAGCCTCAGGATCTGTATGGGAGACAAGTCTGAAAATTAACAGCCTCGTTAATCAAATCACAATGTTTTGACAACTTCGTGGTGTGTATGTAATCTATCCTGTATACAATTTGGCGAAGGCTTTCAAGCAACAAGATGGTTTTTGCAATAACTTTATGTGGTAGTGCTCCACCCACAGTACAATTACTGGATTATATGCTGATTATCAGAGGGTGAAAAGGCTTAATCAGCTGAGCTTTGAAAAGAAAATACTGCCAGGATAGCGAAGGAGTCGCACATCTCCTCGTTTCCCGTTTGTTTTTCTGAGTGAAGCATAGTCACCTTCATCTCTTGCTTGGAAAGTCTGTGGAAGGGAGTCCAACCTCTCCCACCTAGCCCAGGAACAGGACATACCCTTCTTCAGAGATGAAATCCTTTGAATTCATTCTCTGATTTGTTTAGTCAAGAGAGAAATGTGCAGGAAACCAGAGCTTGTCCTGAGAGCTCCAGTTCTGCATAGCAGCAGAATGCCCAGTGTGATTTGGAGCGATTCTGAGTGCCTTACGCGTCAGACAGTCATGTTCTGCTTAAAAACAGACTCTCCCCCAAATCCTTTGTTCTCCAGGCATCTTGTAAGTAGCCTTTCTAAGGAGCTTAGAGACACACGGCAGCCTCCTTCTGCACCTAGGGATTTATGCAGAACACTTGTAAATGCTTTTGGGTATTAATTGTGTAAATGTCTGCACATCTAGACAAGACTATATCCACAAGTATTTCTGGGCTATAAAGAAATGTTATTGCTTCTTATAATGTGCTTATGAGAATGAGGCATGATGAACTGGCAGGAGTCTCACAGTACCATATTTCATCACCAACACTATGAAACATGTACGTAGCATTGCAAGTCCCTTTGTCCTTCCTGCTCATTGTCTGTTTGCAAAGGTAATATTTTAAATCACAGCTAAAAAGGATTAGGAGCAAGAATGCTGCGCTGTCAACTGCATTCGGCTGTTTGCGAAAGACATATTAAATCACAGAGTTAATGATGGAGTCAGGGTTGTAGCCATCTAATTTCATCTCATGCTTTCAAATGCTTTCAGGGAAATAACAATGTCTGATTTTCCAGATTGGGAAACTGAGGCACAGAGAAGTTACCTGAAGTTGCTGAATAGTGATGCCATGGGAGCAGAGCCTGTGCCTTTGACCTTTCTCACCCATTGCTCTGCCTGCTCTATCCCCTCTCCCCGAGTGACCCAACACCTATCATACTGAGGGCCAGACTGCCAGCTGATTGTGCACTGAAGGGTATGGGTTAGTGGTATGGTGCTGATGGGTTGATGGTTGGACAAGCTGATCTTAGTAGTCTTTTCCAACCTTAATGATTCTTTGATTCTATGACTCCCAGTTTCCAACCTGCCTTATGTTGGACATCTGTATCCACTCTGCAGTTGAAGACATGACTGCAGCATCCATAATAGTGCCAAAACTCAGTCCTGTTAGTGGCAAAGCTGTGGTGCCATAGGTTTTATTGTCCCTGATGGGAGCAATACAGCACTGAACAGAATCTATGGCATTATTAGTACCTCAGCCAGTTAAATAAAAATAGCTCAGACATGTGTCCCTGTGCTGTAATCACATCTCCAAATGCTAGAATAGCAAATTTTGGTAGAGGTTATCACTGCTCTGAGCAGCAGCATTAATGAGAAATACTGTGATTTTCCCAGAGTATAATTATGCATAGAAACCTTACTCAGATTTTTTCCAGCTGATATATCCTTTTGTTGCTGGCATGAGGCTCATCCCTGATCCTTATTCCTATGGGAAAAAGAAGACAATCCTTCATCAGTTCCTCTCTTATCCCTCCGCTAGCTCTGATTTTGGTGAATTCCCGTGTGGAGTGTTCACAGGGTAAGGGCCACAGGTATGAAATATTTCTCTAAGTTGTCTGGCTGATGTGGCTCCTAAGCCAGATATGTGGCAATCGTGCAAGAGGGAGGGTGCTTCGTGGTATTGGTTTTCGGAGAAATGGGTCGTAAATGAGGAAAAGCTGAAATATGGGATGTTATATGCCAAATACGTGAAAATTCCATTCATTGGAGCTGTTTCAGGAATCTGTTCATATTCACATGTGCTGTTACTATGAGTCAGGCAGAATTCTGCCTCGGTAGTGTTCTCTTGACATCCCTTTGTTCTGGGAGAGCAAGGAGAACCGGCTTTACAGTGTACATAAGACCCAGCTCAGCTTAAAGCTAATGAAGAATTATGTTTAATTTGTTAAAGGGTTTTTCTGCCTCTTTCAGGGAAGAGGGGGGTTTATTACCATCCCCCCCTAATAAAAAGCAGGGTTCTGTACCTTGGAAATATTTACAATGTAACAAAATGCAGTTATGTTTGGTTGTAAAATTTTAAAGGGGACTGTGGACGGACACCTCGGCTCAGGGGGCGGGCGAAGGCTTTGCTGCCAAAGGGATCCTGAGCTCCTCCAGGGTGAGCCAGGCGTCCCCGCCAGGCAGCGCGGGGGGCTCAGAGCAAGGAAAGGGATGGGGCATTATCTCATTTCCTTCCCAGACTTCCTACTACTGTTTTGGGCAATTTATACCTTAAAGAATGCAGAAGGCAAACAAATCTTTTTCTCCCCAGTGTGTGAAAACCTGTCTTTTGCATTATTAAGCTGCAGAGGAAGGCATGGCTTATCTGGCTCAGATTCTCTGCACGTACAGGAGAATCTGGCCAAAATACATTTCACGGCTTGTCTGTCTGGGTTAGTGTGCTGCTTGCTGTGAGTGAAGGAGAGGAAAGAATCAATGCTTAATACCACAGAGCCTTACAGAGATTGCTCTTGTATGCTTATCACTGCTAAATAGACAAACAAAGCTAAATGTGTTAATAGATACCTGGCTGGAAGTGTAAATGAAACAAAAGCTATCAAATCAGGATTTTATCCATTTAATTGAGGAGTAGGTGTTTTCATCAGCCATGTAATAGCTTATTGCCTTTCAAGGCTTATTTATTGTAATTGATTAATGAAGACTTAGAGCACCATTCTCTTATGGCTAACAAAAGGAACGAAGCTGCAACACCATCTATGCTTCTAATTCACTGGGTTACTGCAGGCCTCCCTTGATATTTGAGATAATGCATTATTACAGCTCCATGTCACTCTACCCATTTCCCTGGGTAGAAAGCAAGGACAGAAGCCTGACCCATGAGATACAGAAGGCAAATCTACATCCTTATCCCATGCTTGCTTAGGCCCACTAACAGTCATCTCCAAGACGCTCTGTACTTTTATGGATCACAGCTGTAGAAACTGCCAGAACAAGGATAGGTGAGAGTGGTTCCAGGAGAACATTACTGTAGACCTCAAAAGCAGCAATTCCTATGCGAGTGCATAGGAATGTTTTTGAGTATAGAGTGTATATTTATGTTATAATTACTGAGTATAGACTCAAATGTTCAGCAAGCTTGAAAGAGTGTATCTCAAAAAGTTGCTCTGACGAGAGAGGAAAAGGAAGTGGAAAGATAAACTCTATCCCATCTGAAGTACAGTGCCTGGACATATGCGCAGCTCCCACTAGGAACTGAGCGGGTGCGCTTAGGCGGTATGGTCCCAATTATTGAAGCCCATGAGCTGTGTATGTGCTTGGGCTATGTGTCTGTTCGTTACCCTGCTTGCTTTCTCAGATACGTATCTAGTGCCAGAAGAAAGCTATGCAAGTTTTCTTTCAAAAACTACTGTCAGGTTTTTGACTTAGTTTTAAAGCAGCTTATGCTGATGCACCACTGAAGCAACTCCACTAAACTCTAAGTTTGCACTGGAAGTGATGCTGATCTGCTGTGCACATTTTCGTTTCTGAAAGTCATTATCACATGCCTCTCTAAGAAAGACATTTTTATGAGAGGTGGATCACTGGGGTGGGTTTCGTTTGCATGGCCGATGTGCCCCACGTGCCAGCCGTAACAATGCGGTTTCACTGGGCGCTGGATCATATGGCTGACCTCAGCTAACAAGCTGTTCCTGTTTGTAGGCTACTGGGAATGTTTATTGGCCACTGTTTTCCTCCTTTCTGAACACATAGTTATTTCCCAACACCCAAATAAATCATAAGGTCACAAAACTCATAGAAACTCTGACATTCTCGGTGATACAGGACACAAAGGAACTAACTTCAAGCTAAGCAGCTTTAAACATCTACGATATATTTTATCATAATATAAACGTATTCACTGAAGTTATTTATACTTTTTAGTTTGATGATACACACAGTAAAATGGTAATAAAATTGCTCAGTGGGACAAAAATTATATAGTGATCTTTCAAATTGGTTCAGTTTAACTGTGGGCTCTATTACAAAAAAAAGTACTATGAGTGTACTAAACTGAGCTTAAGAATAACAGCGATCTGTTTGCCATAAATGCTAATTATCCACGTACTTTATAAGAAAATGGTACTAAGGTTGGTATTGAATTTCTTAATGCACACTTCAAGAGTAGAAGCTTAAGGGGAGACCCGTACTAACACGCTACATTGACAAACTCATCTGTACAAAACCTAGCTATACCAATAGGGAAACACACTCATTTGTCAATAGCAGTTTTATTCATAATGCGTGTACCGAAGCTGGACAACAAATGAGTAGAAAATAATTGGTAGACCTTACTATACTCATTTTGCAAAAGTTTCCACTCTGCTTCCCTGTTCACATTTGGTTCAGCTGTTTTGAAATGTGTATCTTCTGGGCTGAAAGTTTCCCAGGCCTCTCAAGCTCCTCTGCTTGAGAATGAATTTGGAAAGGGAAATCTAGGGTATGATTCAGGCCTTTTTTAGTACAAGGAATCTAAAAACGCAGAGACAGGCACACAGATACAGCATTCCCACTGCAAAACAGAAAAAGAGGAAGAACTGTGTTCCTTTTTTCAGGCACATCTTCAGCCATGCTTACTAAGATCAGAAAGCTGAAATTTGAAAGCAGCATCCATGGGTACATTTCTTTGCACTGCTCTTGTGAAATGCTGAAATGTCGTTTAGACTTCCCAAAGCCACAGCTTCTTCAAAGTTGCTGTCTGTACAAATTACTCATGCTGCTTAAGGGTTGTTTGTTAAAGTGGCAATGTACACAACCAGATGATTTTGTGCTGAGATAACGGCCTGCCAGGAAGCATGCAAACACTGTAAGTGGGCTGATCTCTGAACTGCAAATGCTTCTTATTCAGCTTGGTGCACCTCCTGTGCCAGCGAGCGCTTCTATATGCTACAGCCAAACACTTTGTCTCTCCAAGTTTGTGTTATAGGGAAGATGTAAGGAGAGGTGTTTTTTTCTCTATTACAAAAAGCTGTCAAAGGTCTTCTCAGCATTATAGCAATATTTAGCTATTAAATCCCCACATTCACACATACTAGGACTTCATTTTCAAGACAGAAAATCTTTGGAAGTTTTGAGCTACTTTATTAAATGGTAATGCTTTTTTCTTTGACAATAGCTTAAGAGAGTCCCTGTTCACCTCCAAACCATCACCTCCCACACCTCACCCCACCACCAAAAGGCGGGAAATTTTAATACATGTACACAATTAAATACTGACAGGTCAAAACTTTCGGCAGTTAGGTTGTATGCCCTCTGATAACTCCACTTCTATATAAGTATGCTTAACACTCCAGTTGTGGGACTATATGTAGGTTTTAGATGTAGCTTCTCCAAAAATCAATGCACTCATTTACATGTGTCATGCTTCCAGGCAAGGAAGACCCAGAGAAATCATTTATATCAATACCAGCTATGTGTAGACACTAACGCAGCAGTGGATTTTTCACTTGGCCAATGATCAGCCCAAAGGGAAAGTGTCATAGAAAACAGAACAAAGGGAAAAATGTTGAGAAATGATGAGTTCCAAGTGCCTAATACTGCATCCTTAAGGCTCTCTTAACATAGTTCCTAACTGAAAATAAATGAATAAATACCCATCATTTTGCTGCATTTACAGAGCTTCAGGACGTGGTTGCCATGGAAGAAAATTGCCATAACTTGTGTCCTAATGCAGATACGTATGTCTGCAATTTCCTCTCTCCTTTAGCCTCTTTTAGTTTCATTAATTACAGTTGTTGCTCGGAGAGGTTGTAGACTGCCCACAAGGGACAAATATTTGAGAATTTCAAAAGCATGGAACTTATTTTATGTTCTGAACTTTCACAGTTTCTGTGAAAAGCTAACACGTACCTAGTACTTTTAAAAGTCGAGTTCCATAGGTTATGATTAATATACCACATAGATCCCAAAGGGATGATTGCAAATTAATCAGTGGTTCAGAACTCCCAAATGAAGTACTGTAAGGTTGCCATCTCTTTAAAGCTTTCCTTTCCTACTTTCATGGAAAGAAAAAGAAATCACAAGAGTCTGATCTTGGTTTGAGTCAGCCCTTTCTCTTGTTCTTCAGGTAATCGAGGAACCAAACCTGAAGCATCCATTACGTAGCAGTTAAGTGGGCTTTTTGGTGAACTCAGCAGTACATGCTAACAGCACTCATTCAACCACAAGCTATTAAGCCAGTGAGGCACATGAAAACAGTACTTAATGGATGCAGAGATGTACAGATAGTGCTTGGCTCCCTGCATGTGTGTGTATATGTATGTGCATGAGTCTCTGTACGTACGTAGTCTAAGTCTCCTTGAAAAATCATACAAATGTGTTTAATTTTTAACCATGTGAGACTATGAAGCCCCTTCTTCCAGTTCTGTTGCTTAAGAAAACTTCCAAGTTTTGAGTCTCTTTTAGGAAGCCTTATTCAAAAAACCACAGAAGCCATTAGGAATCTTTCCATTATTTCAGGAGGAGCTAGACTGAGTTGAAACACAGTATCTGACTATTTGGGCTTTGTTCCTTGCTGTTTGCAAAATTTCTGGAAAGTTGTTGGCACTCCGTCTCTCTCTTCTGTCTCCACATATGTAAAATGAGAATGACAACTCTACCTCAGAGGAATGCTACAAAGCTTTACGTATAAACAGATTGGCATACTTGGGTGAAGTTCCTCAACTAATGAGAAGTGTTCTGATGGATGGGAGTCCCTTGGGAGGTCATAAAAACAAAAACAAAACTGTGTAATTGAGTTTGGGGAAATTATTTTTTTGGCTTTCGTGAGCCTACTTTTGTGCAAGATGACTGATCGGTCCTCCTTTTTTCTTTCCTTATCATCCATAATATCTTTACAAATCTTATTATGTGACTTTATACAAAACTAAGCCAAGACATATTTGAAATGTCCATATGAAAGAATATAAAACTTGAACATGGCCAATGATAAGAAAATTCCTTTTAAAAAAAAGAAGATATCTTTTCCAGTTTCTTAAGCCCTTCAACCCTTCAATAGATAAAGTAGCTATGAAAGAACCAGTAAAACTTAAGCTGCATTTTATTTTGTGAAGAACACTGGAAAGTTGGCAAGAGGTAAGATTTTGCAGTGAAATAGGGAGGTGAACAAGTTGTAAATGATTCTAATATCTTCCAGATGGCATATTTTACTTGGGAACTGAGTTTGGAGTAATTAGACGCATGTGAATTTCCTATAAATACTAACCTTCACCAGTTTGACATTAGAAAGCTCCGTCATCTCTGAAGCCTTTCAACTGCTAAGTGTTTCTTTTTCTGCTACTTAAAGTGAAAGTCGTGGATTTGTAAATTTGTCTTATTTGACAGACAGAAATCTTTTTCCATGAAAAGACAGCATTTTTCTATGCCAGAAAGTTATGAACTGAAGTTCCTCACTGAAGAGGTTTAAAATTGAATGTTTCTTCCCAGAAGAGGTCTTCATTTTTATACTGGGATTATTAAATTATAATTTATTACAGAGTGTGGCAAGCAGTGAAAGTAAGCTGGAGTGTAAGGTGGAGTAAGCTTTAACTTCAAGATCAACTGTTTTCATTGGTAAAATGGTTTTTGCAGATAGATATGCTGAAGACCTTAGCAGATGAATTTTGTTCTTACTTCCCCTAGGACTCTGCGGTGCTAAAATGATCAGAACTGGTCCACAGCCTCCCATTCTGCATGATGTTGTTATATTCACTCCTGGAGTGAATACTGATGTTCACATTTATGTTGAAGAATTTTCCAAATTTATTTGATGTAAATAGAATAGAACTAAATAAATACAAGGAAAAATACTCTGTCACCACTTGCACTCTTCAACCATGTATCAGTGTAAACTGGCTTAGATCCACTGACATAAAGGGGCTAATCTCATTTGCAGCAGCTAAAGATCTATCTGCTGTTCTCAGTGGAGCAGTATAGATAAAGTGCAGATGTAATCTTGCTTATTTAGTTCGTATCTTCAATTCTGCCAGTCCTGGTTATTCAAAAAGCACGAGCCAAACAACCAGAAGCATGTGATAAGATGAAGGATAATCAGATTTTAAAATAGTAATGATTATTTTTATTACTTCTGGGTTTTCAGTTTTTATTGGTTAAGGTATGTTGTATATCAGATTCCTCTGCTCTGCAGAGAATTAAAAGCTTGATTTTAACATGGAAGGTGAAATCCTAAAGCACTCGATGATGCCAGAAAACAACGTAATAACAAAACTGTTGCTAACAGTCTCTATCAAACTGTTGCAGTGGGCAACTGTAGATCTTCATCCATGTCTTTGTCACATCTTTTCTCTTTTTCACTACAGCATTGTCATGCACTAAAATAGTCCCTCACTGGTTCATTCTTAATGGAGACCCACTGTCAGTTAATGGCATTAGTAAATTATTGAACAGTGGCCAAACCCCAATGGCCTTATTCCCAGAAACCTCTTGGGTTGACAGGACCTTTGTATGAGTAACTTCAGTGAATTTTGGCCCTGTGTGAAGGCCATAAAAACACCAACTCACAAAAGACCAACTGGAACAAAAGCCTGCCAAACTGACGGGGATTTCAGTAACTTACAAATCTCCAACTGATTGCAAATTGCTTATTTAAATACCCAGCCCTTCAGAGAGCAGTGGGATTCAGATGGTATGCCCCCTCCCTCAGGGTGCTTCATCCACACCGTGCATCCTGCACAACCAAAACCAGCTTAAAAGACTCCTGCCAGAGGTGCTCGCTGCCACCTCAATCTCACTACTATTGGGCTGTGCATAAGTTCTGATGTAGAGCAACTTGACATACACTGTGGTTCTGGGCAGAAATACAGCCTCTTTGGGGTTGTGCCTAATTTTTTATTTGTAACAGCGTGTGCTTCTTTTTCTTGTCGCTAATAAAGCGGGATTAAGTTTGGTATCCCTGGAGTGCCTGCTGTTGTGGAGCTTTTAGCTCTGGGATACATATTGCCTTGTGTCACAGGCACGGCAGTAAATCCCACACCACTAACCCTCATTCACTAATGGGACACAAATCCACAGTGCAGAATAACTCAAACTAGTTGTTTAGCTTTCCTTTTGCAATGCCTTCTGCTTGGCTAGAGTGGAGACTTGTGAGGAAGAAAAAAGTTTGTTATAAAATAAAGGCAAAAGAGAGTGAAAATTCTCATAAGCAAAGATAGTCTAGCCATGGTGAATAATTCCTATCAGGGAGAGATTTAGCAGCTTGGGGAAAGGGAAACCAGGGAAAGAAAAGAAACAGAGAGCTGGAATATCTTTTCATTCTAACAGGTGAATAACCAAAATACTCATAACCACCCTATAGATGCATATCATCATTGGCTGCAGAAAAATGTGGTGTATTCTGATGTAAATTAGAGTTGTATATGCTTCACTGATTGTTTCATAAGTAACATGGCAGATATTTAGATTTCAGCTGAGTTCTGCATGTGTCTTCAGAAGGAATTATTTTTAGGCAAAAGGCATGAGCTGCTCTAATAATGTGCAGGATCTGAGCACAGTGTGTCGGGGCTGCTGTCTGCAGCACTGCAGAGCTTCCCAGCACCCCACCTTCCCTCCTGCCGCACAGCAGGTGGTTGTGCATCTCAGGGGTCACCAGCATGTTCATAGCTGAAAACAGACGAGAGCGCTGTTATCACCTACTAGAGAATGGAAATGAAAAATCCACCAAAATCTGTATTCTGCAGCTGTTTATGTTTTTCATTGCGCAGTGCTTATTTCTATAGGTATGGCTTGGCCTTTTCCTCAAACCTACAACTTACACATGCCAAAAAAAAAAAAAAAAAGGTTGCTGATAGCAGTTCTTTCAAGAACTTGCAGAGCAATTCTAGATTCCTTCATCATTCCAGTGGGAAACTTTCCCAGACATGGTGTTATGATGCCATAAAACTAGGACCATCCTGTGTGCACATGCCCAGGCACTGGCTGGGAGGAGCGGGGCAGTACAAGAGCCCTGCAATCCAGCAGGCTCCCATCAGGAGAACACCCTGCACACCATCAGGAGCTTTATTACAGTGCAGAGTGAACACAAATGGGATATCTGGAGGGAGCCAAGCAAGAAGGGAATGCTTTTTTACTTCTTGGCGTAGCGGCTCCTTGAGCATACCCTCTGAACCCACCAGCATGGGCGTACTTTTTCCTGGTCTCATACATGAACTCATGCAATGGTCTTTCACCTGAAACTTGAAGCAATGGTTTGCACTGTGTTTATATTTACGTCTCTATGCCATAAACCCTAGAGGACTATAACATTACAGGAAGTATTTGCCACACCATTGGCAGCAGTAACTGAGCGAAGAATTGCCAAGTGGGAAATCCAAATTTGCAAACTCAGTTCTCTGGGCTGCACGCCAAGGCTGTCTGGGCACTGCGGAGGTGACATATTCAGTCTCCTTGCAGGGATGCCAGCGTGCCAACTGCAACCCTAGCACAGCATCTTCTCCTGACAAACGTACGGAGAAGAACTGCTACCAAGTCCAGAGGGAGATGCAAGCTGCTTCCTGAGCTTCCTTTCAAGTTGTGACTGTACTTTCCCCCATTTATGAGAACTGTTGCTTGTGATACTCTGCGGTCTCCAGTAGGATTTTGAGAAGTGCAGAAGTGACAGCAGGACTTTGGCTTCCAAGTATAAGCTAGTAAAACCCAGAGTAAGTTAATTTCCCTATGAAAAGAAATCCATAAATACTCAGTTACTGCGACCCAGGTTTCAGATGTTGCTGCCAGTGTGGGAGAATCCAAACCCATCTGTTTATTGCCAAATGCAGGACAGGATCCCCAGAACACGAAGGCTGTGAGGCTGATGGCTACAGCTTCCCGTTTTCAAATCTTATTTCATACCTATTGTCTCACAGCTCAACTTCTTTTCTTTCTGTCATTTTTCAGAGGATGCCGGAAAAAAATCTGAAAAATCCTCCAGTCTTCTGGGAGATAAAGACCTATAACTTGCAAAATCCGTTAGAAGATAGCTTTTTAGTAACCAAATTGTGTCACTTAGAACCGCACAGCAGCCAGACAGAGCACTGTAAATTACAGTTGTGTCACTATAAGGGACAGTGAGAAGGTGTGGGCAGGCTGCCTGTATCGAGGAGGAGATACAGGAGAGTGAGAGAACTTAATGTTTTTTGCAGAATATTACTTCCTATAATAGCTAAACTGGTACTTATTCATCAGTGACTTTTTTAGTTGTGTGTGACTTGTTAAAGCTGTAGAAGATTGTTTATTCTTTATGTGTAGAAAAAAACGCTGAATTCAAACCTTTTTTTGTCATTACATGAATAGTAAAAAAGCATGTAAAATGTGATTAACGTTTTTAGTCAAAATTGTTCATAACATTTAATAGTTCAGTAGCAGTGTTCTTCTCAATATTAAATTGAAAAATCATCTACTTTTGAGGCTTGAGCAGTGAATGGCATCAGGGAAACTGATGAAGTAATGTTGTCAGAGAGAGAAGAGCAAAGACCTGCTCAGAACTGGAAAGGGATTAACATACCTGAACCCCACACGTGTCAGGTGAAGCACAACACAAATAGCTTTAAGCACTTCAGTCAGAAGAAAATACTCTGCGTCAGTGTTGGAAGTGCTGTGGCTTTGAGTGACTACACTTTCTCTTTAAAGAGCAGTTAGGATATGGAGAAAGGTTGTCCCATTAAAAATTCTCTACAGTCGTTACTCCATAAAGTCTGAAAAACAGCGGCCCTGAGTACATCCAAGGGATGTAGGCATTCCAAGGGACTTCATGTTTATGTTCCTAAGTGTATTTGTAACATAACCAAAAATGAAAAAAGAAAAGGGAGGGGAGATAAATCTTTCTGAAGTCCTTTAATATCCCCTCTCCCAACTTTCAGATCCTCGAATGTATACATCATAATGAAATTATTGTAAGAACAGAGGTGCAATTTAAAAAGAAAAAAAAAGGCAGCTTATTTAATGAATCCATACGATTCTTTCAAGAAGTGAACATTTCCTCTTTGTATTTCCACTAATTTGAGCTGGGGCAGTGAAGCTAGCTAGCTGAGCAATAGCTACTAGAAAAATCAAATCTATAGAATGAAATGCAGTTAACACAATATTTCACATATGTTAATGCTTACGGTTCCATCAGTGTCAGCTTTATTTTCTACTTGATATACACCAAAGCTGGCACACGGTTTTAACTGATGAGGTAATGTCATTTTTAATTTAAGGAACCTTAAGCCGTCCACTTTAACTAGTGATATCATCTCTGCAGTTGTCTTATGGGACTTCATGTAAACATAAGTAATGTGCCCTGGATGGTTTGGAACAGGGTTGTTAAAAATGACATTGGTCATCATGAAGACATTTTTTTTCCTTTGATCTCTTTAAAGATGTCAGACACACTTTAATGTCCTGTCATTTTTGGCTCTTCCTTGTATATTAATATGCTCAGAACATTTCAGTGAACCCAACAGCGGAATAAAGGTCTAAACAAATTAATGGCTGCATTTCAATGTCAGTTGTAGTAGGATAATGAAAAGTAAATGGGATTGTCTGGCTAACAGCAACCTGTGAAGTGAAACGGCAGCGTGGCTGAGACACAAAGAGGCACAGGCAGGGCGAAGGCTTTCCCTGCAAGCCGGCAAAGAGCAGAGCAGAACCCAGTCTCCAAATGCCACCACATTTTAGCAGAAGATTAAACCAGTTCTTCAGATTGTGTCTGCACGTCCTTCCTGCTCAAGGCCAAGTGAAATCATCTGCTAATAAAACTTAAAACCCAACCTGTCTCTGCACCTGCAGCTCATGCCTCTCTGACTAGGATGCTCATTTGTATGCTCCAGGCTGGCTTGGTGCACCAAGCTGCCGGCCCTGCACAGCCCCCTGCAATCAAGGTGTGAGACCCAGCCCTGCAGGCTGGCATTGCTAGTGGCACAGCTCAGAGACCCTGCTATGACTGCTGCTCCCAGGCATACTTTAGTATTGCATATTTGTGCTTTCTTTTATGAAGTCCATAGGAATCTAGCAAGTAAGCAGAACAGGGTTTAGCCCAGCCTGCTTGGTAATCACGTGCTGTACAGGCAAGAATACTGTAGCATGTGCTCCTTGACTCAAACGCCTATGCAGAGGTGTTTTGTAATGAGGGATGGTTCATCTGAGAAAACTCCAGTGTTGTGATAGATGTGTGGATTTTGAGATTTGCTGAAAATTGTTTGTCCAGCTATCAGGGAAAAGAGCAGATTTTTCTATCACTAATCTGCAGCATGGTGGAGTTTTGAAGAAAATCTAATGTTTGGGGATTTATTTATTATTCTGTGGACATATGTTTGGAGGACAGCATATGGAAATGAAAGTATTGTTCATAAAGAGCTCCAGCTAAAAAGGCGTTTCTGCATTCATAACAGAACTTCACAGTTTGAAAAGAATGCTATGCATTATGTATTGATAACAACACCACATAGACAAAGGAACACAATTTAATAATGCAGAATTGTGCTCATGAGATTTCCTTTTTTTTTTTATGTTAATTGGTTACTTTAGCTGACATTGTCTGCGAGTATAATGGACACCATTCTTCCTAATAGTTCCATGTTGCCAGATGATGTCTACAGACATAATGTAGTCCATTTTAATTA
>JANHGO010000053.1:81208255-81223161 GCA_024606505.1 Aquila spilogaster | reverse complement strand
CCCAATAGCCTTGAATGCACTTATATTATCTTTGCACCAAAGATGTCAGAGATTATACTGGAATTTGAAAGCTTTGAGCTAGAACCTGATTCAAATACTCCAGGGGGAGCATTCTGTCGCTACGACCGGTTGGAAATCTGGGATGGATTCCCTGATGGTAAGAGAAAAATGGACTGTGAAACGCATAACCATTACTCTGTAGTGGGCTGCAGAAGGCATATTCTCATTTTTTTAAATGTCATAGTACAGAGGTCCTTGCTTGATTTATATGAAATGAGTTGAATTAAAAAGAAATGGGGAAAATGTTCTGTAAATTCATTCAGTAAAGCATATCACAGTGTGAATGATTTTTTTATGAAATATGTTTAATTTTGAACAGTTGGCTTGGGTGAAACCTCTGTTTTTAGAGGGAATATGTGATGGACCTCTTACGCTAAAATAAATTAAATATGAAGCCTCATAATCGGTCCCCAAACTTTCACAGCTAACACATTGTGCAAAAATTTCCAACAACTTGCGCAGACTGGACTTCAGGTACTAACCCTCCAGCTTGTGGAGGAACCGGGTTACAGACCAGCTGTCAAAGCAGAGAATTTCTTTGCCAGAGAAAACGTGGTGTCCATACAATTGAAATCATAGTGACTAAATGATTACCCAGGTCAGTAAACAGTCACTGAGTTATTCATTCCAGGTAGCTTTGGTGATTGGGCTCTGGTGTCTCTTCCAGCAGTATAAGCAAATCCAAATGTTTTATCTTAATTTGTTCATTTATAATCTCTGATTAGCTGGGTACATATGTCAGGGTGGGTGTGTTGGGCACCCTTGTGGAGCATACTTCTCTGCCATCTCAGTAATTTTCCACTTAGCTGTTGACCACACTTGACCTTGTGAAAATTCACTAAGTGCATAGCTACATATTAGCTAAGCCTATAGAGCCAGTGAGCCCTCATTTCACCCTCTGCCCAATCTCATATCCCTGTTTTACACTGAGACTGATGAACAAAATAGCTGCATGATTTCTCTATTTTTTTCATATACGGCAACGGGTCCGCAAGATCCAAGTCCCCTCTGGGTAGGGCAGCCATGTACCAGTTCTCCAAGGACCCCAGCTTGATAGGCTGCAGCTCCAGCCTAAAAGGGATGTTCAAGCTGAACACCTAACCTTACAGTGCCCAAATGCCTATACGAATTCTGCAAACAGTTATGTAAAACTGATTGTTTGTGATGCCTTTTTCACTGTTTCTATGTATGGCACAAGCTGATAAAGAGAAGCATCTTGAAGCTGTCCTTTTTCTTCTTAATTTTGTAACTTGTAGCAAAACTCAACGACTGAAGATTTATGTTGTTTGTGTTGGGCACTAATTACAGCTATTTCAGTTTTCCACTGATGTGATAACCCACATTAATAGATATTTTCTTTGCTCTTATGAACAGCAGTGGCAGTTTCTACAAACTGTTAATCCTACATTAATATTTCATTTAAATGAAAACATGTAACTTAAGGAACATATTTTAATAACACATTTAAACTTGCCTTTTTTCCTGGATAAATCCCCAATATAATTTTAATTAAAGCTTTTATTGATGTTGCAGTAAATAGGTATGTGCTTTTTAATGTATATTTGTTTTTTCTTTTTGTTTTATGCTTAATGGGTTTATCATGACTCTTTTCAATACACTCCAATAAATAGTGAAGAAAGAGCCATAACAGTAGCTGAAAGACTATTTAGTATTTGATGCCTCAGTTAGGAAAACAGTATTGTAACACTACAATAATGATGTCTGGAACATTTAATAATAGGTTTATTTGTACATGGGCCAAATCTGTCCAAGCTGAATTCCTGTAGAACTTGCATTCAAACTGACATGTGAAAAGATGATCCAATCCATCAATTTATGTGTAATATTACCCAAAAGAAATGCATTATTGTTAGTGTCAGAGGGTTTCAAAGCGGTAATTTCCTGGTTCAAGAAAGTGACTGAGCCATACTGAAGAGCAATTAACAACAGGCATTATCAGCCTTCCAATTCCCTCACAAACTGTCTAAACCCAAAATGATCCTGACATCCAATAAGAGTGTTTACATGTTTATAAATATTCAACTGAATTTGTAGACTAGAAAGAAATGTTTTCTTAGATACAAACTGTTGGAGGTTGCGGCAGTTGTAGGGAAATGTTTGGTGCATCATTTCACTGTAGGACGATCCTTAGCCAGCAGTCAGTCTCTCTTGGTTAACTTAACACTGCAAAGGCAGAGAGAATGTGATTGCTTCTCTATAAATGCATCACAGGATGAGTCCCTGGGAGGGAGAAGAATTATTTCAACCAAAGAGCAAAGCTGACACAGGAAACCACTGGTATAACCTGGCCATAAACTGAAGATAGATAGAAATTAAAAGTTTCTAGTCATCCAAAAGAAAGTATCCAGATAATCTTGGGGGAAAAAAGAGAAAAAAAAAAAAATTAGAGAAAGGAAGGCAAAATAAATCTAACTTGCATCCACATGGAAGTAGTAAATTTTTGAAAAATATTAGACAGTAGGGTTGCCTTTCATGAAGGGAGGCTCACCCCACCCAGGGTGAGTCTTTCAGCCATTTGTCCATTTCCCTTTAGTCCGTGAAAAAATATTCTAAAGCTACATCTACACTATTAACTAAAACAGGGCCAAGGAATGCTTGTGTGTACTTAATTGCTGGCATACTCCCTCGCACTATTTTAGCCCACGTCGGTTTGCCCTTTCCCAAGCAACTCCTAAGCAGGGTTTGGAGGACAGCGAAAGCCGGAGGTCATTCCCAGCAGGCACATTGGACACAGCCATCCTGCTTCAGAGAGAAGAGCCCTATGGGAGCGAGCTGTGTCACACTGTTAGTCTGGTGCCAGGAACAGTCCCTGACCACTGGCTGCAGGTCCAGAGGCCGGTCCCTGGCCTGCTCTACTTAGTGATATAGACATAGCTGTAAAAAAGGAACCTATTTTGCTTTGTTACACGGCATTGCTGCTCACATGCCCAGTAGTGTTAGAGGTTAAAGCCGCCATTGCACCGCACTCATAAACATGAAGTAGAAGGATTTTTTTAGATGTTTAGAAAAAATGTATATTCTTCAGTTCAAAACCTTTGCTCCACAGCAACACAGCTGTGGTTCACCAGCATGATGGCAGTTCTTTAATAGGACACAGAGAACAGTTCGATGGAAAATAGTTGTGGCCGCAACCAGGGCAGAATTAGATGGACAGCCCCCTGAACATGTTGCCCTCACCCAACTCTGGAAACCAGGCATCAACGTTTGAGTCAGGCACTGTCAGTCCCCCTGTTCTCAGCAGGGAACGGCACCCCACTCTGATCTGTCGCAGACACCTACTTTAGGGTGCAGTTAATGGACCTCTGGAGATTCTTATCTCATTGACTGTACTGGGAGCTATGGATCTCTAACTCAGACGGCAAATTTAGATACCTAAGTTAGAGCAGATGAAACCCAACATAAGTGGAAAATGTTTTCACTGTAGAATTTGATCAGCTACAGTCACTAGAGATCAGCAGGAAATGAATATGCTGTTTTCTACAGTTGTGATTTTTTTGTTTCCTTACTTCCTCAAAAAAGCAAAAAAAGAGAAATGTTCTCTTAAACAAATTTTCACAATGATGTTTAAAAGGATATGTCAAAATCAGTATGCTCCCATTTACATTTTCCTTTTACGTAATTGCCATTTTTTCTGATGGAAAACAATTTTCTGTTAGACAGTTTGCCAGCAACTATAACAGTCATTCACAAAGACGTTAATCGTGAAATGCTCTGTCACAATCACGGAGCCCTCAGCCTACCTGGTTGTCCTTTTAGTGGATTGAATCTGGCAAGTGCTGAGTACCTGTGTCTTGATTCTGCAAAACATGTGCTTATCCTTGAAGCATGTGAGCAGTTAGATTGACTTCAAAAAGAATTCACCAAGGACACTTATGGATCTGAAGTTAAACACTGGTGTAAAAGTGTTTTGCTGGTTCAGGAGGGGAATGGTAGGCATTCAGGAATGCCTCAAACCTGGCATTTTGTTTCTGCATAACTGCATGCCAAGGGCACCCTTTGGTCTCTTTAAAACAAAGCAATAAGTGAAACAAAACCTGTTGGAGAATATTCGGGAACTACAGGTGTACATTACAAATATTGTGCAGAAAATGGACCATGGTTTGAAGGAGATAACAGGTAGAGTTAGAGCAGGAGAGTGAGTAGATCACAGAATAAAAATATGTGATTTTGCATGAATAAACTAGACTCCAAAAATTTCTTTGCCCAAGGCACAAATATACCTCAGCCTGCCTCGGCTGAGAAAAGTCCATTGATGATTTTTAAGAAAAATAGCCCACTCAAAACGAGGACTAGCTTAAGTGATGAATTGCACATATTCATCATGCAGGTCTCTTTGAAGCTCTATAGACTGTCTGCTAGGGGCTCAAAAGTAATTTTAAAAAGTTTACATATGGCTTGAGAACCACAGGCTAAGCATTGCTGCTTCGGTCAATACCACAAGAGCTTCCACTGAATTACAGAGCAAAACAGAATGCTTCAGTCTTTAACATCAGTGCAAATGAAGGTTGCTATTAATCTAAGTGGGTTTCCCCTCTGTTGTGGTTGCTTTCTACACTCTTGTGAGAAACTATTAAGATACAAGAGCATACACAAGCTTAGTGTAGGTTAATAGTGGACTGTGAGGATGGGATTCATTTTTCAGTTCTTTTCTCTTTAGCATCCTAAATTGTGTGCAAATGTTTTGTCAATAGCAATCATACTGCTGTGAAAATACTGTCCACAGCACACCAGCATATTTTTAAAGACCAGCTTTAAAATTCAGTAAAATGGCTAGTTAACATGACATTTCTTTTAATATTTTAGAAGTCTGATATACCATATTTCCTTGCTTGTGTTTTGTTGGGGTTCTTTTAACTGAATTCCAAAAGCTAAGATTTCAACTGGATGGGCAAATGTGTATTTCAAAAAGTCTCAAAATTTCCTGATACGGATAATCTTTGTCCAGAAGGGCAAACACTAGAAAAGAAAAGATTTAATAAGGATGAGGTTTCTATTTAGTCTTAAACCACCAGCCATATTCTATATGTTCCACACTCAGATCTGTAAACCTTCAAACATACATATTAAGAATAATCAAGGATTTATTCAAGTTCTAAAATTAGATTCTGCATTTTGGGAAAAGCTTGCAAAACGGGTTTCTTAGTTGCCCCTCCATCTTTTAACCTGAAAGTTACCCAGGTTTCCTCTATATCATACTATGCCGGTGGAAAGAAGAGCCAAGGTCCCAGAAATAGCTACAGCATGGGCAGTCAAATGAAGTAGCTGGCTCACTGAAATGTCTTGTTCTGTGGGTAATGTAGAAGTGTCCTGCACTGAGGACATTTCCAAGTGACTTATATTTGAAGTCAGCCTTCCTGGAGGATGCTGACAAAGCAACATGATGGTCTACAGGTAGATGTTGCAAAGACCTTTCTGGGCCTAATGACTTTTCAGCACCTGCCGCCCTAAAATTCCCATTTGGAACTGTATATGGTCTATTATGAAAGCCCATCTCAGTTCGTAAGGAAGGGTCAGGAAGATGGTAAAAAAAAAAAGCAGTAGCATCATCTACCTAAGCAGACAGCAGTTATCATCCCCTGAATGATTGCTCAGATGGTGTTCCCCACACAGCATTTATTTGATGTGGTGACACCTGAAACATTTGATAATTTATTGTCGTTCAACAGTTTTCAAGACTTGAATGGAAAAAAGGAGAACTTTATGTTAGCTATTTATGTAAGAAGAATAAGAATATCTATTTCATCGAGCTCTGCTTAGATCAATACCATATTAGCTCAGTAGGCTAAGGTTTACATGTTGTGCAAAAGAATTCAATACCTCTTTGTGTCATATTCTGCAAGTTTTTGGCTCTTGCATCTACATAGCTAGCAAAGGGAACAGTACTGTGACAGCAGGGCCAATCTGTAGAAGGCTGAAATGCAGAATCACTAAATATGTCTTAAAAATTATAAACCAGTGAGTCATGGGGAATCTTAAAGCCTGTCTGCTTTAAACAAAGTTCTCTTCTGTTTGTCATTTCAAAGAGGCTTCCCTACAGGAAATGGGAGGAGGGAGGCTCAGAGTGCCATAACATGGTGGCCTTATCCTCCTTATTTTCTTGCAGTTCAGAGCAGCATCAACAGCTATGATGTTGAAAGCCATCATGGGAAAGAGCAGGATCAGAGCTGTTTGCACATAGAAAATGCAAAAGCAAAAAAAAAAAAAAAACCACCACCAAATCTGCAGCAATTGGAGTGGGGGCATTATTTTGTGGTTTTAAAAAGCCACTAATAGTAACAGTCTAAAACAACTTTCTCACTCCAAATAATAAAACTGTAAAGCTTTAATGTTTTCTAGTATGAGGAAGAATTCAACTCATATCCTCTATAGGGTGTTTCATTCTATCAATACTGCATTGAACAACCCTGGTGGAAAGGGGCTGAACAGGCAGGTATTTTAAATGCCATGGGATTGCCAAGGCAACTGAAGACTAACTATGGCCAGAATATGGATAGAAAAGCACATGCTGGCAGCAAGAGCTATAACATCTGAGCCCCATCTTTCTGGCAACTCTAGGGCCTTACAGAAATGTGTAGCTTACATAATAAAGTTATTCCAAGCTGGAACTGTTTTACTTGCTGGAAAATGCCAATAAATGACTACAAAATTATGTTAGCTAAGGATTTTCTTTGAACTGTGAATAATTAGGATATATAAACACATTCTATTTTAAACTGAAAGTGAAATGGACTTCCTAGAGAAATGACAAGGTGTTAATTTAAGCCTGGAAAGCCAGTGGTGTAAGCATTAGAATGACATCTTATGATTATTTTCATGATTGACTCCATGGATGGGTTTCAGCATTATCTTTTCATATTGTTTGTAAGCACAGACGTACCACTATTCCACAACCTAGGGACCTATCTGTAGGGAATGCTCAAGTGCTAGAAGGCCACATATGTTGGTTGCAAATTGAGTAGCTTAATTAAGGAAAAAGATTATCTCACTGCACAGGAAATCCAGAAAAATATCAGGAATTGGTTTATACATTATTAACACTGAGACAGATCATGTATGTGTGTATGTGTGTGTGTTCTATGACTGGACATATACTTAAGAAATCCTTGCTCTTTTGAAAGGATTAAGATATCCTCTTGAATTCTTTTACAGTATTCTTTAA
Organism: Aquila spilogaster; assembly: GCA_024606505.1. NCBI lineage: Eukaryota > Metazoa > Chordata > Aves > Accipitriformes > Accipitridae > Aquila > Aquila spilogaster. The sequence goes on along the minus strand of JANHGO010000053.1, from coordinate 81,215,921 downwards.
TATCGAGCATATGGGCAAAAGATCTGTGAGGGTGTGCTGAAAGGCTAAATAGGAGGGCATAAAGAGTCATTGGTCATAGTCTCAACATGAGTGCAAAAATGTTTTTCTAAGTTCACTATAAAATTAACAGATTATTTGCAGTATTGAGCTTAAAACCTGGAAGGTGCTGTTTGAACTTCTATTCCCAGAGCATCTTGTAGACTGGGTGGGCAAATCAGGCCATTCAGATGTCCTTGTCAGAAAATAGGTGCTTCAATCACACTTTGGAAAATACTTCTGGTGTTTTGTACATATAATTTTGTGCATTGTTGCCCTCTCTGCACACTTTAAAGGACATTTTTTAAAATCCTGGTTCTTTACATTTTCAGAGGTTTATGAAGTGCTCTCTGGAACATTTTAGAAGTAGGATTACTGGGGTAGGATAAGCAATTTATTGTTCACCGCTAAGTTATTGATGAGATTGTGATTTTGAACTGCTGTAGAGGTTCACTATTTCCTGCTGAGGGACTCTCTTCAGAAGGCTATTGTAGTGGCATCTATTGTTGTAGTAGAACTGGTAGTTTACTATTATATCCTGTCTCTTTGCAGTTGGCCCGCACATAGGGCGTTATTGTGGGCAGAACAACCCAGGACGTGTCCGGTCTTCAACAGGGATCCTTTCAATGGTATTTTACACTGACAGTGCAATAGCAAAAGAGGGATTCTCAGCAAACTACAGCGTGTCGCAGAGCAGTGTATCGGAAGGTCAGTATTTAACTATCCTGCAGAGCTTCTTGGAAAATATTCTCTGTTATGTCTTCTTGCACACCAGGTGTTGCATAAAACTTTAAAGAAACCTTAAATAAATAAGATGGTGGGGAAGGATTGGTTCTGTCTTGCTTTTTTCTTTTTTTTTTTTTTTTTAAAGAACAGCTGCCCTTTGAAAAGCAGTGCAAGAAGGAGAATTCTCCTTACAGTTTTATTCCACATTATTGCCAGGAAGTTTGGGTAATTATTGTGAAAAACTGTGCTGACCAAGGAAACGCAGGAATACAGAGCAATTGAACACTTGCATTAAAACAATGAAACATGAACAATGAATGCACTATCCCAAGCATTCCTTTATTATATGGAATAAGCTTTGATGATCGATTTGTTGAATAAAAAGAACCCATTTAATACATGTGCTCTTGTTAAACCATTTCATAAGCTATCTAAGCTTTGTTCTCTGTCTCGTATTTTTTTCCCAGTTGCCTCATTTTCATGCTTACCCTTTGGACGGAGAATGAAATGAAGTGAGGGAGATGCAGGAAAATAACAGGCTGTGTTACACCATGTCCTTGCAGATTTCCTTGCTTTCCTCAATGATAAAACACACACTTTAAATCATACTCTCTCTCCTTTCCTCAAGTTACTGAGTTTTGAGCAGATTTATCCAGATTTGATGTACTTGTTTAGAAGGAACAAAAGAAAAATGAGTAAACTGAAATTATCTCCACTGCTCCCCACCTCTCTTCCTACCCTTGCCTCTTTAATAGCTTTCTTGTACATGCATAACCAGTAAGAGGGAATGGCACATACCCAGCCTCTGTGGATGGGAAGCACTCTCCTCTGTCTCTGTCAGACTGTATCTCCAGCTAGTTTGGCTTTTCCTTATGTAGGTGCTGTTCCTACCCCATCATTAGCTAGCACAGGCAACTTGGGTCCCCATGTTCATCTCCTCCACAGTCATCTTTACCTGGGCTGTAGAGGCATCATCACACTGGGGCCAGAATTAATATCTGCTGTGCTGGGATGTCTTCAGCTCTTTTAAACACAGGACAACAGAACAGGAGAAGTTAGTGTGTGTGAAAACCCTTTTGGATGATAAGAGGAAACATTTTCTATGATTCAGGCCTAGACAGAGGAGTGATTCTTCTCGTTTAATTTCCGCCACCCTTGCTCTTTGTGTTTTCAATACAGAGAGGGTCACCTCCAGAAGACAACTCAGCCTCCATATCTCAGCCATGTAAGATGCCCCCAGGAGGTACTTGTCAGTCTCAGCAGACCACAGGGAAAGCCTGCATGTCTAGATCAAACTAGACACCTACTTTTTAGATATTTTAATATGACTCCCACCTACCATGTCTTGCATTCTTTGTAGTGGCTTAGGGCTCTCCTTCTGATTCCAAGCAGAAGTTAATTTACTTTGAGTCCTACCCTAATGTAGTTCAGCTTCAATACTTCACCCAAGGCCCCTAATAAGTTGAAGCAGCACAGAAATGGGGGAAAGGGTGGTACGCCGCGGGAAATGCAGTTTGGCAGCAAGTTTGATAATTCAGTTATGGGCACCTTAACTACAACTCCTGTGAGGTACTGTGAGAGCATTTCTGAATAGAAGTTTCTGGATCCCAGATAAAAGATTTAAACTTTTTTTTTTCAGAATATTTTAATTTTCATTGAAAAATCAGAACTTTGCTTATTAAAAGCTCAGGACCCACCCCTCTGTTAGAGATACGTCAGCTCCAGAGAAGGTATGATAAAAAGGAGTGTGTACTCATATGTCAGGGCCTCCACTTCACACACTGGTATTTTAATTTAAACTGATAATGAAGGAATGAATTATATTTATATACTATGAAGTCCCTGCACAGAACCATAAGCACATGTTATTTTCTCCTGCCCTTGCAACGGGGTTGGTAAACTTCTGACAGGGGGATGCATGAGCATCTGGGTGTGAGGATCCGTCTAAAGCCACCGGCCTCTCTTGCTTCAGTGGGGGTTGGAGCCTTTATTTTTGAAGAGTGAAGGAAGAATTTAGTCTCCATGCCCTATCATGCTTTGAACTCAATATAGTGACTAGGGCGTCAACTGATTCTAAATTACCTAGGTAATTTTTGTGTCAACAAAAAGAGATTGAATGGAGATGATCAACTCATTTAAAATACAGCACATTATGGAATAGGTCGTAATTCCCTTAGGTCAATAATCTTCTGGCCTGGATTCAAATTTTGTCTATCTGTTTCTTTCCAGTGTCCAGGATGCAAAGAGGATGCCTAGAATTTTAATAATATTTTTAAAACATTTCATACTTTTTGTACCGGAGTAAATAGTTTTAAAATAAAATTATTTTATACAGTCATCTGGTTTGTCTTTCCTGGCTTTGTGCATAATTATGAGTTGAACATACGTTGTTTTATATTATGAATCCACAGAAGTGCCTGTGCTACCCTAGAAAAGAGAATTCTATTGTCCTATATTGAAATGGCTACAATGCTGGGCTAAAAATATTTGTATAGCATTATTATTGCAGGAATTGCCATGGCAACTCAAATGACAGTATTAAGAATGACACCATAAGCCCAGTACTGCCTCACTTAAAGTTGCTAAAGAATTCAAAGTCACATAAAAATAAATTCTTTAGATATTCATATTCAAAGCAGGAAAACGTTCTTATTATTCAAAGTCTAAATCAAAAAGCTGACCATAATAATGATGGTAATTTATTTTTCTTCAGATTTCCAGTGCATGGAACCACTGGGCATGGAGTCAGGAGAAATTCACTCTGATCAAATCACTGTCTCCTCCCAGTACAGTGCTATCTGGTCTTCAGAAAGGTCCCGGCTAAATTACCCTGAGAATGGATGGACCCCAGGGGAAGATTCTATCAGAGAATGGATACAGGTAAAAAGATAATGTTTTAAAGATATTATTAATAATACTCTGTGGAGTTTATTGAATGTGGAGAATGCAAAAGAAAGAAAAAAAATAACACAGTAAAGTACTTCTACATAATCTACGAATCATTGCTAGTGAATAGCTCGCATTCCCTATTAGACACACAAAAAAAAGACTGACTCCCAAAGGTATAAAAAAAGAAAAGGTCAGGAAGATTAATTCTTCTGCTTCCCACGTCTATTGTTTTTTCAGTCTTCTGGGCACAAATAACAGAGATTTTGGTTTAGTGGAAAAGTCAATATTAGTTTAACATGCACTTAAAGTGGAATGTCCCAGTAACTGAGCATGTGCTATGTCTCTAGCTGATTACAGTTAAGCATTAATACAGCATGGTGTTTTCATGCACTCAGATTTCACCTCAGAAGACCTATGTCCATTCTAGAATAAGTCACACATGAAATAAGTTCAGTGGTCTCTGTCTAGTGGCTATTCTTCCACGTCCTTAAACACAACATTCATTAGCAAGATTGGCTGCCTCAGCTTTGCTCTGTTAATACAGGAGAAATCGCGCAAACATTTGTTGCCACAAAGAGACTGCTTGAGGTCAGTCAGTCTACTTGGGCTTGGTGCTTGCTATTTGTTATCGGGTCCATAGCTTAATGGTGCATGTTTCCTGAGCAGGTTATAATTATTCATATGAATTCCTGTATACAAATAACTTATACTAGCAGGCAAGTATTAATACTGCTAGGTGAAAAAACCACTGATTTATCTTAATTGATGGTTGACTTACACTTCTTAGTTGTAACCTAGATTCTATTTCTGTTGGCAAAAGCTAAGAGAAAGGCTTGTGCATATTAGATCAATATTACTTCCACATATTAGATCAATATTACTAATATTGAAAACTTGTTCATATATTTGAAAGATTCCTCCTGCTTCTGTTGTTTTCTATAGGAAATTACTAACTGACATATAAAAACAATGCCGCCTTAGCCGTGCATACGAATGTTCACATTGGTGTTTCCTGTGAGGTTTGCTGCCTGCAAGAAAGCTTAAAAATATGTTGAGTAGCAGTTAGTGAAGGGAAGAAAGAGGGGGAAATCTTTCATTTCTGATCCTTGGCACACAATGGGACTCTCAGGTGTCCTGCTTAGGGGCCCCTACACATCCTGAGCTCTTGGAAACTTGGTAATCATGTATGATGGACCTAACCGGACTTCAGAGCGGCAAAAAAAATCTGTTGATCCTTTTTCCTTATTTAGGAATAAATGCTAAAATCTCCCCAGCCTTATCTAAGTGCAAGGCTTGTTATTAATCATTGCCACTTGCAATCCATGGAATGCACATGGAAAAGGGGTGGAATGCATCAGAATCAAATTCCATGTGTTTCATCTGGTCAGAGGGCTGCCACTTTTTCTTTATTTCCTTCTTTTCTGTTGTCACTTACGCATTTATGACTGGATAATCAAAACAAGAGAGCTAGTCAAATCTCATTCATGTGTTGTGTGTGCTTATTAACTTTATTAAGTTATGATGACTACGTACATATATAGAGCGAGCTTAATCCTTTCACTTAGAACTAGATCTTTCTGAGAAAAAGTTTCAAAGGACTTTTTTTAACCATTAACTTTCTTAATAATAAACACATAACAGAATCCAAGCTACTCCGGGGTTTATGCTTAAAACAGCTCAGAGTACTTCAGGCCTCCTGCCCATGAATTTCTCAGCCTCCTTTGCCTTCTGCCATAAACCACTGAGCATAATTTTTAGCATCTTTACACTGCCTCCAGCTACCACATCAGCCAAGAAGTTGGTGGTTATTTGGATGCTGTACTGCTCACGCTCATGCCACAGCTCTCACCTACTTCACCCAGCCCCCGGTTTGGAACCATTTCCCTGAGCAGTCTTGGCCTGGTGTATCTCCTCCACTGCCCAGGGCCCCTGTGGAGGCACTGCACCCCCAAGGCAGACTTCATGACAGAGCAACTAGGCTGTAGCAGCCTTCGCTGCAGAGCTGGGTCTTGTTTGCAAGACTGAGCCTGCAAAGTCTTGCTTGAAGATTCATTGCATTCAATAGGTGTGCTTAACACGTGTCGCAGAGGAGCTGTTAATCATTTCTACCACTCAACCTACGTAGCAGAAGCAACCAAGCTAGGCTGGAGATTGAGTATGCCATCCCCTGGCTTTTCACAACGTACAACGGTTTAAACTCTTCTTTGGTTCCATTTGTATCAGGAGGATATTAATTCTTATACTTATTTATTATGGTTTAATTCAATACTAACAGTGTTAATTCAGACTTCCAAATGTGTTCTAAATGCTTTCCTGTTAAACTTAGTTGACAATCTTGAGATGGGTGCTAAGCACTTCAGACCATCAGGCACTTCAATAGCAGGGTCCTTGCACATGTGAACTGCCATCTTCTACAAAGGCTTGATGCCACTGGCAGTAAGCACATGTTGCAAGTTTGTATCTGGATAAAATATTGAAATCCCATGTTTCCTCTGTACAAATATCCTCAGGAACAGATGTTCATCTCCATAAGAGTTTACAGGCAAACAACCAAGGACATGCAACTAATAAAATACTCTGAAATTACCCGCTGAAAAAAAATCATAATATTTTATAAAAGGAGGAGGACATTGTATTTGAAGGACTGAGGTCACTTTGTTCTGTTTTGTTTTGTATGCTATTGTAAACTAGTCACGTGAAGTATTTGCTTTTGAGCGGTACAGTGTAAATGGATTTTTGTTGTACAGTGCAAGAACTCTAGAAAATATTCAACAGCAAAAAACAGTCTGAAGGATACAGCAATGCTGAACTTGGAACTTTCAAAGTGAAAATTTCTGCCTACGTGCCCTTGTTTGAGAGACAAAGATTTTGTGTATATCAGTATTCATTAATCTTTTCACAGTTGCAGGTTTCCATACCTGCACACACACTGCAGCTGGTTAAGTAGTGATGTCTGCCTTCAAACTGTTAATATGCATATGCAACTACATCATATATGTGAGATATGTACAATCATACATGGGCAAAGCAGCTTGAAAATTCAGCTCCAAATACTAATTTCCTTAGTGTATCATTTTTTTATATAGGGGAAATATTATAGTTCTCCTTTCCTTTCCTTTTACCCCTCCTTTCAAGGTTAATGTTTTTGCTAAAACAAAAGAAACAGAAAACCTCAGTTAAGTATCAGCAAAGGGAGATTGGTATCTATAGAGGACGTCTAGAGGGCATGCGATATGATTGTCTCCACTGAGGTGTTGACGTCTTTCGGACCATTTCGCTGAAAAGAATTAAGAAAATAGTGTTGGCTTGTTGTTAGTAATGGATTTGCATGAATTCCATCTGTGGATGTGGAACCCATTCTTTGGTGAAAAAACTAGATTGCTCCTTTGTGGCTCAGAAGGTACTAACTCCTGAGTTCATCTGAATGCCACCTGCTCGCCGGGCTCTGCTAAGTGAAAGTTGCCTGTCCGTTCCTTTCCTTAATTGTTTGGAAATAAATGTCGAAGCTTAGATTCAAAATATCCATAGCATAGTCACACCATAAGTCTGCACAGTACTATCTCCATTTTATTTTTACCCTCAAACACACTTCTGAAAATTGCTCAACTAGCTTGAGATTTTGGAGTGACTCTATAACCAGAAACAGAGTCACTCCAGATTGAATTTCTTTTTTAAAAACACATTAATAAAGTCTGTGGATTTTCTAATATGAATGGAATAAAGATATGCATGAGACAAGACCTGCCAAAAATAAGCATGAAGTTAGTTTATTGTCATATGGGATGTTATTAGCTCCTCAACCTTAAGCTCAGCCTACTTGTTTATTACACTTACATTTCACACACTCGATTCCCCTTCAGTGTGAAATAGCATAATTTAAAATAAAAAATAAAAACAGGCCTTTAATCTAATCAAGAGCAGGGAACTGCCATTGCAACGTAAGTCATTGTCCCTCATTAACGTATCCTTTCACAGGAAAAATAGTATAGTGTTTCCATTTCTGTAATCTGAACAA
>JANHGO010000053.1:81185532-81196625 GCA_024606505.1 Aquila spilogaster | reverse complement strand
CATTAACTTTCAGATTGCAACAATCTAACATCTGAGACTCTCCAGTTACTTTAAATCACTTGATTGTTTTTGTAAGGTGGTGCGGGGATTTTTTCTTTTTTAAGACTGATTTTTTTTATCACGACAAAACAAGATGTTGCAGTATTTCACCCCTAAAGACAAGGGCTAAAATGTTACATATAGACTTTAACAGCCTTAAAAACTGGGGCAGGGGCTTTGCCCTGAAAGCTAGTTCTATCTGTCACACACAAGGCTGCTATTCTTGTGTTGGAAGACTTCAAAATGCCTTGCATATGACATGGGCATTGAGACAGCAGCCAGTCTGTCCTCAATAGCACTTCCTTCAGCCTTTTGAGAGAATGCAGAGCATGTTGATTTAACGGCTCCAGCGCCTTTGGATATATGACATACATCCAGGAAAAAGGATGCCTGTGGGACACAGGGGACGTATATTCTGCATCCTGCGTACTCTGGAAATAATGAAAAAGCCTGAGACATTCATGGGACATTCACTTGAGAAGGGTTAATTCAACCTATTATTATCCTGCTAAAGTCTGGACAACTGAAGTTTAGGGGAATAAATTACTCTGATTAATATTTTGTCAACAGTGTCATTTTATATTGAAATTAAATGGTTTGCTTTAGGAAACAAAGAGAAGGTTCTAGCTGCAGAGAAAGAGGGTGATGAATTTGATTTTAATTGATTTGTTGTTATGGCTAAAGAAATGGCAGGTGTTTCAAAGCTGTGGTCACCAACCTGGCTGTGAGAAAGTTTTGTGCCTAGTTTCAGCTATTTGGTGGCTGGACTTGTGCACTGGGACAAAGGGAGTTTTTTGCCAGCAGAACCGACTTGAGTAGTCACACTCTTGCACCCCACATCATCCTCCCAGCTATGCCGATACATCTTCTGTGATGCCACATGATGAACTAGATGAGGAAATAGATCTGGATGACAAATAACTAACTGGGGGAGGGGAAGGTTAACCTAAATCACCTGTCCATTTGGTCGCAATGTAACTTCATGAGAGAAGGAGAGAGAAGGCCTCTAACACACATTCATGTGCACACCATAGCATCCATTTCTCCAGCAAGTTCAAAATGCCATTATTTTCTAATGATTAAAGTTCACTACATTTGACAGTTGGAACAGAATTATTACACTTGTGCTAATGCTTCTTTCTGTTTTCTTCAAATACATCATATGGTACAAGCAACTCATTTGCCTTTTTCCCAACACAGTCACACAGTGATTCATAATTATCCTGTGACTAATACACTATGGGATTCTTTTCTCCTCTTCTGTTTGCAAGTGCTCCTGGGTTTTAGCAGAATTCTTGTTATCATTCCCTAAGTGCATTACTTTGATATTGTACTATTAAATTTCATCCCATTTCTAATACTGCAGTCCTCAGGGTCATTCAGTTCTCACTGCATGACTCTCCTCTGTATTGACAATGCCTTGCAGCTTTGTGTCCTTAGTGAATTTCATTAGCGTCTATGCAAGGTAGTTAATGAAAGTATTAAGTAAGATTGTTCACCAGACTGATCCTTGAGGAACTTCTCTAGTAACTTCTCTGCAGTCTGGTGGTCCCCACTCACAATGATGGGGTCTCTGGTTCCTCTCCCACAGAGGAAAGGTAATTCTCTGGCATGTGGATAGCCCTCCTGGCTCATTAGGCAAATGTTCCCATGTCCTGTGATGACACTGTTTACAAAAGAGGAGATTAGGGCTATGTTATTATCAAAAATATGTTGCAATTTCCTTTATATAAAATCCTTATTATTTTTATAAAACGTGGGGAGGGTCAGAGGGGGTGTCACTTCTGCAGTGTTGTTGTGCCCTAAACTGATCGTCCTGACGTCCCAATTCATTCTTTACCACAGGTAGATCTAGGCCTTCTCCGCTTTGTTTCTGGAATTGGGACCCAAGGAGCCATTTCAAAAGAAACAAAGAAAGAATATTATCTGAAAACATACCGCGTAGATGTCAGCTCCAATGGAGAGGACTGGATTACACTGAAGGAGGGAAACAAGCCTGTTGTAAGTCTTTTCTCTTTTACAACTCTTCGGCCAAGAAATAGGCTGTTGAATTGTTTAGTTACTATCAGTTGTTAAAAAAACAGGAATAAGGTATCACAGGTTTAATCAGGTTGATCAGGGTTAGCAATATCCTAAATCCAAAAGATAGCTATTGTCTCAGTAGTAACGGGCCACAGAAATTGTTTAACTAAAGCCTAGAGCAGCTGAAAAGGGTGCAAAGTGCTGCCCTGTCTGTTGTGCCCACCATAATTTGAGTGGTTTGGGTCTTTTCCCTGGAATGTGCTGCTGTTTCCCAGTTTACCAGAGATTTTCTATGTGACCTTGAGAAAAACATTATGGGGAACCTTTTAAAAAATATGTAGGTCCCTTATCTGCAGTGAAGCTCTGGTTATGCAGTGTGTCAGCGCCTCAGCTCCCCATGCATAGCCATGCTGTCTTGCAGGAGTGCTAGCAAGTCATTAGTGGTTTGTTAGACTTCCAAGCATCTCAGTGATGGGGGTCATGCAGACAGATAATTAGGCACATCTTTCCATCCTTATAGATTTTTATCACCTTTCCATTTATCAGCAGATTTGCTCTCTGTGACCTCCCAATGAAACAGCTTTAGACACTCGTAAGAAAAATCTTCATTATCCGCTACCATGAGCATAAAGCTCGTTACTGAGAAGTCAATTCTGTTCCAACTCTCACATGAATAGTCCCAGTGAGGCTGTGCCTCCCTTCCCACCTCGCTCAGGATGTGCCTGGGAGCAGCATCCCCAGAGGCTGCCAGAGGCTGCCAGGGGCTGACGCAACTGGAAAGGTTCTGTGGTACCTCTCTTACAAAATAGCTTTTGTGTGACCCATCTGTGAAGACCCAGAAGAGCTCTGTAATATTAAACTCTGTCTGCGTAGCCATACCTAGCTCTAAATATTTGGTTACTCGTTTGTCCCTAATTCATCTGTAAGTGCTATGCCAAGTCCACTACATTTATCTAATCAAAATGGTAGCAGTGTTTAACACCTACATCTTTCTTCTTTGAAGGACTTTGTAAAACAACAAAAAATGAATCCAGAAAGCTTCTCTTTGACAGGTATTATCCTGGTTTTACAGAGAAGGAGCTTTAGAAGGTCAAATGCCACAATGTGGGCACTGTATAATGATGTATAAAGGTACAATAACTGACTTGCCCAAAGTCACAAGAGGAGCCAACGCTGTGGCTGGTATGACACACTGGCTCTGGTTCCTGTAATCTGAACAAATGCCTCTTTCAAAATCAGACCATGCCTGATTTTTCATTACCAGATTCAATTTGTACACTCTCCACAAGTGTATTTTACATGAGTTTCTCTTGTACATGCTGTCCTTAATTAGTGAGAACACTTCCTAAACCTGTGTTATTTGTTCAAAGGATTTATAAAAAAAATCGAGTTTCTAAAATGGCAACATTTTGCTGTTGATCAGGACAAGAAAAAACTATGCAGCAGTCTCCCTCTGATACCTTTATTCAAATGAAAAGTTAAGGAGACTTGGCCACTGAAGGAACAACAAAAGCAGGCAGCTGCAGATCTCAAGGCAGCCTCACACAAGTGTTGCACTAACCACGTATAAGGAGCTGTGTACTTTTGAGAAAAGACTAATTTTCTCTGTCAGATGCAGACCTTCAGAAAACCACAGCAGGTCCTCCCAGAGAAAAAAGTTGCTGAAAAGAAACGTAGCTCCATTTAAAATCTCTTGCCAGATATGAAACTCCTATATTAAATTACTTGAGACGTAACTGAGCCTGATGAGTTGACAGCTGTGCGCTGCTGGCCTCCACTCCAAATTAGTACAGTTATTGCAAGTAACAAACAGGAAAGTAGACAGTGTGTGTAAGAAATGGGAGAATCTCCCGTAAAAGGACAGGGGTTTGTATCCATGGAAAACAACAGGAAACTGGTCCCCTCTACGTGAGGAAGAAGCAGGAAGCTGAATCACCTTCTTCGGACTAGAACATTGCAAGGTTTCGCCTCTGCTAGGAAGGAGCGCATCTGCAGGATCCTCAACATGAAAGCACAGCACAATCCTGTCCCTTCTTGTGGAAGTCTCATTGTTCATCTAATTTCACTGTTAGCCTCAGGGGACGCAGAGAAAATCTTAGAGCCTGCTATATAGATTTTAAATAGACTTCCATCTCAGTATGCAAGGAGAGAGAAAGTCTGAGTACTTGTTAACAAGGATTTAAAAACGGAAGGTTAACAAAGCAAGGTTTGCACGATACACTTTGCAAAACTCTTAAGCCCAAGGAGAGCAAAATAATACATGTTTTTATCCTGACTCCATATAGGATTTTTATATGGCCTAACTGAAATCCAAACTTTTAATTTGGGCCTGAGGTTCTGTAGCTTTCTGCATCATTCTACAAGTGTACGAGGAATAAAACTGCCCTAATGGGGCATTGAGGGATTCTTCCAGGACACGGCAGCCCTTGGGTGACAAAGACCAGTGTATATCATTCCTACATATAGATCTGGGCATTAGGAACACCTCAAAACAGGCAGGGAGCAGACAGACTCTTGTTGCAGTCAGGTGAGCTCCTGCTCTCACGATGGCCCTGAGCTCCCCTGGTCTGCTCTGCAGTGTTATGGTGTGTCATGGGACTCTGCAGGTGACAAGTATTTTTTAGTAGCATTGAACACCTTACATCTTATTTTTTCCTCCCCAAAGAAAGCTTATCTGTGTGCAAAAATTGTCTTAGGAGTTTAATGAAATAGTTCCCCATGCAAGTCTTTTGTCTCATCCCCACCCTGCAAAATAACCCTAGTTAGACCTTGTATCGTAACTATCTGTAAAACACAGAATTATAAACACCATTTCAGAGAAAGCCTAACAAATATATACTTTTTCTTTCCACACAAAGGTGTTTCAAGGGAATAGCAATCCCACTGAGGTTGTTTACAGACCTTTTGCCAAACCAGTTTTAACACGGTTTGTGCGAATTAGACCTGTGTCTTGGGAAAATGGAGTATCACTGAGATTTGAAGTTTATGGCTGCAAGATAACAGGTAGGTCCTGGGAAGGATCTTAAAACCAAGGGAATTTATTGTGCCTATGCTGTAGGTTTTATTTTTATAAGTGAAATGCATCTTCACTATTTCCACTGTGGTCTGACTGTAGAAATGTAAAAAAAAAAAAAAAAAAGAGAGAGAAAAGAAAAGAAAAGAAAAGAAAACACAACCACCCAAACATCCAGTGTTATCTGAATGTTGTTCTGGCACTATCTTTCAGGTGCTCAGCTTTAAGAAGTAAAAAAAATATCAAGGTTTAATCACTTTTCTTGCAATTATTTTACAGGACCATGCAAATTCCCATCTTGTTTTACCTTCATAACCCTCCAGTCCCTCTCTTTCACACCTGCCATTTGTAGGTTGTTCTCAGCAGGTTTCCCAAGGAACAAACATACATAACTAGGTTCAAAAGCATTGCAAGGTACAAACACTTAGATCTGAAGCCTATTCAAGCAACTAGACATATATAGTCAGGTTCCTGCTAGTGATCAGCATTGGAATGGAACTCCTTTACATCACACAGTTAACTACCAAAATAACTGCCCAAAGTACTTTCTGAAGTAACAGCAAAAGGCATTCATTATCATCAAAATACTATCTTGGGGGAAAAAAAAGAAAAAAAAAAAAAGCAGGCACAAACAGGAAATTTTTTAGAAGTCTTTTTTTTCTAGTTTTAGGATTTCTATAACTCCTGCAAAACGGAGGCATTTTTATATGTAAAAATACAAGTTATAGATTAAAGAAAATATTAATGATTTAATATTTTTTACAAAGCTGATTATTCTAAAAAATATCTAGCGTCATTTTATAGCACTTAATACATTGGCACTGATTTTTAATAGTTCTAGGGATATTTTTTTTTCCCCTTAAGGTGTTTCTTCACTCTTGAAAATGTTTCTTAGGACTGGTTTCCATAGAGAAGAAAAATAAGTTTACTGATTACTATACTATAGAATTCCAGGTCATTCTATGAAATCTTTTCAGATTAGATGAAGGTAATATCAGCAGAACTGTTGTTACATTTTATATTGGAAATCTTCATTCCTTGTTAGCAGCTTTTCCTACTTCTAACTTATATTTATCTGGGACCATGAAAGAAGCAACTATTTAGCTTCTGTGTCATTTGAAAAAGCCTGAGAGACCAAAGAAATACAATAAGAAAATCTCAAGTATAGCAATAAATTAAATTTTATAGACTGTATAAGAGATTTCCCTTTCCAGTGTCACCAAAATTAAGTAATCTGCAACCAGGTTCTGGCTGATTTTGGAATTTTTCTCTAGGGAAATATTCACAAATTCAGATGTGACCCTGCACTCTTTTGCTTTAGCAAGAAGAATAGAAAACAAGAATAGAATAGGATTTTCTGATCCTTTTGGTTCCCATCAAGCCAGAAACACTTGTGGTATTTTAGTACTTCCTGCCAAAACTAGGATGTGCAAGCTTGAACAAATGAAAATTATATACAAATCGGAATATATTATTTTGGATATAAGAAAGAAATAAGTAATTGCTTATGATAGTTGAATTGACTGATGTGTCCTGTTTCTGTTTTGGTGCTTGTGCAGATTAACTATTTAATTTATTTGTTTTTTCCTCTGTAGATTATCCTTGCTCTGGGATGCTGGGTATGGTGTCTGGGCTCATTCCTGACTCTCAGATTACTGCATCTACTCAAGTTGATCGAAACTGGATTCCAGAAAATGCTCGCCTCATAACAAGCCGTTCAGGTTGGGCGCTGCCACCAACTACTCATCCATATACAAACGAATGGCTTCAAATAGACCTTGGTGAAGAAAAAAAAGTGAGGGGCATAATTGTCCAAGGAGGCAAGCACCGAGAAAACAAAGTATTCATGAAAAAATTCAAAATTGGCTACAGCAACAATGGATCGGATTGGAAAATGATCATGGATTCCAGCAAGAAAAAGATAAAGGTAAGGAGGAAAGCTCTGCACTAAAAAAAAAGTTTGCATTAAATTTCTACACATCTATCTCTGACCTTAGAAAAGGCATACGATTGGGATGAAGCCAAGCAGGACTCCTAGGGCAGCAGCCTGGAAGGGATGCTGTGGGAACCGTCCCATGCCTGAGGGCAGGAGCTGGCCTTAGGACATTCACCTCTCCCTGTGCCAAAGGTTTTGTTTATTCAACAGCTAGTTCAGACTTGGTTTCTGACAAAGGTGGTGTGCCTCTGTGGTGCCTAGGTTACTGCAAAATCCCATGCAATGGTAGTATGCAACACTGCCAAAAAAGTAGAGTTTCCTCTGCAGTTTTTCCACTGACAGTGAACGAACCTATCTGAGACACTGAATTACTTTTCTTGTGCTTCTTTTTTGTCTGAGCTGTACATTGAGAATGGTGTTATTTAACTCAAAGGGGTACCTGTTGGATTTCTGAACTGCCTGTAGACTGCTTTGAGAGCTTCACAGGCTCTCTGTAATGGTCTCATCCAAGTTGCTCCGAAATAAAGTGATGGAGTTATTGACGTGTTATCCCATCCCAAGTGAAAAGTACTACTGTACTGTCACAAGTGAAGCATCTTGGAGGTTGCTTGGGAAGAAAGGGCAGCTGGTTCATAGGTTCAAGCAGAAACTGCAAGACATTTACAGAGGAGGGCCAAATGAATTTCTGGGTTAGATGCCAAGGAAAAGAAGATGAGTGTGGCCCAGAAAAGTTTCTGGGAATGTACCTATGTTGGTTTGTCTTTGAATGTATGCTTTTCAGGACATAAATTGCACTGAGTGTTTAGCTTATTTACCCCAAATCCCATTTGTTAAGTCTTCCATCTCATTTTGCTATCATTGCTCACAAAGTGCATTTTTGCCTCAAAAGGCACAACCCTTTTTTAGTCCTCCTACCCTGTTCCTTGAGGAAACCAGCGGGCATGCAGTCCTGTTCACAAACTGGTGCTGCCGTACTGCGATGATCAGGGAATCATATACCAAAATGTGCCCTCAAAAGGCAAATCGGCATGGTGCTTGGCAGATGGGAATCCTCCGGGCTGCTCCATATCTCATCTGCCTTAGTCTGAAAATTAGATGTAAAAGCTGTTTTGCTATATAGACTCATCCATTGGACAAACCTGTGTTTCCTTAAAGGAAAAGCTGAGTGGGCCCATGGATGTAGCTTTTCCAGGCACATTTGGTAAATATTGGACTTCATTCTCTCCTGTTTTAATCTCACTGAATATGTCTGCATTTTCTCACTTCTCATCACTTTTCATCATTTGTTTTGGGGATTAAAACTAAATGAATTCAGCCTTTGCAGTCAGCTCCTTTCTCTTGTTACCATGAGTTTTGACTTCATCATAAAGTGTGAAGAGAGTGTAAATCAACAATGGGATCTAACCATTTTCTTTCTAAAATAGATGTTGTTTTGACATGTACTTCTACACTGTGGCTCAACGAGGGAAAAAAATAATGCCATATGCTTTCAAAGCAGTGTGCCGTCTGCTGCATGGCTTTCTGTTTTCTAATACAAGCACTTGCCATCATTGTCAGAAGTTAGCAGTTTGACAAGAAAACTAGTGTGCTAACTAATGCATTGAGCCCATCCTCAGCTTTCATCACTACCAGAAATTAACTTTCAAGATTAATGGAATGGAGAGGGCTGGAATTCAAATCTCTTGTGGCATAATTATAATTCTTCCCCAAAATTCAAGACATTTAATAAACTTTCTTCCGCAGAACAAGTTTTCTTTAAAGAGAATCAGATAAATCCCATGATTTGGGAGTCTGAGGGATTTGAAATGTTAATACTGGAATGTAGTATTTTTAAATTTAAGTGGAGCTGGATGGGGCAGCATGCTATAATGAGTCACAGCAGGAATGTGGATTAGAAACAGCCCTGTTATATGAAATGAAACACATCGTTTCACTTGGTTAAAGTCTTGACTTTCAATAAACAAACAACTGCATTTTAGGAAAAGAAAGAGCAGTGACAAGCTAAACATAACAGAATATGTCCAAAGGATGAAACATCACCTTTTTTCTCAACATGATCTTGTCATCCATGCCTGCAGCTCCTTTCACTAGAACTACCATAACTCCTTCCTCTTTGGCTGACCCAATTTCTGCTATTTTTGAATGTGCAGAATATTTCCCCCTTCAGCTTAGCTCAAGCACTCAAAGGAGTGAACATCACAAATCCTCAAACGACTACACAGAACCCCATTTTCATTTCAAGATCCAATTTGTATTTCTTGTCCATAGTCTTACTCAAGCTTACTCCATGAAGTCACCTTTCTCTTTCATACTTCTTTCCTCCTTCCACTTTTTTCAGTATTTTTATGCCTCCTTTCATCATTTCTGGTACAAGAAACTTGTGAATATCCTGCCATTTGGAACCACCTTTTTAAATTTTTCTGCAACCTTTATTTTGATTTTAAAAGATATTAGGAAGAATTTTTTTCTCTCACCAGTTTAGCTTTTCTTTTGTTTAGCTATTATTTATTATACTTATCTTTGTAATGAAGTAAAGCAATTTGTGACATAGCCTCTATAAAAGACACTCACAAAGTGAAGTTTTACTGTATACTCCTCTCTCCTCCCCCACAAAGAATATCAGTACGTGTTTTAAATGAACAGTCAAAAATTGAATCACCGGCAGCTCTGCACTACAAAGGACAATGATTCAATATAATTCTAGATGCCTATTGAATTCTAATGTCTATGTGTCAGTACTCCAGTACTGATGCCTTTTATAAAACTGTTTTCATTACTGTATGTTGCTATTAAGACTACTATTAAAAAGGAGGCAAGGATTCCTCAGATACATGTGTCTGTCTACTTTTTACACATAAAATGGCATTCATTCTTTCTCATATGGTAGGTAGCTTTTTCTGATCATTTGCACTATATTGCTATTCAAATATAATAATATGTAATTCCATGTTAATTAGATCTGACAGGCCATCTACATGTGAATTCTTGACAACTGTCTTCCAAGCACTGGCAGAACACCAGGTCAACGAGTGCCCCTTGAAGCCACCTTGGAGGTACAATCTTCCCTAGGAAGCAGGAGCAGAAGCATTAATGTCAAAATTATTTTTAATTCTTTTTTTTTATTTAGTTGATCATAGTCTCCCATCATCATTGGCTTTTGCGACTGGCACTCTAACCAATGGCCAGAAGGGGTTGTGGACCATTGGTTCATAATACAAAGGTGTACAGTAAAAACAAGCAAGGTTTTTAGGACCACACTGAAAATATAAGCAGCAATCACATTTACCTATGGTTGTTTTGTGCCTTGGGAAATACAGCCAGCTTTTCCTATGGCCCGTGTTTCCTCTGCCCCAGATCAATAGGAGCAGTTCATTGCAGGTTGGGTTTTGTTCTCATCCAAAATGAAGGGCCTCTGGTGGTTTCTTCCTGAAGAAGGCTTCAGGCTTCACAACTATGAGTTGGAAGTATCTTATAACAGCACTTCTAATCCCAAATATGAACTCTAGTTCAAAGAGATGTTTTTTAATGTTTCACCATTTAACTAACCCATAGAGAAGTTGAAAATGCTTTACTTTTACTTCATTGCTATATACATTCTTTACCATAAAATAGGGTAAAAATAACTCACTTTGCCTACCTTGGGTTATAAACTCTTCATGGCAAGGACTGTTTCTTTGTACAGTTAATTCATTCTAAGGACCAATCATCTCCATGGAGGCACCTGAGGTGTTGCTATAAGTACAAATTATAACTTCTTTTGCAAAAGATCACTGACAAGAGGAGCCAAAGCTATCAAACAAATGCCATTGAGAGCGGCATTATGGCTGCAGAACCCACAGTGCAACTCAGAGAAGACATTTTTGTCTGAAATGTACATTTGCTGACCTGCCTTGCCCGTTGGATTATATTGCAGTTTTGTCAGGAAGCAGCTTTCTTCTTTCTTTCTTTCTTTTTATTCTTATTCAATAGCAGGCTCACTGGAAGAACTCTTGCAGCTACTGTTCCCGGAGTTTAATTTATGCCTTTTGAAATAACTACAACTTGTGAAACTCTGTCACTGGGGGAAATCAGATTGAAATTTTC
>JANHGO010000053.1:81171439-81185399 GCA_024606505.1 Aquila spilogaster | reverse complement strand
GTCTCATTAAACACTCAGCTCTTGTTATGACCCTGATGGATTGGTTGCTACTGAGTTTATGAAAAATGAAATGCATTTCTTTTCCGAGAAGCTTTAACTGTGTATTTTCCATTCTCATTTAGGATGGGGAAGTCTGACACGTATTAAATGGCTAGAATCTGGCCTACTTTTCACATAATTCAAAGACTGGAGAATGAAGAAAACATTGAAAAATCTTTTCTTTTTTAACAAGCAGCATTTGTCATGCTTTGCAGACTTTTGAAGGCAATACCAACTATGATACACCTGAACTGCGGACTTTTGAACCTGTATCGACGAGATTCATCCGCGTCTACCCTGAGAGAGCCACACATGCAGGACTGGGACTTCGAATGGAGCTGCTGGGATGTGAACTTGAAGGTAATTGCTCTTCTAGAGATGAACGCACTTTATTATTTTCATGCATACATTCTGTACTTGGACTACTGCTGAACACTGCTGTTCTTGTACAGGCACCATATCACACTCTTGCTTCCGTGACTGCCATTAGTGCTGTTTCTTGGACTAATCAGTTCCTTCTGGGCAGACATTCGAATACACTGAAGGCACAAATATTATTCTCTCTCCCATCCTTTGTTGAATCACAGTGATATTCTCCACATGGTGTTCTGTTCCCTCAAGCAAACTTACAATTATGCTTTCAAGAAGCATAGAGCTATTAGGAGAAAATAAAGACAGGAACTTACATTTTCTGTTACCGTGATACAACCCAGGAAGAGACGTTTTCTGAGAATGCAAAGGGAGAAATTATACCTTTTGCTCCTTCAAAGGATGTGAAAGTCACACCAGACAGTATGGTGGGCAGTGCTTACTTGTCTGGACAGGGTCTGTGTTCTTCCTTTTAGGGGTGAGGAAGGTCCTTTTTGTTCCCCACAATGCTTTAATTTTGCAACAGTATGTAAAGAGATGAAAGACCAGGAAAAGTAAAGTTTAGACATTTATCCTTGGTCTATGACGTGAAGTATTATCATGCTTTGATTTTTGTTATATAAACAATAATTATTTAACATCATAGATAGCTACAGATAGCACTGCATTAATTTCAGTGTTATCTGGTGGATGAAGGTACAGTGGCTTGGCTTACAAATCACAGAGCTTAACAATACACATATAATAACAAATCATGTTATCAGGGGTTTCATGTGATACCTCAGAAAGAAGTAGCTGAACAGGCTCCCGAGATGAATGACTGCTCTACCTCCATTTCTTTCTCACTGTTCCATTCCCAAGGCAGAGGAGTGGGAAGCATTACTGTGAGAACTGCTGAATTCTCTGTTGTTTTTTAGTGAAGGCCAAATTGAATGTGTGCTTTTTACTTGGCCCAGAAAGTTGGGAGTTTGGAAATGCTTCTTAGTTCCTGCAGGAAGTCTTCATTTCCTGTGGGAATTCTTGATTCCTGCAGACTATTGTACTACTTGCTCAGAAAAGAAAACTCAGCACCTGCCCTGTGTAAACTTACAACCTGTGGGTAGTGTCCTCCTGCTATGGGGGTCCCGTAGCCACCTACACATCAAGAAGTGAGCTTATGGATCACCTTACAAGAAATTGTGGCTCAGTGAGATGGAGGAACCAGAGAAGACTAACTAGGCAAACTGCAGCAGCAAGTATTATGTTTCCCTGGGACATATCTACTGCATTCATCTTCCCACTCTGGAGCACTTCTGAAGGTTGCTCACCTGCAGGTCATCCACGGACAGGCAGGGTCAATTTCCATTCACCCATGGGAGAAACACAATAAGAAAAAATTGTTGTATAACTGTATCTTAAGGAGGGAGTTGAGTGAAGAGAAGTCACTTGAGATTTACCAAGGAGGATAGGCGTTGAGATGAGAAAGGAAGCATGGAGATAGGCACAGACAGGAGTGAAAATCAGCTCTCCAGCAGTAATGAGCAAGGGGAGGTTTTGTGTCTTCAGAGCATCCCAGGGGGCTTATATGAATTGATGGTAGAGACATAGGCAAGCTTGAGGCTATACAGGGGCATGAAGATCAAGATAAGAAACTTAACTTGATGTAGAAAGCTAGAGGGAGTTCCCAGAGGGGTTTTCAAGGAGATACGGAGAATAGATGCTCTGAATAATTTATAACAGGTACAAAAATGTTTCTTTAGTGCTAAATTATACCTGTAAAGCACAGGTCAAGGTCCAGAAGAGCCTTGTTTCATCCCAGAATAGAGCTTCCTCAGAAACCACCATCCCTACTCACATTTTCAGGCCATGAATTCAGTATGTAAGATCTTATGTGGCCAGTGGACTCTGGAGGCAGTAGAAGGGCAAAGAAGAATCCAAGGAAGTGAAGCATTATTATATAGCTATAATCACAGTAAAGCATTGTTAATGAAAATAGCAGTAGTTGAAAACAGGCAAAAGCCTGGACCACATTCCCAGACTGGTTATCTTAAGAAAAGGAAATATACTTCCAGTGTAAAACATAAACTGTATCCTGATTTTCCAGATGTTATATGTTTTGCAGACACTGGGATTTAGATATATTTTCTGGCACCTTGCACAAATCTCAAGGTCTTAATTGCAATAACAAAGGTCAGACTTTTACTGGTTATGCAGCAGCTACCGGAAAGTCATCACCAGTGAGAAGCAAGCAGGTGGCCAGGAGGGATGACTGACATCACTGATGTCTTACTTATTTATAACTTCAACAAGAACAAAAGAAACTCCTTCCAGACCTTCTCACTGAGCACAAAGTGATTCCACATCACACTGCCTTCCTGCCACTGTTACTGTCTACTCAGACATTTCCTCCCTTACACGTGCTATCCAGAGATTTCTTTGGCAATGTGGTAGGTGCTGGAGAACTACCACCCTGAGCATGCGCTCCTCCTGCTGCTCATTACAGGCGTACTCATGGGCACTTTGGACACACAATAAGATGATGGGGTTTTTACCCTACCCCAAGATTTCCATCCCTTCACTCCTGGTTTGTAGAAACAATAAACTGTCATCAACCAGTGAACAGACAGTCCAGGGCTTTGCTGTCCAAACCCACCCAACCCTTGAGCTCAGATACAGCAGAGCGCCTTAGTGCAAGAGGAAGAACAACTACTGCCCATTGCCAAGAAATACCAACCTGCAGAGTTGTTCCTTCTCTGAAAAGCAACACAGGAAAACAGAGTATGATGCTCATCAAGATGTTAACTGCCAATTGCATGCTGATTCTCCAGCACACATTTTAACTAACAGCTGGATTTTCTTTCAGCTCCTACAGCTGTCCCTACCGTTTCCGAAGGCAAGCCCGTAGATGAGTGCGATGATGACCAGGCGAACTGTCACAGTGGCACAGGTGATGACTACCAACTGACAGGTGCAGAAACCATCCTCATTTCATTGCAGCTTCATTGTAGCTCATATTCATCACCAATAACCAGCTAAATATTTGTACTGATTTAATCACTCAGCATAAATGGACATCGGCATGCAGTTCATATTGTCGGTGCTGTCAAAACAGAGGCATCTGCCTTTTGCATATGACAATACTTTTGATTGTTTTCTCAGCTATGTAATTTTGGAAGCAAATAATAGTGACTGGCTGGAGCAGAGGGCATTTTTTTTTCAATCAGGAATTCTGTCTAATCAAATGTCATAATCAAACTTTCTCTTACTAAGAACAAAGCTGGATAAACCTTTTGAGGTTTATTGTCTGAGGCTGAAGAACTCAAAATGGAATATTGTTTAGGCCCAAGATACCTATACTATTCCACGCATAAAATTTAGCATAGGACTCAAAAGTCAGCCCCAAACCTTTCTCAGACAGAAACAAAGCAGATTTGCTTCATCAAAGCATACTCATACATTCTCCACCAAAAAGATTTCCATGAGCTACTCCACCAGCACTGCGTTACAGCTGCAGAGGGGCTGACCTTCTCCAAGCTGCCATCACTAAGACAAAAACAGGACATAAGGTAGTCTGCATCTGGAAGAGAGGGAGCTTCTTAAATTTCATATCTTCTCACTTCTGCACAGAACCACTGTCCTGAAATAGCTGATACTGCATCACTACGTCCTTGATCCCTTCGTGGAGGTCACTTACTGCACAGAGCTTTGGGATTGTTCCCATACTAGATCCATACTTCTGAAGCAGCTGAGCTTATTTTTGGACATAGCAACACAGGTTATTTCATCACCTCTCCCTGGTGCACTTATCTAATAAAAGTTTACTGCTTCTTATATCCATGACATAAAATAGCACCAAATCCTGGTAATAGCTGTCCACGAGGACTTTGGGAAACCTTAGGTAAGAGAGAGATTGGCTTTTTGGAAGCAGCCAAGTAGAACATCTGACAGCAGATATGAGTGAAAGTGCAGTTTCAGCATCAGACCCTTTCTGAGCTTTGCCAGTGTCTCCTGTAAATGTATGTTGCAAATCAGAAATTGAAAAACAATTCGTGAGCAGAAAAGACACCGCACGGTCACTGTCACTGCTTTTCAAGTCAGTATTGCAGATGAATCTTATTCTTTGTGAAAAGAGCCATGTAGAAAGTCTTATAAAATAGTCCGTGTTGTGTTAAGGTAGCTCAGAAAGCTTTCAGTATTACTAAACATTGTAATTTTGTAATTTTTTTGAAAGCATAGAGCCAGGTCAGAAAACCCTGGGGCTTCCTGCAAAGCTCTGCGACGACGGCTGGCTTGCAAGACCCAATAGGCAGAGACATATTTCACATAGACACAGGCTGTGTGAGGGCAAGGAGACAGATCTGTGCAAGCACCTTCCTGTTCACTCACTAATAGTCTCTGTACTTCAAGCGGCTCAGGACTGCATCCCACATGTCCCTCAGGGAAAGGTTATTGAGCAGAAGAAACTCCCTCTGGCAATTTTTGCAGGCTGTGCTTAGGGAGCAGTTTATAATCTCTAAGACAAGGGAGCAGCCATCAGCCTTCCTGAGCACTAGATTTTCTGGGAACTGAACCTCTTTCACTACTAAAATTGAAAATTACTGCACTGCCCTTCTACAAAGTGCTGGCACTTAAGTATAATTTACGACACCACCTAGAAACCCTGGCTCAATTGTTCTGGGCACTGCAGTAATGTTACGTTCTATGTTTGATGTCACATGTAACGCAAAAAAATGCACAAAAGTTATTTTACCAATAATTTCACCACAAACATTCTTTTCTTCCTCCAAAATGCGTAGACGGAAAGTATGTAAATCTCATGGCCCATTAAGGATGGCAGAGCAAGGCATCAGTGCCATCCTCTCTTTCCTCCTCTCCCCATGGGGGTGCAGTGCCAGCATTCTCATGGGTACGGCTGCTTGAGTCACTTCCCTCATGGTACTCGCACATATGTGAGTATCACAGTGAAGCCTCCCTTGCAATTAACTATAATTGTGCTGTAGGCCAGATTCCTTCCTGCTCTATTTGGACCCCATACAGAGCTACTCTATTTGCGTGGCTTATAGCATTTCCCATCAGATCATTCTCACAAACATAAAGCTGATATAGCTTGGGCATTCATTCTCATTGGAAGTCATCATAGTCCTCCTTTCTATAACGCTTTAAGCACTTGCTTGCTGGAGAAGAGAAAAGCCATTGACTGGTAATCAGCACCCCACTGTGCATTTATAATTGCACTAGTTTACTTTTTGTTTCCTTTATCAATATGAGGCTTACCTTTAAAAAGTCAAGTATTTTTAAAATATCAATTACTGAACGTAGAGAGAGGGCCGTGACCCCTCTCATCTCTTATTCATCTACTTGAAGAAGACAAAGTTCTTAATTCCCCCTGCTCTTGGAGACAGAAGTGAAACCTGCCTAGACAACAGCCAAAAGCTGGGCAGTTCTTATGCACCTCTCCTGCAAGCTGGTCTCACAAAGTGGCTGTGAAGCAATACAGGGGCTGGAGGACCTCAGGTCTCTGATATGGCAAGCATGTGCTTGCTGAGTGCACAGATTGGTGAGTGTCAGGGGGGCTAGGGAGATCAGTCACTGACATCCCGTGTGAT
This sequence comes from Aquila spilogaster, assembly GCA_024606505.1. Classification (NCBI taxonomy): domain Eukaryota; kingdom Metazoa; phylum Chordata; class Aves; order Accipitriformes; family Accipitridae; genus Aquila; species Aquila spilogaster. The sequence goes on along the minus strand of JANHGO010000053.1, from coordinate 81,179,406 downwards.
TTTGACAAATCACTGTCTGCAAAGTGAGGACAACCATAAGGGCACGATGAGGATTGATTAATTGGTGTTTGCAAGGACTCAAAGCATAGAAAGCTTTGAGTTCTGGGTGTTTGTTTGTTTGGTTTTTTTTTTGGTTTGTTTGTTGTTTTGTTTTGTTTTGTTTTTTGTAAAGGAAACCAGATCTTTAATCTCATATTTTCATGCTTAAGGTACTCAGTTGCCTACACATCTAATAAAGATGGTCATACTTCAGATTTATATATAGGATATTCCTAATGATCGCTGTGTCCTTTGTTGTGTCCCATGTATCATGTTATGCATAATTTCTTTTCCAGGTGGAACAACAGTGCTGAACACAGAAAAGCCGACAGTAATAGACAATACATTGCAACCAGGTATAAAAAAAAGTTTTTTCTTATTAAAAAAAATAATAAATTCCATACCTAAATTTCATGCCAGAGACACAATAATGAATTGCAGCACTTCCTGACTCCCCAGCCCCTAAAAGTCTCTGAAGTAAAGAAGCATCTGGTCTCTCGGCTCTGTACAGTAAATATTTTATTCCTTTCATCCACATGTAGACGCAGCAGAGAACAAGATTTCCTTTTGCATCAGCAAACAGTAAATGCTGACAGAATTAAACTAGCTTAATCACACAGTGCATTCTGTTGAAATGGCATCTTAGTGACATAGAGTTTGTTTACAAACTTGGGGAAAACCAAAACAAGCCACACAGGCACATTCACTCTTTATATCCGTGCTTTTACAAAACTTCGACAAGTAAAGTTTGCCGGTTTTCTCCACCAGAGAGCTGGCAGTTTTACAACATTGTTTTCTAGCAAGTTTTCTCAAAATGGGGTTACATAAACTACTACCATGAACTTGAAAAGAGAGGAACAAGTTGTCACTGGCAGCAGGTCCTTTCTACTTAATCAGTACAGTAACTAGCAGCTTTTAAAATCCTTACTTTGCTGCTTCCAGATCTTTCATAGTATTTTTTTTAATATCCTGTTCAGTTTACTGGGAGTATGGGACAGGATAGATTTGGTCAGAATATCTGAACTGTAAAAACTGGGAACACCAGTTTAAAATGCAGTGTGTTAGTGAACGTGGAGTGGTGAAGGGGTCAGTTTTCAACTACTCCCATTTCCTCCATTAAAGTATGGTCAGACACAGCCTTGCAAGTGATTTGTAGCAGGGTGGGTGAGTGTTTATCATTGTTTCCTTAACTGTGTGACACAAGCAGTTTCTGCTTCAAGTAAAAAAAAGGTACTAATAATGGAAAAGTTTCCTACAGAGCACCGATGGTGTCAATCTGATAAAGAGATAGAGCTGGCTTCTCTCTGACATTGTTCCCACTCTCAGCCTCTGCATTCCACTGTTGTGGAGGCAAATGCTTTTACTATCCCTAAAATTTGTCTCCAGGGCTATACAGTTTGCTTTGTCAGCATATACTATTCCTAACTCTGCATTCTGTATGAGTGGGGCAGATTGAGGGGTACCGGAGCCTTCACAAAACGCTTCTTCCTGCTGCTCTTTCACAGCCAGCATTGCTGCAGGGCTGAGGGGCAACTGGTGACTCCACAGTTTGGGGGTGGTGAGTGCAGAAAGGATATCGCAGTGGGCTTAGAGTAAAACATTTGGATTCTTCTGTCTGAAATGAGCTTTTAGTCTTCTACTTGGCTGAAATGGAGGATTTTTTTTACAGTTCTTTTAACTGTCTTCTTGCATTCAAACAAATGCTCATTGCAAACTCATACAGTGCCTCTGTGCTATGCAGTTCTCCTCACCCTCCTCCGTGCCAGTTGCAGTTGCAGGTTGTGTTTAATCCCTTTGGCTTGGGTGGGACTGTTTCTGCCAGAGATGAAGATATCCTCATTTTCTCTCCTTACTTCCCTCCTGTACCACCTTCGTTTACTCCACCATGAGCCAAGTTTTTTCTCTACTGAAGAAGTTTACGAGGTTCCCTTCAGAGCATGCCAATGCTACTTCCCTGCATTGTGCTCGTAGGAGCTGTTTCCTTCCGGGGAATAAGGGACAAGCTCATATCCCAAATGCCAGGCTCCCACATGACAGTACAGTACAAAGATCACAGATAGAGATCAGTCAGATGCTAATAAATAAGAATAAGGTTTCCAGAATCGGCAGTTTAAGACATAAAGGTTTCCAGCTGCTTCATAATCCCTCACTGAAAACCAGCCAGAAAACTCCCAAAAAGGGGCAGCCAGAAATTCCCCTCAGCATGGGGAAAGCCCTCCTGGCAGAGAGATGATACAAGCCACTGCCAGCCACAGCATCTCGTGCCATGGTGATTTGAGACACCTTTGCCAGCCCTTCCAACACCAGTACCTCCCGTGGCACAGGTACTGTTGCAAGATGAGCTGATGCCCTGTACTCCTGTGTACTGCCATCTTCCTGCCTGTGTTCAAGCCTTCAAGCACCCGTAATCATGTTATCCCAGACTAACATGCTTGTGTATGTCAAAGTCTTGAGATTATCCTATTCCTGCCAGCTTTCATACACTATGGAAACAGTTAAGTGCAAATAGCTGGAAAGCCTCCACATATAAACAAGCTTTCCATCAAAGAGACTTTTATAGTTCATTCCAAGGGGACTGAATTGTAAGAAAATAAAAAAAGAATCATTATTTCCAACTGCTCAAAAAGTTTAAAGCTTTGGATTTTTTATTATTTTTTTAATAGGATCTACTTTTCTTCTCAGACTTAAAAAGGTGCTTTTAACAAACCTGTCTGTCAAGGTAAATACCTTTCAGACCTCAGTCCTCAGACTCACCAACATCTAGCCTTTTTCAGCATGTCTCTTTCAGTTCCCAAGAACTATCGGAAACTCTTGACTCTTAGCTATTTACATACAGGGCAAGCTGTTCATTTACATAATGTGCTCTTGGAGTGTAAGCTTAGTCCTTTGTAAAGCAGACTGTTCAAGAAGTAATGTATCTTGTTTTTCACACCTATAGTAGCTATTCTGGAAAAATATAAGAAATCTTGAGGCTAAAATCTATACAAAGAAATCATTTAAAGGTAGAATAGGTCTGAACCTCTTTTATGGCAGGATAATTTTGCATCGATAAAGGATGTATAGGGATATTAAAGCACTTAAATTATAATTTTTCTATCATTTGAGGTAATTCTATGCTGCCAATATAAATAGTATAAAAAGGTGAAATGCAAATAAGAATCAGACCCAATACACTGCTTTGGAGTGGTCCAAATTATGTTTACAATTTCCGATTTTAGTGTTGATTTACCCTTTGGCAAGAGCATCCTGTAGGTAATTTTCATAGCATTTTTAATGCCATCATTCTCCTTCTTGCCTCTTGTTAGAGGAATTCTAAAAATATGTCAAAGTCTTTGGGCCACAAAAGATTAATGGACTTGCAAGAAACTCACTCAGCTAGATTTTCAAATGACTTTCTTGTTCATGTGCAGTAATGGTTCCAGCTGTGAGCAAGATGTGGTCAAGAAGTACAGCTGTTGGTTATTCTTTGAGAGGATAAATCTGTTTTAATTCAGTATCACGTACCCTACATTTTCAAAAAGACATATGGGATTTCGTCACACCTCCATCTCAGATTCTCATCTGAACTGCTGCTATTTAGTTACATAATAGCTGCTTTTCTTCATCTTCTCAATATACACAAACCCCAGGATCAATCACCTGCTGGCAAGGGAATTATCTTAGCAGGGGAATAGGACAGCGCTGCGAGAGGAGCCCACCATATGCTGCTCGTCCTTCCTTCCTCTCTACTTTCCTTCCCCAAGAGTTGCCAAGCTATAGTTCAAGGACAAAGAAACGGACAGATTGCCTGTAGCTTACTGTGAACTACTGTATCAGCCTCCTGGGGTCTTCATGAGAAGCACTGAACTATTCTGTCTTTTGCTGGAGCAGACCCATTGTCCATACAGCTACTGAACCTATCCTGATGCTACAAGTGTCTGTTATTAATTGGCTAGCAGGTTAATTTTTTTCTTCTAATGGGTCCCTGGGAGAAGCACTGGAAGAGACATAAGAATAGACAGTAAGAGATGGCATGTTTAAGAAGCCCATAAAATGAGAGCACTCTGAGATAAATGCCTTGCTTTTGATCTCCAGTCCCATTGCTGTGATTATCTAAGGAACGTATTAACATGATCACTTTTGAGAAAACAGTAGGGACCTAGCAAGAAGTAGCTGTTGAAGAACATGTTACAGGCCAAATCCTGCTCAGTTTCAAGGGATTCTCATTAACTTCTCCATGGAAGAGTTCATTTTTGTGCTACACAGCAGCAAAGCCAAGGAACAGGCATGGCCAAAGCATATCAAACGTAGGCGTTTTGCCAGTTTTCTGGACTATATATTTCAAATGAAAGTGTAAGAAGGACTTTATTAGATGATGCTGTGAAATTTAGCCCTGCTTTGAAGCTCTCATTCTAGTCACAGTGTTCAGAGCTTGCTTCAGACTATGAAGAATGCGGCTTTTGTCACTCCCTGCGTGGTAGAATTAACAGATAAATTCTGGATATTTTCCTCATCCATTTCAGTGTCCATTTCTCTTTGAAGCATTTGAAGCACCCTTAGCAGTATTCAAGGGAAGAAAGTGCTGTTCACACTGTGTGAGGTTTTTCCTTTGATTAGTGTCAAACTACACTGTATGTCTCATTGTTCTCAGGCTATGAAACTGAGAAAACAGACTATTGTAATCTTCCTTCTCTAGATTCTTCACCCATACTTCTTCTGTGTCATCTGCTATTTACTTTTATTCAGAGTTGAACAATCCCAGTCCTTTCAACCTCTTTGCGCCATGTGCTCATTTATGCTGTGTTACATCTTCAGATGGATGTAATCTATCCACCATTGTTCTCCTTGCTTGTGGTCTGAATGCCACACAGGCTATCACAAGCTTCACATGATATAATCCTTCGGGATTAATAAGATTATTTTTGTTTCAGGTTCTCTAAGGCCTTTTTTATGGTTCTGTTTCGTGATTCTGATTTCAGAACCATGCAGTATAGCTGTCCCTAGGCCTCTTTGACAATGAAAGGATATTTTTTATGAAATTAAAACCCTTTAATTCATTTTGATGTCACTCTGTTTCTTTAAAAACTCCCCTTGATTTTCAGATGTCCCCTTTTGGGCAAGATCTCTTTGATCATGGCCCCATTGTCTAGGAAAAAGAAAAGAAAAAAAACACATACTAAAGCAAGAAACATAATGGATTGCCTTTCTGTACCCATGTGTACACTGGCTGAGTTCTGCTTCTTCAACATTTTGAGCCCAAAGAGACATTATTCACCACGATCTGGCTCTTTCCTAGAAAAGGTTGAGGTCCGCCAGGAAACATGTTTTCTCCACATTAAATTTCTGTGACAGACAGTATCTGTTTAATTCATTTGTTCCCAGTTAGGATGCCGCATCCGTGACAATGTCGGGTAGACTCCTCTGGAGGCCAGCGGAAGGCTGGGAGTCAGGTTAGGATGGGGCAGATGAGAGGCGGGGGTGAGGAACAAGGGGCCAGAATAGAGAGCACTCAGTGGCTGAAATGCAGGAATCCTCTGAATTTGGGTTGAGTAAAAAGTACGTCTCAGAGCAAGGATTCATAAGGACATGGTGGGCAAGGAGGGAGTGACAGATGAACTGCTTTTATATTTGTTCTGTCTTAACCTACTCACTTAAGGTTTTCTCACTGATCATAAAATAATTATATAATACTACTTCTAGTTTACTTCCTATTAAAATCTAGGTTGTGAGTTCAAAAGTCTTTCAAGTCTTCCCTGGGCTGCTTTTTTATGTGGAGCTCTTCACCTCATCAGACCGGGAGAGATCCACCTCAAAAGTCTGCCCAATTGCAGGTCCCAGCACACTTCCCTTATTTCTCTATATTTTCCCACAATAAACAAGAGGCACATTCTAGCAGTTACATTATCTTTCTCTGGGTTTTTTGTTTTTTTTTTGTTGTTGTTGTTCATTTGTTTGATTGATTTTTTTTTGTCTTTGTTGGTGTTGTTTTAATAATGGGAAAGACAGCAAAAGAGCAGAATTCTTCCCCCAGACCTGATAATGGTGGGAGAAAAGAGTCCTTTCTTCTTAGTTCATACTTGCACAAAGCATCTCATTAAAGTAAATCTAAGTTTTTTTCCTTTAATAAAGCATGAGTCACTCCTGAGAAAAGACTTCAGAATTTGGTGACATTACCGTGGGAGGGGTATTGCTCTACTGGGAGCTGGCATTACTTGAGGTGAGGTAGAAGTTCATACCAATGCGGTAGAAACCAAAAGCCAAAAAGATTCCAAGTTGGTTCTCAAAATAAGAAATGTAAAGAATATGCTATCTTTGTATAATCTTTCCATACAAATTCCAAGTTGTATTGAGTAAAATAAGCTACGATCTATTAAACCTTTGGGCAGAATTGAAGAGAAGCTGAAAACAAGATATGATCTCATCCTAACCATAATACCAGATTTCCCTTGTTTTACATGGAGCTTGTTTTGAAGTTTATTTTGAGTTCATTTGGCAATCAGCCACATTTGTCCCTTTTCTGTCTCAATTTGTCCATTTCAATGCTGCCATCTTGTGGGCCTGCTTGTCTGGAAGATGCTGCAACACTGTTCCTGACTGATGCCACGAGCTGTGCATTTCACCAGAAATCCTTTTCTGCCAAGGACATTCCACCAGTGTCCTGACTTTTCTTATTTTTATCCAAATCTTATCGTGGTTTGTGATACAATTTTATGGTACAGTTACAGTACAAATGCATAATATCAACCAGCGAATGTATCTGATAAGAAAGCCAGTTTTCTTTTGGAGTCATATATGTTACAACGGAGTTATCAGGTAATGTGGAGAAATTAATCTAACAAAAAAAAATCACAAAATAAGGTTCATAAAGGGACAAAAATCAGGCACATATTTCTAGAAATAGCCATTCTTTTTCCTAGCAGGAATACTCTTGCTATGCCTTCTCAGACTTTCAAGTGGGAATGGCTCTCTCAGTGGTTAAATGAATGCATTTGGTTTTGAAGTGCAAAATTTGAATAATGCAATTAATAATCACATTTCCACCCTCCTTTTCTATCTTTTCCTGCAGAACTGCCGCTATACAACTTCAACTGTGGGTTTGGCTGGGGATCCCACAAGACTTTGTGCCAGTGGGAACATGACAACCAGGTGGATTTGAAGTGGGCAATTCTGACCAGCAAAACTGGGCCAATTCAAGACCACACAGGTAATCTTGAGTTCATGATGTAGCCATTTTACATGAGAAGAAGTTGTTCTGTTTAATACCAACATGCCTTCCAAAACCAGAAGAGACTGAGTTACACCTGAAGTATGTATTGTGGGAAAGATAAGTCTAGGCAACCTGATCCATTATGTGTAGACACAAATGGCCATAATTATCTCTATTGTTGGGAAATGAGGATTATTTACTGTCAGGAACTGAGGATATACGCTCCTCCTGACTATCCTTTTGATAACTGCCATCTAGGGTAGAAAAAGTCTAAATGATCAAATATTCTGCAAATGTCACTTACCAACTGATATGGTCATGAGCAAACCCCACGCTATTCCTATTTGTGGTTGCAGAAACTGCCCATTGCAGAAAGGTGTCACAAGTGAAACTTCTCACAAGGGCTTGTTTCCATGCCCTCCTGTTCTCCAATGGGAGTGGGAGACTGCAGCCATCCTTTCACTCACACAGTTTTTCCAGAATTATTACCCTGGGAAATTGATTAGTTTGGTTTGTAGTATCTAACTCATGGCTCTGCATAATTAGGCAATAAATATGCTGCTGGCTAACGGAGAAGGGAGGGCATTGCGTGACCTGCATGGCCTCTCACTTCAGTGTTCTCCCTTGCATACGTGCAGATTAATCAAATGTGTTACGGATGAATACCCCTTCCCACTTCTGCAACCCCTTTGCTTAATGAGAATGACAAGGAAATTAGACAAAATTGGACTTTTTAAATTCT
>JANHGO010000053.1:81124802-81160191 GCA_024606505.1 Aquila spilogaster | reverse complement strand
GAACTGTAACTTAAATTTCCAAACTATGACTACTACATTCCAAAGAAACAGTTGAATTAAACATTTTCATAAAATATCCCATACCTGATGTATTTTATTATACTAAAATGGATTGGGTTTATTAAATGGCTGGTTTTATGTAGCATCTTGCAACAGGCACGATGTTTTAACCATTGTTACATCTGTTGGTAGGCAACTCCAACAAACTGACACCTTGGTGGGACCATTCATGGTTTAGGATGGAGGGATTCACCCTCTGCCTGCCCAATTCTCTCTCCCTGCTGGAAGACACTCCTGCTACCTGCCTAACTTTTAGCCAAACACCAGGGATTTAAGAGGACAAATATGCCATCCCTGCTCTTGAGTTGTAATTCCCCTCGCCACCATGGGAAGCCCAAGCCACACACCCTGTGTAGGTTATACAAACCCCTTGTGGCTTACTCTTAGCGGGATGAGATTTACTGTGGAGTAATGTCCATTTTTGACAAGTTGCTCCACTGCTCCAGTAATAAGGTTTGTACAGATGAGCTCCCGGAAAATTTCCACTGAAGTCATGAGGGCTTACCCAACCATGGCCAAATCTCCCAATGCAAAGTACAAGTTGCTGACGGGAGCAAATACTGGAAGGATGGCCCATTGGGCCTAATTTGGTGTTCAGCTGGGTGCTGAACTCATCTGTGGAACATACGATCGTGGGTAGGGAGACCTTCAAGAGGTTTGCATCCAGATCAGAAGCTTTAGATAGCACATTTCCTGTTTTATGCAATACTTAACCTATTTGTTGTTTTTTAATACTGAACACTCCACACATGAAAGTTTGTTAAATCTTTTCTTTACATTGCACACGAACAATCCACATACTGTCAGTATGCCATTAGGTCGAGTACTCATGGACAAACGCTTTACTTCAACTACTTTACTACTCCTGGGAAAAATATTGTACTTATTACCACATATTTGATGATTATTACACTTGAAGAGAAAGTATCAAATCTTGTCTCCTCGAGAGAGCAGTGTTGTGGGTACCTGTTTAAAATAAGAGATGGAACTACAGCAAGGCACCTGAGCAAAGCTTTGCTCTGTGGTCAGCGGAGGGAGTGCTCTCAAAAGACAGTTGTGAAGGTTGTTGTCCATATAATCACTAAATCTAAATTCCTTAGAAATCTACTTCATTACACTCTGTTTGCTTCTGTGATAACCAGCCACAGGGCTCTTTGAGGGAAAATAAATGGCAATGGAATTAATTAGTGAAAAAAAGAAATCTATAAAGTGAATCCATTTTGAGGATGAAGTTCAGAAAATAGAGACAAGTATTTTAAGTTAAGAAAATTCTCTGTCTTTCATTTAGGGGAAATTAATTAGCCTAGAAGCTAACACTAGCTACTTAGCACTAAACCTTCAGTTTTCCACACTAAACAGGCTGCATAAAGGGAAGACAAAAATAGTGCAATGGGAGCTGAATTACATTTCAGAACATAACTTGTAAACTTGAAAGAAAAAGAAGAGCAGATGGAAATAACAGATGGGTCAGCTACAGACAACCAGTGCCAGGAGTGCATAACTCTGAGGCACAGATATTAGCATCACAGTCTGTAAAAAGGGTCTTTGGCAGGTAGTGACAAGCAAACGTTATTATTATTTCACCAATCAAACGTACCAGCCCTGAGCCAGCAGCCACATAGCCACAGTGCTGAGCCCAGTCCCATTTCCTTGCCTTTTGGCAGGACGTAAAACACAATTACACAGCACAAGGCAGGAGAGGCAGGGGCAGCACAGCTGGCGTATGGTTGGATAAGGCCCACTGGTACCACAGAAATGGCAGCAGTGTCTACCTGTACAAACCTGCCCGCTGGACCGAAGCTGCCAGTCCCACTGGAGATGAAGGCTCCTCAGTCCTCATAAACTACCTCTTATGAGGCATATGAAGACTTAACAGGTGCATACTAACATGGCTCTAAATTTGACCCTTATAAGTCTTTTCTTATGCACAATTAGTCCATTTCTAAGTCAATTCTCCTAACCCAAAGTCAAATGTCGAAGTTGGTTTTGATTCTCAGATCATGGCATCTGGATGTTACATCCCAGAATTAATTCCCTTCCCATTCCTTAATTGTCCTGTCCTTTGCAATGCATTATGCCTAACGGCATATTGGTTCAAGCAACATTAATTTATTAGAGCTTTAATTTCTTCTTTTATACCATTTCATGCCTCAAGTCACCCATAACCACAATTTTATGTACAAGCGTTTGTTAAATTATAACAGAGTATATATGAATTTTTTTTGCCATGGGATACTTTGTATAGCTGTTTTATTTGCTGATTAGTCCCCCTGTAGACCCTAATTGCTTTTCTACAGTAGGTCAGTTCTCTATATACACTTCTATTGTCATAGCTACACACAATCAAACTCTAATCTTATCACCTCAGGACTGATGGTGTCTCAATGTTTATAGCTGAAAATCTCATTAAAAAGTCTTCTGGCATTTTTCACAGACGGATGGAGTCTTATCATGTGTCCAAACCTAATTCCACCTTCAATAATCATTCTCCTATTTAAATTTACATTGTTTTTATTCATCTCAGACATTTGATTCATGTCCCTGTCATTGTACAGCACCATTGTGCACCATGCACTGTGTTTTATTACAGACAGTTCTGTTTCCGTAATGGGTGAGGTGGGTCCGATTGAAGAAGGAATTGCAGTCTTACTGGAGCACCGCTGGTACCAGAGAAAGAGGTCAGGTGGTGCTCTCAAGGGGACAAGGTAAGGAAAAGGTTTGGCAGGGTTTGTCAGGTGTTGCCATGACAAAGACTGAGGGATTTAATGATGAGAGGCTGGAGGATGAAGAGCTTGCCTGAGGAAACAAGTATTTCAGGTGAAATGAGCTGCAAAGGGAATAATCAGAAAACTCCCTTGTTCATTTCCTTCATTTTTCCCTTGCAAAAAAAAAAATTCGCAATTCTCAAAAAATGTCTGCATTACAGAAATGCCTCTGGCAGCTGCCATGCACTTTTAAATCCTCAAGCATGGAAGAAGGGAGTGGGTAGCTGAACCTAAATGGTGGATTTCTACACTCAAAGAGGCAACAGGTGTGGATGTGTCTTTGAAGACCCAGGCAGCATCTCAGGACTATAAGATTGGCATTCTTTGTGCATCATTTTCATCTTGAGAGCCTTTATTCCCATTCCTCTGTAACATGTTGGTTTATGCCATTTGTTTCTGAAGTAAATTGCCTGGGCTGAACTACTGGGTTTTATGATTTCTTACTGTTAATATATTTTTCCTTAGTGCAATTTATGCTTCCCTTACTGCTCAAATACTTTTATAAACATCTTCCTATGCATTACTGAGGCATGCATAGCATGAAATAGCCCCACCTGGTGCCATGAAGAGCCCACCTCATCCCACCCCTCCTCTTCCACAGCCCTGCCAGGGCTATGTTCTCCATGTCAGGGACCCAGATGCTATGCCTTTAATAAATAATCTACCTTCTGGGGAGCCTCAATATTTTCTTCATCAGGCCTGATAACTTTGCATTAATTCATTAATTAAATATTGATACCAATCTTCCTACTAAATATTTACTTACCAGCTTCAAAGCTCTTAGAATAACAGAGTGGGTCACTCTCATTTTGCCTTTTGAGACTATTAACTGAACCCCAGTGCTTTAACTTTCTCTCTTTTTAACCTTCTAATCTGAATCTGTTTCCCATAGCTGTATCAGCAAGGAAAAAAAAATGAGAAAACCTAAAATGAAGGCATAGCTGTGTCCACTTTCTATCTATAGGACTGAAAAAACCCATTGAATATGTAAAAAAATTAAATTTCTTTTTATTTTGAAATGAGGTTTTGTGGAGTGAAGAGGAAAGCCACCAGACTGGTTGGAGGTGGTATTTGAGATCTCTGGGAAGCAGTAAGGAGACAGCCACTGGAGCCTTCTGAAAACTATCCTGTAACGTCTGGAAAGGCTTAACAAACAACTCCGGAAAGCGATGCAAGCACAGGATTATCAAAGTAAGCAGGCTGTGAAGGTAATGGCTTACCCCAAGCATTGTTGACAAAATGGAAGAAAAGCAGGAAAATACTTAGTGTTAAGAGTAGGTCAGAAAGGACCTCCTTATTCTAGGTTCTACTCGTTTCTCTTTTAATTAGTCCTCAGAAGATGGGAGGCAAAGCAAGGAACGAACTCAACTACAACTCAGTCCCACCTACAGCTCATGTTGACTAATTCACATCCTACAGTGATCATGCAGCTCTGAGACTGATGCAAGGAGTTGGTTGCCACCACCCTTTGTGTGAAAGATCTCTGACCCTCAACACCAACGTCCTTTGCATGTACTCCAAACAGTTACATGCAGGAAGCAATACCACTTTGTACACATTGCCAGCATATTCAAATGTATTTTTTCTTGCTGTAGGCCATATTATCTTCGTTCTGCATTTCTTCGGCCTTTCTTCTTCTTAAGACAAGGCCTGCCAAATAAGCCATGTTTCCCCAGACTCTCTGTCTTGCATGGTGCGGGGCAGCCCAGTTCCCATTTACCAGCTTAGGAAGCCCCGTGTGGGACCAGACCTCCCATTTGCTCAGCTGATGCTGCTCTGCTGCCCCAGCCACTCCTGGCCTGCAGGTTGTTTTGCATCAATATCTTGTTTGCAATAGGAGGTCACTGAAAGTTCACTTGAAATCTAGACTCTTACTTCAATGCCACAATCTGTAGGCAACTAAGGATCATCTTTGCTACTTTTAACAAGTCTTTTCACAATCTATTCCCTTTTCTCCACGCATACTGACGTCTTAAAGTGGTCAACTTCAATCCATATATCTTGATAAAGTGGCTGAATTACTGCCGCTGAATGGTAGGCCATTATCTACAATTAGTTTATGGCTCTTAATAGCTATTATTGCAAAAGATGGATTTCTCCATAGCATAAGTGTCTTACCAAAGATCTTGTTAGTACTCTTGCTTATGAAAAGTTAAGTGGTAGCTGCTTTCTGGAAAAGATCAGGTTACTTTCCAAGCTGAAATAAACCAGTACCAGCTTATTACTATGGGTAATACGGGTAATTACCAGGGGTAATAAATAGGTTATATGCATTATGAGGACTATTTGGTTCTTCTTTGCAATGTACTGGATGTAATAATGTAAATGTGCACAGCACTTTATAGACAAACAGACTGAAAAAATGCTGTGAGGATGTCACCATCTAGTTTAAGAGAAAAATACCAAACATCTGTCAGTCACAATCAGAGGACGTAGTAACTTGCCTCAGAGCAGCAGCTTTTCTTTTCCTGTTTATAGAAGTATGGTGGTTAGAACAGTTAGAATAAGTGTGTGCCAATTCATTGGAGGAAAGTATGGATTTATGAATCTCCTTGAGGAAGTGCCTTCTGCAGAAGGACATGAAGGAGCAGAGAGTAGAGGCAGAGTAGATGGGGTCATGAACTTCATTTTACTTCTCATCATGAGTAATAGTGCTAAACTGATAGTCAGTCAGATCTCTCATTTTCTTTAATTTAATGCTATTCTTCTTGCTCCTTGCATTACTGACCCCACATTATAACTGAACCATGTGTTTTATTACAATGCTAAGCACTGCTTTAAATGCACATGAGAAGATTTCAGTGCTTTTTATACTGCACAGTTATGTGTGGTGAGTTTTGTTCATTTCACATAAAGAACCATCTCAGAGTTAACAACTTGTATTATTTTAATCAAGTCTCATTTCACACAGGTTGTGAACTTTAATACAGATTGCCTTTTTTTCTGGGCTTCATATATAATGCACATCTCAGCACAAGTCTGACCTTTGTGGTTTCATATCGGCACATACTTGCTGAAGGCACTTCATTAGACACCAAGAGCGATAGAGTTTTCAGCCTTTTTACTAGTTTTCTTTGGAGCTGATGATGATTACCAATATATACATTTTACCCAATAACACATTCTGTGTGCATTAAATATAGTAAGCATACATATATATGTATCTGCTGAGATGCAACCTTGATTCTACAACATAAGGTGAAGAAGCACTAGAAGTACTAGAATAGAAGGTTTGCCTAAAGGTAAAGGTCTGTGTGATTATTAAACCTCTGAGGGTTTTAGTCAGGTTTGGGGATTCCTTGTGACAGCGTAATGCACTTAGAAATGCAAAGAGCACCTCTACAGGCGGAAGTATTTTCCGGCTGCTCTCATGTTGCTCTTCTAGCTCACTTCCTAGCTTAGATGTTGCAGGCTAAAGAGATAGTCTTTAATATTTGGCAAATATTTTCCCCCACTACTTTATGCATATAATATTTTTTGAGCTAAAGGAATTTGTATTTAATGTTTATATTGTGATAGTGCCTACAGGATAACAAATTGTGGTCCCATAGTGCAAAACAACATGAAAAGATACAGAAAATGTATATTCCTACATCACAGGCAGGAGCTGTAATGTGGCTGCTGTGAGCGTAGATGGTTCTAAACCCAGTGTCTTCGTCAAGTGCCTTTATTGCCAGCTGTCTCTTGTATTTTCCAGTGCTGTTGCTGGTTTTTATGATCAATACATCAAAGTCTGGGATGCTACTACAAATGTCAATTAGCCTTCAAGGCTAGCATTCAGCTCATCTGCCACTGGCTAAGTTGGACATCACCTCCGAATTGTGACTTACATCCACTGTTTCAAACACCAATGTGAGGATGGGGTGAATTTTCGTCTTACAGTATCAGTTTCTGTTGTCTACAGAATAGTTTAAATAAATAGTTCAGATTTAAAGGCCTATATTTTAGATGGGTAAGTTGAAATGAATAAAATTTCCTAACTATTTCTAATTATGAACAAACTAGCGGTGGTTTTGTTTGGTTTTCCAGGGACAAAGATCTGAACTGCTTTGACTGATTTTTATCATGTTTGGTTTTGACATCTGAAAGCATTGGTCCACCTGCTAACCAGCTAGCAGAAGCAAAACTTAACCATTTAGTTTATAGTAGGACTCTCAAAACCCACTGGTTCAATTTCAGTAATGGAGGCAAATATGTGGTGTGAAGGTAGGTAAGATGACAGCTCCTTTATCACTGTGTCATCCACTGCTACCTACAGAATTATGATATGCCTTGAAGAAGCCTTATTCTACCCTCATACTTAGGCAGACTTGGGTCTGGTCGTGTCTTTATTCAGCATCCAGAACTAAGAATTAAATCTGAATTTTTATAGGCTTGTTAAATTTGCTTCTTAAATTGGTTTTGCTCTGGCTGCTACAAGCTAATTATACTGTATTCCTACAGTGCTGCAGTTTAGACTGATCATTGCCTACCTCACAGTCATCTATTCATTTTCTTACTTTCTCATCTTGTGTTTTGGTTTCATTCTGATCTACATGTATAACTTCACACAAAGCTGGTTTTTACTTCTTAGAGATTTGATCTACCTACATTTTTATTCTCTGGTACTCCTTCTGACTCCACGAATAAAAAGCATATATTAGAGAAGTGCAGCTCTTCGTTCTCTCTAGGAAGCCTCAAACTTCTCCAACTTATAGCTATATTTCATAACTTCCCAGGCATTTCAAACCATTATTTTAGATGGTTTGCTAAGCATTTTTCTCAGCAAGAAACACACTTAATGTCCATGACAGGCAGCATGAAGGATGACCCAAAATCACTGTCTGCTTTTGATACAGAAGGAGTCCTAGTGAACATATTAATGAAACCTGACAGAACCTTGAAATGACCTGGAAGAAACTATCAGAAGTGTTAGTAAGCATTATTATAGATATTGTTATTGACACCACTGTGCTTGCAGTGAACCTTGAGATCTTTTCTGATTACCTTTTATTAGGAAAACTCATATTTCTTATCTGAATATGCATTTTAATGAAAGGGTCATGACATGTCTTCCTTCTTTCTGTATTTATGTGGGCAAACAGGACAGGCATCAGTGTATGCCATGTAAATCAACATCTTGGTGAAGTTTGTGCTGATTTTTTAGTGCTTGCTACACCAAAGAGACAGAGGCATCCATATTATCTTCATGTTACTCTTCAATATATTTGGGAATCTCCATGTTTCAGGTGCTTTGATTTTTATCTCTTCCAAGCCCATTTTCTGTTTCTCCATCTTCACTGTGCAGAATGAAGATAAAGATTTTCTGAGCCTCTCTTCAATCATTCTAAAAAAATACCTTTTTTCTTTTATGATTATTGCCTCAGGTCAGTGCATGTTCTAAAACAAATATAAATGCATACAAGAGACAGCTGTGATCCCTTAGGTGCATGCGTTATCAAATGTCTGGAAGATACTGTACAAACAAAATGTGCAAATGATAGAGAAATGGGAAACAGCTCATTTCCAAGCCCTTTAAATAGGAGTAATCAGACATCCCAAAATCTGCTAAGCTATGCTGAAGCTAGAGAAAACACGGAGGAATCAAAATGTCCCTGCTCCTCCTGCTAATGGTTCTGCCAGACTCAATTCTATGGGCCTTACTCAAGTAAAACAGCCCAGAGAGTCAGATGGAGCTTTGTATGAAGGAGAAATGTTCAGGGCCACTGTCCACTGTTGCCAGCTGAAAAACAATGCCAGTGTCTTAGAGGACTATTAGCAGACAAGGAATAAGTGCCATAGCAAAAGAAGACCATAGAAAAACTTGAAAAATGCAAACTAAATGTTAATCAATTGCAGAAGTACAGAAAATTGGTCATTAGTAATTCACACAGACTTTCAAATATGAAATAATCATTATCATCTTTTGCAGAGAACACAATTTTAGCTTTTATACAGCTTAGATATAGCTCCCAGCACTGAAACTATTTTTTACATTAAATGAAGTATAGTAAGTAGCTGATGTTACCATATGAAAACGAGGACCGGTAAGTTCATAATGTACATTCAGAATATAAGAAACCCCCAGAACCCCCCAAGGCAAGTTTCAAACAACTACTGTTGCTAGCAAATATATAAAGCCACCTTTTACATCATTTCCTATATTTAGTAGCTCCTCATTCCTCAAGCAGTTGAAATATCTTCTGATCCCTAGACAAGTTGTTTGGTGCATAACTGCATGCAGATACTGGTTCACTTGAGGCACCTAACTCACAGAACTCATTAAAAGTCCAATTTAGCTGTTCTGAATTACTGTCTGTGAGAGCTTATTTCTCTCAATACTAAAGAAACATTAGAAGACAAGTCTCCTCTTCTCCCCCAAATCAGTTCCAATGCTCAACTCCTGCTGTAAATTACTATTCAGTGTAAGCCACAGTCGCAAGAACTTGCCAGCCTGTTTGCTATTGGCAAACATGTCGTGATCATTGAGCAGTTTTTCAGGTTTTTTTTTTAAACTCTTGTGCTCTTAATTTCACTGGAAAGAATGAAAACAGGATTGATTAACATGCACATAGGATCTCTCCAAGATTTTTGACCCAAGAACCTGGTGGCCATCATGTGCAGCAGCATGAGTAAGTAATACTTTAAAATACATCTGTAAGATTTGGCATTATCTTAATATTCCACACACAACAAAACTATATGACTGCAAAATATATTTGATGGCCATTGGTAGTGACAGGATTTGTCTTTTTAAGTTACATCTCATCTCTAGAGTAATTGAACTGTGGTGCAGCTGCTAGAAGCTCGAGTTCCACCTTCCAATACATCATTATCATTTGATTGTAAAGACTTCACTCTTTTCCAAACACTGAAGAGCAATGCAGGTCCAACTCTGAGAATTAATATTCCAAAGATCATGGATATTTTTAGACCTTTAAAACAAGCTACCTCTGTGGACTGAATAAAAACATATCTTGTCAGCCAATCAAGATGAAATGATCCCCTGAAGCAGGGGTTTGGCATTGTGAGAACATTTTTAAAGCTTGGTTTGAAACCTTCTTGAACACAAATTCAAGTATATTGAAAGAGTTACTGAAGAGCATTTAAAATACTATATATTTTATATGTGACCCTAGATTCTACATGAACTGAGTGATTAAATAAAAGTGAAGAGAAGTAGTTCATTAAGCAAAGAGTGTGACTGCAGTTTCCTAACATATGTCTTCATCTCTGTAGGGATGATGGTTTCTGTTGTATTCTTTAGCCTGTGAAATAGAACCAGTTGTCACCAACGCTGTTGCCTTTTCAGAGAAAGAGAGCATTTGGCTGTGGCAAATTGTCCAGTTTTTCTAACTATTCAATGTACAGGTTCAGCCGTCTCTTTTCTGAAGACTTTGCACTGAAGGCCTAACAAGAAGATACACAGCTTGGTCGTATTACTGCCTTCAGCACTTAATTAAAGAGGGTGCTACTAGAAAAGTGGATTTAATCCCAGTGTTTTAATTAAATTCTAGCTTGGCACAAGTCCACCTGTCTGGATTCAATTGAATATAGTTCTCTTTCCTTCTTGCTCCAGACATTACCATTGCCTGCTCCCATTGAACTGCTGCAGTGATTCTCCCATTGCATTGGAGCCCAAATAAATGCAGTCCTCAAATATAGAAAGCCTCTTACATAAAGGGGATGTAACATCAAAGCTACTATTTAAGACTAAAGTGTCACACCATTTACATGTTCAAATTGTCTGAGGCAGGCAGTTGTGTTCACACTGATCCCATACTGAGTGTGATGGTGTAGCCACGCATGGAGCTCAGCGCAGACTACTAAAATTAGTTTGGAAAGGCATCATCTGTACTGCAAGCAAGAGCCAAGTTATCACTTCAAAACTGTACTGGACAAGTTTATACAAGGTGCAGTAATTTCATTATGAATTACAGAGGGGACAGAGATTTCCTACTCAGCGGCAGAGAGGGTGAAGCCAAAATCCTGAATGTATTGAAGGTGGGCAGTATTTTGCAACTTCATTTTACTCATCTTTGAAAATCCTAACTGGTTGAACACAAAAGCTTTCAAAGTGGATTTCTTGGGGGCAGGGGTGCAACAAGGAAGTTAAAAAACTTCTGCTATTAAAACTTCTGTGTCAGTCATCTATAGGTGGTAAACCTCCTAGTAGTGGAGAGGAACTGAACCCAAGGTTCAGTTGATCTTAGTTGGAAAGGGCTCTGAATCATGTTGGTAAGTATAGTCACCAGGCTATCACTCTTTCACCAAAAAGAAAACAAAGCAACGCAAAATGGAGGTCTAATTTTTTTCCACCGCATACAACAAATTTTAAACCCTGACACTATTCTTGAAACAAAAACCTTTCATTTCAAAGGTTTCAAAACCAGTCATTTGCTGTCTTTTGCCAAGGAGTTCCTCAGGCATATCATGGGGAACAGGAGAGGACAAATGTGGAAGAAAGCAAGGAAAGAGGCTTGGAAACAGGAAACTTTAAAGGAGTGAGTTAACATCCTCCTGCAAAACACCAGAGAAAGAAATCAAGCGCTGAGTCACAACAGTGGGATTCATCTTCATCCCCTCTAGTCATCCAAAAGTGAGGTCTAAGCCAGCCATCCAGATTCCTTCTGTGAGTAGAGATGGGCACCTCCACATGGGAATTCAGCCCGCAATTCTTGGATGTCTATCTTAGGAAAAGACAAATCCCTGGTGTGCTCCAGCAGCCATGTAGCTACATGCCACCACTGACTCAAGGCTTCTTTAGTTAATTAGAGTTGAAATGTCAACATATGCGTTGCTCACCACTCCCACAGCCTTAATCCTTTCTCACATCTAACTTACTGCTCATCTTTTTACTCTCTTCTTCAAGCATAGGAAACAACTGTTGAGAGATATTTGAATTTTAGAGAGAATACTGCTGGTAAGGAGAAAGCACAGAGCATGTGATTCATTATATTTTAGAACTACTGAAAAACAGACTAGTCTCAGCGCAGATACCGGTCTTTACCAGTATGATGGCTCTGCTTCCCCTTTATGTGAAATATTGAGACTACACCCCCTCCCCACATGAAAGCAAATACTAAGAAGTGCACATGTTTACCAGCTTGAAAGTCATGCCACATAATACCGTTACAACCTGTCAGGCATTTGCCAGTCTCACTCTCTGAAAAGAACATTTTGCCACTCTCGGTTTGCCTACCCATTCTGCCGTTAAAAAGAAGACTTTTTGCCAGACAAAGAACATTAGTGCCCAAGAAGGAGATAAGAAGGGGAAGAAAAAGAAAAGACATTTCTTACTGAAAATAACTGCATAGTTAAGGAGTAAACCATACCACAATGTGCATTGTTAGGCTTGTTGAACTTAGATGACTTCGGCACATTATGAAACTAAATGCATTCAGTTACTTGGCAGGAGGCAAATGTCTAACTCAAAGTTGCATGTGCCCAGATTCATCTTTATAGAAAATTATAAAATAGCCAGAGGCATGTTTTGGTTTGTTGTTTTAATTTAGGGTTCGCAAAAGCTGATAGATCCACAAGGCTTCATACTGAGCAAATTCTGGAGACTAAAAAGCGCCTTCTAAACTCATCTGAACCTCAAGTGCCCAATAACCCCACGCTGCTAGGAAACACCCCGGTCTCAGTATTCAGCCAGGTGGTCCAGGGAGCTGTTAGCTCGTTGCCCCCTTCTGCACAGAGCCGCTGGAGGCATCTTCCCAAAGGTGAAGCCATGATCCATGTCAGTGGTTTTGCCATAATTCTTTCATAACTTCTACTTTTAAGAAATACCAATGCCACTGGCAGGCAATTTTCTTCTCCTCAGTGAGGCAATTCCTTCCTCTGTATCATGTTGTAGACATCTTGTTACTCTGCGAATTACTTTATTGTTGTGATTAGTCTTCAGCCTCTTGGAAGGCTGGAATAGGGGCTGACCACCCTTAGAGATAAATGATTTAGAAGTATTTTTATGGTCTAAGCTCCCCTAACATTAGTTAGGCTATTAGTTGGGCTATTTTTCATCTTACACTGATATGGGGAGGTGTCACAGAAGAGAAACTGATAGCCCTAATCAAATGAGGACCTAAGAAGTCTCTGTGATCTTTCACCCACCAAGACCAAGGACAAGTTACACACACTAAACATGAGTCCTGCCAAACATTCGTCAGTCATTCATCCCTTGCTCTTGGAATTACTATGCAGTTTTTCCACTCCTTCCCCACCTACCAATCCCACCATGTCTGCAGGAGAGTCAGGTTTGGTCCTGCGCCTTCTGTGGCAGTACTAAGGCCACAGGAGGATCTGGGAATGAAAGAAGCTACCGACAGCCAGATTCCCTGCCTGTGCCTAACACAGAGATCATGCGAGCTGTGCATGAAGATGAAAGCATGTCTCAAAGTGCCAATAGCCTCCTCTTTTTCAGAGCTAACCTCCCACAGTGGCACCTTCGGTTTGCAGTCCCAGCACTTCACTACCACAACACGGGGTGGCCAAACAACCCTTTGTGATCCACACACAGCTTGCCAGCACCCCCAGCCTGCTCTCATTTTCTTACGCCAGATGTGTCAGAGCTGGGGAGAAAACAGCAGGTCAAACCACGGGACGGAAAAGGCTGTGGATGGTAAGGAGGCCCCTCTGCTCATGGAGGCCTGCTGGAAGCAGGAGGGATGACTCACACATGTTTGCCTCTCTCCGGCTCGGGGACTTCCATGAGACATGCAAGGAGCCATTAAATTGCAAATCATGCCTGTGCCGTGCAGCACCCCGGGGGAGGCAGCATGTGGCACGGCAGGTGCTGGAGCTGCTGCCACTGACCGCTGCCCGCCGCCGCAGCCGCTGCTGGACCAAGCGGGCATCAGCAGGGACCTACAGCAGAGGTGGTGGGCTGGCAGCTGCAAGGCTTGGAGAGGTGAGAGTTTGGGAGAAGCAGTGAGGGGTTCAGGTTGTTGGGAGGATTTGGGGAGGCAGGGGCGGATTGCAGCAGGGTCTGGGGGGACGGATGTCTGAGTTAGGGCAGTGGGACTCACAGGGTGGCTGAGGGAGACGCTGGAGGGGGAGAGGCTCTCAGGCAGATGAAAATTTGGGGTTGCGGCTTGTAGGACCTGGCAATCTGGGCACTCCTGTCATAAGCATTTAGAGGCACTTTGGGTTCTGTCTTTCCCAAATGAGTACTTGTAAGTTGCCTTGATGTTAATGAGAATTACATGCACACATCAGGGAAAGAATAGTCCCTCTACAATGGGCATGTGACAGCTAAAGTGCATCAGTCAGCAGGGAAACAAAAGAGGTCATAATTTATGTAAAAGGTTCATTTTTAATGTAAATTCTGCCCCCAAATGCTCTGCTTACCAGCCTGCATCTGTGGTATTTGGCAGTGGAAAATGAAAGGGGTGAAAAACTCACTGCTGGCAGGTAAGTGCATAATGTGATAGATTGATTTAAAATCCTTGTCATCTTTCTTTTTCACCTGCATACATAACGATCCTCTGTTAGTCATTAGGGCTCCTTGTACCTTCAGCACTCTAAAAAAATATTGGCTTTGAAATGATACTTCATTGTTAAGGAATTTTTGTCAGCTAGCTCCATTTATCGATGTATCAAAGCCATTTTACAAGAGATAGGCTCCACTTTGGCACCGATAGCGCATACATTACGTGCCTTGTGAGGACTTGCATCTCATTCCAGCACTGAGTGGAAGTGCCAAGTGCCACCACGGTACATAATGAGACATGTCACCCGGCGTTGGGGACAGCAAGGAGACGTGAATGAATTGGCCCCCGATGTTTTCTCCTGGCCAGAGATGAGAGGAGTGGGGACATGAGGGGTCGCAGCAGACACATGCTTAGGGTGCTACTCTGCACAGAATAGCTGAGGACTCTTCTGTCAGAGCCCCCGGGGTGGGGGGTAACATATGCCACCAAGCTGCATTTTTTTGTTGATCTATTTACACCTCCTCCCCAGACAGCAAGAGCCAAGCCTGGAAACACTCTTTTCTGTAGCCATATGTGTGTCTGCAACAAGGGTTTTTTTCAGCATACCGGTGATAACTGGGGGTGTCACGCTGTTTTGTGAGCAACATTTCGTACCATAAGCCAAATCACAGAAAGACTACTACCGAGCAACTACCTCCAAAGCTGCTCAGGCTGTCTTGTGAATTAAATCATTTTTCTTTGTCCTTTTGTTTAGATCTTTACCTTGTGTTGCCAAGCAACTGCACGGGGAAAGTTAATGGCAAAGCTCCCCTTTTAGACCAGGCAGGTAGGAGCTCTTTGAACTGAGGCGATCTGGTGTGGAAAAGACAAGGACTGAGAGAGGAGAAAAAGCCCGTGGTGGTTTGGATCTTGTTGGATTTACCATGCATCCTAGAAACAGAGGATGCTGCACCAGAGATAGCCAAAGGCAGGGCTTTCCTGTGCAGAGTTTATTACAATGTCAGTTCAAGGAAACTGAACCCAAGTGCAGGCTATGTGCTGAGAGATGTCAAAAAGAGAATGTCGTCACACCAGTGATTTTCACTCCAAATTATCCTACCAACAGGATTTCTCCCTCAAAAGGAAAATCTCGACCCAGCTCACTGCCACTCAAACACTGATCCTAAGCCTCTGCAGCCCAGGAAAGATTCTCTGCCTCCACTAAATCATACTGAAGCTATAAAGGATGCCACTACTTCCTGCCAGCAATACCTACTGCACCTTCCAGATGATAAACTCAAAGCCCACAGGATCCCTGTGAACTGGGACATGTATTTTTCAGGCTGAAGATTCATAGCTTAAAAGTAAAAGAGGGGCCCAAGACACAAGGAAACTGCTGCCTCATACTGGCTGCCACACTCAATTTGCACAACTCACTGAACACAGTCACAGGACTCGAGGAGTCCTGACCATTAGGCACTTCTACCCACCGCCATCAAAGACTCCTGAGCCTAGTTGTTTCCATTCATTGCCTTGCCTTTTCTTTTAGGAATATTATTAATGATCCCAGTCCTGTTTTCTAGTTATACCACATAACATGCGCGCCTCTCAAGGCCAGGATTTCAAAGGACTGGTATTACTTCTAATTACATGCTTCATTTTGTAAACTCTTGGGTTTAGAAGGTATTAATTAGATTGGCCTAGTTAGTAGTGTTTTCAATTCATGATTTTACCATGCCCCGTACATTTGGCATTTCTCCCAGGAGCTCAGCTGCCGGACTCAGGACACTGCACGGGGACACTTCCAGCTCTCTTCGCAGAGAAGAAAACCTGGGAAAGCTGAAGCTTTTGCACCTGAAGATTCTGAAGAGCACCAAAAAAGTATCAGTTAAAAACAAGCCTCTTGAGTTTTTAAACCAATCAAGTCAGTACAATGATATTAGAGGTTCTGTTTGACTTTTTTTAATACCAGTAATACTAAGTTGATTCAGTGTGAGCTCAAATATTTAAACCCTGGTCTAGACAGAGCCAAAATAGAGGAATTCATCTCCAAAAGCTATATGTGCTACTTGTGCCTCATTTAACCTCCAAAGGTCAATAAATGCATTAGTAGGAATGTGCAAGAAGTGTTCATGGAAGCCAGACTCAGTAAGAAGATGGTTTAGTGTCTGCTGGGTATTTATGGGAACCAGCGGGATCATGGAAAAAGACATGGAAAAGGCAGAGAACTGCTGAGGGCTCATGGGATGAACTTAGCAGTCCCAATTGGAGCATGAGAGAAGTCGTCTTTCATAAGGGTGTAGACCTGGAAACAACCTCCCTCTCTCTAACTGGCAAACCTATTTTGAAGTGAACATTATTCTATGTTCATCATTCTCCACGTTTGAAAAAAATTACTATTGCAGATGAAAAATTGCATCATGATAAATAGAAACTGCAGTCAAGCTTAATTTTTGTCACACAGCATTATGGGTGCAGCTGTGAGACTTGTGCTGAGGCTTAGCTAAAAATATTCCTACCATATTTCACAAAGTTTACAGGCTCATCTGACCTGGCAGTTCCTGTGTTTCTATCTAGTCTAGTATCCCGTCTGAGAAATGCTAACACCAGCAGCTTCAGAGGACAAGAGATGAAACCTCTCACAGTCAGGTGGCACAGTCTACCCTATAAAAATATTATCCAGAGCCGTAACAGCAGAAGATTGATTACCGAAGACAAACCAGTTCAGCTCTGTAGCAAATGCCCCATATGCAATAATAGCATACTATTTACAGCTC
The DNA here is from genome assembly GCA_024606505.1 of Aquila spilogaster. Classification (NCBI taxonomy): domain Eukaryota; kingdom Metazoa; phylum Chordata; class Aves; order Accipitriformes; family Accipitridae; genus Aquila; species Aquila spilogaster. The sequence goes on along the minus strand of JANHGO010000053.1, from coordinate 81,143,199 downwards.
ACATGCATTAAAAATCAAAAAGTCTTTGCTTTACCACTAACAGCACTGTGGACTTTTAGCAGCTGTAGAACTGTACAGAGAGACAACCATCTTGACAAGCTGTCAACTCTCTCTCACTACCTTTTTCTGAACACCGTAAAGGTTATTCACCATAGTGTCCTGGTTTCAGCTGGAATAGAGTTAATTTTCTTCCTAGTAGCTGGTACAGTGTGTTTTGGCTTTAGCGTGAGAATAATGTTGATAACACACTGATGTTTTAGTTGTTGCTAAGTAGCACTTATCCTAAGCTGAGGATTTTTCAGTTTCCCATGCTCTGCCAGCAAGCAGGTGCACAAGAAGCTGGGAGGGACCATGGCCAGGGCTGCTGACCCGAACCAGCCAAAGTGATATTCCACACCATAGAACATCATGATCAGTATATAAACTGGGGGGAGTTGGCCAGGAGGGGCGGATCACAGCTCGGGCATCAGTCAGCAGGTGGTGAGCAATTGCATTGTGCATCACTTGTCTTTTCTTGGGTCTGATTTCTCTCTTTTTGTTATATTCCTTTTCATTACAATTATTATTACTGTTATTACATTTGTATTTTTATTATTGTAATTATTTTATTTTATTTTATTTTAGTTATTAAACTGTTCTTATTTCAATGCATGAGTTTTACTTTTTTTCCCGGTTCTCCTCCCCATCCCACTGGGAGCGGGGAGGAGTGAGCACGCAGCTGTGTGGTGCTTAGTTGCTCGCTGCGGTTAAACCACAACACCTAGCAAGGTAAATTCAGTTGTGAGCTATCAGAAATAGGAAATGCTTCTGTAGTTTTAAAATCAAGGAGATCCAAATTTAAGATCTCAGCTAAAATCATAGAAAACCATCAATGTTGTAATGTAATCGTACACAGCCCAACTCACATTACTAATATGGTCTAATATTTCCTGCAAATTTTGTCTGAAATTATCAAACATTTTGTTCTAGTTTGATAATATTTGATTTTTTGTTATTGAAAGTATTTGTGTGCATACATATCATACATGACTGATAGCCCCTTAGTTCTCTTCTAAACAGGAAATTACACTGTAGATTTTTCTTCTAAGATTTCTGATAAGGTTCACAAGTGTACATATGCATATATATACATATCCACATGTGCTTATATAGGTCTTGTTAAAGCTTGTGGTTTTTACACTTGTATTTCTGTGTGACAAGATGCGTTCACACCTGACAAGCCCCTTTAGTGGGAAAGACGATAATAAATTTCTCTTTGCAGGCATTCTGCTTCTTCAGAATCACCTAAACACCATTAAAGCCTTCCTGGTTCTTTGCTAACCTACCTTAATTAATATTAATTATATATTAATAAGAATATTCTGTGGCAGACATACCAATTCTAGACAGACCATAGACAGATCAAAGTGGATCATAAATTGTGTTTTAAAACATGCGAAGTATACATTCCATATAATGCTGCTGAAGCTAAGAGGGCTAGAAGTACGTTGCACTGGTCTCTGTCTTCCCTAAGAGACATGATATAACACACTGACAGGAAACCACCATAAATATATACGCAGAGCTCAAGGAAAGTGCCTCATGAGTTTCACATTAATTATTCTCCCTCCTCCCACACGATGCTTCTTAATGGACAAACAGACCAATGTGGATGACCGCGTTTCAGGTCCATGTAGGTTGTTTGCCTAGAAGCACCAAAGATCTCTGAAGACATCAGGCTTAGCCTGAGAGAGGCCTCTGCTGCAGGGCCAGCTGCCACAAGGGTGTGGAGAAGACAACAGGCCACCTCCAAAGAAACGTGTGGAATAAAACAGAAAGAAGTCCTTGTAAAGGCTGCCACGCTCCTGCTTCTCTCCCCAGCTGGCAGGCAGAACTGGCAGCCCGTGTTGCTGGAAGCCTGAGCTGCGGAGCCTTCTGCTGCTCAGGAGATAAGGACAGCTACTGAGCCTGTGGAAAAAACAAGATACACGTTCTAAGGATTTACACTAAGGAATTGTATGCATACATCAACAACTGTATTACACTATCTGTGGCCAAACATATTGCCGGACACTACTTGAAACTCATGGTCTCCTTTGATGAGTAAGAAAGATACCTTCTTCAGGTGGTACTCCGAGATGGGACTTCAGGGTGTGAGATGTTATTGGGAGCGCAGGGATGAGCTGTGGAAGAGTGTCTGCAGCCACATGGGTCACCTTTGTGTGTCTGCAAAGAAGGATTTTATCCCCCTCTGAGAAAAGCTGTGTGAACAGCTGAGCACTCAGTCCTCCCTGACATTTCTCCCACTGGCTTCTCATGCTAATAATTTTAAATTTGTCAGAGTGCATTGATTTTGCTATTTGAACCTCCCAGTTACCTTTGTGTCATTTTTTTTCCCCAAGAAAGGTAGTTGGTTAATACAAAACACCGTAGCCAGGAAATCAAGAGCTTTTCTTTCTGTTCCCAGTTCTGGCACTGCCTCCCTCCGTGCCATCAGCATTGTCTCAGGGTTCTCACCCTCCCCATGCATACAGAAGATTGTAACACTTGCACAATTGGAGGAAATTGATGGTTAAATTTGATCAGCCCCATATAAATACCACGAATTTTAAGAGCAAGGAACTCTCTATATGCCATATGGCATTGGTATTAATATATCAATAAATTCCTACCTAACTGCAACAGATGCTCAAGTCGGTAGTTTCACCATACAATGCAATGCACTGTTGTGTCCTTTCCTGTGAGCAAGAATAAGCCAGATGCTTTTCCACAACATATTGGCAGAAATATGGTGCTATACAGCCAGAGAAAGCAAACTTTACCTCAGCTACAGATGAGCCTCTACAGAACAGCTTTTTAAATCTTGCTTTCTTAAAGCTGATTAATTTTGACAAAGGATTTACCTACTGATAGCTATCCAGATGATCAAATACTGCTGGAACTGAGACTGATGTATCATCAAGGAATATAAAACTCCCCGAATGTCATAATTATATTTTTCTTATTTCTTTTTATAATACCATTAGGCAAAGGAAATAAATCAGTGATTTTCTTTTTTCCTCCATTAACTATTTTTTTGCTTTTTTATCTTCTCTATTCACTCTTATTTATCTTCCTTCTCATTTCCTCAGAGAGCAAACAGTGCTAACCTGCTTTCCTGCTTCCCTCATTAAATATAATTTGAATTATTTTTACTTCACCCTTACCCATTAGTTCTCTAAAGTTCTCTTCCAGCTGCATATATTAACACCTCACTATTCTAATCATTCTCTGTTGCAAATATCATCACCTAATTTTGGTACTTGAATCTTTGCTCTTTGATCCTTTAATTGGCATCTACTGTTGAATTTCTGTGGGGCTATGCTCTTTTGCTATTCACCTCCCCAGTAATTCACATCACCAACTCCTAAGTCTCCCTACCCAACTATATTTCAGGATGTGCTTTCACAAATGATTTAAGCCGCCTGGAGACTATGTGGCCACCAAGAAAGAGTTATCCTGCAATCCCAGCATCTCTGGTTGCATGTTCCCACCCTGCTTCTGGCACTGCCATTACCACTTGTGCAACCACACAGTCAGCCTGACCACAACTGTTCTTGCAGTTCTTTGTGCTTTTTTTGGTAGGGTAAATTTTCTGGCAGATCAGTTAATGCCTGCTCAAGGGAGACAGGAGGGCTATGAGCAGAGAAAGAAAGGCAGGACTGCCTCTTTTGGCCTCAGGGCACGTGGATGGATTTACAGCATGCATGAAACTGCTGTCTAGTAAGTGCAAAAACCACACAGTGACAGGAAGAAATGTGCATTTAGATTCTTTCCAGCTACCACTTTTCTGTTTTAATCACAATCACAGTTTTATGATGGCAGTGCATTACCCTTTGGGGGAGGGGGTTGCTATTTGCTTCACTGAACTGTTGAACTTCACCAGGCCCTCAGTTCAGCAAAAAGCAAAATGCACAACAAGAAATGGACAGGTCTTGCAATCCTTAGTCATTGACTTCAACAGGAGTTTGTCTGGAGGGGAGGAGGGAAAACCATTAACGAATAGGTCTAAAAATAAATGCAAGGGCTTCCTGACATTGTTTTCTGGTCTTCTGTAATCCCCTTATGAAGGAAAAAGAACAGTGGGACTTAAACTGCATTTTAGTTTGTTGTTAAAATTCAGAAGCCAAGAAAATATGTAAGTAATAGCAGGACTCAGAAATAAGAGCAGGTCTTGATTGCAGCCATGAGGACCTTAACTTCTATTGTTCCTGGGGTTCATGAAAGAGAAAAGAAATCACTCACCATTACCAATACACCTTCAAATTATTTGTTACAAGTTTAGATATCCAAAGACTTAACACTTAAAGGATTAATTTTACTCCAAAAACTAGACCACTTTTATGAAAGAAACCAGTATGCTACATTTATAGGTAACACCTTAAACTCATACATGTCAGAGAATATAATGAAAGCTCTAATTGTTTCTTTCAGTATCTTCAGGGAACCTGTCAGAAATTCTCCCACATCTGCAGCAGCCAAATACATAACTTTTCTAGCAATGTATCTATCTATGTCATAGGACAGGCTTAAAAAAGAAGCAGCAATATTGATCTTTCAGAAATCTATACAAAAACTATTTAGGTTCATCTATCTTGGATACCATAATTATAGAGCACAGGTCTGGCTGTTAAGTTCCTTGATACATACTGAAACTAGTAGTTTGAGTATTTATTTTCTCCTTCAGAGTATCTCATTGCAAACTGCCCTAAAGATGTTCAAAGAAATCCACGAGTTTTCCTAATGGTTTACAAAAGTGGAAAAGCCCATTTCCTAAGGGTTTTTTCCTGTTATGCAAGATGTATATAACAGGCAAACCCCATGGGGGCCTGGAGGTATCTGGGGTCTGTTGTAGTGACATAGCAGCATATGACTTTCTCACTTCTGCCTTTCTGATGCTCTCCCCCATGCTGCTGCGGGGGGTGAGCAAGTGCTTGTGTGGGGCTGAGCTGCCTACCGTGCCTACCAGGGTTAACCTATTACAACTTGTTCCGCTTTTTTTGCTGCCCCAGTCTGCCTTGACTTCATTTCACAGAGTTTAAGATCCCAAAGGAACATTGGTTCACCTCGTATGACGTTCGGCACACAGAAAGAAAGTATAATTCACTCACAACCTGAGGTCAAAGATATTTGCTTGGCTAGAGGTTTCCAGCGTGAGGAACAAGGGCCAGTTTAACTGCTGTGATTTGCTGCAGAGACGGCTCCTCACCTGGCTCGCTGCTTCCCAGGTGCTCATCCTGGTCTTCTGCCCCTGCAACACCCACAGCTGCTCCAGCTGTTCCCCGCAGTGCTCTCAGGTGTTTTGCTACACCTTGCACATCTGCTGGGATCCTGCATCCTTTTGGCCTGGGTGAGCAGCTATCCATCACCACCCTGACTTCTGCTAGGCAGGAATTACAGAGGCCCAGGGCCACAGTGCTGCGTTACCTGCTACTCTTATCCTTTAGTTCCTACCCATTGAGTTACACTGCTCTTCTTTGTTAGGGGCAGAGCACCTTGAACACAAGATGGAGATGCTATCAGCATTATTTCTGTGTATGTATCCTGTTTTGATCCCTTTTTCTTTTAGGTTCTGCCCTCCCTGTGACTTCTCTATGACCTTACCACTTGCTCTGTGAGTGCCTCTGGTTATTGTGCATCTATGCTCAGATGCTTTCCTGTTATTGCTTTACCTTGATCTGCTGTGTGTGCTCCCAGCAGACAACATACAAGTGGGAGAAGGCTCAAGCTGTAGTCAAAATGCATTAATTTGGAAGTATAGTATATCTACCTGAAGGACAGGGGAATGAAAAAGACCTCAAAACCAAAAAAGAGAGTATGTCCACAGGTTCCCATTTTTTTTCTGATGTAGTTTAATGCGACAGTTCAGCTTACAGAGATGTTCTGGTTGCTGTCCTTCACCACTCTGTTCAGTGAGCATTAGCTCAGGAAAGTGGCTAAATATTACATAAACTGTTATTAGAGACAACTTTAGAAAATACTCATCAACAGACGTAGGGCTGCCACAGTTTGTTTGAATTTTCACTCTCCATCTCACCAGCTCAAAGCCTGTGTTTTGCTGGAGGGTAACGTGTACCTGGCTGGCTGGTGAAGCTAGCGCATCCTCGATGGGAGGCAGAACCCAGAGAGGATCCAGCCAGGCCAGGAGACAGCTGTCTCCTCTACATTGATGCAGACACCAGTAAGAAGCTCAAATCCCTTCTCCAGCTCCTGCTCATCTCCTGAGGACATAGTTACTTGATCAAGCCCAACTACATCGAACACAAACTTGATCTCTGAAGTGTGACGTGCTCTTGGGATAGTGACATCTTTACAGTCAGGACGAAGCACACAACAGGAGCTTTTACAGTCAGGATGGAGCTGAGAACAGGACATTTTTGGATGCTGAGCATTAACTACAGACATCCTTCTTCCTGAGAAAACACCTGTCGGAAGTCTGATTCATTGTATAAAAATAAAAATTATACAGGAATATACAATTGGGGGGGTATTTGCTATAAAGCTATGAAGATAGTTTAAAGCTGGAATGGACCACTGTGATCATCTAATTTGATCTCCTACAGGGCATTAACTATTTGAATTCCCTGAATTCTTGAGTTAAAAAAAAATAGTTTGACAAAATTTATTACAAGCCTGTGACTAATTAGCCTCCTTACTAATAAATTGTACTTTTATCAGTGAAAATTGAGATAAAATATTGTAGTTCTATAGTGAATGTAACACAGTAAAACTTCAGTTCCTTTTCTCATAAAACATTGAATATACAGGTTAAAATTCATATCAAATTGTAAATATGTAAATAGAGATTTTCATTGTTGTGACAGCCTTTAAAAATAGATGAATATATATAGTGTTGGCATTATTGAAAACCTGTGTAGAAACCTGGTTTGTATCCAAAGTCAGTTAATCTCTTTCCAAAACGCATTATAAATAAGAATTGATTTGGTAACATTTTAAAATTGTATTATCAAGAAAGCCAGGTCTAAACATACCATTTTAACTTGATTTGCCATTTCTCATTATCATTTTACTATTTATTTTGTCCCATTTTTCAATTGAATGACTTAAGTATTGCCCTTGAGATGCTCCTATTTATAGCATATCTTAGAATTTATTAGGTTCACAAAAATTCAGTCAATGATGTTGACCTTTACAAGAAAGAATCACTCAGACTCCTTAATTCCATTTCACTGCATTGCAGTGGTAGCTATCTTTCTCCATTTTATCTAAATTTTACTTATTAATTTCACTATCCTAAAGCTGCCTTAAGCTGGAGGACATTTTCAAGCTTCAGTTTTTTCATAGCTTCTCTATTAAATGCAAATTTTCTCCTTTTGTAGTTTTCCTTTTCATTGAAAACTTAAGATAACCGACAAATAAACTATGTAATAAAGAAAACGCTAGTTAGTGAAGTCCCACTGGAAGGTATATTCTGCAAAGACAGAGAAGCCTTACCTTCCACAAAAGCATGGCCAAGTCCAGACCAGGGCTAAGAATCAAACTGAAAGAATGACCATCCGGGTTGCCTTATAGTAATGTGGGTTATATCTCCTTCAAAGTTAATAGACAGACCAGGACCACTAGAAATACCAGCATACAAGAAAAAAAAAAATCATGCAAAACTGGATTAATTTAGTAGATTATGAAGAGGTTAAATAAAATGTCAGCACAGGGAGGAACATACATCACTGAAAAACTTCAGCATACCAAATAGATAGTGTGACTACTGATTCACAGAAAAGAAGGTGATGGCAGGTTAATTAACCTCATTTCATGTAGCTGTAGAAAGATCACAAAAGGAGCAGAGACTCAGAAATGGTAGTAAAAGCTGCTATATTTTAACTTTCAAAGCCGGAATTGGCATGGATTTTGTTTGTAATTGCTGTCACTAACTGCTGACTGTATGTGCCCAGTGAGCAATGCCTCAACACAGAGGTTCATTTAAAAACTCAAGAGAAGCTAGAAGGATGGCGAGCCCAGACAGAATCACAATATTTTAAGCAGAGCCAAACTCAAAAGCAAAAGCTCCAGTGCAATGACATAACACACAGAAGAGGCAGGTATTTACCATGGTCGTAAGGTGATTTTGCCACATGAAAGGGTCAGGAGAGCTCATAGTTCCAAACTTTCTTCTCACTTTCTTATGATTATGGAAAAAGCAGCGAAATAGCTTCCTCTTTGGAAACATAACATCCTTCCTATCTCGCAGGGCATCTCTGCTAGCTAGAGTCACCCCATAATCTTGGCTACTAGGAGAGTCACCGGAGCAGGTGAGCATCCCAGCCTGCATCACGATGCAAATGAAGTGATGTCCAGATCCAGATCCTGGAAAATTCTCCTCTCCAGTTTAGACAGTCAAACCTACCAGTTTACAGCATGTATTTGCAGACAAACGGATACTACCTTACAGACTCTGGAGACTGGTAACCGTGCCTACAGTGTGTGGTACTCTGGGAGAAATCCAGCAATTGTAATGATTGCAATTACAGTACCTAGTGTCTACCTGGTACTAGTGAATCACTTTATTACTATACAAGATAGGGATAAAAGATAAGGACCATTTTGTTCTGTAACACAGATTAAAACAGAGATCTACAGTAATAAAATTGCAATAGAAGAATACAAGGCAGTATAACCTATCCTTCTAGGTTATATTTGTCAACCAAGATTTCCCCAGTTGCTTGTGCACAGAAACTAGCTTGTGAGGCTGGGCTATTCACCTCCCCACCCTGAGAGCAGGGGTTTTCCAGAAAAGACACCACCTTCTCAGCTGTTACGGTTAGAGATGGCTGCCCCTACCTGTCACCTGTGCCATGCCAGAAAAATCTCCTTCTTTTCGATCAGGGTTTGCCACTTCATTTTCTGTGACAAGTCACACAGCAATGTGAAAAACTAGGTTATTATGCTTTCCATTCCTCCCTGATGTTTCCATGAGTCACATAACCATTGGATCCCTCTGCTACTTTTCCCGTGAGGTTTTTTTTTTTTTTGGGGGGGGGGGTGAAAAGGAAAGTAGGGTGAAATTTGTCATCTCATACACAAAAGTCTCTGGAGTGCGCTATTTATGGGACACATCTACCTTCTCACTGACCTTACCTCCTTTGCACATTTATATATCCATTAGAATTTATTAACTATGAATACATTAGGCTCCAGGTGCATAACAAAGTGTCTAGAAAACGTATTTTAATAAAATATCCAAACAGCATGTCCAGATAATGCCTGCAATGTCCCCATATGTCTTACTACACAGATCACACAACTTAGTATGTCCTGGTAATATGACCTGCAATAGGTATCATCAGCTACATTCACTACCATTTAAGATAGGACAAAAAGGCAAGATACTATTAAGTGTTTTCAGTTTTCTAACCATTCTATTTGATACTTAAGAGCATAATATTTTAATTAAGGCAGGGGTTTTTTCCCATTATGGAAATAATTTTGAAGCAACTTTCCTCCTGGTTGCTTAAGCAGGTTCATTACAATGCAATGCAATTTACCCAGCTGGACAGGTCTGCAGGTGGCCAGAAACCCATTAGAGAGGTATCTACCTACTACAGGGGAAACTAATATTCAGGAGACAGGAAATCTCACAGGGACTTCGATTTTGCCAGGCATTAACACAGCTGACTGGGTAGCAGGTGGCTGGAAGCATAAATTTCCCTGTAACTTATTTATTAGGGCTCCCTTGCCTCCGTTCTTCTAGAATTATAACATGCTCTTGGCATTGATAAACCCCAGCAAGGGCACACTGTAAAGACACAAGTAGCAAAGTCTTGATAAATATTTTTTATCTATTTGACCTAAACTGTTTGAGCCAAACTGGAGTCTTATGTGGACCTTTTTTTTTTCTTTTCTGAGGAGAAAATAAAGTATTCCTATGATGCAAACGTCCTCATTTAGAAATAATATATAACTGCCTGTCTTCCTGAAGAGAACAAGAGTCAAAGAGGAACTACATTCTTCTGTCACAGCTCCAAACCTTCTTTCAGCCAACTCTCTGCTTGGAAAGCTCTCCCTCAACTTTTTCCTACACCATAATCTGTTTTTCCTCTGTGGCTCTTTCCTCTCTCCATGTTTCCGTGATGTTTTCTCTCCCACTAAAGCCCTAGCCCCCTTGCTCATTCCTGTGAAAATTATTTGAGCCACGAAGTTCGGTTTTCACTCGATGTATGCCTATGTACTGTTCATATGTTTCAGTTATCTAGTGCCCCAAAGGAGCTCATCTGTAGTTTACACTTCCCTGGAAGGAAAGCTCATCGCCACACTCACCAGCTCTGAAGAGGTTTACTTCTGTGTACAACGAGAACATCGAAAAGAAGAACATTTTCTCTTCATTCTGGGAGGAAAAGCATAGAAAACTCTCTTGTGAGTGCTTTGGGGCTAGTTATTCAAATTCCCTAGAATATTCTGAAAATTCCAGCATTAATTCACAAACACCGAGGTCTGTATGGCTGCACTGTATCACATACACAGTCGCTTGTGAACCAGCACTCATGACACCCTCAGTTTCACAGCACACTCACCTGTTCTGCTAGAGCCAAGCAGAAATGTTACATTTAGACATTTTTTTCACAGTTCATTCAGGACAATCGCATATTACCTCTCCAGCCCCGTGACCACACGTGCCATGTGGATTTATGCAGGACGTGATGGGCTGATCAGGAGACCCCCATGCTGCAAGGATCCCTGCCGACTGACACAGAGCTGCCTTAGCCCTCCCCACTCCACGTGCCACACGCATCCTGTGTCACACGGTCTGACACACCACTACCTCCCGTGCTGCAAAAAGAGGTCCTGGAGAGGCCCAGGAGTATATGGAGACCTGTGGTATCCATCCTGCAAGCCCAAAATATTATGGAAAAAGCACTGCCTTATGCAAATTAAAGAAATACTTCTCCCTGCCCACTCCCTGTTAACACCCACGTATCTTTTCCTGGAACTCATAGTCTCCAAGTAAGCAACAAATCCAGAAAGTTAATATAGTTACTGTAAGTGGGTTGGGGAATGGAAGTAGGTCTTATGTCTGCTTCTAAGAAATTTCATTAATAAGTAAACATATCCATAAATATTCTGAATAAAACAGGGGCTAGAAAGACATGTATTCCAGCCACTTAGAAGCAGGAAAAGCAAGAAAGGATTTCTTTCGCAGATTCTTCCTGTAAATTATGTGGGAGAGCTGCATAAATATTCTTTTACCTGGTTTAGCTATACACTGTGTTTTCCTATTAAAATATTCACATACAATTAAGTATCCACAGGCAGGAGCAGAGATCATGGAGATGTAGGAGTCTGCCACAGAAACAGATTCCTTCTCCTCACAATACAAATTACAAAACTCTCTAAAATGGTCAATGTAAATTTAATCTGTTGAAAACTGGCTTTAACTTATTTTCATTTCCTTTGTCCTTTCTCCCAAATCATTCCAACTTTTCTCTGTTAAAGTTGACACTCAGAAAACAAATCATTACAGTTATTTTTCTTTTTCTCAGCCCTTTAGTGCCACACACCATTGCTAGACAGATCTTGCTGGCTTTATTCACACACATCTCATCTTAATGACAGTCTAAGGCCTTTTAAAATGAGCCATTAAATAATAAACTCAACCACAAATACACAACCATTGCAATAAATTCACATTAGACATTCAGACACTATGGCAATAAGAGATTAGATGACTAGAAAGACACTCTTAAAGCCACTTTAAACACAATTACAAAGGAAATGCTATCAGCTTTGTTTTCCCTTTTCAAAAAAAACAATGCACTGGTTCTTCAGCACCTTCAGTTCTTTACCTTCGTCCTATGTGGAAGAGAAAAGGGCTATTGTGCAACCTCTAGACCCCAAACAAGATGTCTACATCAACCTCAGGGACCTCCTGGGTTTGAGCCCAAAATATTTTCTTCATAGCTGTGTTGCGTAAATCAGCACCATTTCTCCTTTGGAGTACATGGGGCAAACAAGTGCCTCCAAGGTCCGTAGAGACCTGCCCTGGCCCTGCGTGACGGGGTTCAGCCATGAGAAGGGGTCACCTCGGCATGGCTATGGGCAGCCCTGGGCTGGTGTTTCTTGGTATGTTGGAACTGCCTGGCCCAGAAATTCCTTCCACTCAAAACACACCTTGGGGAGAACAACTTCTTTGGACCATGTTGAGTTCAGAGCCAAAGACCACTTGTGTTTCCTCCCAAGAGTCACTGGGCACAACACGCAGTCAGGACTGATGGCAGGTTCAAAGCCTTTCTTTTGCTCCTTCCCCCCCCCTTGTCTTGTGCTTCCTGCTGTATGGTGGCTCTGCATAGGTAGGAGCAAGGGACAACACTGCCTCGCTCTGACTGTCCTGGAGGCTTATGGTAAAAGCACTAGCCTGGGAAGTGGTAGATGTTTCTTAGCAAATGCTCTGCTTCTGAGCAGTATCCTGAGCAGCTCCAAGGTAAGCAAATGCCATCACATCCTCAGCAATTAGGCACCTACCCTCAAAAAACCATTACGTACTTAATTTCAAATTATCAAGACACCAACTCCAAATAGAGCCAAGCGTCAGGCACCTCTTCACCATCAGATACATCCTAAGACGTAGTGTTTGATGTTGGCTAGTCTCAGAGCACTTTGTTCCACATGCAGGAGCCTTATATCAACCTACATAAGATACTAAGCTCCCTATTTAAACAATGGAAAAAGTATTTCATTCACATCCTCTACATAGGTCTTCAGGAGTACTCCGTCCCTGCAGTGATTGCAGAAGCCTATGCACCTAATTTCAGCAGTCCGAATTCCCCCCGCCAACACTAAATGCTCACTCACAAGGTTTTTTACTGCCTAAATAATGATGGCAGGTGATCAAAATCTGGCCTAATACCACATAAAAGTCCCTGGAGCTGAATCATCCCCAAAAATGTATTCAGCTTAATTATCTGGTAAGAAAAACAACTTTGCTCATGATGTTGACCCTTTGTGGAGTGAAGTTGATGCAAGCTATACATTTTACTTTTTTCTTCTCTAATATGTTTTGTCTTTTTTTTTTTATGTCTTTCTATTGCTTTTTTCCCCTTTGCATTTAGGCAAAAGTATTGTTTACTATCTCATTAAGCTCAACTGAGAACGATCACAAGCTCCATTAGACCACAGTGACAATATATGGCTTTAATTATTTTTTCATAGAATACTCTCACACTGGAGCAGAGTGACTGGAGCGGTTGTGACATCTTGCTACAAATTCTTACGTGGGAGTGTGTGTGGTGGGAACGGGGCCTGGGGAGGGCTGATGGAGAGACAGGAGAAGGCAGAACCGTTCTTTGGGGGTTTTTTTTAAGGAGAAGAATCTTGGTGAAATATTTCTGTATGCCACATATGCTAAAAGCACTTCCATCTTTAATGTCATCTGGTCAGAATTATACATTCAGCACACACTAAAATCTAAATCAGGTCATTATTTACTTTGTGATATGATAATCATACTTTTATTAAAACTTTTAAGCAGTTTTGAGCCGATAGATTTCCATAGCACTTAATTTGTAAGCCATATTCTGCTATTCCTGTATTTGCTGTTTAGCCTATCTTATGGCACCGTAAAAAGTCCTGCCATCTGGCAGAACAATCACAACCTTCCAAATTAGAACATAATTCTATACTTTCTTGGTTTGTTTCCTTGGCAAAGCTTTTGTCCTGAAATATGAATTCTCCTTACAAGCTAGAAAATATTTCCTAAGATATTTAGAGCCAGAAAAACTTTGGTACAAAGTGTCTCTTTTTACCAACAGATGCTGCTTCTAAAAGCAGGGAAAAATAGGCCTCAGCATCCTTAATACTCTTGGCTTTCACTTCATCAAGGCTTTTCTGTTGAAACATTCAATATTGTTGATATGAGAATTCTTGTGCTGGCAAGACAGTTTTCCTCTTTCGAGGGATCATAAAATAGTGTTATGCATTGAGAGGATCTTTATTCATATCCCACATAGTAGAGCTTATTCCACTGGCAGGCTCGCTGAGGTCTAAATCTTGGCATCCCTTTTCTATCTCCAAGTTATTTGCCATTACTTCATCTCCGAAGAACTCTATTTTTTTTCCTCCAATCTCCCCTAAACATACTTAAAGAAAAGGCCTGAATCCTCCAGTAAGTCAGTTTAAGGGCGTACGTGCAACCTGTGTATGCCCCCAGAGAAGCCAGCAGGGTCTGCCTGAAGTCTGCAGGTGGGACGAGGACAGCCGCACTCCGCTTTCCTACAGGCAGGAGGCTGCTGCCCGTGGAGGCATAGGGCACCTTTGGAGCAGTCCCTGAAAAGCTGAGTGGAAAGCTCTTTACCCCTTCAGCTTCCTCACAGTTCCCTGATATTTTTCAAACTACCTGGCTTGGTCCTGTGAATTGGCATGACACCACTGACTTTCTGGCAATTTAGTAAGGACTTCAGACCCATTGTTTCCATTCCAGACTCACTTCCTTAAAACAAATAGTTGGTATATAGTGAGTGTATAAACATGCACAGAACTCCAGAAATTTCCAAAATTGCAATTCAGTTGTTCTACTGTGATCTCTAGCTCTCGGGGGCCCTTAGCCATTGTCACTGAAATCCTGATGGTGAGGAACAGATAACTTAATTACCTTGAAATTAAAGTTTCAGCCTCAGTGTTACCTAGTAATACGTGCATCGAAAGCATTATGTTTTAAAAGCCATTTGAAAGCATGGGAAGGTTGCCAGCTATTCAAATATTGTCATAGTTCTGATTTTCCTCCAGCTCCCCTGATAAACACTCAGAAATGAGACCAGCCTTCCAAGGAGGAAAGACAGTTGGAATCGAGACATCTCCATTTATATATCCTGAAAACAAAGCAAAGAGCTGTCCCTGGGTTCAGCTTGGGCGTGTGGGTACCCTCACTTCACGCCAGGGGATAAGCGCTTCCCTCCACTCTCCACTACCTGGAGGAGGCAGGTTCCTATTGAATCAGATGGACGGGAGCCTTACAGATCCAGCTTTTGTAACAAGGAGGTTTGTTGGGGTGTCTCTGATGTGCCCGCAAGATCGCCAATAGCAATTATACTGTGTTTACTGTGGGTTTCTGCCTCCTGGTCCTCACTGTGAAAGCTCTATCTCAAGGAAGATGGAAGCCCAGGAAACTGTGGTAATCCTTGAAGGAGTCACCTGCAAGCCCCAATTCATCTTTTTCACAATCACTTCATAGATCTACTTGTCTGCTCCAGGCCTGTTACCTCTCTCCAAATTAAATCCTGCTGATCGGCAAAGGGCAGCAGCTGTCATCTCAGCTGACATGCTCTACTCCTTGGTTGGTTGTATATCCCTTTGCTGTGTGTCCCACCACTGCTTCTGCAGGCGTTGGGGCAGGGCCTGTCATTTCATACTGGGGCTGCTATGATGGGGTCCAGCTCCAAGATGGAGGCTGCTAAGCTCTAGCATAAAAAAAATACATAAATGAGCCTCTGGGCAGCCTTTGTCCTGGTTTACATTACAGAACTCTGAAGATCTTTATCACATGGTTTCTTCTATATATGTTTGTCCAAGAGAGAAACTTACTTCTCAAGCAAATGTGACTGGCAATGATAACTCATCCTGAGAGGTTTAGTGCTCTTTTCCTTGGAAATGTTCTCCATTTTAACATCCTGCATTCTCTTCTGTGGAAGCATCTTCAGAGCCGGAGAGAATAAAATAGGAAATGAAGGATCACTGAGACCCAACAATGTGGAAGGTCAGAGGAAAGGGTAAATAACCTCCTAGACATTCACCCTTCCCCTCCTTGGAATGGGATGGAGCCCTGGGATGGAGCAGCCTCTTCAAAGTGATGACAAAACTCCTCTGCACAACCCTCTCAGCATTCTTGCTTCCACCACTGCTAACGATCCTCTAGCCACTGCCTTAAAGAACCTCCTCATTTGAGCTAAAACCCCATGTTTGTACTGAAACATATAAGTAGCTCATTAAACTTTTTCTTAGATAAATTGTTTAGACTAAGTAATTCTCTCCTTTCCTCCTCTTGTGTTGCCAGCCTATTGTTTATAGCCAGCATTCCAGGCTGTGTGTGATGAAAATGCTGATGTGTTTCCTGAGTTACAGACCCAAGCTTTATCTCATCTTTCATTAGGAAACTGGCTGCTTTATCATTTTATGCTGCTGTGTGCAATGTTTATTTTTTCCCCATTATTAACATTGTATAGGAGGATGTGCCCAGCCCCATCAGCTGTTAGTTGTATTGTGCATACCATACACGCACATGCAAAAAAAAAAAAAAAAAAAAAAAGGAAAAAAAGGGAAAAAAAAGGAATACATAGTGTAATAGTTTGGGGAAATCTACATACACAGTTCACAAATTCCCTTTGATATTGCGGACAGCCTTTGGGTAACAGTGCCAATGTATAGCTGTGTCCTTCACATGCTATATTGACTGTGGAGTTTGCTGGTATTCTCTGCTGTCTTTTACTTCCATTTTTCAATCAAAATCCACAGGATATGACAAGGAAAATTCCTACCCTTTGCACAGGCTTAATGATGATCACCTATTCATCTGGAGTCGTCTCAGAAAGAAATAACTCCTCTCCAGGTTTTCCTCTGTTTGACTTCCAGGGGAGAAATTACTAAGCAGTGACTCACTCGATGGATCATGAAAGCAGCAAAGGGGACCAGGGGTTACACATGAATCTTTGACTAGCTATTCTGGTCAATAACAAACTAATTGGAAAAGTCAGAGACATAGTCCATGATTTAGAGAAGCTGTGTTTAAGAGAAAAAGAATCCTGAATTTCCGATAGGATTTTGATTTAAATCCAAAGAATGCACAAGTGGTTTGAAAAGGAGGCAGATACTTATTCTTTTGTCTATAAGAGATATCTCTTGGGCTACTTCAAGCACATTGATTTTTTTAATCAATTTTTGCAAAGCCTGTTTAACTTTTTGCTTTAACTACTGAAAGAGGTAAGTACTGGGAGAAAAAGGTACTACAATATTAGAAAGAGGATCAGCAGAGGTTGTAGGGGCCAAAAGCAACTGAATTAAAAGATGTAATTGCTGTGAAGGTGTAAAATTGCCTGTTTGGGGCTGTGTGCTGCCCATGAGGATAGCTTCTAAATCTGAAACATTCTCACATGTGGTAGTCACCACAATTATTTTCAGTTACTGCTTTTATCAAGTGTAATGGATTCATTGCATGCGCACAGTGGATTGTCCTGGATTTCTGATGGACCCCAAAACCAAGGTTATCACACACTCTCAACGTCAGGCAGTTCAATTATTTCTTAGTGATTCTATCAATTGCTCTTCTTGAACCACTTCTCTTTTAATAACAATAAGCATTTTAATAATAATAAGCATTCTAATAATAGGCATTTTCATTCTGAACTTTACCTACAACCATAGAATACCCAGAAAATGAGTCACCAGTTCTGTCTTTCTTTCTACATTATCTACATTTCCTTATGCTGACCTTCCTTTGGAAAGAATTATCTCTCCAAAATAATTTACATTTACCTAAACTGGAACAAAGGGACCTGATAAAAATATGGCTTGTCAAAATCCAGCTTGAACTTAGACTTGCTGCTCAGGTCTGCTTCCTTCCCTCCCTACACCCAGTAGTATTTTCTTTCTCTAATTCAAATATTTTCAGTTCCATTTAATGTTCCCTTTCTCAACACCTCACTTCCTCATTAATGCACAGAACAATGTATGGTTTTGAATGTTTGCCCTGTGGTCATCCACAAAACTCACATAAGCAATGCCAGAGCTAAATGATGACCTCCAAGGCTTAGTTGTCTAAGACCTGGGCCATGTGGATTCAATTCTCTGAATTTTCACAGACTTTTCTTTATAACCTTGGCAAAGTTCAAACCACTTTGGTGTTACTGCATTCTCTGAAAGTTTCTCAGCTCTCCAGCCATATTTTGTTTACACCATTTAAAATTAGTCTCTTACTAACTGTGACACCCATCTGAAGGTATTCAGTTTAGTTATTTTTGGATCAATGAAAACAGACATACTGGAAATGAGACATGCTAAACCAGAATAGTTTATAAAGATGAAGTATGTAGACCACTCTTTTCGTTGTGAGGATGGTGTCTCCCGCGGGGCCCCTGGACCCGAGGCCCACACAGTACCAAAAGAGGATCTGAACTACACTGAGTCTATATTCAGCCTTACACTATATTCAGCTGCCACACAGGGACATTCAGTTCATTTGATTTAAGTTTCTGTTCTTCAAATTCAGGGACTGTCACAGCATTGATGTGATCCGTGTTACATTCTAGTGCAACCCGCAGGTGATCCTTAAACCGTGGTATCTCTCTATAATCTGAAAGAACTGGTTTATAGAATCATAGAATCATTTAGGTTGGAAAAGACCTTTAAGATCATCAAGTCCAACCGTCAACCATGCCCACTA
>JANHGO010000053.1:81102762-81124702 GCA_024606505.1 Aquila spilogaster | reverse complement strand
TTTGCCAGGCATTAACACAGCTGACTGGGTAGCAGGTGGCTGGAAGCATAAATTTCCCTGTAACTTATTTATTAGGGGTCCCTTGCCTCCTTCCTTCTAGAATTATAACATGCTCTTGGCATTGATAAACCCCAGCAAGGGCACACTGTAAAGACACAAGTAGCAAGACAAGACTTGATAAATATTTTTTCTCTGTTTGACCTAAAATTTTTGAGCCAAACTGAGGCCTGGTGTAGAGGATTTTTTTCTTTCCAAGAGATGAGAAAAAGTATTCTTATGATGCAAATGTCCTCATTTAGAAATAATATGTAAAAGTCTGTCTTCTTCTACAGAAGAGGAGTCATAGAGGAATTATGGTTTTCTGTAACAGCTCCAAGCCTCTTTTCAGCCAACTCTCTTCTTGGAAAGCTCTCCATCACCTTTTTACATACACCATAACCTGCTTTTCCTCTGTGGCCTTTCTTCTTCTCTCTCTGTATGTTTCCACAGTATTTTCCTGCCCACTAAACCCCTCTGCTCATCCCCATGAAAATTATTTGAACCACGTTTGCCTGTGGGCTGTTCATATGTTTTGGATATCTAGTGCCACAAAGGGACTCATCTGTAGCCTGCAAATCTCAGGAAGAAAAGCTCAGCACCACACACGAGCTCTAAAGAGGTTTATTTCTGTGCACAGTGCAAACATAGAAAAGAAGAACATTCACTATTCATTCATCTCCTCCCCTCATTTTCTTTATTTTTTAAGGGCCAATTGGGGAGAAAAGCATAGAAAATTCTCTCATGAGCTCCTTGGTGCTAGTTCCAACTCCCTAAAATATTCCAAAAAATTCAGCATTAATTCACAAATACCAAAGCCTGTATGATTGTACTGCATCGCAGGTGTGGTGGCCTGCGCACTAGCAATCACAGCACCCTTGTTGTCGTGGCACATTCACCTCTTCTGCCAGAGCAATAGTGAAATGTTGTATTCATACTATTTTTTTTCACAGTCAACTCAGAACAACCCCCCTTTCCCTCTCCAGCCCCTCCTATTGCCAGGAGTGGATGGCTTTGGGTTTGTGTGGAATACGATGAGGCAATCATCACAGAATTGTTAAGGGTGGGAAGACCACTAAAATCATCTAGTCCAACCATCAGCTCATCACCACCATGCCACTAAACTATATCCCTCAGTGCCACACCTACCCTTTTCTTGAGAATCTCCAGAGATGGTGACTCTACCACCTCCTGGGGCAGCCTGTGACAACACATCACCACTCTTTCTGAGAAGAAATTTTTCCTTATGTACAACCGGAACCTCCCCTGGCCAGATGAGAGCCCAGCACTGCCGTAGGGCTGCCTTAGCCCTGCATCCTGCTCGCACCATCTGGCACACCACTACCACACATACCACAGGAAGAGGTCCTGGAGAGGCCTGAGAGAGCTGCAGTATTCATCCTTCAAGCATAAAGCTATGAAAAATGCATAGTCTTATGCAAATCAAAGCAATACTTCCACCTGCCCACTCCCTGCTAACTTGCACACATCTTTTCCTGGAAGTCATGGTCTCCAAGAAAGCAACAGATGAAGAAAGTTGATACAATTACTTGTAAGTGGTTTGGAGAATGGAAGCAGGTCTTATGTCTGCTTTTAAGGAATTCCATTAATAAGTAAACATATCCATAAATATTCTGAATAAAGCGGAGGCAAGAAAGACCTGCATCTCAGCCACTTAGAAGCAGGAAAAGCATGAAGGGTTTTCTTTTCAAACACTTCCTGTAATTTATGTGGGTGAACTGCATAAACCTTCTTTGACATGGTTCAGCTGTATGTTGTGTTCTCTTGATGAAATATCCACATACCATTAAGTATCCATAAGCAGAGAGGAACAGAGATGGCGGAGATGCAGGAGGAGCCTCCCACAGGAACAAAGTCCTCTCTCACAACACGAATTATACAAGTCTCTAAAGCAGCTGATGTAAATTTAATCTGTTGAAAGCTGGATTTAGCTTATTGCCTTTTCCTTTGTCCTTTCTCCAAAATGATTCCAACTTTTCTCTATTGAGGTCTGCAAACAGAAAACAAATCATTTCACTTTTTTTTTTCCTCTCATTTTCTCAGCCCTTTGGTACCACACACTGTTACTAAGCAAATCCTGCAGGCTCTATTCACACACATCTCATCTTAATGTGAATGTAAGGTCTTTTAGATTGAGCCTTTAAATAATAAGCCCAACCACAGATACACAATATTGCAAGAAACTCATATCAGACATTCAGACACTATGGCAACAAGAGCTTAGATGACTAGAAAGACACTGTTAAAGCCTCTTAAAACACAATTACAAAGGAAGTGCCCTCAGCTGTGTTATTTGCTCAAAAAAAAATATCATAAAAGCAAACAAAAACCCCCACTCTTTCTTCAGAACCTTCAGTTCTTTGCCTTCCTTCAGCACAGAAAATGAAAGGGCCATTTTGCAGTCTCTTTCTCCAAGGAAGATGTTTCCATCAACATCACTGGCTCCTGCATTTGGCCCCAAACTATTTTCCTCAAAGCTGTACTGAGTCAACAAGCACCATTCCCCCTTTGAAGCACACAGCACAAACATCTGCCAGTGCCCACGTGTAGCGGGGCTGAGATGTGAGGTCACCTCGCATGGCTGCGGCACCGCACAGACCCAAGACCTACAATGTCAGGATAAAGGGTCCCACTCTGATGGGCACAGGCAGACTCCACAGCATTTCCCTCTGCCCAAAGCACACCTTGAGAGAAGGCAACGTGCTTGAATTCTGTTGTGCTCAGAGCCAGAGACCACGTGTTCCCCGCTGAGAGTCGCTGGGCACAACACACATCAGGACTGGGAGCAGGTCCCAAAGCCTCTTCTTGCTCTCCCACAAGCCCTGCATTGGTTGGAGAGCTGCCTTTCTCAGACTGTCCTAGAGGCCAGTGGTGAAGGCCCGAGGCCAGTGGTGAAGGCCCTAGCCCAGGAAGGGGCAGACGTCTCTTGAGAAAATTCCCTGCTTCTGAGCAGTGCCCTGAGCAGCTCCACGCTAAGAAAAGGACTTCATATCCTCAGCAACTGGGGACCTACCTGGAGAAAGTAATGATGTACTTAATTCCACATCATGAAGACATCAGTCATAAATGCAGCCATGTGCTGGGCACCTCCTCACCATCCTGGGACTTTAGGTGTGATGTTGTCCAGTCTCAGAGCGCTCTGTTCCATATACAGGAGCCATACATCAACCCACATAAGCTACTAAGACCCCAGTTTAAACAGCAGGAAAAAACATTCCATTCACACGCATTACATATGACTTCAGGAGTACCCTGTCTCTGCAGAGTTGCCTACACACCTAATTTCACTCACCCGAATTCCTCTTGCCAAGATTGAACACCCACTCACAAGATTTTCCTCTGCATAAATAGTGATGGCAGGTGATCAGAATCAGGCCTAACACCACATGAAAAAAACATACAGTTAAATCACCCCAAAAAATGTCTTCAGTTTAATTATCTGGTAGGAAAAACAACTTTGCTCATGATTTTGGTCCTTTATGGAGTAAAGTTAATGCAAGCTGTAGCATGTGATGCAAGTTATGCATTTTACTTGTTTCTTTTCATGTCTTAATTTATTTATTTTTTAAGTCTCTATTACTTTTTTACCTTTTGCATTTAGGCAAAAAATTCTTTACTTTCCTATTAAGCTCAGCTGAGAACAGTTGCAAGCTTAATTAGACAACACTGGCAATATATGGCTTCAATCTTCTTTATTCATAGACGCTCTCACACTGGAGTGGAGTAACAACCTATAGCCTTCAAAGTGGAAATGTATAAGGTGAGGATGGGACTGCAGGAGCGTCAATGGAGGGACCAAAGAATTCAGAACATTTCTTTTATATTTTTTGAATAAAAATCTTAATGAAATACTCAGTATGCCGTAAATGCTAAAGGCACATCCATCTTCTATGACATCTGGTTGGAGTTGTACATTCAAGTATGCGCTAACATCTAAATCAGGTCATTAGTTACTTCTTCAGATGATAATCATATTTTTATTAAAAATGTGAAGGCATCCTGAGCTGATCAATTTCTATCACACCTAACTTGTAAGCCGTACTCTGCAATTCCTGTCTTTGCTGTTCAGCCTATCTCACAGCAGAGTAAAAGTCGTGTCATCTGGCAGAACAATCTTAGCCCTCCAAACCTTACACTTTCTTAGTTTGTTTCCTTGGCAAAGCTTTTGTCCCGAAACATGAATTATTCTTACAAGTCAGAAAATATTTCCTAAGATTTTTAGAGCCAAAAAACTTTGGTGCTGTCTCTTCCTACCAACTCATACTGCTTCTAAAGGCAGTGTGAAAAAGGGGCCTCTTGGCTTTCACTTCATCAAAGCTTTTCTGTTGGATCATTCAACATTGTTGATATGAGAATTCTTGTGCTGGCAAAATGGTTTTCCTCTTTCAGGAGATCATAAAACAGTGCTATGCATTGAGAGGATCTCTATTCGTAACCTACATAGCAGGCCTTATTCCACTGGCAAGTTTGCTGAATTTTAAATCTTGGCTTCCTTTTTTAAAGCTCCAAGGTTTTTGCCATTACTTCACCTCCAAAGAACTATATACTTTTTTTCCATCCTCTCCTCCCTCTTTTTGCTCAAAAATAAAAAAAGCTTGACTCCTACCCACAAGTCACCTTAAGGGTATATATGCAACCTGTCTATGCCCTGCAGAGAGATCAGCAGAGTCTGTGTGAAGTCTCCAGGTGGGGCAAGGACAACTGCACTGAATTCTCCCACAGGCAAGAGACCATTCCCCAAGGGAGGTGTAGGACAGCTTTTCAGGGATCCTCTAAAGCTCTTCACTGCTTTAGTTTCCTCACAGTTTCCAAATATTTTTCAAATTGGCCAATCAGGTCCTGTGAATTTTCATAACACCGCTGACTTTCTGTCAATCTAGCAGAGACTTCAGCCCATTGTTTCTCTTCCAGATCCCACTTCCTTAAAATAAATAGTTGAGGAGTCTAAGCAGTGATGCATAAATGTGCACAGGCTTGCAGAAATTTCCAGAAATAAAACTCAATTGTTCTACTGGGATCTCTGACTCTCAGGGGCCCTTAGCCCTTCTCAGTGAAATCCTGATGGTTAGGAACAGATAATTACCTTGAAATTAAGGTTTCAGCCTCCGTGTTACCTAGCAATATGCGCATTGAAAGCATTACGTTTTAAAAGCCCTTTGAAAGCATGGGAAGGTTGCCAGCTTTTCAAATATTGTCAAAGCTCTGAATGTTTTCCAGCTCCCCTGATATGTACTCAAAAATCAGACCAAGGAGGAAAGACTGCTGAGATCAAGACTTCTCCATTTATGTACCCTGAAAACTTTCAAACCAATATCTGTAACTGGGTCTGGTTTAGACATGTGGGTTCCCTGACTTTACACAAGGAGATAAGCATGTCTGGAGGATGTAGTTTCCTACTGAATCTGATGGACTGGAACCTTATAAAATCTTCTTCTGTAGCAAAGAGATTTGTCAGGGTTCCTCTGACATGGCCACCATAGTGATTATACAGTTGGCTGTGGTACCCTGTAGCCTCACTGTGAAGGTTTAATCTTGGGGAAGATGAAAGGCCCAGAAACAGTGTTTAGACCTTAAAGAATTCACCTGCAAGTCCCAATTCACCCACCATGCCTTCATGTCACAGATCTACCTGTCTGTCTACTGTTGGGCCTGTTATTTCTCTCCAGGCTAAATCCTTTCTTTGCTACCAACTTCACCATCCTTGCAAGGAGACTGCTGATGGCAGAGGGCATCAGTCTTCATCTTGGTTGATGGGGTCCACTCATATGTTGTTTGTGTACCTGTTTGCAGCATTCCACCACTTCTTCTGCCGTCCAGTTCTGCAGTCTTTGGGAGAGAGCATGTCATTTTGTGCTGTGGCTGCTATGATGGGGTCCTGCTCCAAGGCAGGAAGTGCTAGGGTCTAAGATAATAAAAGTAAATAAATAAGACTGAGCAACCTTTGTCCTGCTTCCCATTATGGAGCCCAGAAGATCTTTGTCATATGGTTTCTCGTGTATTTTTGCCCCAGAGAGAAACTGACATCTCACACAAACATGGCCAGAATAACTCAAGTTGAGAGGTTTTGTGCTCTTTTCCTCAAAAATATTCTCCATTTAAATATCCTGCATTATCTTCCGCTGAAACATCTTCAGTGTTAGACAGAATTAAATAGCAGTGGATCACTGAGACCAAACAATGTGGAAGGCCAGAGAAAAGCGTAAATATCCTTGTAGACCTTTCCCTCCTGTCCCAGAATGGAGCAATCTCTCTCTTCAAAGAGATGGCAAAACTCCACTGCACAAAGCTCAGCATTCTCTCTTCCACCACTGGTAACAGTGTTTCAGATGCTGCCATAGAGAACTTGCTCGTTTGAGTTAAAACCCAGAAATACACTGAAATACAGAAGTAGCTCATTAAACTTTTCTTAGATAAATTGTTTAGACTAAGTAATTCTCTCCTTTCCTCCCCTTGTGTTGCCAGCCTATTGTTTATAGCCAGCATTCCAGGCTGCGTGTGATGAAAGTGCTGATGTGTTTCCTGAGTTACAGACCCGAGCTTTATCTCATCTTTCATTTAGGAAACTGGCTGCTTTATCATTTTATGCTGCTGTGTGCAATGTTTATTTTTTCCCCATTATTAACGTTGTATAGGAGGATGTGCCCAGCCCGATCAGCTGTGAGTTGTATTGTGTACAGTACACACACGCACACACATATACGCACAGAAAATGAATACATAGTTTAATTGTTCAGGGAAGTCTACACACAGTTCTCAAATTCCCTGTGACATTGGAACAGTCTCTGAGTGGCAGTGTCAATGCAGAGCTATGTCCTGCACATACAGTGTTGAGTGTGGAGCTTGCTGCTGTCTTTTACTTCCATATTTAAGTCAGTTCAAGTCCTCCTAGAAAGACATATTTCATCCCCTGGTTTTCCTCTGTTTGGATTCCAGGGGAGAAATTACTAAGCAGTGATTCATCTGATAGATTATGAAGGCAGCAAAGGGGTCTGGGGGCTATAGATGAAAGTTTTGCTAGCTATTCTGGTCAACAAATGGCTAATTGAAAAAGTAGGAGACATTGTCTTTGATTTAGAGAATTTTAAGAGACAAAGAATCCTGAATCTCTGATAGGATTTTGATTTAAATCCAAAGAATGCACTAAGTGGTTAGGAAAGGAAGACAGGTACTTACTCTTTGGTCTACAAAATATGTCTTGGGCTTAAGTCGATTGATTTTTGTACTTGTTTTGCAAAGCCTGCATAGCATTTTGCTTCAATTATTGAGAGGTATGTATTGAGGTATGTACTACTACATTAGAAAGAGGATCTGCAGAATCTGTGGGGGCAAAAAGCAACTGAATTTAAAAATGTCACTGCTGGGAAGGTGTAAATTTGCCTGTCTTGCACTGTGTGCTGCCTGTGAGGATAAATTTGAAACAGTCTTACCTGAGGTGGTCACCACAATTATTGTCGGTTCCTGTTTTTATCAAGTATGATGGATTCATTGGATGCACACAGAGAATTGCCCTGCACTTCTGAGGGATCCCGAAAATAAGGCTGTCATATTCACAGCTCAATTATTTCTTTGTGATTCTGTCCATTGTTGTTCCCAAATAACTTCTCATGGTGCCGTCTAATAATAAGCACTTTTCACTGTGATTTTTGCCTACAACCACAGCATACACACAGAATGATTTACCACTTTAGGCTTTCTCTCTACTTTGTTTATCCATGTTTGCTTATGCTCCCCTTCCTTTGGAAAGAATACCTCTCCAAAATAATTCACATTTACCTCAGCCGAAACAAAGGAGTCTGACAAAAATGCAGTATTTCAAAATCCAGCTTGAACTTCGACTTGTTGTTCAGGTCAGCTTCCTTCCCTTCCCACACCCAGAAGTATTTGCTTTCTGCAATTCACATATTTTGAATTCCATGTAATGCTCCCTTTTTCAACATCTCACTTCCTCTTTAATGCATAGAACAACATATGGTTTCAAATGTTTGTCCTGTGGTCATCCGCAGAACTCGCATAAGCAACACCAGAGCTAAATGACTATCTTCAAAGCTTACTTCTCTGAGACTTGAGCCATGTGGTTTCAATTATCTGAATTTTCACCTATTTTTCGTTATGATCTTGATGAAGTTCAAACCACCTTACTGTTACTGCATTTCCTGCAAGTTTCTCAGCTCTCCAGTCCTATTTTGTTTATACCGTTTGTAATTAGCCTGTTACTAACTGCAATACCCACCTCACTTCAGTTATTTTTGTATCAACAGAAACAGACTTGCTGGAAATGAGACATAATAAATCAGACTAGTGTAGAAAGTTCAGAAAGATGAAGTGCGCAGACCACTTCTTGTTGCGAGGGCGGAGTCCCCTGCGGGGCCCCTGGACACGAGGCCAACACAACACAGAAATAGGGTTTGAACCACCCCCAAGCCTATATTCAGACCTTCAGCTATAGCACAGGAACATTCAGTTCATTTGCTTTAAGCCAAATTTCTGCCCTTCATGTCTGGGGATGGTCACAGCCCTGATGCAACCCTTGCTATATTCTAGAGCAACCCATGGGGGATATTTTAACAGCAATATTTGTCTGCAACCCAAAAGACCTGATGCAGCGCCCTCCCCTCCTGCTGTTCCCTTCCCTCCGTCCCTTCACCCAGCCTTGTGCTGTCGGCCAGCACACGGCTCGAAAGCCTTTTGCACAGGTTTCTCTTATCAAACACAGACTTATCAAACAGACAGGGACGTCTGTCCTGTAGGGGACATCCACAGGAGGCCTCCGGCGATCTTCCTCCGAAATCCTACTTCATACGAGGAACACTAGGTGGCACACAACAACCATTGTATTATTTCTTGGTTCGGAAACCAAAAACTGGTTTCCAAGCACCAACCTGGAATATAGTTGAAGAACTGAGTGCAGAACACAAGCCTAAGAACACTGTGAAAACCCAATAGGAAGATAACCTTTCCAGTAGAACTTCACTCCTCTTCCTCCATCAGAATTGCTATTTTGCTATGTATAACTCTGCCTAATTTGTCAGGTTCCAAAAGTAAACACAGATTATATTTAGTGGCTTGTTGAGGGGTAAGGGAATACTGTTGTTTCAGTGCTATGTGCTATAAATAACAGCATAACAAGCAAAGTAAAGCTCACTTGGCTCAGCAGCATCTACAAGTCAAAAGATGAGAATCTCATCTGCTGGGACGAGATTCAAATGATATAATAATCTATCACATGGTTTCCATTAAAGGATCTGTGATGCAGTTTGTAAGTAAAATCAAATACTCACTTTTACTCTTTATATACTGTTAAATATTTTTTTCCTCATCCTCAGAGAGGATAAAAAGCCAGGAACGTATTTTGCTGTTCCAAATTCCTGTGCTTTATTGTATCAGCAGTTATCATGGGTTCATTTTAATTCTGGGGGAAAAAAAATAACATTCTTTTGGTCAAAAGATTCCTTTATATTCCACTGTTCATAAAAGCCCAACACATAAAAAGGAAAAGCATTTACAGGACTCTTTACAGCTCATTTCCAAAAGACTGAAACTGTCAGTTCCCGGTGCCACCTCACAGAGCCGTCACTGTAGCACAAACTGGAGCAACTTCTGTATGTGGGTGAGCTTATAATTTAACAGAAAAGAACTTTCAACTTCCGGTGAACTGTTAGTAATTGCCACGGCTTCTTTGAAACCGTGTCTGTGATTACTTGAAAAAGATCCAGACCTCACTCATCTAAGCAGGAAATTATAAACACCAGTTTGCCAGAAGAAGGGGTTAAATCCTTCTTCACTTGGATAAACAAATATTTGATGATAGAGTGGGAAAGGGAAATCTGACTTCGAATGATTCCCTACTCCTCTTCCTCAAAAGTGGGCTCAAAAGAGACATAGTGGTCCCCAGGAGGGGACCTTCTTCTCTGAAACTTTCCCCAGCATATAGGGCCAAGACCAGTACAAAGCACCCACCAGGTTGAGAGGTGACTCAGAACAGGAGATAGGAGCCTTCACTGCTAACCAAAGTCTCCAGCAGAGATGAATGTTGGGGTAGTTTTTTACTTTTGTTTCCGTTCCTGTATTTTTGCATGTTTTGCATTTCTTGATACCTGTTTTCAACTGCGTAAAGAAGTGGTTCAACCAGACTCTGGTCTGTGTCAAGAATACCTGGCTGAACCCTACAGTAGTGCATTCCTCCAGGATGGCAGTCCTAAGAAAAATAGGGGCCTGGGCATCTCTTCTCTGTGCCTCACATATTAAGGCCTGTTTCCACACAGTTGTGGGACCGGACTGAGATGGAAAAGTAGAGGCCTTGGGGGGAGAATTTGTGCCTGCAAGTATCATTAACCTAGAAAGCTATCTGGCAGTCAGTAAAAGAGGGAGGAAAAGAGTGTGGATGAATCCCTGGGCTTTGTAAGGGATATATAATTGTAATTAGTGATATCTTATTTTTCAGTTTTAAATTAAACTCTTTTCCTACCAAGCATTCCAGTCAGTTCAAGTTCAGGAATATTTGTTTCAAGGATGCCATAGTAGGATAACTGACAAAAAAATTGCAGTACTATGTAAATCCATATTTTGACTTACAGGAAGCACGCTCCCAGGGGTACCACTGTGATCTTGCGTGTATTGACAAATTGCATTTAAAAGCTGCATATAATTAGGGGATAGAAAATAAAGAAGTACAGGTAAACAGCTCTCCCATCTTCTGCAAAGAGCCATAAATTTTCATGCTGCCTGGAACTATGGTTAGAAGTTCTATATCTGTTGTCTGAAATTAATGGGATTTTTTTATTATTATCTGTCAGTTATCCAGTAGTTTTCATGAAAGTTATTTGCTAGGATTAAGTCATCTACGCGTCCACTTCTTCTGTATTCTCCTATCTCCATGTCATGATACAAATTCATCTCAGAAAATTCTCAGTTTTTTCACAAACAGATTTTTACAGACATCTAATGAGAACTTAATATCAGCTAATTAATCAAGTTGGATTGGGGGCTGCCTAATAGCAGGGGAACAACTGAACCTACCTCTCCCAAGAACGAGGACAGAATGAGAAGTAACCTAAAGGGGCAGAGATCGAGCACCTGGGACCAGTTGTGTGCTGATACAACAGTGCCACTTTCAGAGCTGCACTCAGAACCTCCACATGATGACTTGTTGTATGCAGTTTTACCAAACTGACAGGAAATGAGTGAAAGCACAAAGAGCCATTCCTCTGCAAAGGCACTGAGCATTGCAGAGTCAAATGCCTACTAGCCTACCCAGACATGCCCCTGTGGCCTAACTGCACACACAAATACTTTTCACCAGCATTCTACAGTAACTCTTGCAATTTGGTCATTGGATGCTAGCAAAGTTTAATAAAATTACACCAAAATTAGATGTTAATATTTTCACTAATATTCTACTGTTCTACTCTTTACTCTGATCTGTCCAGTGGACAAGAAGAAGTCAAAGAGGTGACTTGGTCACAGACCAGAGAAAACAGGAGCAGGTTGGGAACAGGTGTGGTGTGATCAAGGCCACAGATCGGCAGTGAGCTGCCTGACGGCTGTGGTGGCTTCCCCACCAGTTGTGGCTTTCAAGTGGAGAGTGAAAACTCTCTGAAAGATACTCTTTGTTCAAACAGGAATTTATGCAGGGCTTGTGTTCTGCAGGAGATAAACTAGATGATCTCAAGGATCCCTTCTGGCTTTATATGCCATGAATAAAGGGCCTCTTTCACTCTTGCAGACTCAGTATTTTAGCTCCTTGGGATCCAATGTGGTGTTAGCAGGACTGCTACAATGCATGAATTGTGTAAGATGCTTCTAGTGCTGCAAAGGCCCCTTCAGAACACAATGGGTAACAAGTGCGTGAAAGAATTGCTTTCAGTGTCCCATCAGGTCACTTGCTTGAACACAAAGCTCAGTTCAGCAAAGAATTACAGTATCTTTGAGCATGAATCCCTTTCACTAACGTGGGTCAACCCATTAAATGCTACATCATGGCTGCAGAAACATGAAGTCTTCCAAGTTTGGCAAGAGGTATATAGGTCAGTTCTTCTGCCGTTTCATGTAATCATTACAAGGGGATGAAATTCAGAGCAGAGGGGAACTTGGCTTACGTGAGAATCTTTCAGACTTCTAAGCTGAGCAGAAAAGTGATTTATTTTGAAAAGGGTAAAAGAGAAATACTGACAGGTTGTACTCTCTGAATTCCAAATTAGCCCCAAATTGCTTTGCTAATACAAGCAGGCAGATATTAGTGTCTAGACAACTGAAGAACTGTGTTATAAAAAAGTAAATCATATCTGACAAACCAAGACACATTGTTTCTTATTATAAAAATGAAAATTATTTCATACATGTAATCTGCAACAATTTGATTTTAGGAAGTGCTGGTGACATTGGCAATGATATCTTAACTGGTAAGTGCAGGTTGGCTGGAAGAAACCCCCCACAGAAGGAATGTCATGACTGTAGTTTGAGCAGTAATTTAGGCTAATATGCAGAAAAGCACAGAATAGCTGTTCCCCATCTACTTCAGATATGACAAGGAGCATAACCATGATACCACAGAGCTCAGCTCTAGTTAACCACAGAGCCTTCCAGGCAGGTACTGCAAACAGTTCTAAGTTTCGTTTGGCCATTTCTACAGAGCTATCAGTAACCAAACTAATTTCAGTTTTACTCCAGCTCATTAACGCAAGTTACAACACTAACTGAAACACAGGCATACGCTGAGGGGCTCTAGATGAAATGCCAGTGGTCAAAATGGTTCTGTCTTGGAGTAGAGATGAGTACATGTCCAGCAGGAAAAGCTGTTTCAAGTCTTACTTAAATATTTATTAAAGATTGAGGAGAGGGATAAACAGTACATTGGGAAATTAAAATTACACTAATTTAAAATGGATTGCATTGTACAGCATACATAAATCACCAGTTATTTCTGGAATGTAAAGAACATCTCACCCAGAAATATTTGCTCTCACAATCCATTCTCAGAAAAGAAATTCAGCTTCTCTTGTTCACTGGAATGAACTCTGGTCCAAAAGTTACTTCTTGGTGTCTCACAAAAACAAGTATGTTAGCTATGTACTTCTTGGGGTAGTTTAGTACTATGGGTGTTTCTGTTTTTCCTGTCCATTGTCTCTGGGCATAAAGGCTCCAAAGCCCCAACTCAGTGAGGCAAAGCTAGGCAGAAGGACAAGAAGAACGATCCCAGTTCTGGCTGGATTTTCAGCTTGTACAGTCTCTCTCTTTGCTACTGTTTTTTCCCCGTTTTGCTGACAGAGCTGCACCGTTTCATGAGTAAGAGTTTCCTCTTTGTTTCTGCACCCTCATTTCCTGCTGCTTCCATCCTATGAGCCTCCTTGGAGATTTTCAATGTATTTTTCCACTCAGAGTGGGAGAATGCATTGAACAGGATAAATGGTGCAGGAGACGATGTGGAAGATTAAATAGAAAAGGATGTAAGAGAGAAAGAGAACAAAAAGGTATGAAAGCAGAGCAGGCAGCTGCAAAAAAAAATAAGAAAATGGAGACAAATGAAAGAATGAGCACAGTAGTGAACAGCAAAGTAGGGAAAGAGGGAGGTACTGTTGTTCCCCATCATTTCTGAAAATTGGTCCATAGGGGTGAAAATAAAAGTTAAAAACTACCGTATTTATTATTAGTAAGAAAATTTCTCCAAAATGTACATAGGCTAGTAGGGTCATATAATGCAGAATCCTCCAAGCTCCAGTGTTATATTTGCAGTTAAATAGAAGAAAAATTGTCCCTCTACATGAGTAGATTCTAAGGTGGATCTAATGAGTAATTAAGAAGTACAGTTGCAAGCACAGGACTTAAGAAAACCTCATATTGTACAATTTCATGACTTGGAAAAATATGGCTTCATGATGTGGATGCATCTTAAATACTGTGTGCAGTTCCAATCACCAAATTTAAAAAATAATAAAATAAGGAGTAGAAAAGATACGGAGAAAACAGTGAGAACATCCTCCAACACGAAATGGTTCCCTGCAGAACAGTTCGCGTCAGACTGTCATCAAGAGCAGGACAGAGATGACTACTGATCTCACTTCTGCATCTTAACAGGTCAGACTTCATACAGCTTCAGAGGTGTTCCCTGAGTAAGCTATGGGCTTGAGATATTCCTTTTTTTTTTAATAGAAAGAAAATATCCAAAACTAAAATAGTGTCCCCCCAAGCAGCTTTCTTCAGAGCATCTGTGCATACCTCCCATGACAGAACAGCAAACATGGGCTCGGGGTTGTTTTGTGCTGTCCTGTAATCATCCAATGGGACATGGCTTGCCATTTTCCTAGGAAGGGTCTATGAGGCCAAGCCACAAACATTTCCAAAAGTCAACCTGTTTCAGGGAATTTACTTTAAGAAAAAAACGTAGAGAAGGGCCATTCCTCCCCTGCAGTGACAGTGGGCTCCAGGATCAGGTGAAGTCAGGCTGGCAAGCCCATTCTAGAAGCAGGTAGGGATGTCTGAACATGCACTGGCAATCTGCATGCCAAGTCTGGGCTGGTGCACTGGACGTAAGCCGATGATGGCTCTCCTCACACTGCTCATCCTGCAGCCAGACCCACAGCCCTGCTCAGCCTGCCAGGCCCTGGCTCCCATCACTCCCCATCACCAGCTGCCCTTCCTACAGACACAGACAAAAGATCCACACCAGGCTACAATCCTCCCAGGGCACAGGTGGTGCATTCCTTTTAGTCTTATTTTCCGGCTGTGAGCCCATTTAAATAATGCTAATAAATGTTTTCCTTCCTAGAGAACTTAGGTCATAATTCATGACAACTTTTCCATCCTCCTACAGCTGAGATCCAGAGTGCTCAGGAAGACTGCATGATGACACATGAGGCTTTTATCTCCAGCGTTTCTTCTACAAAGAGGTAAACCTGGAACATTTTCTCCTTCTACTTGCCCAAAGATAAGTTTTTGCTCTATTTGACAGTTATTCCTGATTCAAGCATAAGCTTCTAAATAACCCTAGAAAACTCTCTTCCATCCTTGATGTCAGCACCTTTTGAGTACCTGTAAGGTGTTAATCCTCATTTTCTAGCCAATCTCTGCATATTCAGATGATTAGAACTGATTGTGTTGATTGTAATGAAAACTCAGGAAAGGAACATAAATCTCTTCAGAAAAATAAGTGCCTACAAATGTTATGAAACAGGCAGAGAAAAGAAACCTGTTAAATTTCCTCACAAAGGCAAAGGCTGCAAGATCAGCTGAGTTTCTGGTAGGCAGCAGAAAACATATTTGGAAGCAAACCTGCATGAAGAGAGAACATATTATGTTATGATATATTATTATATTATATAAAGCAGAATAAGCTTCAGCAAGGG
Organism: Aquila spilogaster; assembly: GCA_024606505.1. NCBI lineage: Eukaryota > Metazoa > Chordata > Aves > Accipitriformes > Accipitridae > Aquila > Aquila spilogaster. The sequence goes on along the minus strand of JANHGO010000053.1, from coordinate 81,109,307 downwards.
CTTGTCCTAGTACACAAAAATGTAGGAATGACTCTACCGCAGTCACTTAATTCATTCCTGTGTCTCCAGCAATGATCAATAGCCTCAGGAAGGATGTGAGCCCTAGGCAGGCAGGCACTGTCATTTCCCCAGAAGCCAGCTCCAGAGAAGTGCCAATGGCTCACTGAAACAAAGCAAAACTCTGCTTACAAAATCTACTAAAATCTTTATTTAAACTAAAATTAGCCCAAGGTCACACCAAAAAACAGCAACTCCTATCCTTGCATTTGGGCGCCCATAGCAGGACCAAATGAATTGATCTCAAAGCTAATTAAAAGACTACTTCTGCAGCTTCATTTTGTCAAAATATGTTGCACTGCTAACTACAAATAGGGATAGCTTTGATTTGGCAGGCTGTTTCCAAAAGCAAGGTTTTGGGGGAGCTTGGGGCTGGACAACACCAGCACAGCACAGCCCTAGAGCACTGCGTCAGGTACAGCCCAAGCTGGCAGACAGGCAGGTCCAGCAGTCTCTGGCTGACCAGGATGTTTCCAGGCTAAATCGGAAAAAAAAAAAAGGCTGAATTTTTAAAATAAATGTGCTGCAGATAGAAACTCTTCATTCCATTGCAGTGAACTCTACCTCAGTGCCGACATACATCCCTCCACTACTGCACCCAGTTTAGTGTGGTGATGAAGAACTCTACGGTTACAGATCTGCTGGCACTGTCTGAGTTTTCAGGAATCCATGGGAGGAATATTTTTTCCTTCTTCCTTCCCAAGAAAACGAGACAGGAGGAAAACCTACTGCCACATGTGCCTTTACTCTCCAGTAGAGGATTATTGTCTTTGTATACTAAACCCAGATATTTGTAATTCTCTGTAAAAACCTGCTAGCTCTTTTTTTCCTAACTACTTGTGTGCCAAGAATTCTGCCTTGTTTTAATGAAATCTAATTTTAAAACTATTTTGGCAACATGTAGTGGGGAAAAGAAATCACAGCATATCCACTCAGCAGCATTAAAATGAGACAATCCCACATGAAGCAATGCTGACCTGCCTTGCAGAATTATTACCCAGAGGAAAGGCACACCACACCTACTGTACAGTTTCTATCTTCAGAAGCCTCTGCCAGGACCTTTAGGCTGCTGTTTTGTTTCACTGCCTACACAAATGAGTAACATTAAAAAAAAAAAAAAGTAAGTTGTGTGTTATTAAAATTTAAAATGAAAACAAAATATAACACCAATCAGTTATTTAAGTTATTAGAAAAAAAATCAGCTTTGTCATATTAAATAAAATCATTCTATAGTCTGTGCATTTTCTGTTTTTGCTCTTCATATCACCATTACATTAAAATATATACTCTGGCTGAGACACCAAATCTTGCAGAGAACTCTAGATTTAGGAGCTACAACAAACCTGAGTCCAGAGTTTGCAAAAACAGCTGCTCGAGATATTTTACCAAATCAAAATCATGTTTGATTTCAACTAATTTCCCTTTTTGGTAGTGCAATTTAACTTGGTCTGTGAGGCCGAAGACTCCACATGAAGTGAGTTTACCCAATTACTGCCACCAAACTGGCGATTTCTGATAGCCATTCCTTCTGGGTAAAGTTCACGGACTTGTAAAGTGCCTAAACAGAGCCCTCTGCACAGTGAAGGGAAAGATTTGAAAGCCTGTCAGGGAGGAAACCGCTGGATTTACACTTTGAAAGATCCAGTGGCTACAACAGAGCCGTGGAAGAGGTCAGCAGCTGGAAACAGAGCTGACACCCCAGTTTCCATGGAGTTTCCACCAAGCCCTATTATTTAGTCAGAAGTTATTTTCCAGGAAAACAGCCAGCCAGCCTGCTATACTGTTTTCAAGAATGTAATTTCCAGAGGAGTGGGAAGCGACAGAATAAGCAGTGCACAGACACCAGGCTGCTAGGTTTTCCTTTTGGGTTCTCCAATTTGCATGCTTGAACAATAACTTACGTTTGGCAGTAGTATGTTAAAAACGATTCTATACGCACTATTTCTACCTTGTACGGCCAAATTATATTTCTACAATATTTGCTCAATTTTTAGCCCAGCTTGATAAAGAAACACGAAATATTTTTCATCCCCTGGCTAGAAACAGGTGTATGTCGTGATGTTGTATGTCCCATAATGTTTGGACTCTTTAGTGGACTTCCAGCAAACTCAACATGAGACACAAACATATTTGGTTGCCTGAAAAACATTTTTGAAGAACGTATCTTGAACCACTGAATTACATTTCTTTGCTTTTCCCAGTGTGCCATTCTTCCTGCTCTGCCCTCAGATCTACTCAGGTAGACTTCCAGCTGTAGCTGCTTCTGCCTGGTGCTCTGAGGGCAGGGGCTGAGCAGGGGCAGTTCAAGAGGAACCATCCAGGAGAAACAAGATTTGACCAGCAGCACCAGCAGCCAAAAAGATGGGAGTAGCTGAGTTGCTGAGAAAGGCTTTAGCAGCCACATGGTGTTTGGGGCAGCCAACAAGGGACAGAGACTGGCAGCCTGGGTTGTGAAACACACCACTTTGGCAGACATCATGGGACATTTATTCACTGTGTTAACTCAAATCCAGGGGATAATACAAGGAAAAGAGCAGGACTGCTGCACAATGCCAGCAGCATATGCATGCTGTCAGAAACAGGGTGCTACAACCAGAAATACACCAGTTTGTATGCTCCTGCCCTAATTCCCCACAGGAGATGGGAAGAGCAATTTACTTGCATAATACTTGCTGACATCAAATGGAAGCATTAACATGGTTCATCTAAAAAGTGAGAAAACCATAAGGCTACAAATGCTCAGCAGAACATGCCTCACCAGTTTGTCATGAGCTCACTTGCTCACTAAGCTTCATGTTTTCAATGGTAGCATCCAAGGGGCATATGGCAGCAAATGTTAGTGGAATTCAAATATAATACTCTATCCAAAATTCCATGTAACTCACTTATTTCTAGAAGTAAGAAGAAAGTAAGAGGAACATGAAGCATGGGAACTGAAAGGCTGATAAGGGACACGCCACTCTCCTTGGAGAATGTCATAACACTGCTGAAGAAACAAGAGGAGAACCATTCATGTCTTGAATTTAGCCCTTAATGTTTAGCTTGTACAGTTTTGAAAAGTCAGTAAATGCCTGCTTCATTTAGTTGAGTTACTTAAATGTTATGAATGAACAGTAAAACTAAAGAGTACAGACAGATACTACTGTGATACAGGTAAATTAAGAGGTTTTTTTTAACACACAGAAAAGTAATCTGTTGCTTCCAGAAGAGTATGAGAGCAGAAGACTTGAAAATCTTTAGAAATCACATACATACATGTATATGTATTTATAGTATATACATGTATGTATGTATTGGTACATACATGTATGGACACAGGTCAAAGTTAGATTCCACTCACAGAACAAATCCACTTCTTTTCCCTCACTTCAAGAAATCTAAAACCAGAAAATTTGTCTTCTATTTACTAATACTGGAATGAAAGGAAGGTGACAGGGAGAGACATCTAAAACTCAGCAAGCTGACACTGGGATCCACACTCCTTTAGCCAGGATCTGGCTCTAAGCCACTGGGGAACACTCCTGATGACTGGACATAAGCTTGGGAAATTAAACTTTAAATACCATGAACTGTGAGAAGCCAGTCAATGGACTTCTGCAACAAATTAACTGTGCGTTGTGTAGTCCAGTGGATGAATCCTCCTCTGTCATATAACAGATCATTTAATGCAACTGTATTGGGATTTCCTTTTAGGTATAAATTATGCCTAAGTAGGCACTTTGGTGCTCTTTTGCTTCCTGAACCAATCTATCCAGGATACATCTTCCACCACTGATCAAAAGGCTAAGTCAGATTTCAGAGTGAAACTGCAACAAATAATTATTTTTGAGTGCCAAACAAAAACAGGCAGTTATCACCAAGTATTTTCTTTAGCAATAATGTCTGCAAAAAAAGCAATGATAAAAATGACTTAGTGGGAAAAAAAAATCTGTTATCTCATTTTCCTGTATTCCAAGATAAAACTTATTTCCAGACATATCACAGTGCTCTTAAAGTAGTAAATGATAAAAAAAAAAGAAAGAGTAAGGTGATACAGCAAGCCTAGTACATGGATTTATCAGTTCTGTGTCATTTGATTTTGCTCCAGCAACTGAATCAGAACAAAGGGCAAAACTTCCCTTGCATGCGAAGTGCCACAAGCAAGCCTGGACCTTTTCCAACAGGTGAATCAATTTCCTGTTTGCACTTGGAAGTCAAGGCTGCTCCTGAGAGTATGACTGAGATGAAAGTGTCCAGACAATGACAACCTTCATTTCACTTCAGTCCCTTCCTTTGCCCAGCAAAAACTGAAAAAGCATGCATGCAAACAATACACTCCATACATTTGGTTAACTTACACTGAAAAAGGACGAAGTAGAACAGATGAAATAGTTACAGAAACACCCAAGGGTGCCTGGTACAAAATGCGTTTTTATAATGGAGAATACAGAAGTCACTTGAAAGCCTTCAGCGTTTTGTATAAATATCCTCTGATGCTCTCCAGAATCAGCTGAGCTGTGAGCTTCGTCTGCCCCAACCGTGAGTCAGCTCAAGTCAGTTCAGTGTACTTTTATGGTACCATCACAGAGAGAAAAAATACAACTCTAGCCAGCACAGAGGAGCCTCTGAGATATGGAAGGAGTGTGTGGCAGGAAGGCATTTTCTACTATTAGCTGGCAATGAAATCAGTGGAATAAATAAAATGGCAGCATACTTAACATTTCTGTCTCTTTATTTTTAGCCCATACAGTGTACTGATATCAAGGCACTAAATGAAAGGCAAACCACATGCTCTTAAGGCAAAGCAATTTGAAAATCTTTGGGAACTGCTCTTTCTGCCCAGCAGTTCTCAGCCCATGTAAAGAAGCAAAGGGCAATTCAAACTGGGTAAACAGAGTGTTCGCAGTTGCATGCATCCCTCCCGCTTGCAGCATGCATAACATCCTGGCTGTAAGAGTTATATTTGTGTTTAAACTTGATAAGGCTGACTTAGAGAAATGTTTCAGATCAATCATTCTTGCTGAGTAGCCAGTGACTAAGTGGAAATGCTTCAAAGAGAGCACTGCCCAGAAAGAAATGAGCAAGAAGTTTATAAAACTTCAGAACTTGGCCAGCAGTCCCTAATCTACTTATATGATAGCGTGCAACTTCCTGTAATGGCTCAAATTAGACATACAAACTTTTCCTCCAGCATTCAGAAGAGTCCTAGTATTCATAATCACAGAACAAAGAAGGCAGTATGCATCACTGCCCATCAACTTGTGCTATCAGCCCAGAAACTAATTAGCTGGTTCTGTGTGAGGCAGAGCCCACCACAAAGTTCTGTGCTGTCTGCAAGCAGGGTGTGTCATTGGCTGATGGTCTTTGTCAGACTGTTAACAGTGGGGCCACAAAATACAGTGCCTTGGTCTTCACCAAGTTTACCATCCAGCAGCCCCTGTGCAACCAGTCTGCTGCTGAAGATTCCTCGCAGAATAATAATTCACAGATAAATATTTACATCAACAAAACAATTTGAAAAGCAATAAAATTAAAGGATTGAATTTTAAATAAAGTTTTAGACTTTGGGATGTTTTTATAAAGAAAAGTTTTGCACAAAGAGGCTACTCCATGTATTTTTTTGAAGACCTGTGTTGCCTGCAACATCAGAAGATGTTAAATTAGGATATTGAGGCATTAAAAAAGGTTCTTCATCAGAGAGTTGTGGGCATGGAACAGGCTGTCCATGGCAGTGGGCATAGCCCCGATCTGCCAGAGTTCAAGTGTTTGGACAGCATTCTTAGACACTGGGTTTGATTTTTCGGTGCTCCTGTGTAGAGCCAGGAGTTGGACTCAGTGACCCTTATGGGTCCCTCCCAACCTGGGATATTCTATCTACAATGTACTCTGTGACTTTATGATTCTGTTACTGACTTCAGTCAAGGTCAAACTGTTTGTAACTAGTTTTTTTTTCTTTCTATCATACAGCTTTTCTATATTTATGCATCTAAGAAAACCATTTTCCTGAAGGTGTAAGTTTTCCTTTGGAAAGCAAAAAAGGACCAATATTTTTCAATAGTGTAAATTTAAGATACAAAAAAAACTAAGATAAAATAATTCCTGCAACCTCGTATCCTTGGAGCAAAGTTTTGATCTTCAGCAGTCATCTGGTCTTTCAGCCATCCTTTACCTTTCATACAACAGTTAGTAATTCAAGCTACTTTATGTGACAGGAGTAGCTCAGTTCACATATATGTGATGGAAACTCAACAGTATTTGACATTTTCCAAAGCTTTCTCTACTGTAAGCACACTCTGGTCCAGAAATGCTGCAGCTGAGGAGTATGTCCTCGAAACGTGCAAGTACATCTTCAGAGGATGTGTGTGCCAAGTTCCCTCAAATGTCAACTTTCATGAAGGAGGTGTTATGTCACCTATCACCACCAGCGGTGTTTGGTGATAGGACAAGGGGAAACGGCCACAAACTGATGCATAGGAAGTTCCGCACAAATGTGCGTGGGAACTTCTTCA
>JANHGO010000053.1:81081170-81102662 GCA_024606505.1 Aquila spilogaster | reverse complement strand
TTTTTGAATACCTCCAGGGATGGTGACTCAACCACTTCCCTGGGCAGCCTGTTCCAATGTCTGACAACCCTCTCAGTGAAGAAATTTTTCCTAATATCCAACCTAAACCTCCCCTGCCGCAACTTGAGGCCATTTCCTCTCGTCCTATCTCCCGCCACCTGACAGCAGAGACCAGCACCCTCCTCACTAGACCCCCCTTTCAGGTGGTTGTAGAGAGCGATGAGGTGTCCCCTCAGCCGCCTCTTCTCCAGTTCAGCGCTCTCCCCTCCCGCCGTTCCCTTTCTTCCTCCCCTTTCGCAGCCCTGGTGCCAGCAGCAGCGGGAGGGCACCGAGGCCGCTCGGCCTCGCCCCCTCCAAGCGGGTTTTGCGCAGGAGGCTGCGCTGGGCTGGCAGGCAGAGCCGGGGGGGCATCCGAACCCTGGGAACTCGGGCCGTCCCCCCCAGAAAGTCCGCTTCGCACGAGGAACACTAGATGGCACACGGCAACCGCGGTATTACTTCTCTTTCGCTTCAGAAACCGAAAAGCGGTTTCAAAGCGTCAGCCCGGAATGTGACTAAAGGCCTGAGCTCAAAACATGACTCCAAGTACGCTATAAAAACCCACTGGGAAGATAACCTTTCCAATAAAACCTCACCCCGCTTCCTCCGTCAGAATTATTTTTCTATTTATAACTCTGCCTAACTTGGCAGCTTCAGAAAGTAAACACAGATTTTATTTAGCGGCTTGTCGAGAAGCAAGGGAATACTGTCGGTTTAGTATACAATATAAAATAATAGAGTGGCATGCAAAGTAAAGCCCACTTGGCTCAGCAACCTCTACGATTCAAAAGATGACTGCTGGGACAAGAGTCAAGTGATACAATAACCTACCACGTGGATTCTGTTAAAGGATCTGTGCTTCACTTTGTAAGTAAAATCAAATGCTCGCTTCTTTTTATATGCCAATAGGTATTTTTTCCTTGTCCTAAGAGATCTAAAAGCCCAGGGAAACAGATACCTTTTGCTGTTCCAACTCCTTATGCTTTATTGTATCAGTGTTTAGCATGGGTCTGTTTTAATTCGGGGGGGTGGGAGGGAACACCCAATAAACATTCTTTTGGTCAAAAGAATCCTTTACATTCTGTTGTTCATAAAAACACAGCATATAACAAGGAAAAGCACTTACAGGACTCTTCACACTTCATTTCCAAAATATCGAAGCAATTGGTTCCTGGTGCCACTTCACAGACTCATCACATCTGCATAAAGTGGTACAACTTCTGTCCATGGGTGAGGTCATGATTTAACTGAAAAGATGTGAACTTTCAACTTCCTGTGAGCTGCTAGTAATTGGTTTGGCTTCTTTGGAAAACAGAACTATGTCCATGATTACCTCATAGAGGTCCAATCCTAAACTCACCTGCTCATTTACAAGAAGCTGTAAATGCCATTTTACTGGCAGAAGGGTGTAAATCCTTTTTTGCTTGTATTAACAAAAACTAGCTGATGTAGGGGTAGGGAAGGGAGACTTGAGCCTGAATGATTCCTCTTCTCCCTCTCAGAAGTGGGCTAGAAAGAGACCTAGTGGCCCCCTAGGAGGGGACTCTTCTGCGAAACGAACCTCAACTGTAGAGCCAAGACCAGTATAAAGCACCCACCAGGTTGAGAGATGACTCATCCAGGGAGAAAGGACCTTCAGTGCTAACCAGAGTCCCCAGCAGAGATGAGTGTTGGGGTTTTTTTTTTACTTTCATTTCCGTTCATGTATTTTTGCATGTTTTGTATTTCATGTTACCTCTTTTCAACTGTGTAAATAAGTAGTTTTATTTGGTTTTAACTTACTATGATTTTTGTCAAGAATAACTTCTGAGTAACTGGCTAAGCCTTATGGTATTCCAGTCGTCCAGGATGGCAATCCTAAAAAAACAGGGTCTTGGACATCTCTACCCTGCTTCTCCTCTTTACCTCATATAATAAGGCATGTTTCCACATAGTTGCAGGGACCAGTCTGAGATGGAAAAGTAGATTCCTTGGGAGAAGTATTTATGCCTGCAAGTATCATTAACCTAGAAAGTTCTCCGGCATTAGGTAAAAAAGAGGGGGAGGGAGCACAGATAAATTTGTGGGATTTTTAAGAGACATGTGATAGTAATTACTGATATCTTATTTTTCAGTTTTGAATTAAACTCCTTTCCTACCAAGTATTCATGCCAGTTTGAGTTAAGTAATAACTGTCTCAAGGACTCCGTCGTAAGAAAACTGATGAAAAATTTTTAGTCCTATGTAAATCCATATTCTGGCTTACAGGAAATACACTTCCAAGAATACTATCACAAAGTTGTGAATGTGTGTTGACAATCTGTTGTAACAGCTGCATATATTTAAAGGGATGGAAAGGAACTAAGTATATGTAAACAGTTCTCCCACCTTTTGTAAAAAGTCATAAATTTTTATGTTACTTGGAACCGTAGTTGCTAATTCTATGTTTGTTGCTTGAAATGAATGGCGTTTTTATTGGATTTGTTACTTATCCAAAAGATTTCGTGCAAGATCTTAGCTAAAGTTAAGCCATCTACATATCCACTTCTGTATTTCTTTCACCTCCATACCACGCTACAAATTCATCTCATAAAATCCTCAGTTCTTCAGAAACAGATTTTTAATGGCATCACATGGAAAATTAATATCAGCAAATTAATGAAGCATGATTGCAAGCTTCCTAACACTATGGGAACAATTGAACACACCTGTCTCAAGCACAAGGACAGAGAGTGAAAAGCAACTTCAGGGGCCAGGATCCTGTGCTTGGGAGCCGTTGGATGCCAATCCAGCTCTACCAGTTTCAGAGCTACACTGCTACCTCCACGTGATGTTGGCCTGTTCCAGTCGTGCTGGACTGGTGGGAAGTAAGTGAAATCACAAAGAGCCATTCGTTTACAAAGGCACTGAGGTCTCAGAATCAGCTGCCTACCAGCCTGTCTGAAAATGCCCTTGGGGTCTACCTGCATCTTTAACATATACACACCTAAATACTTTTCACTAACATTCTACAGTAATTCTTGAAAATTGGTCTTAGGACCTTAGTAGCATATATTTTAATAAAACTACACAGAAATTAAATGTTAATATTTTTACTAACATTTTCTCTAAACATATCCAATTATTCTACTCTGTATTTTGTTCTATCTACTGTACAAGAAAAAGTAAAAAACGTGACTTGGTCACAGTCCAGAGGAAATGAGCAGATTGGAAACAGGAGAGGTGCGATCTAGGCTGAAAACTGGCAACAGGCTTCAGGCTGTAAATTGTAAACACTAAAAGAACATGCAAGGGCTGTGGTGGATTCCCCATCAGTTGAGGCTTTCAAGAGTGAAAAGCTCTCTGAAAGATACGCTTTATTCAAACAGGCATTTATGCAAGGCTTATGTTATACAGGAGATAAACTAGATGATCTCAAGGATCCCTTATGGCTTTACAGTCTATGAATAAAGAGCCTCTTTCACTCTAACAGACTCAGTATTTCAGCTACTTCGGACCCAACGTGGTGTTAGCAGGACTGCTACAAAGCAGGAATTGTCTCGGATACTTCTAATGCTGCGAAGGCCCCTGCAGAACACAATGAGGGACAAGTGTGTGAAAGAAGTTCTTTCAGTGCCCCATCAGGTCGCTTGTTGGAGCACAAAGCAGTGCTGAGTAAAAAATTACAGTATCTTTGTTCTATTCTTATATTATGAATCCCTTTTACTGACATACCCATGGACCTATTAAATGTGATATTATGGCTGCACAAACATGAAGTCTTCCAAGATTGGTGAGAGGTGTATAGGACTTCTGTTTTGCCATTTCATGTAATCATTATTGTTTGGGGGGAAAGGGGAGAATTCAGAACAGAGTTAAACTTGGTTTATGAGCGAATCTTTCAGACTCAAAAGTTGAGCAGAAAAGTGATTTGTTTTTTTAAGGGTAAAAGAGAAACACCGATAGGTTGTCGGGTCTGAATTCCAAATCAGAGAAAAATTGCTCTGCTAATACAAGCTAACAGATGTTGGTGTCTAGACCATAGAAGAGCTGGGTTATAAAAAAAAAAAAATCACATCTGACAGATGAAGACACTTTGCTTCTTATTATAAAAATGAAAACAATTTCATAGATGTAGTCTGCAACAACTTGATTTTAGGAAGCACTTGTAACAGTAACTATGATATCTTAAATGGTGAATGCAAGTTGGCTTGAAGAAACCCCAGGTACGTCTTGACTGTAGCTTCTGCAGTATTTTTGGCTAATATGCAGATATGCATTAACTGGGTCTTCCCCATCTACTTCAGATATTACAATGAACATAACCATGACACCACAGAGCTTAACTCCAGTTAACCACAGAGCCTTCCTAGGCGTGTACTGCAAACCATTCTGTATTTCATTTGGCCATTTCTATAGAGCTATCAGTAACCAAACTAATTTCAGTCAGAAGCCAGCTCAGATAATTTTTCATTTAACACTAGTTACAGCAGTCACTGAAACACAGGCATAGTCAGGGTAGCTGGTGATGAAATACAAAGTAATTCTGAACAAAATAATTCTGAGCTGGAAGAGAGAAAAGTACATGTCCATCAGGAAAACTGTTATAAGTGTTATTTAAAATATTTATTAAAGATTTAGAAGAAGGATAAACAGAATATTTTGAAATTAAAATTATACTAATTTAGAACGGGTTGCATATCTACAGCTTACATAAATCACCAGTTATTTCTGGAATGTAAAAAATGTCTCAAGCAGAAATATTTGCTCTCACAATCCATTCTCAAAACCCAAACTTTTGTCTTGTTTACTGGAGTAAACTTCAGTTCAAAGGTTACTTCTTCATGTCCTTCAAAAATAAGCATATTAGATATGTCCTTCTTGGTGTAGTTTAGCTCTATGGATGTTTATGTTTCTCCTGCTCATTAACATTAGGGTTAAAGGCCAAAGTCCTCAGTTCAGCGAGGCAAAAGCTAGGGAGAAGCAGAAGAGGAATAATTCCAGTTCAGGCTGGATTTTAAGCATGCACATTCTTTCTCTCTTCACCACTTTTTTTCCCCCCCTCTTGCCGACAGTGCCACACCATTTCATGAGTAAGAGCTTCCTCTTTGTTTCTGCACCCTCATTTCCTGCTGCTTCCATCCTGTAAGCCTCCTTCAGGATTTTCAAAGTATTTTTCCACTCAGGCAGGGAGAATGCATTGAACTCAGCATATGGTGGGGGAGACAATGTGGAAGAAGAAATAGAAAAGAAAGTAAGAGAGAAAGAGATGAGAAGGTATGGAAACAGAAAGGGCGGGTATAAATGAAATTAAGAAAACGGGAAGAAAGGACATGAATAAACGAAAAATAAGCAGAGTGGTGAACAGCAAATTGAAGCAAAAGGGAGGCTTTACTGCTGCCCATCATTTCTGAATACTGGTCCACGGAATGAAAAAATAAAACACTCTAATATCCACAATTAGTAAGAAAATTAAAACAGGTAATTTCTCCAAAATCTAGCTGAGCTGGTCATGTCATATGATGCAGACAAATCCTCCAAACCCTGATGCTACACTGGCCGCTAAACAGAAGAAAAACTGTCCCTCTGCATGCAGAGGTTCTAAGGAGGATTTAATGAGTAACTAAGGAGTACAGCTGTAAGCGCAGGTCATAAGAAAGCCCCATACTATACAATTCCATGTCTTAAAAACAGATAACTTTATGGTGTGGCTGCATCTCCAAGACTGTGTGCACTTCTGATCCCTCCATGAAAAAATGGAATGGTTACCTGTACCACAATTCATGTAAGACTGTCTTAGAAAGCAGGACAGAGATTGCTACTGGTCTCACATCTTCATCTCAACAGTGCAGACTTCATATAGCTTCAAATATGTTCCCTGAACAAGTTATGGGGTTGAGATATTCCAGTTACATTTTTTAAAAATAGAAAACCTTGACTTGTAGATGAGAAAGTAAATGTCCAAAACTAAAATAATGTTCCCCCAAGCAGTTTTCTGTACAGCTGCTGTACGTAACTCCCGTAACAAGACAGCAAACATAGGTTTAGGGCTTGTTTTGCACTGTCCTGTAATCATCCACTTTGAGAAGGCTTCTCATTTTCCTAGAAAGGGACTAGGAGGCCAAGCCACAAACATTTTCAAGAGTCAACCCTTTACAGGCAAGTTACTCAAAAAAATTAAGGGGAAGGGCAGTTTCTTCTCTACTCACAGATCAGGTTAGTCAGGCGGACAAGCCCATTCTAGTAGCATGTAAGGATGTCTGAACATGCACTAGCAACCTGTGTACCGAATCCTGGGCTGGTAAGCACTCTTCGAAACTGCACCGTGCCTCTCTCTTTCACCAGTATTTGAAGAAAAGTGTAAGGTAAAATCTCTGCCACTTTTTCGAACAGGACAAAGGCATCAAATGGGACAGTGGAAACTGACAGGTGTTTTCCGTCAGCAATTAAGTCTCCCAGAGCTCCAGATAAACTGTCTGAACACCCAGGGCTGTGCTACTTACATGCTTACTCAGTGGATACAAGCTAAAGCTGGGTCTTTTCACGCAGGCTTTATTCTGCAGCCAGATCTGCAGCTCTGCAGAGCCCTCCAGGCTCTGAATTTCCATCGCACTGTCTCCAGGATTCATCTCTACAGATACAGCTGCACGATCAGGGCCTTAGGCTGTAATTCTCTCAGGGCACGGATGGTGCCTTCCTTTTAGTCTTATTTTCTGTCTGTAGACTGCCATCACATAAATGACACCAATAACAAATTTGTTTCTTCCTAGAGTATTTCAGTCATGACTCTTGGGTCATCTTTTCCATCCTTCTACTGCATGCTTCCATCCGCAGTACTCCAGAGCACTCTGTAAATAATGAGGCATAAGGGTTTTATTTCTGGAGTCTTTTCTACAAGCAGTAAACCTGGGAAATTTTTTTCCTTGTACTTGTCCAAAAAGACGTTTTTGCTCTATTTTAGTTATTCTTGATTCTAGTATAAGCTCTTGGATACTCCCAGAAAATTCCTCTCCCTCCTTGATGTCAGTGCTCTTTGAACACTTGCAGGCATTAATCCTCCTCCCTCCATTTTCTAGCCAAATTCTGCATATTTAGATTGTTTAATTTTCTAACACAGTTTGTAACAAAAACTCAGCAGAGGGACAGAAATCTCTTCAGAAAATTAACTGCCTACAAATTTTACAAAAACAGGCAGCGGAGATAAATCTGTCAAATCTCCTCACAGAGGCAAAGGCTGCAAGATCAGCTGATGTCCTGGTAGGCAGCAGAAAATGTATTTGGAAGCAAACCTACAGGAAGAGGGAATGTATTATTGCTCGACAGCAAAAGAGGCTTCAACAGGGCTTTGTCCTTGTACACCAAAAAACGTAAGAATGATTATACCACAGCCACTTAATCTATCGCTGTGTCTCCAGCAATGATCAATAGCCTCCGGAAGAAGCAGAGCAAGCAGGCACTGCCGCTTCCCCAGAAGTCTCGCTCCAGAGCCATGTGGTCGAGGGTCACAGTTCCTCTTCCTAATGCTGCCAGAGAAAGGATGCTGGCACGCTCCGGTGAGCCGATACCTGCATCACAATTTTTATGAAGTGACAGAACAGCAAAACTCTGCTTACAGGCTCTATTAAAATTGTTATTTAAGCTAAAATTAGCCCAAGGTCACCCTAAAAGATAGTATCTCCTATCTCTGTGTTTGGTTGCCATAGCAAAAGCAAAGGAATTTAAGATAAAGCCAATTAGAAGATTACTTCTGCAACCAAGTTTTGTCAAAAAACCCCTGCACTCTTGATTGTGAAATGGTCTATCTGAAATAGCTTTTATTTGGCAGGCCTTTGCCAAAGCCAGGGTTTCTGAGGAAGCCCGGTACATGTGGGCTGGACAACACCAGAGGCAGCAGAGCTTTACAGCCCTGTCCTCAGGTACAGCTCTGAACTGGGAGACAGGCAGGTCCAGCAACTTCTGGCTGACCAAAATGTTTTCAAACTAAGCTGGGGAAAAAAAAAGTTTTTTATTTTATATATAGATGTGCTGCAAATGGAAATTGTTCTTTTTAATCAGTTGCGGTAAAATCAGTTGATGCTATCTCAGCACTGATGTACATCTCTCCGCTACTGGACTCAATTCAGCGCAGTGATGAAGAAGAATACTAGAGTTTCAGGTCTGTTGGCACTATTTCAATTTTCAGAAAACTATGGGAGGAACTTTTTTCCTTTCTTCCTGCCCAAGAAAACAAGAGACAGGAGGAGAGCCTACTGCCAGCTCTGGCTTTTCCCTACTCTCCAATAGAAGATTAGTGTCTTGCATACTAAATGTAGGTATTTGTAATTCTCTTTTAAAAGTTGCTACCTCCTTTTTTCTAATTATTTGTGTGTGAAGAATTCTGACTTGTTTTAATTAAATCCAATTTTAAAACTATTTTGGCAATATTTAGTGGAAAAAAAATCATAGCATAACCACTCACTTAACAGTGTTAAAATGAGACAATCCCACATGAAGCAATGCTGCCCTGCCTTGCAGAATTATTACCCAGAGGAAAAGCACACCACACCTATTGTACAGTTTCTATCTTCAGAAACCTCTGCCAGGACCTTTAGGGTACTGTTTTCTTTCACTGTCTATACAAGTGAGTAACATAAAAAATAAGAAAATAGTTCTATATTATTAAAATAGAAAATTAAAACAAAATAGAACACAAAATAGTTATTTAAGGTATTAGAAAAAAAACAGTTTTATCATGTGAAATATACTCATTCTATAGTCTCTGCATTTTCCATTTTTGTTCTTTATACCGCTATTATGTTAAAAATACACTCTGGCTAAGATACCAAACCTCGCAGGGAATCCTAGATTTAGAGGCTCAGAAGAAAATGAGCCCAGCATTTGCAAAAACAGCTGCTCAGGATATCTTGCAAAACCAAAACCATGCTTGATTTCAACTAATTTCCCTTTTCAGTATTGCAATTTAAGCCAGTCTATGAGGCCAAAGGACTCCAGACTAAATGGGTTTACCAAACTGTTACAACCAAACTGGTAATTTCTGATAGTCAACCCTTCTGGGTAATGTTCATGGACTTGTAAAGGACCCAATCAAAATCCTCTGCACAGTAGAAATGTGAAGGGAAAGACTTGGAAGTCTGTCAGGGAGGAAACCACTGGATTTACACTTTAATAGATCCAGTGGGTACAGTAGAGATGTGGATGAGGACAACAGCTGGAAACAGAGCTGACACCCCCTGGTTTCCATGGAGTTTCCACCAAGCGCTGTTATTTATTCAGAAGCTATTTTCCAGGAAAAGAGCCAGCCAGCCTGCAAAAGTGTTTTCAAGAAAATAATTTTCAAAGGATGGTGGAACAACAGAATTAAGCAGTCCACAGATACCAGGTGGTGAGGTTTTCCTTTTGGGCTACCCAATTTGCATGTTTAAATAATAATTTCAAGCTGGTAGCAGTCTGTTAAAAAGTAGCATATATGCAATATTTCTACTTTGTATGGCCAAATTATATTTCTACACTATTTGCTCATTTTTTAGCCCAGTTTAATATTGCAACATAAAAGCTTTTTCATCCCATCACTAGAACCAGGTGTATGTATGTGTGTCCCATAGTGTTTGGACCCTTTAGCGGATTTCCAGCAAATGCGGAAAGAGACAAGACATGAATATTTTTGGTTGCCTGAGGAAGATTTTTTACAGAAGAATGTATCTTGAACTACCAAATGGCTTTTTTTTTTTTTTTTTTGCTTTTTAGGGGATGCCTTTCTTTCTTCTCTGCCCTCAGATCTACTCAGATGGAGCTTTAGTTCCAGCTGCTTCTGTCCGGCACCCTGAAAGCCTTCTCTGAAGCTGCAGGTTGAACAGGGGATGGGGCAGCATGAGAGGAGACACGAGATTTGGCCAGCAGCACCAGTAGCCAAAAAGACCGCAGTAGCTGAGCCACTGGGAAAGCACTCAAGCAGAAGCACGATGCTTTGGGCAGCCAGAGAAGGACCAAGGCTGATGGTCAGCAGCCTGGGACGAGGGTTTGTGTGGAGGCTGACCTGGGGCGGGGACATGGGGCACTAGGACTAGAAAAAGGGTTGGGAAAAAAAAAGCTTTGACAGTCATCATGGGACATTTCCTCGCCGAGATAACTCACACTACCGGGCTAATATGAGGAAAACAGCGTAAGCACAGGACTGCTGCACTATGCCAGCAGGACAGCATCATCCTTCATGTTGTCAGAAATAGGGTGCAGCAACCATCAATATAGCAGTCTGCATGCTGCTGCCCAAATACCCCATGGAGAAGGGAAGAACAATTTAGTTGCACAATACATGTTGATATAAAATTAAAATGTTACCATAGCTCATTTAAAAGCAAGGAAACCATAAGGAAACAAACACTCAGCAGGACAGGCTTCACTAATTTCTCACAAACTCACGTGCTCATTGAGGTTCAGGTTTTCTCTAGAAAAATCAAGAATAGTGGTGGCATCCAAGGGCCATATGGTGGCATCAGTCAGAGCAATTAACTATCCAAAATCCAGTGTAACAAATCCTACTTATTTCTAGAACTAATAGGAACACCACTGGGGTATGAAACACAGGAAATTAAATGCTGATATGAGACATGTCACTCTTCTTGGAGAATGTTGTAACACCACTGCTAAAGAAATCAAAAGGAGAACTATTTTTGTCCTGATTTTAGCCATAAGGTTTAGCCTATAAAGTTTTAAGAAATCATTAAATAGCTACTTCATTTAGATGAGTTATTTAAATGTTCTGAATCAATAATAAAACCAGATAACACAAACAGCTGCCGCTCTGATACAGTTTTAAAAAGGTTTTTTAATGCAAAAGAGAAACTGGATGCTTCCTAGAAGAGGATGAGAGCAGAAAACTTGAAAATCTTTATAAATCATATACATACACATATATACACGTGTTTCTATATGCATATATGTATATGTACAGACATAAACAGATCAAGGTTTAGATTCCATTCATACAATAATTAATCCACTTCTTTTCCCTCACTTCAAGAAATGTAAAACCAGAAAATTTTGTCTTTTATTTACCACTACTGGAAAAAAAGGAAGCTGGCAGGGGATGACATCTGAAATTTAAGGATCTGGACGCAAGAATTCACATTCCTTCCTCAACCAGGAAAGCGCTCTGTGCCATTGGGGGGACACTCTATCACTGGATATAAGCTTGCAATATTAAACTTTAAAAACCACATGCTGTGAGAAGCCAGTCAATGGACTCCTACATGAAATTAACTGCATATTGTGTAGTGCGGTGGATGAGACCTCCTCTGTCATGTAGCAGATCATTTAATACAACTGTCCTGGGACTTCCCTTTAGATATAAATTATGTCTAAATAGGTGTCTAAGCACTATTTAGCTTCTTGCACCAGTCTATCGGTCATACTTCCTCCTCCAGTGATCAAAAGACTAAATCAAATTTCAGAGTACTGCAGAGCTGAACTGTAACAAGTAACTATTTTTAAGTGCCAAAAATACGCAATTATCTTATAATTGAACATTTCTTTTACTAAGTGATTCGATAATTTCTGCAAAATGATAAAAAGATAAAAATGACCTAGCGAAAAAAAATTCTGGTAAATTAGCTCATTTTTCTGTATTCCAGGAAAAAACTTATGTCCAGAAAGACCACAGTGCTCTTAAGGTAGTAAGTCCAGTAAGATAAAGGAGTAAGGTGATACAACAAGCTCAGTATATGGATTTATCAGTGCTGTGTCATTTGGTTTTACTCCAACAACTGAACTTACTCCAGGTAAAGTGTCACAAGCACGTCTGGACATTTTCCCACAGATGAATCAAGTTCCTGTTTGCAGTTGGAAATCAGGGCTGTTCCTAAGAGTATGACTGAAACGAAAATGCCCAGATAACAAGAACGACAAACTTCATTTTCACTTCAGTCCTGTTCTTTCCCAATAAAAATTAAAAATGCTTGCACACAAACAATACACCACTTGTATTCAGTTTACCTCCACTAAAAAGGACAAGGTGTAACAGATTAAATAGTTACAGAAACACCCAAGGGCTGCCTGGTATAAAATTAAATTTTAAATAAGGGAGAATAAACAAGTCACTTGAAAGCCTTAAGAATTTTGTATAAATAACCTGTGATGCCATCCAGAATCAGCTGAGCTGTAGGCATCATCTGCCCCAACCATGAGTCAGCTTGAGTCAGTTCAGTGTACTTTTATGGTACTATCATACTCAGAAAACACAACTCTCGGCAGCACGAAGGAAGTCTCTGAAATATGGAACAAGTATTTGGTGGGAAGGCATTCTCTACTATAAGCTGGCAATGAAATTAGTGGAATAAATAAAATGCCAGCATAGTTAACATTTCTGTCTCTTTATTTTTAGCCCAAACAGGGGACTGAAATCAAAGCATAAAATGAAGGCAAATCACGTGCTCTCAAGGCCAAACAATTTGAAACTCTTCGTGAACTGTTTCTTCTGCACAGCAATTCTCCGACTGTGCAAAGAAGCTCTACGGCAATATGGATTCAGTAAACAGGGAACGCTTCCAGCTGTTTGCGTCCCTCCCACTCCCAGTATGCATAACATCCTGGCTGGTAGAAGTTATATTTGTGTTTAAACATGATAAGACTGATTTATATTAGAGGAATGTTTCTGATCAATCATTCGTGCTGAATAGCCAGTGACTAAGTGGAAATGCTTCACAGAGAGCACTGCCTAAGAAGAACTGAGTAAGAAGTTTATAAAACCTCAGGACATGGCCAACAGTCTCTAATCTACTTAGTAGACAGCACACGACTTCCTGTAACCGCTGACACTGGGCACACACACATTTCTTCCAGTACTCAGAAGAGACCCAGTATTCATAATTATGGAACATAAAAGGTAGGGAGGGTTTGTCGCACTTAATTTTGCTAATAAAAAGTTAGCTACCAACTACAGACTGATTATTACAGTCAACGGAGAGAAATATGAGACTTTTCAGGCACTTATCTTCAGGCAGCATGAATCACTCTATCTACTGACTATGGTATCAGCCTAGAAACTAATTAGCTGCCTCTGGCTGAGATAGAACCCTCCAAAAGTTTGGTGCTGTCTGACTGTAGGATGGATCATCGGCTGATGTTCTTTGTCAAACTGTCAATAGTTATGCATCCAGTGGAGCTACAGAAACCAGCAGAGGCAAAGATCTGCTCCTAGGTCTTTGCCAAGTTTACAATCCAGTGGCCTGAGTACAACACATCTGCTCTTGAGAACTCCTTGCAGAATAGTTTTATAGTGCACAAATAAATATTTACACCAGTAAAACGTTTCTCCTTTGATATTTGAAAAAATAATAAAGTGATTGAATTTAAAATAAAATGTTAGTCTTTTACAATATTTTCATAAAGAAAACCTTAAAAGGGGGGGGGGGGTGGACAAAAAGGCTACACTGTATTTTTTAAAAGACCTGCATTGCCAGTAACATCAGAAGGTGTCAAATTATCAAAATGGATATGTTTCAAAATTAGTTTAATATTTACTGTTAATCATGGCTTTTAAACTTACTATGTTGGTTCTGCTCAGACAATGAAATGACACAGGCCCATTTTAATTTAGGGTTCACCTGTTATCTCAGTGCTGTGGCATCTGAGAGAATGATTTAAATTGAATAACATCTTTTCATTTTACAGCTTTTCACAAAGTTAGCATTGCAGTACTTTATTTTAAGGTACTAGGAAATTTATTAATGTCACTTCAGCAATGTCCATGTAAATCTACAAAACTAATGTATAAGTATTACTGCCTTCAGTCAAGGCCAAATTTCTGTTTATAGCCCCCTTTTATCTATTATACAGCTTTGTTGTGTTTATGCGTCAGGCTGAAGACATCTAAGAAAATCACCTTCCTGAAGATGTATGTTTTCCTTTGGAAAGCAAAAATGGACCCGCCATTTCCAATAGTGTAAAACTAAAATACAAAAAATGAAGGTAAAATAATTCCTGCAACCTCCCATCCCTGGGGCAAAGGCCTTTGAGCCATTAGAGGTATCCTTGGCCTTTCTAATGACAGCTTAGTAAATCAGGCTACTTTCTGAGACTGGACTACCTCTGTTCACATATATTTGATAGAAACTTATTAGCATTTGACATTTTCCAAAGCTTTGTCTATAGCAAGCAGACTCCAATCCAGAAAGGCAGCAGCTAAGCAGAGTTTTCTTGGAACCTTCAGGTCCATCTTCAGAGGACGTTGTCGGACTTCACTGCCCTTTAAATTAATCTTTCCTGAAGGGGAATTGGGAACAGATAAGTGCAACTAGAAAGCATAAACACGAAGGCATAGGTGCCACTGGTGAAAGGGATAGCTCAGAGTCCACACCATGGACCAGAATGAGTGGACTATTCAAAGCAGATGAGGAGATCTGGAGGGTCATAAATGAAAATGGGGAGGAGGAAAAGGAAGGACAGGGTAAGATGGAATAACAAGTTTTTCTGTGATATAGGTACAAGCCGAGCAAAGAGAATTAAGATTCACATTTACTAGTTTGAAGACAGTTTAATTTTAGCTAAACCTCAGCTACAGCAGAAAGGCAATGCCACATACTCAAGTATGTGGTTACAGAAAATACCACAGATCCTGAGTAAGCTGTGAGGCAAAAGGCTGAAAGCCAAATGCCTTTCCACCACTGGAGGAATGGGACATCCAGCATGGCCTACATGTGCATTATCCTTATAGTAACTTTAAAATATTTTTTTATCATGAACTAGACTGATAAATTCACTTCCTTGAGATGTTCCACCTCATTCTTTTTGAGCTTTTCTAAAAATTGCTTGTGAATCTTTCCATTATATCTTAGTTCATTGACAACTATCTTTTCACTTGCATTCCTTGCTGGTTCATTACACCCAGCTGAAATGAGAATGGAACTTTGTGTTTGTAACATTTATAATGTCAGCTGTGGCCAGAATATCCTGCTGCCAAGGATACTAGCGCACTGCAAAACTTTTTGCTGTAGTTTCACACCTATGATTTAATTAATCATGTACTTCATTTAAGAGCCTGCACCTGCAGACAGAGAAACTGAATTCTTCTCTTAATGAGTCCTGTGAGTTACACAGTTACTGTTGCAAAATACTGTAACTGCTGGCAGAGTCATAAAGATGGGAAGAAAAGCTGGGTGAATAGCACAACAGAAACTCAGAATTGCTTTCTATTAGCCTCTGCTTAGATGACAAGGTAGTGGGATAAATCAATACTCAAGTAAAACTGCTATTAATGTTCAGACATAACCTCTTATTCTTAAGAACATTTATGACACTTGTGCTAGAAAGAGGACAATATATGGGGATCATTGCGAGTGCGCAAGCGAGAGATTTTGGCTGTAAATCACTGGCATCTTCATCCAAACATCATTACTGCCAGAGCGTTTTAGATGTAAGTCTAGGAAATAACAAAAAAAGAGTCAGTGAAACAGATGATTTGAAGAAACACAATCATGGGAGTAAGTCCAGGTGCATAGGAATGGGGAGGATAAATTGGGGGTTTCAGAACAATCTCAATATAGGACTCTCTTCTACTTGACAGAAATAGTATTATAAAAATATTATGTTCTGCCTTTTTTTGCCATTGTTTTCTATTAGAACACCCAATCACCTTATACAACAGTGATTCTTTTTGTCCAATTTCCTTTCCCAGAGGTACCATTTCTATTTATTGCCTTCAGACTTTATTTGTCCTATTTCTTGCCTTCTAGTCTTGCTTAAAATCTGCTGTTTTCCACACAGCTCCTCTTTCCCCTATATACCAATGAACATAAAATCTGTGCTTACTCCTGGTCTCATGACACAAAGACTCACTGCTAGTAGGTTGCTTCCCCCTCCTACTTTTTCTGCAGCAGATGATATCAAAATCCTCCTTTATCATTCCTATCCCTCTTCTCCTCTACAAAAGTCTAAATTTCAGTAATTTCATGCAGTAATAACTACTGCATTGAGCTTAAAATGTTGCAGCATGTCCCTCACAGCAAAACTGAGGTGGAAGAATTCTGCAAAGCAAAGCTCTCACAACCCTCCTTGCACACGTCTTTGGGGGCAGTGGAATTCATTTTTTCCCCAAATGAGCGGAGCTGCTTGTCTAAGCAGCGGGAATCCCCTGAGAAGGAGGGAATGGAACATGTGGGCATGTGATCTCAGAGCCTCACAGAATAAAAGCAGCACATGGTAAGAATTAACTAACTGCTGATTCTCAGAAAGTTATTGTACATTCAGAATTATCATCCTTTGGGGATATTTCTAATCTCCCATAGGCATCTTTTCTTGGGTAATTAAACACTAAAATATCTTCAAGCCTGAAGTTTTAAAACAAAGTTCTCTACAAAACAGGCTTTAGTTCAAGCAACATAAGGAGCTGGTGCAGAAGTTCTCTCCCCTGTGTTATCATGATCATAAGTGTTTCCTTTGAACATAAAACTCAAAGACTTTATTCTCCTCACTTAACTCCTACTCACTTCCTTACTTTGGAACACAGGAGGAACCTGTGCTTCATGCTTAAGGATGAAAAAAAAGATTCCTGCCTTGCTTACTGGGAGTTGAAATATCTTATAGCGTTTCTGCATAAAACAAATGATCTTCACAATGACATAGGAGTCCCACAAAACAGCTTTGGAAGAAATACATCCATGTGACAAACAAGAAGCAATGTGTAAGCTAATGGCAGCAGGGAAAACATGGGACTGTAACAGCAACAGCTTAGTTTATCCAGACATATGCACACAAAGAGGAGAGAGTAGCTTTGCAGGTGAAGTAAATGCAGAGAAAGAGTCAGAGGAAGACAGAAGGACCACAAGGCACAGTGCAGCTGTAAGAGAAGCTGCCCTTCAGCCCCTCCACCCGAACAGCCTGCTCCGTGCCCATGCAATGGGCATGGGCCAGTCCCACCAGAAGGGCCCCGTGCTCTGGCTGACCTCTCCTTTCTCCTTGCCTGACAGCCAAAAGGGGACGAGTTGCTTTTTAAACACAGGTGAGCTGATGGAAGGGCTTGGTGGACTCTGACCTTTTTAGGCTCCTGCTAGACACAGGACTTTTGATCGAACAAAGTAAAGATCTAAGTGTTGATCATAAACCAGGAGTTAATGTATCAGGCTGATTGCGGCTCAGTTGCTCTGGCAAACAGGAGGCAAGTCCAGCAGGTCATTCAGTGTCTTGCAGGCAGACAATCTTGGAGAGCAAACCTTTGCCCACAGACTACAATCTACCGCAATCTTCCAGCTGGATGTATCTGTGACTCACATCACTCCAGCCCTTGTGTGCAGCAGGAGAGCCTCCTCCAATGTAAACATACCGCTCCATATAATGGGCACATTGTATGTGACTGACAAGCTGCCAGGTTTGCTCACTGCCTGCCTCCAAAGTATTCCTTATTGTTCGGGAGAAGAGGACCCAAATAGAGGCTGTTATTGAAAGCAATTACCACAACCATTTAGCACCATCACATCCTGTACTGAGCGACCCTATCTTCTAATAATACTTTCTGCACTAATCTTGCGTCCACGTCTAACATCTCCATCATCCTCTATACTGGAAGGCATAGTCCAGCGCTGACAAGCTGCCAGGCAGGCCTCAGCGCCGGCTGTGCCCCTCAGTGACTGCACAGCCGCTGCCGGAATAAAACAGCGGCTGCAGCTGCTGCTGCTCTGCTCTGAGGCCAGGCCAGGAAAACCCAGCGCTCCCGCAGCCAGCGCAGCCCAGGTGGCCGCAGCCTGCTGCGGTCCCAGGAGACCTGCCTTCTGTTTCTAGCTCCATTGCTATCCTTGGGAAAAATGACTTGGGCTTTCTGTTTTCTCTCCCACCATTTATCTGTGTTTTGTATTTAGACGATGATTTTTCACTGCAGGTTTATGATTAGGTTTTCTTTAGTTTGGAAAGAAAAACTATCTTAGGTAGGGTAGGAGCATTTTGAAAAGGCAGGGGAAGAAAGAGAAAGAAAGTACTCTGCCCTCAGTAACAAAGCGTGTTGGGAAAGAGAAGTAGTACAGATAAATTAACACTCCCTGAGGCAGAGGTGGGTGAGATAACTAGTACAGTATGAAGAAGTAAAGGGGAAAAGACTTGTATTAGTGGGTGCTGAGATTATGAAGCTGCCCAGTGGGGTGCTCTGATGGGAGGCATTTAGGGGCTAATGTGCAAACCATGGCACTCCTCAGTGTGGCTCCAGTTGGAAAGTATCTTCCTTTACACACTCTGCAAGCTTCAGGAGTGGAGTAGGAGATGATGAGGAACAGGGTGACAGCCTCCGGGTTGTGTGGGCTTTAGTAACTCGGAGCTCGGTGGCTTGGCAGCAGCACGTGGTGACTGGGGAAACTGCAGCAAAGGAAATAATACCCCGATAACTGGTAGGAGCTGTTGCAGCTTCTCCTACCAACCAGCTCCTGCCTCCCAGGAGGCAGTGGTCCCCGAGGCACACAAATGACCGCTCTGCCCTGAGGTTACCAGCCAGGCCTGGGAAGGATCGCAGCGCGGCTGCTTGGCGTGGGGATGCTCACCCCCAGCGCTCGAGCTGCAGCTGAGCACCTCCGATTTATACAGTTGGCCTCTTTACACATGCAACACTGGACACACCAAAACCTGGTTTGGAATTTCTGGGTGTTTCTGTAAAAGTTATAATAAAACCTGTACCTGCAAGGCAAGCTGTGGTTACAGATTGATTCCTCCACAACACAATCTGGTCATACTGATAATATATGTTTCTATTATATATCTATAAAATTACTCACTGACAATAGGCTAAAGATTCTCAGACTGTGACCTACACACCACAGGTGCTCCACCAACCACTTCTCTTCTGTGATACCGGGGTCCTCTTTTGCTGATGGCTTAGATTAAAAGATAGCTAGACAGAATGAAAATATATTCTTCAGTGGGCTTTTAAAGCAAAACTCTGGTAGGTATGAAAGTTAATGCCATGTAATTAAATCAGCTGTACCTACTAAGTAATATAATCTGCCAAATATACTGTAAACACTTTGAAAGCAATAACTAAAATACTAAAATTTTTTTTCTCATTATCTATACGTATTTTTTAATAATATGATACACAAATAATCATAAACCGAAGTATATTACTGTTTCTGCTAATATCTGCAGACATCACTTTGCCGGCTGTCCTGTGATGGTATATTCTACAGCACAGAAATTTACTTCTTACATTGTTCACAGATAATGAACGTATGTTTCACATAAAACAAAAGGCATCCCTACCAAATGACAGTCTTTATTGTCTTCTAAATACAACCCGAGTATTAAGTACACATTAAAAATCAGGAAAAATGGTGTGTTAATTTAATGTAATCAAGCCAATTAAATAAAATTAGGTTAAACTAACTGACGTATTATAATTCTGGTATTTTCCAATAACTATATGGGCTTGACACGTGCAAGTACTTGGAGAAAGAAGAGTTGAAAACTTATATCCAAATCCTATAACAAAGAACCACAATCTCTCAAAATCACAGAAAAAAGCAATAGCGAACACAACAGCAAATCCAGCAGTATCAAACAAATCAGTATACATACTAAGTGAATATATATAATTCACAATCCTGTCTCCAGTGACACATTTTCTCACCTATTTTCTGTAAGATGCAAGGATGTGGATTCCCAGAAACCGTACCCAAGCCTAACACTGACCCACACACTTCCTGGCTGCCTGCTTAAGCATAAAAACCTGTCTTTTTTTGAGCTCTTCCATGCAAAAATGTTCACTCACTCTCCCAGATGTCATGTATACTGCAGTATGGAGATGCTACATTAAACATTTTGACATCATCTGCAATTATGTCTGCTGGCTCAGACACCTCCAGCACTTTTTTCTGACATCTTTAGTATTTCAGAAGTGTTGGAAAATAACAAATGGCATTCATACGCATCTGTACTCTCCAAAGGAGTCCAGAAGGCAGCCAAATAATTTTTTTTCAGCTGTTTGGGAGATTTTTTTCCTGCCAACTTCCTATCGCATGGCACAGCCAGCCACTGGCAACTTGACACACAAATGTCTGAGCTGAGTGTTGGGTAGTACTTGAAGCACCAGTTTGTTAAGGAGTTTTATTTACTCCTCATAGCCCTACAATCTGAAGCACATTTTTGCCACCCCTTGTTTGCAGTACACCATAGTGGACTTCTGCAAGTTTGCAAGTTCTGGCAAAATGTGCTTTTTTCCCTGCAATAAGGAAGCAGAGAAGAATACCTTGGCTAAAAGTAATTTTTCTCCCCCAGTATTTAAATTTCTTACATTTTTGGCAGATCACTATTCCTCCAGCATTTGCTTTTATTTTGCATGGCATATATTTCCACCATTTCAAAACTTTGGTTTTATGGCAGCTTCTTTCCCTGTTCCTGGCAGTATTCATATTATATACTAATTTACCTGTTGAAACATATGGTCTCTGGCTTCCTTATCTCTGATTGTCAAAGTTATTTCTCTTCCACCTCATTTGTCCAGTGCTTGCTTCTGTTGAAGCTGCTTGGAGCAGCAGTCTACCATTTCAATCTCATTTTCTAACACCATGAAAACAGTTTTACAATTATAGTTGTATGGGCATTAAAAGCTTCTGCTAATGCAGCTATGTTAATAGACTACATCCTAAACAACTGCACTGCCCAAATGGAACATAGGGTTGAATCAGAGCCTGTGCTTGAGTAAGGCAGAAACATAATTAATTTTTTATTTTAAAGTGCAGCTAGAAACAAAGCAGGGGGAAAGCGATAAAAATTATTATCAGCTTGCAGCACCACTTGTTTAGTCAATCATACCAAAATAAGAACTGACAGCAGCTCCAGTGGGCATGCATAAATGCACAGCCTTTATGACTGCGAGCCCATAGCTTGCATTTCCCATTGCTCCTTACCTCCAAAAAAAGTGTCAAATGCCACTTTTTTCTTTTTTTTTTTTTTAAATCGGTAGCACCTCCAAGAGCCCACTTTGAGGAGCACTTAGGAACGCTAAGGGCATGCGCCGGACAGCAGCAGGCTCTGGCCAAGGGACCTGGGGAGTTCCACTTTTGAGCCTGGACAGGGCAACAGCGCCGTGCCAAGCTCACCCACCACTTCCAGACTTCCACCGCCTCTGGAAACAGCGGAGAGACGGAGGGACGGCCGGAGGGACGGCCGGCCGGACCCCTTCCCCAGCCGCCCCCCGCCTCCACGCCTGCCCCGCCGCCGCGGGCACCGCCGGGCCGAGCCGAGCCGGGAGGAGCCAGGCGGCGAGGCGAGCAGGGGAGAGCGCAGCCCTAAAAAAGAAGCGCCGGGGTCGAGCGGCCTTTCCACCCCGGCGCGCCGAGGGAAACGCGGCCAGCCGCGGGGCGGCCCCGGCCCCGCCGCCCGTCCCGCGACCGCGCACGGGGGCTGCGGAGCGGGCGGAGAGGCAGCCGGGGAGCTAATAAAACCCCACCAAATAAGGCGCGGGCGGTCGCCGCGAAAGGAGGGGGGAACAAGCAGGCGACGAGCCCCGCCAGGGCCAGGGCGAGCCCC
>JANHGO010000053.1:81058067-81080424 GCA_024606505.1 Aquila spilogaster | reverse complement strand
AGGTAGCAGCAGAAAGGAGAACCTGGTAGGAAGGACCCGGGACATCACCCTATAATTTTCCGCACATAGGCGGGCAGCCAGGCCTTTGTCCGCCCGGGGCCCGGCCCAGCCCGGGCAGCGCCCGCGGCCGGGCCGCCGCGACCCTTCCCTCTCGACGAAGGTGGCAGCCTGTACCGGTGTCCCGCTCAGAGCTGCCCTTTCCGCCCGCGGCCTCCCGCCCGGAGGTGCCCGGGGTAGGGGCAGCACTAGGCTGGGCAAAGTTTCGGGCGGCTTCCCCGGGAGTGCGTGGGAGGGCGGGCGTCCCCCTCAGCGCCTGGGCCGGCGGCGGCAGCAGCAGCAGCAGGGCCGGAGGGGGAAGGCTTGCCGTCCGCGGGAAGCGGTCGCTGGGGAGAAGCGAGTTACGGGAACGAGATGGTGAGGAGTGAGGCAGTGTAGGAACTTGAATATCGAGATTTTTGACCTGCACGTGTCTGCTAAAAGTAACCATTAAGAGCGGGGTACGTGCGCCGTTTGAATGACGGCATGATCGTAGTGCAGCGTTTTGACTGCTCGATGCATTCAAATTTGTGCGTTTTTTGCTCTTAAGCTGGCTCTGAGCCTTTATAGCTTGCTGTAAGCTTGTGTCAGGGTGGAAGTGGGGATTTGAGGCCTCTGTATGTGACCTGGTTCATGTGGAGATTTCTGAAATAACTTACAGCAATAGGAGCGCAATGTTTTGTCTCAGATTATTAGCTTCCTATACTGATGGTTGGAAGGAAACATGAAGTGATGGGAAATTCTTTCTGAATCACTGTTTAGCCCATGTCAGATGTCTTCATCTTACAGAATAAGTGTCTGACTGCCTGTTAGAGTCATCAGGTAGTCTTTGTGAGTATTTTTCTTTATGAAAAACAGTTGAACAGTGTTCTTGGTTCCTTCTGCATTTATCCTTGGTATAATACAACAGTCCATTCATGCCAACACCTGTAAACATACCTGTTGGGTGAAAATGTTGATTTTTCTGGTAGATTTGCCATTGGTGCTACAGTCCTGTTCGTGCCAAGACACACAAACCTTTAGAAGTAAGGATTGTCTCCATTCAGATTAGTGGAACCACTCATGGCTAATGCTGCATGTGTGCTTAAGTGTTGAAATGGAGCAGGACTTTATGTATGTGAAAACAGATTTAGATAATCTACTCCTGGTGTATTAATCATTTGGTAGGTGATGGTGGTAGGGTGAGAAAAAGCAGTTTGCTGTTATGAAATGAGATAACTTGGTAGCAGCTTTTTTTTTTTTTTAAAGAAGTATTGTACTACTAGAAAGATGTAAATTAGACTAAATTAAACAAGACTTTAAAGGTAGTGAAGACGTTCACTGTCCACATCCATCCCGGTGATGAAACTGATGATTCATTCTCCTGTCACAAAAAATATTACTTGCCTCTGGCAAATGATTAAGTAGGATTCTGCAAGCCTGCTTAAGGCTATATTTATAAGCGTTGCAAAAACAGTGAGCCATTGGCAATAGGTAGGCAAGACAAGGCAAGTTTAGGATGTGAACACCTTCAACTTTTGTCCTTTTCAAAGATGTTTCAGCTGAAAAGTGCAAACCTGACAGGCATGCAGAATGAAATCTTGCCTTAATCAAAGCTGGAGCTGGTAAGTGCTGTGTCTGTTTGCCAGCCACATGATAAATGAAGCAGACTTACTTCAAAATGAAATGTCAGCAGTTAAAAATCTGGTGTTCTTTGTGTGCACAGGCAGGGAGCTCATTCTCCTCTGTACATTTGGTCATCCGATCTGCATCATGTTCCTAGCTATCCAGTCTGCATCGTGTTCCTAGTTATGCCCACCCGTGTGAAGGACTGATTTGGAGGGGTGCAGGTTTCTCTAGAATATGCGTGAATTTCTTGATGCGAGTGCAGAATTTTAGTGTTTTGTCTTGAGTTTTAAGTGACTCAAGTGGTTAATCTTCTACCACTTCCTTTGGGAAGTGATTCCCACAGCTGAAAACAAACTGTCCGGAAACTTTTCCTGCTGTTCTTTCTTCCTCATCCATGATTTCATTCTTCTGCTCTTAACCATCCTCCCTGTACCTCTCTTAGGGTAGCTCTGCTGTGGTGCAGTTTTGAAAAGAGCTCGTTTGCTATAGCAAGCGGCTCAGGAAGTAGATAACTTGGGTAGCAGAAAGGCAAGCTCGAGGAGAGTGATGCAAATGTGGGGCGGACATGTGCTATGTTCTCTGTTGCCCTGAATATAATTCCCTCACTGCCACTGGTATGAATGCTCTTCAGTTTTTTGTAAATAGTTGTCACGCCTACCTTTCTAGTCAGTCTTGATTTTGGTTGTGATGTGAAGTACACTTAGCTTGTGGTTCTCTCAGCCCTCTGATCAGTCTGCTACAGGCTTCATGGCTGTCCATGGCTCTTGGTAGTGCAGCCCTCAGAAACAGTTGTGGTTGTGATTGTGGCAGGACTGCTGTTGAACAGGCTGTTGAAGTACCTCTTCTTGATGGGACCCTTTTTGTAAGCCGTCTTCAAAGGCTGCAGTTCTGGCACAGGCTCCATCACTGCTCCCTTTTCTTCTAGTGGACAGACACGTAGAGTCCCTGCTGTTCCTCTCCTGCCTGTGGGCCACGGGTCCTGAGCTTCTTCAATGGAGACCTACTTGTGATGCCTGGTGCAGCCTTTGCTGATGCTACCATTGCACATAGGGAGTGGATGCGTGAGCTGTGCTACCTTATGTTTGTTCTCCATTAGTTGCACCTACCACATGACATGGGGAGTGGGTTTGGGGGAGGGAAGAGTAGAGGCTGGAGATGGAGCTTTGCTTGCCGTTGGTATAACTGACCTCCTCTTCCTCCCCGCTCCTTTCCAAATATGTTTCATACGCCTTTCATGTGAGAGAGACTATTAAAATCAGTGAGACGTTGCAAAACTGAAGTTAAAGCAGGCAGGGATTTTCCTAATCAGTATTAACTGTAGCAAGCTAGCTAGCTTTAAGATTGCTCATGCCTCCTCACATGGCACTTGGAAGAGATATTGCTTAGACAGGTCCAGAAAAGAGGGAATCCAGGCTTGGCAGTAGCAGAGCCTATTCTACCCTCATTTGCTTTTCTAGAACTTCAAATGATTTATTTTTTCCAACAGTTTTTTAGGATGGCAAATCCCCTTGGCATCCTTTTAATTCTTAGGAGCGGCAGTCAGCCCTCTGAGAGAGAATCCTTGTTGGGAGTGCTTTTCTTTCTTTTTTTTTTTCTTTTAAGCTTCTTGAGATCTATTGGTAGAGCTCATAAAGCAATTGCATAAATAATTCTTTAAAATGTAATTAAGGCAGTATGTAGTTAGATTTATTTTGGAAGTGTCGTGTACTATTCCCCTGTGACTAGATTTTTAAGTCATCTGCTATATTCTGTGCCCTGTAGAAAATTTCCTGTCTCCCAGCAGCAGAAAACTTGGAGTTAAGTCTATGTTTTCCTGCCTCTCATCTCCCATCTGTCTTTATATTGCTGATTCTACAAACTGTTCCCACTTGCTCTACTCGCCTTGCTTTGAAGGCACTTACTAGTAGTAGCATTCTCATTAGCAGTTTTAACATTGCTGGTTAGATGACTTGAGATTGTTCAGGCTTCTGCTCTGGTGTGTGTGTGCATGGGTGTGTTTTATACAAACACGTGTATCTCAGAGCTTTACAGGAAAGTGAGTTTTTGGTGTAGGGGAGAGTTAGCTGTTGTTTCGGAAGAGGGTGTTTGTTTTTCAAGAGGGAGTGTCACAGAATCATGAACAAATGAACAAATTCTGTGGCTTTGTCTCCTGGACAGACGCTGGCAATATCTTGGTCTGATTTAAGGCTCCTTTTGTGTCAAAAAAATGAAATTTGTTGGTTAGTTCTAGTGCTGAATAATGTCATTTATGGTGGCCAATACCATCTCCTTTTTTCTGTGTAGTTCTTCCTCGCTCTATGTTGCTGTATTCTGTTGCCAGCTTTCTGAAAAGGATGATGTTGCTTGCCATGCAGTAACCGCAGTGGACCACAGTATTGACCAGTATCTGTCAGTTGTTGTGGTTATGGAGTTTCTTGGGTAGCCTACAAAGTGATTTTTGTGTTTACCCACAAATGGGAAGACAAATTCTACTTTTTTTTTTCTTTTTTTTTATTCTAATTTGTCCAGCGTATGCATGGCCCAGTAACCTAAACTGTTAAAACTGTAAGTCAGGATAAATCTATGACAAGACCTTTCTCTAAACTTTCTTCTCTCCCACCGTGTGGATTAGTAGTGTAAGTACCAGTAAAAAGTATATACAGCTTCATTGTAAGAAACTGTCATGTGCTTTAGCTGTGTTCCTAACAGGCTGTATGAGTTTCTAGCCCAATTTAAGATGTGTGTAGGCTTGCTGAATAGCTTCTATTGGGAATGTTATGCAGAGAAAATGAAAATTCTGACTTCTGTGAATGAAAAATGAGACACTGGGCACCTTGTTATGCATCACTAAATAGTACAGTTGTCTTTTTCAGTACTAAGGGTGCTCTCTTTAGCAGAACGTTGTTATTAAACATCCTGTATTTTTGTAATAAACACCTTGTTTTACTTTTCTATTCTTAGACTAATCAGAGTGGTTAGTGGACTTCTAGGCTATCGTAGTCTTCTGTTAACAGATTGAAGATGTTCACAGAGATGGTAAAGTCACTAATTTAGTACAAAATGTGCACACAACCAAGCACATGGTAGGGAAAGTAGTGTGATGAGACTATAATATTAAGGTTTTCTTTTGGAAAGGGTAATAGGATTCCTACCTGAGCTGTAATCCTCTTTGGGGTGTCACTGAGTAAAGGCTCTTTAATATATTAGAGTGATATTTTTTGTCTATATCTTTCTCAATTTCTCTTTGCAGTCAGCTGCAAAAAGCGTTATGAAATATGCTTTCTGTCTTAAAAGCAGTTTCATGTGCTTTCTTTCTTTCTTGTCCAACGGCAGCAGCAAAATATCATTAGTATTCTTGTGGGTTTTATTAGAGGGGGAAGTTTTGAGTAACAAAATTGAGGCTAGAATCTTAACTTTGTTATTGCTAGTAAGAGCTAAGAAGATATGGGTGTTTTCTCACCATCCTTTTCATTCCTTTCTTTCACGGGAAAAAAACCTCTTGTGTATCTTTGATAAATTAATGCAGTTCTCACGTTCTGCCAAAAGATCGTTAGTTTTCAGTTTATAGTTGTTTTCTCTAAACTTCTAATTTGTAAGACCACGTTTAAGTGCAGATTCTTCTTAAAATGCTCATAAACTGTAACATATACAATATCTAGTGCCAGTATTTTCTCCCTTCAAAAGATCAACATCATATTTGCAGCTCATTTATTTCCAATTCTTGTTTTGTACAAGATTACTTAAGCTTAACTCAGTCCTAGTTTTGACTTAGCTCAGTTTTAACTTCTGCTCTTGGTACATTCTAGTGTATAAGCAGGAAGGAGAGCCATTGTTTATATGGATTCTTACTGTATTAAACTATAAATTTCTGTGTAGTATACATACTGCATACAAGTACTCACATGTAGTTGATTTTCTGTTATGGCTATTAACAAACAACTTTTTTACCTTTAGAGCTGTGCAAGTAAAGGCACTTTTGATGTGGAAGCTGAACAGAAAAAGTGAAAGCTTTCTTCTTCTTTTCTCATCCTTTGTGGTAGAATGAAAAACAATAATTATATATTGGGCTGAACTGAAACACTGAACTTACCCTCATACAAAGATGACTGATTTGTGGTTATTTAAAAGAGGAAAAAAAATAATTGTTTTAGATTAATTTAGAAAGAGTCAGTATTTCACTTAGGAAATGGTGCTGTTGTGAGTCAAAGGTAGTATCTTGGATATTAACACGTACTTCATCCCTGAGGTCATGGTTTTGAAAAACAAACCCAAGACTGGGATGTCTGGTTTGGCATAACCTTGACCTTGAAGTAAGTATTGAGATAAGGATGCAGTGGGGCCTTTCCTTTTTGCAAAAGAAAAAGGAGGATAAGCTGTCATTCTTGGGTTTGTTCATTTTCTTTGGTGGAATTGTAGTTTAGTGTGTCTTAACACCGAAGAGTCATCTGCCTCTTGTGCAGCTAGCTGTTCTATGAAACCCTTTGATCTGTCCTCATCTGCTCTGTCTCTTTGTAGGCTGGCAGGACCCACAGGGAGTGATCTGTGGCCTTGCGCTGCCATAAAGCAGGATGCTCTTCCAGTGAGTTGTGGGGTAGCCTGCATGTCAGGAGCATATCGGGGACTGTAGGAGGTAATTTGAAGGACTTGGCGTTCTAGTAGCTTGGCCAGCATCCTCTGCAGATTCAGTTGCTCAGGTATTAAATTGGGCAACATCCAAGCTCTGCCTAGAGCCTCAGCTGTCTGGTTTTCCAGATCTTAGGTAAAAGGGTTTTGTGTGAAGATGAGTACAGCTAAAAGGAAAGCCTATTTCTGAAGTGGAGATAAATACAAAAGAATGTAATCTTTTTGATGTTAAATCAAAAGTACTCTCCCAGGGATCAAAAGATGACACATTTTAGTAGTTGGTTATCATTAAATTGGGATTAAATTTTGCATCTGGATGATTTCTCATATTATTACCATGTCTTTGATAGTGGAGTGACTGAAGACTTTGTGCTTGTCCAGTCAGCAAGTGAAATGCTCCTTCTCCTGATAATAAAAAGGAGAAATGAGGAAATCTTTGCTAGCATCGTCCACAAGATTGACTAGGGTAAGCAAGGTTGATTATGTGCTGCCAGTGTGTTCTGGCTGTGGTTTTTGTCTTATTACACTGATGTTTTATTTTCTTGTGTATTAGGAAATTGGTTTTGGTGGGCATAGGATACTCAGGAATTACCTTCTCTGAGGTTCCTTTTTCATTTTTGCAAGGGTTGTATTTAGCGTATGTTAATGTGCTCACTTTATGGTGCTAGCTAAAGACCGTCCCAATGCTGAAAGGCGTACTGTAGCCCATCTGCGTAAAATGCAAGGCTTGACAGTTTTTTGAAATGTCAATTTGCTGGTTTTGTGTCGGAATAGATTAAAAATCTGTCAGTTGTGCGTGAATGTAACCTATGTGCATTTCCAAAACATCTGTAAGTGTAACATTTTGGGGCATAACATTTGTTCTTTGCTTTTACTGTACAGTTCAAAAATGGGGAATATTTTTTTGTGCTGTTTTTGTCATTTATATGCAAACACAAATTTGTGTGAGAAATTAGTGTTCAAGAATTTCAGTGTAATTTTTCCTGGGTGTGGACTTGAGCATAATAAAGGAAACAGCAAATTTCCTTTTTCAGAAGAACATACTATACGTATCAGCTATAGGTTGTTTAAAATGCATCATAAAATTGATAAACATTCTTTTTTTTCCTATGTATGTGTTACTTCCCTCCACTACAGATGTTGTTTATATAACTTTTCAAAGGCTAGCCTAAATGTTACATAGCCATGTTGCTGATATCACCAGTTCCAGTGAAAAACTCAAACTTTAGCATTAAAGAGTAACTATGGTGTCTAAGATCGCTGCCAGCATTTTTATCACTGCCAGCTCACCAATCTGAAGAGTGTTTAGATAGTAATAAAAAAGCTTGCACAGATACTGGCTCTTTTTGGTGCATAATTCACAATGCAGTTTCACTTTCTAAATTAATAATGCCTGTATTTAACATGATTAACATTTGCTTGTAGCTGGAAGCAATTTTAATACTATGTCTCTGCAGAGTTTAAAAGAAAAAAAGAGCTCACTCATAAGCGATAACTCAAAACTCTGCAGTAGACAAGTGTTTTTCAAATTTACCTGAATTTCATATTTCATAAAATGTTCCAGTGGCCATTGAACCATGAATTCAACTAAAAATGTGTTTTATTTTTGTAGGAACATGGCTCTGCAGCAGTTTATACCAACGTAGGTCTTAACTGTCCCTCCTGCCTGTAGCTGTGCAGTCTTGCCATCTTCTTTGCATCAGCAGTGGAAGTCATAAGGCTGTACAGTAAGTCATGAAGTAGCTGATCGGGTTGAAAAATAGCTTGGCGAAACATTAATTTTCAGCTAGATCAGCTGTTTCAACTGGTGGACCACATGCATTACTAGCGACGTGCTTCAGACAAAGGGGAGGAATAGGAAAACATACAGCTCATAGCAAGAAGAGTGGGGGACTGTGGTAGTCCAGAGATAAGTTGGCATAAACTGCTGTGGAACCTCACAGCATCTGCTTGTGCATGCTTCAGTGCTCTTCTGACTCGAGTAGTCCATCTTAGCTTGCTAGATCAGGTGAGAAATAACTCAGCAAGGAGTTATTGCTCAGCTTGTTCTACTGTCTCAGTTAAGAGGTAAAATTATCGTCCTCAGTTGGCACCAGATAGAAGAAGGTTGCAAAGCAGGGAATTTTAGGGCCCGGAGAAGTTGAGCTGTCTCTGTTCAGTAGTGGCAAACTGGTAGATCTACTTGACTACTTTGAGAAACCTCATCTTTTATTATCTTTTGCAGTCCTCTTAGAAGCAGCCTGCGGACTCCAGGCTTAAAATCCTGCTCTGGAAAGTACCAGAAGTATGTTAATAGGCAGGTTGTTCAGGCAAGGACTGCTTTTTATAAAGTACATTGTGATGGTTCTGTTTTGTTGGGGTTTTTTTTTGGGGGGGGGGGTTGGTGTTCTTTTTTAAAACAAGACAGACATCCTTTAAGATTGAAGTAATTTTTTTCCTGGGATTGGTGAGCTTTTTGCAAGTGCTCAAACTTCAGGATTAAAATCTGGATGAAGTCCACTGTTTGTTTCACTGTGTGCTTATACCTAGCCAGTTATCACTGCCGTTTTGAATTAATAATCATCACTAGTTACATATATATATTAAAAATACATATAACATACATATGTAAAAATAAATATATAGAGAATTAAATATATATTTAAAAAATCTCACAGATAGATACAGAGTTATAAGGCTGTATGTAGTTCTGTGAGATAACCAGGTTTTTATTATTTCTGCTATTTATTATTTCTGCTGTTCATTTTCCTGACCAATTAGCTGATGTTGAAAGTATGTTGAGGATGAGAGTTGTTTCAGTACAAGTCTCACTCTAAATTATGGTAAATAGTGAATATTTTAAAAAACTTGCAATTAAATATTTGGATACTATCTGTAAACATTATTCTATGTACTTGCCATTCAAATCCTGAATTAAATTTAAAATAAACAAACAAAAAAAACCCCGAAAAACCTTCAGTGCTTTGTTCTTTGTTTGTCTTAATTTTTGGGGGGCCAACTAATTTATTCTAATAACCTATTGGAAAAAATAAAAACAAAATCAGAATAGTTCCCTAAACTGGCTAGCTGTGTTACAGAGCATTCATAGGCAATTCACCCAAGGCCAGCAGAGAAGGAAGGTGGGCCTGTGACAACCTGGATTTAGACTGGTTTAGCAGCACTCAAAGAGCCCAGTGTATAATTTCAGAGGTCAGCCAGTCTGACAGCCACCTGCCACTTTATAGAAGCTGTTTCCTCAGCACTCCTCTGTTCATGTGGAGGTCTGGTTCAGTTCACTGAGACTTACAGAAAGCGAGTTTCAGTGTGGAGGGGAAAGGGATGACTCAAGGTATCGCTCTGCCAGCCCAGCAAGCTGAGCTGCCTCGGGATGGTGGGGAGGGAGGTCCATGAGTGGGACCACAGGCACAGAGGTTGCTTTTTTGGAGGTGGGGATGCTGTAGCACTGCTGTTACTTTCAGCAGCAGTTGGCTTTCATCTTCATTTTGGTTGCTGAAACTGTACCCTGAGTGTTAATGATAGCTGCTGGTGGGTGAACACTGCCATGTAACAACAGAGTTTCCGCTGAGTTTGCCCTTTGCGGTATGCCAGCTTCTGGCTTCCTGCAGTACCTGCAGCAATAGCCAGCGAGGTGTTTGCAACTGTTTTCTTCTCTTAAAGAAATAGATGAGTGAGACGTATTAACTGAAATTCTTTAGCTTTTTTGCTTAAGAATGTCCATGCCTCTGTTCTGCTTTTCCTTTAATAGAAAAGCTTGGATTAAAGTTAAGTTTAGCCAGATGTTGTGACAGTCGTGGATATTACTAAGGCATGTCAGTCTTGGAAGCATCAGTTAGAGTCAGCTGTGTAAGAGGTATATTTATATGTTTAACTAAACTTTTCGTTTCCCCCTGTGTGGATGAATGTGAGGTTTAAGTAGCACAAAATTAAATAGTCTTTTTATGGGAGTAGTAAGTGGTGCAGAGTGTGTGGGAATTTAATACTACCACAAGGAACAGACACCCGTGTTTTCTACTAGAATGGCTTAAATCGTTATGTGGCATTCCTAATTGTAATCCATCTGAGATGGAAATGCTAAACTTAGCCAAGAAGTCCTGTAGACTAGCAAGACCTATGTAAACAAGCTAAATATTCAATTCACACTCTCCCCTGAAAAAAAAAAAAAAGTCACATTTAAGCAAGAGGAGAAATTAAATTATTACGGCAAAAATGACTGATGGGTCTAAAAGCATTTGAAAAGTGGTGAAACAATGGAGATTTTTTTTTTTTCTCTGTTTTAATCGCAATTGTGTAAAGAGGTGCTTGTAATAATGAAACCCCTGAAATACTTGTTACGGAAAAATGCCTACTGATAACAGTGAGATTGGGTACAATGAGAATTCTTACAGATTCATGGAGACGATGTGCTTTGAGTCATTAAGGCTGTGATGGACTTGAACTACTGGAAACTTCTGCTGGCAAGAGTATGGAAAATGGGTATTTCTGACAGTGATGGTTTTAAGAGGGAAAAAAAAAATTGGTGTTTTGGTTCTTAACACTTACATGTCCTCATTATATATTTATCCTTAAAGAGGAAGCTCTCAAGGTGCACGTGTATAGAAGCTGCTGTAGATACAGAAAATACTAGTTTCAACCACAGTATCGGTACCCATGGGCTTGGAGTGTTAGCTGTTCAGCTTTAGAGAGGTGCTGTCTTTGGGATGTGCTTGCATGCTAGCATAACGCGTATGAATAGGTTTTATTATTTTGTCCTTGCTTAAAATTCAAGGAGCTTCATAATGTCCTTGTAGGAATCCCAGCTTTCTGTGGGCAGGATGCACTGACATGGGATTTCTTAGTGAAAGAGGAGAGGGCAAGTGTATGGTGGTAGGGTGTTCTGCTTTTTTATTCTGTACTGTAGTAAGCACAACAGTTTGAGAGGTGTGGAGTAGCAAGAGGTAGTTACAAACTGGCTTTTCAGAAAAAGATGCAAATATTTTAGTTGAAGCTATGTATAAGCCATAGGTAATAAACAGTAAAAACATATTGCTGGTGTTTTAATTAGATGTAGCTGCAGGCCTCTGCCTGCTCTACCTGAGAATAAGTAGAGTTGTATTTCTCTCTTACTTTAATGTTGAACATTAAGCATGATACACCTGTTTGTTAGTCTAGTTTTCCAAAATACAGTTGTCAGAGTTTACCTTATAAATTGCAGTCTGTGGGTAATTGCCTGGTAAAAATATCTAAATAAAGCTATGTGGAAATAATATTCTCATGAGAAAGAGCATCTCACTTGGCTCTTAAACTGTTTCCTCTATGTGGTGATCATACACAGGTTGTTTGTTCGCATGAGCTGTGTCTAGGTACTACTTGCCTTTCAAGCATCAAGATGCTTTCCAAAGCAACTCCTAAGCTGTGGAATCTTGGCTTCAAATTATGATTCAATGGGTCAAGAAAACATTACACAAATAGTCTCTTTGTCCACGTTAGGACCAAGCTACGGACAAGGATGGTTAATACAGCAAAGTGTTCTTCTTAAATTAATAATTATTGGTGGTATGGTAGTACTAAGGAAGCCTAGTCATGAATTACAAACCTTCTGCTCATGGTATGTGCATATACTATTTGAAAAAAGGTCCCTCCTTCAAAAGTGGTGCTGACTAACCAATGTTAGTCCTGCCTGCTCTGCAGTACACTCCGAAAGACATTAGAACAAAGGGAAAAGATCAAGGTTGCGCTTGGGGTTTGCTGACTTGACAGGTGAAGGCTCTTTGTCAGTGGCAGCATCTTCACGGTGTCACTGAGCATCTTCTCATTCTTTTACTTTCCATCACTGTCATCAGCATGAAATCTGGACTTATGTGACTTCTTAAATAGAAATATGTTACGAAAAGACAAATTGAGTAGGTTTTAGCAGCGCTAATATTCTTTACAATTTACTGTGCAACTTGGTTTTGCTTGTGATAAGTATTATTTAGGTTTGCAGCTGGTTGCAGGAGTGAGTTTGTCATTAAGTGAAATTATCAATGGATTTTGCTAATGAAAACATGTATAGAAATACAGTGCCATGAAATAAAACATGATATGTAATCTATCCTGCCTAAATAGGTTTGCTATGTTCCATAGAAGTCTAAATTCAGTAAGTCTCTTCTTGCTTACCAGGAGGTCTCTGGCTGCCTTTAGTTGCTTGTTGGAGGATAAGTATCCACTTTAACTTCTTTAAGTCCACAGAGAAGTCCGTATAGTTCAGGTCGGTCAGGTCTGCAATTGGAGAGGGGTTTCAGCTCAGTGTGCAGTAGTCAGAGCAGTCATTCATGATACAGGAGGTTTGCAGTTGAGGCTGTCTTCTGTGTCTTAGTGTGAACATACATCTGTTTCCCTTCACCTTCCTACAGGTTAAGGTATTTGGTGAGAAAGAAATGAAGTTCATACTCCAAATCATGGCCCCAAGACTCTTTGCTTTTATCTATTGACAATATGCTATAAAATCTGTATATATATTATGGGGAACAGGATCTGGAACCCCACTTACTTCTTTCTTCTACCTCCCACCACCTGAGTGCTTCAGTAGATAAACAAGAGTGAAAACTTCTATCAGCTCATTTTCTGTCTCTGTGCCTTTCATTCTTGGTTGCATAGCAGCTTTGATTTAAGTGTTCTTACTCGTATATCCTGTAGGATGATAGAGCATTCCCAGGAAATGTGGGAATTTGGGGCTGAGGAGGGACTGGACCCCAGTTATCTTACTTACTGGGTATGCCTCGGTGCTGTAAAATATCTGGGAACCATTACCACCCTCTGTCATGCAAACAGTATCACAACTGGATCTATCA
The DNA here is from genome assembly GCA_024606505.1 of Aquila spilogaster. NCBI lineage: Eukaryota > Metazoa > Chordata > Aves > Accipitriformes > Accipitridae > Aquila > Aquila spilogaster. The sequence continues at coordinate 81,067,369 of JANHGO010000053.1, read as the reverse complement.
TGTTTTATTTTTCTCAAGGTAGAGAGATGTCAAATATCAGGATGCTTTATCATCTGTAGTTGTTCTGAAATAGGTACCTTTTTTTCTGATTATAGAGGAAATCTATGTGTTCTATCAAGAAAAATCTCCTTCCCCACCCCCTTCCCTGCAGCCAGGCACCTAACTTGGGCAGATTTGTTTCCACTCAGTAATTCAAATCAAGACCAAAACATACTTTTCAGAAAAATACCTAATTGCTTTTCATTCCACTATTTAGAACTGTTGGTAAGTTGAGGGCTCCTGTGAAATCCAGGAACAAATATCAATAAATTATATATAAAAGGAATAATATGGTCAAACTGTGTGAGTGCTTGTGAAGTTAGCTGTTCTGTCCTGAAGCAGCTGTGTCCCATATAAACTAACAAACACCCTGTACTCTGGGGACACAAGCTGATACCATGAACAGCCTTCCAGACCTGTTCTGATGCGCTGTGGCCTCAGCCTGCTAGTACTTGTAAATGAACATTTTCATGTATTCAGCTAAAGAGGCAATGCAATGCGATGCAGGTGCCCATGCTGGGTTTTCAGTAGTGGTTTCAGACCCACAAGTCTATTTTAGAACCTAACACTTATTGTTTTTTCCCATTGAATCCAGTCCGTTTTGGTGAACTTTAAGCAACTTGATCTCTTGAGAAATTTTTTAGAGCTGTAAGTATGAATAAACTGGGTAGTAATGCAGTATGACTGAGTGTCTTAGCAAACCAGTTGTGTTACTGTGTCTGTTTTACTAAGCATAGGAGGGGGGCACAGTAGTTTCCATGCAGAATCTGCAGAATTGTGATACATTTCCCAGTGCTTCTGGCATGAAGAAATGTGTATTCTCATCTTTTTTTGGACTCTCAACTTTGCAGGGGAATCTTCTGAACTAACCAGTAACATACACTAATTGTGGCACATAACCTCAGATAACCATACTGGAGGAGCTGGTCTCCTTAACCTAAGCAGAAAATCAGTTTCCCGTAGATTTTAACTCTTTTTAACAAAGAGTTAAAAATTTTAAGTCCTAATTGATTTGTTATATATTATTTTAACATATGATGCCCCACTAAAACAGAGTGGTTATGGAAGTGCTTATCCTGAGTATTTGGTGACTATGCTTGTTTTATTCCATTAACTTAGAGATAATAACTGAAAGAGAGAAATGAAGTCCAATGTGAAATAATGCTGATTCTTTTATCCTGTAGTGTCACAGTAGCTGAAGTGGTTATGCCTTAAAGCTTTTGCAGGACACAATTTGAGTAAGCAATCTTGATACGATGAATTTTTGTGTAAAAGCTGTTTCAGTGCTAAAGAATTTCTTATTTTGCACATTAATCTGGGTTAACGTCCCATTCTTTCTAGTTTACTGCAAGCAGTTCAAAACCTGCTCCGTTAATGTCTGCGAAGTTGTCAGGGAGAAAGAATATAGTGGTCTTGATGAGCCATGCTGTTGGTAGGCTGGTAGATCAATAGGCTGTTGAAGACAGGCTTACTTCTAGCATTTCCATTTGGATTGGGGTGCTGCAAAGTCCTGCTTTTGAGACTGCACTTTTGTTGTCTGTCTTGACTGTTCCCATCAACTTCGCTTCCCCTACACGGGGATACTCTGCTACCTCATTTCTGATGGTACAAGGTCAGGAGCTGGGCCTCTCTGTGAAGGGCAGCCATCACAAGGCTGGGCCACATCCAGGGAACAAATAGTTTTGCAGGGTGAGTTATGGTTTTGGTTCTTTGATTAAAATTTCTTGCTTTTCAATCATCAGTGCTTACCCCCAATCTCTACTTCATGAAGAGGAATGCATCATGTAGTTTCTTGATCAGGTGGTCCTGGAATTTCCTGTGCAAGCAGTGTATTCCAGCTATAATTCAGTATTACAGTAGCATTTACATTGATTAAGTAAGATAATGGTTAAGGTCACAAATGAAGAATTACCTATTTAAGATTTGTCGGAAAATGTACACCACAAACTTGGAAGTTTTAATCACGAGTAACTCCTTGGTGTGAAACATTTTAATTTCTGTACCTGTGCCTTTCTGAGCAATATACTTCTCTCAAGACAGAGCAGCAAGATACCGTTATACCACTTACTTTATAGTGAATTGCTGCTTTGCAGTGAGATGTTGTACAAGCAGACATGCTTGGAGTTGTTGCATGTCCAGGCAAATCTGGGTTTGTAATTAACAACATTTGTTGTGAGAGTTCTGGCCGTCAGGAGTGCTTACAGAGGCGTGGGTCATTGCTAGAGGTCTATAGTGTCTGTGTAATTGCTGTCGCATGTCACTGGGGTTGTTTGGTTTCTCCAGTTAAGAAAATCGCTGTGTCCTTTTTTTTTTTTTTTTCCCCAGAAATGTGAATGGGATTCATCTTGCCAGTCTGTAAAATTCACCCTGAAAAGTGTGGCCCTCTGCTAAAGCCAGTAAACCTTCTGGAGTGAGGGAGGAAGGAACTTTTTTAGCAGGGTAGCCATCAAGTCCTGAAACAGGCATCTCCAGAGACTATCTAATTCTGCTTATTTTAGAAACATGTCTCTTCCTGCTCATTTTATAACCAGAGCCGTGATAACTGAGGATGGGGGCTAACTGTGTGACCAGCATAGTCCAGTATACAGCCACTGACTGTGGCTGAGAAGCAGTATCCTTTGCTTTTTTTTCCCCAGTTCTCTTTTTCTCCATCCCCATCTTGCCACCTCTGCCGTGCCAGGACAAGCAGTTTTGTACCCAGATGGCTGAAACAAGCCACTTTCTTTGTTGAATTAGTGTCTCAGCCAGATCTTTTCCTCGCTCCAGTGCTCCTTGGTGGCTGCACTAATGCTGGCACTGGTCAGAAAGGAAAGCAGTAAGAATAATCAACTAGAAGGTTGATTAATGAGGGTGAATAATAGACAAGGAGGATGGGGCAGCTCTCTTAAGGGACTTTCTATCCTTATGCTAGATGACAGTGGCCGTAAGCATAATCTTGGCTCTAGGAGGGATCAATTCCATACAGCATTTCTCAATCAAACTTTAAACCCATGAAAATGCAGCTGATACAAAGAGGTGTCAGTCTGCGGGAAGCACGAATGGTAGTCTAAAAGTGTGAGTTGCTTATTTATTTCTAGGCTTATAAGTGGGGATGTGAATAAGTAGGCTGTCTGGTTATTGCCTCAAAAAGGTGGCTTCTGCACAACAACTCAACTCTCACTGTATGTTTAAATGTTTCCGCTGTGGTCTGAAGCATAGTTATGTATTTCAATAGAAAGCTTTGCAGCAAGGCACGCTTCAGTATGCTGTACGGGCAGATGCCTTGTAGTGTTTTCTTTTGCTTGGCATTGGCTTGGTGGATGCCGGACTACTGGGTCAGATGAGGAACTGCTCAGCTGAGTGGAATAATACTACAGTGACCTAATGCCTTGTTGTTAACATTGCCTTATATCAGTATAAACTGTGGCCTGTGTCAGGTGCGGTGAAATGCTGAGCTGAAGAGTGGTGAGAGGAGAGCAGCATAGCCATCAATATTTCATTTCAAAGGAATTAATGTTTCTGTAACACCCTTTTTTCTTGATCCCATTTAACCAGTTAATTTTCTGCAGAGATGCTATTGCTGTTCTAATAAATAAATTTTAAAAGCTGCAAAAGGTTTTAGTGCTGTGGAGTAGTAAACTTCATTTCTGAATATCTTGATGATTAGCAGAATACAACGGTGCTAAATATTTGATTTGCAAATTCAAAATTAGTCTCACTATGGAGAAATAATTCTTCCTTTTTCCTGTTGTCACTTAATGAGTCTCTCATTTCAAATTAGAAGCTCCAGAGATTTCCATCAAAGCTGGTTTTGTAAAGAAAAAATTCTCCTAGAGCATTACTGTTTGTAGAGAGAGTTAGCAAAAAAAACTTGGAAAGCAGCAAGTCCAAACATTCAAGGTTATGTCCATGTTTGTCTACCTAAAATATTCAACAAAAATAAAGTACGGTTCACAAATGTGCAGAAATAATTTTAAAACCAGTTTTTCCAACAGCATACCATTTGCAGCCTTTTAAAAAGGATCCAACTGGTGATATAGTTGTTAAAGAGATTTCAGTTCTTGGCAAGCTTACCTTTTGTAAGCTTTGAGCTGCTTTTTTTTTGGGGGGGGGGGAATAACTTTCAAGGATTCTGGGATATTTTTCAAGGATTTAATTAAAAAGGGGAAAACAAGTATAATAGAAAAATCTGTAAATGTTGCGCAAAAAAAATAATTTATTTCTTGCAACAATGGGTTCTTTTCTGTTCCCGTCATCTGTGGTTGAATACTGACATGGGGTTTAGTTCCAGCTCCACCAACGGTTTCCAAAGGCTTCCTTTGGCTGTCTAGTGTAGTTAGGCGTAGTTTGTTTTGGTTTATTCCCTTAGTAGAAAAATCTGCAACAGGGCAATCCACAGTACTAACCAGTGACTTGCAGGAGAATGTATTTGACACTGTTGTGACCAGGCTGCTGCAGTGGCCAGGAGGAGTTTTGGAGGCTGAGGATGTGCATTGTTTTGCTTGCATTGAAGAGCAATCAGAATTGAATCCAAATTAGCAAATCTTTACTCGAGTTTTTCCAAAACTCAGCAGATGGAAAAGCTATTAAGCCGTGGAGGTAAAGGAAGCGAGCTAGTGTGTGTCGGAGGGCAGGCGGCTTGCTTTAGGAGAGGCATTGGCTTAGCCATATATGGAAGAGGACATTTTCCTTGTTAACTTTATGGGGAATCTGTGCCCAGAACTACATTCATCATGCGGATGCATTTCCACAGGAACGTTTCTCATCCAAATGGTCTTAATCATAGTTTTAGCACTGTGTCACATCTTTGCTGACTTATTTATATAGTCTGCATGGGCTTGCTGTGCATCTGCTGCTAGTCTGCCCTAAAAAGGTGAACTGTTTATAATTTTCTCATTTTGGCTAACGGAAAAGACAGTACTAAACTGATGCCAGCAGCTTAGTTTTTTTCTGACTGAAAAGCCCACCCTGTTCTGGGCTGTACTTAAAGCAAAACTGCTTCTCAAGTAGCAAAATATAATTTCATTTGGGGGAAGTAAGGTTTGCTAAACAGAGAACATACCTACCATAAAACCAGAAAAGAAGGAACCTAAAAGTTAAGCAGCCTGGTAAGGCTTTCCCCTCCAGACTCTAGTCCGATAGGTATGCTCCTGCACCACGCAACCAACCACTCTCTTTCTCTAGCCTTGATTCAGTCCCTTTGTCTTCCACCTGCTTGCATTTATTGGATCACGGTTCCCCTCTGATCAAGGCTTGTGGTTGCACAGGTTTGATTTAGGTGATTGCTTATAGAGGGGACTTAATCAAAGAGTGTTCGTGAAAGAGAGTTTTTGCAAATGAAGGACTGATCACCTCTGCAGTGACGGGCACAGGGAAAAATTGGGGTTAGATACATGCAATAAGTAACGCTCAAAAGTTAAGTAAGGTATAATTCACAGTTCAATTTTTTCTTTGATTTTTTAGTCGGTAATTTCTTATGGGCATATGCGTAACGTCTAGCAAAGTCATTCTACAGCAAATTCTCTAAAATCTCCTACATCTAAAATCCCTCCCGCCCTCTGCCTACAGCATCCATTGAAGAGAAGAGCAGGCCAAAATGATTTATTAGAAAAATATGAACTGTCTAATACTGTTGTTGGATACAATTTGTTAGCAAAGGGTTGGCTTCTGTTTGAAACCTTCTCCACCAGATTTTAGAGCAGCTATCCCTTCTCCGTTAGGTCTGGCTGGATGTGGAAAGTTACAGTTATGAATGACCTTAAATCAGTGTGGGAAAACCAAAGCTCAACTGCTATGCTAATTTAAGCATTGCTCACTTTGCTGCTAATTTATATGAATAGTAGTACATCTTCTAGAAAATGACAGGTTCATTTTAAAAAACTCTGCCAAATTCACTTTTCCTTGGCTATATTGCAAGATACTTTTTAGAACAAAAAGATATTAAGAATATTGATGTTTCCAGGGTGACTAGAAAGGTTTTAATTAGCAATAACATCTTAAGATGACCAAGGAAATTGGCAGTCATTGTCCAAGTTCTCAGAATTCGTATACTGAATAAAAGAGAAATGGAATTTAAAATTGTACCAAAATGTCAAAGATATGACAACTGACCCTGGCTGACTACCTGCTATTAGAGTAGAAGAAAATTTGGAAAAAAATGGTCTATTTGAAACCTATTTTTAGAATGAGATCCTAGCTCTGGAGTACTAAGTGAAGTCTTGCCACTAATTAGGGAACATGACATGTCAGTAACCCTAAATTGTGGTTTATAAGCATTCAAAGCTGGTCTCATAAAGCATATAGATTATATAGTTTGTATGTATGTATTTTTTCTGCCAGACTTTCATTAAGATTTATAGCACTGAACAAAGGGTAGAGTTTTTTCTTTAATAAGGATGGTGTCCATTAATTCTCTGTTGTCTAAAGAAAAAAAAAAGGGGCTGAGTTTATATCAAGGATGCTTTATGTTGCATATTGTGAGAGGAAATTTCTGGTTCAGAGTATAAGGTACAAAGTTAGGCTTTAAAATGCCCTTTGAAGATTCTGAGGGAAATATTTTGGAAAGTGCTTTGACTTTTATCTTAAAACAGAGACTTCAATAGAGAAGCTCATTTCCGTCTTCTATATCTGTGGTATCTTTATTTAGAAGTGTCTCTGTGATAACATTCAGAGCATAAATTTTTTTTTATACGATGTTAATAGATTTGTTTGGGTTCTTCCCCCACAGACTGAACCATGTTTCCAAATTCCTCATAGCTTGCTGGTTTACCTTGCATAAGAGTATTTAAAAATAATTTAAGAAGCTACCCTGTTTGATGTCTTCTAAATACAGTTGGTTGTATTAGAGCAAAACTGTCCAGCTGGTACAACTAAGATAATTTGATTTGCGTCTGCTCCATGTTCCTTGTCTCCTCTGAAACAGTTACATGTCTGCAGTTTCGTGCAACTTCGGTGGGTTTTTTTGCTTATTTGTTATGATAAATCATACCATTTGGTCTTCCGGTTCTGTATTTCAGACAAAATTGCTCATGTGGGCTGGCATCCTCTGTTGCTTGATATGGAATGGATTTGCTCAGCAAGGTAAGTCACATGATTTCATTGCAGTCGTTTAATGTTGCTTTAAAACTATATATACTTAGCAGTCATGTAGATAAATATGTCATTGTTAGACAGTGCTAATGGCAATGTCAACTGTATCTCATGTTAATGACTTGTTTGTAGTTAGAACTTAAGTTTACAAAGCCAGAATGAAACAAACTAAAATTTTATTGTTGTTAGCACCTTTTTATAAATGAAGTGACTGGTTTGTGTTCTTTGCTAGGTGGAAGTGACTGCATAAAAGCTAATGCAAAATCATGTGGTGAATGTATACAAGCAGGACCAAACTGTGGTTGGTGTAAAAAAACGGTAAGTGTTGCAAAATGCCTTTTATGGTTTGTTTTTTTTTCCCTTGGTTTCAAATCTTAGTAAATACTTCAAATGTATAGAAATGTCTATTTTCATTAATAATAGTTTCCTGTAGCTTTTCAATTGGATACTTACTTGTACTTAAAAATTCAGATTCTGTTATTTTCCTGGATGTCCTCATTTGAGTATAATTGCTTTTCACAATGTGTTTACTTCTCCTTTTCTTAATCTTAAATGTATACAGACCCTACAGGCTGTCTCATAGTTATTTAAAATCATTCCAACATGGAATCTGTCTGGGTATGCTTAATTATATTCTTCCAGTGACACTGGAGTAAGAGGTAATTTTAGACAGACATAGGTGGAATAGGCAAAGAGATTGAAGGTTTTCTTTTATGAAGGAAAGATGTTCAAGTTTTAGTTTTACATTGTTGGTAGACTTGGGGGGTAAGAGATTGGTTTGTGTGGGTGGGTGGTTTGTTTCAGTATGAAACAGAGAGTGCTTTCTTATGTAATTAAAAATTAAATTCAGGAAGTAAAAAATGTAAGATAATCTTAAATTGTGTGACTTAACTAGTATATGCTGAAGTGTCGTCTTCAGGTTAGAAACAGAAGAAAATGTTTTCTTCAGCTCTTCTTTGGTTTGTTATACAAAGCCGAGAAATTTTCCTGTTTCTTGGTATTTATTTCCATATAGTACCTACTTACTATCCCCCAAACCAGCTTATAAACTTTAAACATTTCATTAAACTGACTAGCTTTAAAATTTGGCCTTGGGCTGTCAGATTCAGTGTAGGTCCTAGTCATCAAGAATTGACAAGCTTTAAGATCTATATATTTATATGCATATTTTTTTAGGGGGAAAAAATCAAAATTGCTAAGTTTCACTTAGAAGCCTTATTTATTTGAGGTTAGAGCTTTTTTTTTAGGTTTGACGTAATGGTAATTTGTTGTTCAGAACAAAGTTACATATTGGTTTTGCTTATGGATCTTACTTTGGGATTGAACTTCCCCAAAATAAGAATTGTCTGCCTTTCCCCTGCTCTGTCAGCATATTGCCATTATTTTGTCGTGGAGTACCAAGGTACACTTACATAATCTTTAATTAAAGCCTTTCAAAAAAACAGAAAAGTTAAAAGGGAGGATAGTTGCCAAGTAGGCTGTAGAAACAGGTTCATGTTATTGATCACTACATGAAGATGAGAGCTTTTTCCACCTGCTGTCACTTTTAGAGTAGCTGATTTAAAAGGATGTCCTGCTTCTATGAGAGGTGACATTGGGCTTTGGTTTTTTTATTTCATCTTTCTTACATCTTAAACACAGATGAGTATAAGTAGATGCAAAGTCCTGGACTAAATAATAGTCACTGATGTATTTAGTATAATCTAATATATTTAAGGACTGTGTGTTTTGGAAAAAAAAAAGAGTCATTGTAAAAAGTGTGGGTAGAGTATAACAGATTGCAGATAGCTGTAAACTTGATACTCTTTTGCCTGTGTTTTTTAGGACTTTTTGCAAGAAGGAGAACCAACATCTGCCCGATGTGATGACTTGGCAGCACTAAAGAGTAAAGGCTGTCCTATGAAAGATATAGAAGATCCCAGAGGTAGCAAACAGGTGCTTGAAGATAGAGAAGTAACGAATCGTAAGATAGGTGCTGCAGAAAAGCTGAAACCAGAGGCCATTACACAGATCCAGCCACAAAAACTAGTACTGAAACTAAGAGTCGGTAAGAACAGTTTCATTCTAGTCTTCAGGTGATTTTTCTGTCACCACCACATCTGCATTTTAGTTTTGAATGTTGTCGTGGTTTCAGCCCAGCCGGTAACAAAGGACCACGCAGCCGCTCGCTCACTCCTCCCGCCCCCTCCGGTGGG
>JANHGO010000053.1:81028483-81057967 GCA_024606505.1 Aquila spilogaster | reverse complement strand
GCCGCGCTGCGGTCGGGCGGGAAGGCGGCGCGCCCGGCCCGCGGCTTCCTGTGGCGGCGGGACGGCGGCTCGGGCCTCCCGCGGTCGGGCCGACCCTTTGTCCGCCCGGAGCCCGGTCCTGCCGCCCGGCGGGGAAAGTTGAACGCGACTTCGGGTGCGGGACGCGGAAGGCGCCGGGCTGCCAAAGGGACGGCGGGGCCCGGCAGCTCCGCGCGAAGCGGCGTCGAGGCAGGGAGTTACGGGAATAGGGTCGCGAAGAGTGAGTCAGGGTAGGAATGTGGACGTCTGTCTTTAGGCTTTTGATCTGTACGAGGCTATCGAAACTGGCAGATGTGTGCGCTGTTAGAAGGGCTGTGTGATCCTAGTGCAGCGTTTCCACTTCTAGATACGCTCAACTTTGTGCATATTTTGCTGTTAGCAGGCTCTGGGCAGCTCTGGGCAGCCCTGTACGAGCCTGCCTCGGGATGAAGAAGGGACGTGAGGCCTCTGTGCACCATCTGGTTCACGTGGTGATTTCTGAAGGGGCCTGAAACAACGGGAGCACCGCATTCTGTCTGGTGCTGCCACCTTCACATGCAGGTGGTTGGATGGGAAGTTCTTCCCAGACTCACTGGTTAGGTCATGTTCAGACCCACTGTCAGATGTCTTTATCTCATGGAACCGCGTCTGACTGCCTGTCGGACTCATCAGGTCATCTTGTGACTGCTTTTCTTTATGAAAAAATCAAACATTTCTTCACTTCTTCTGGGTTTGTCCTTGGTATTATACGACCCATTCATGCCAGCACACGTGCACATACCTGTTGGGTGAAAATGTGGATTTTCTGTTTGATTTGCCCTTGGTGCCGCAGTCCTTTTGTTACCAACACACACAAACCTTGGGAGGAGGAATCTCCTCCATTCAGATCAGTGAATCCACTGCTGGGTTAACAGCACATGCTTAAGTGCTGAAATAGAGTTAGGTTTTGCATAGGTGAAAGCAATTTGGAGTCGTCCATACTCCTGGCACATTAACTACCTGATATGTGATGGTAACAGGAGGGAAAGTAGGTTTCCTACTGTGAAATGAGATGACTTGGTGATAATTTCTTTATTTAAAAGAGCTGTTGTGCTACTAGAAGGACTTAAATTAGATGAAGTCAAACAAGACTCACCGTTGTGAAGACCTTTGCTGTCCGCAGTCATCGCAGTGTTGAAACTGATGATTCATTGTCCTGTCGCTAAAAAATATTCTTTGCCTCTGGCAGATGATTAAGTAGCATTTTGCAAGCCTGCCTAGGGCTATATTTTTAAAGGTTGCAAAAGCAATGAGCTGTTGGCAACACGTAGGCAAGACAAGGCACGTTCACCAGCAGAATACCACCTTCAGCCATTGTCCTTTCCAGAGGTGTTTCATGTAGTGGAAGGCACACACCCAGCAGGTTGTGAGGGTGAGAACATGCCATAGTCAAAGATGGCCTGGAAGTTCTCTGCCAGCCAAGGGATAAATAAATCCATCTTATTTCAGCAGTGAAACTCAGTGTTACAAACCTGATGTTCCTTCTGTGTGCGGACAGGGAGGCCTACGCATGTGTTTGTCTGATCCTGCAGTGTTTCCAGTCATATAAAAGATGAATTTGGAGGGGCTGAAGTTTTTCTCTAGAATGTTCATGATATTCTGTTGTGAGTGTAGAATTCCAGTGCTTGTCTTGCTGAGCTTTAAGTGACTCAAGCGGTTAATGTTCTGCCACTTCCTTTGGGAAGTGATTCCCACAGCTGAACACAAACTGTCCGGAAACTTTTCCTGCTGTTCTTTCTTCCTGATCTATGTTTTCATCCCTCTGCTCTCAGCCATCCTCCTGGTACTTCTCTTAGGGTAACTGCTTTCATGCAGTTCTAAAAAGAGCACATCTGCTGGAACTGAGGAAGTGGATAGCTTGGGTAGCAGAAAGGCGAGCTCAGACGGAGCGGTGCAATCTGGGTCTGGCACATGCTGTGCGCTGTGTTACCCTGAATACGGTTTCCTCACTGCCTCTGGTATGAATGCTCTTCAGTTGTTTGTAAATAGTTGTCATGCCTCCCTTTTCCTGTCTGGATTTGGCTGAGTGTTGTGCATGGACTCGCCTTTTGCAGGCTCCATGCTGTCCAGGTCTCGGCACTGTGGCCTTTGGAAGTGGTTCTGGCTGTTTTAAGGATGGCAGGAGTACCTGTGCTGCAGTGGAGCCTTTTTTGGAAGCCGTCAGAGTCTGCTTTTGGAGCAGGCTCCCCCTGATGTGGCTCTTTCTCCTTCTGTAGGCAGACATAGAGATCTCCAGCTGCCCCTTCCCTCCTGGTGCTGGGAGGTGGGCTTTTTCAGGAGACACACCCATGCACAGTGCCTGGAACAGCCCTGCTTTTTTCACCATCACAAGTAGGAGGCAGATTCACAGATTGATAGAACATCCCAAGTTGGGAGGAGCCCACAAGAATCACGGAGCCCAGCTCCTGGCTTCACACGGGACCACCCAACATCCACATGCCTGGATGCTGAGCTGCACTGCCTTCAACTCCCTGCAAGCTCAGGGAAAGTGCTGCACCCAACATGTGGTTTGGGGAATGGACTTCAGTGAGACAAGCAGAGGCAGGATGGACTATTGCCAGCAATTGATATGCCCTACCTCCTCATCCTCTCCATCCCTTTTCAAATGTATTTTGTACCTCTTCTATATGAGAGCTGCTGTTACAGGCACTCAGACGTTGCAGAACTGCTGTTATAATGCCCTTTTTGTAATTATATTTTTTTAAATCAGTGTTAATTAAGTGTGGCAAGCTAGCTGGTATGAAGATCCATCACGCCTTCTCACATGGCACTTGGAAGAGACAGTGGTTAGAGCCGAAAAAGAGAGGATCCAGGCTTGGCAGTAGTGGAGCCTATTTTGCTGTCATTCTCTCTTCTGGAATTTCAAGTGATATATGTGTGTGTTTGCTTATTTACTTATTCATTTATTAGGTTGGCCATTCCTTTTGGCAAACTTTAGTTTTAGGAGCTGTAGTGATTCCTGTAATATAGAAAAAAAAAAAAAAGAAAAAAAAAAACCAACCTCCTCAGTATACTGATAGAGATCATAAAGCAATTACATAGATTTTTAAGAATTATTTAATTTGATTAAGGCAACATGTGGTTAGATATTTTTGATAGTGTTTTTGAAAGTAGTTACCTAGGACAATAGTACATATATTGGTGTTTTCATGCCTTCCACCACATTCTGTGCCTTCATTGAAATTGCTGTCTCCCATCAGCAGAAGGCTCAGAATTGGGTCTGTGCTTTCCTGCTTCTCACATCCCTGCACTGATTGTGCATTTGCCTGTACTCTGCATTGCTTTAAGATATTTCCTAGTGGTAGTGTTCTCATTAATGGTCCTAACATTGCTGGTCTGGTGTTTATGTACTTCAGAACCATTTACACAAGCACACGTTCTTAAGACTGTACTGAAAAATGAAGCTGTAAGCGCAGGGGAGGCTGAGCTGTTTTTTTCTGCAGAGGGTATTTGTTATTTTTCAAAAGACCGTGAGAGAATCACAAAATTTCAAGAGGACAGTAGATGAACACATTCTGCAGTGTGGTCTTCTGAACTCATGTTGGCAATATCTTGCCCAGAAATAGGACTCCTTTTGTTGCAAAAAGTTGCAGTTGGTCAGCTTGTTCTAATATTAATTGATGACATCTCTTTTTGGCCAATATCATATCACTTTTTTTCTATGCAGTCGTTCCTCTCTCTGCCTTGCTCAGTTTTGTTCTGTATTCTGTTGCAAACTTTCTGAGAGAAGGTGACCACAGCTGACCATAATGTTGACCAGTGCCTGTGAGTTGTCATGGTTATGGAGGCATTGGGGGTGGCCCTACAGAGTCATTTTCTTATTTTCTCAGAAATAGAAAGACAGATCCAACTTTTTGTTGTTTTGTTTTTTTTTTTCCTTCCCCAATTTCTCCTCCATGGGCATGGCCTGGCAACCTGAACTGTTGAAATCTTAAGTCAGGATGAATTTCCAGTGAGACCTCTCTCTCAGTGTGCTTTTTTTCCCCAGGGATTAGTAGTGGAAGTATCAGAAAAAAGTATATCCAGCTTCACTGTGAGAAAACAGCATGTGTTGTAGCTGTGTGAGTTTCTAGCCTGATGTAAAACGTGTATCAGCTCGCTTAATAGCTTATTTTGGAAATGTCATGCTGAGAAAATGAAAATTCTGACTTCTGTGAATGGAAAAAGAGGCAGCAGGCATCTCATTATGTATCGCTAAATGGTACCGCTGTGTTTTTCAGTATTAAGTGTTCACCGTAGAACATTGTTACTAAACATACTGGTTTTTTTTAATAACCATTTTCTTTTACTTTTCTGCTCTTAAAATAATTGGAATGACTCTGTGGACTTCCTAGGGTTTTTTATTCTCCCATTAACAAACTGAAGTTGATTTGGATCTGGAGAGGTGGGTGAGTCGCTACTTGAGTACCAAATTTGCATAAGAGCAAGCAAGTGGCTTTGTGAGACTGTAATACTGATGCTTACTTTTGGGAAGGTAATAGGTTTCCTACATGACCTGTAATCCTCTTTGAAATGTCACTTGGTAAAACCTTTTTGTGTATTAGAATGATCATTTTGTCTCTATCTTTCTCAATTACTCTTTACTAACGACTTCAAAAAGAGTTATGAAATATGTTTTCTGTCTTAAAAGTGGTTTCATATGCTTTTCTTTTTATCCAACAGCAGCAGTGAAACATCATTAGTATTGTGGTTTTTGTTAGTGGGAGAAGTTTTGAGTAGTAAAACAGAGGCAGGAATCTCAACTTTGTTATTGCCAGGAAGAGCTAAAAGAGAGTGGTGTTTTCTCACAATCATTTTCATGCTTTTCTTTCTCCCACAGAAAATGTTGTGCTTGTATTTGATAAATTAAAGCAGTTCTCGTGTTCTGGCAACAAATAATTCATTACTGTCTATAGTCGTTTTCCCCATGATTCTGATTTGTGAGACCGTGCAGATTCACTTCAAATGCACAAATGCTTATAAGCTGCAACATGCTCAATATAGCATTCCCCTCCCCTAAAAAAAATTAACATAATATTTGTAATGTGTTTATTTGATTCTTGGTTGGTACAAGGTTGCTTATGCTTAACTTAGTCCTAGGTTTGGCTTAGCTTATTTTTACCTTCTGCTCACAACAGTATCTAGTGTATAAACAGGAAGGCAAGCTGTCGTTTATATGGACTCCTACTGTATTAAACTGCAAAATTCTGTGTGGTACTGTGTACAACTACTCACGTATAGGTAATTTTCTGCTGTGCCTATTAAGAAATAATTTTCTTTTTACCTGTAGAGCTGTTCAAATAATGGCACTTTGGTTGTGGAAGTCAAACTGAAAAAGAGAAAGTATCTTCTTTTCTCATCCTTTGCGGTAAAATCAGAAACAATAATTATATATTGGGCTGAACTGAAACACTGAAATCACCCTCGTGCAAAAAATGACTGTAGTTATTTAAAAATAATGAAGAATAATTGGATGAGATCAATTTAGGAAGAGTCAGTATTTCATTTAGGAAATGGTGATACTGTGAGTCAAGGGTAGCATCTTGGGCAGTACATGTGTTTCGCCCCCGAGATTGTAGTTTTGTAAAACAAAGCAGCAATAGCAATAGAGTGGTTTGGTTCATACAACCTTGACTTTAAGGATGTGGAGTATTCTTTTTGCATCATTTTCGTGAAGGAAAGAAAATAAAGGTGAGCTGTCATAGTGTGGTTAGTCATTTTCTTTGAGGGAACTGTAGGTTAGTTCTTAAAATGGTGCTGGTCTTTGGTGTTGGCCCCACTGGCTGTATCTGCCTTCAGCACAGCTGGCTTTGCTGTGAGGCTGCTGGCTGCGTCCCCACGGCAGTCAGCAGTCCTGGGTCTCTGCAGCTGGGGGGATGCAGAAGAGCATGCTGTATTCTTGCACTGTCACCAGCAGAGCACTACATGATGCCATCACACCGAGCCGTGCAGTAATGTGAGTGGTGGGAGCCCTGCAGGAGCAGGAGTAGAAAGGTGTTTGAAGGATCCGGTGTGGCGGCAGCTTGGCCTGCATCCTCTGTAAGGTCAGTTGCTCAAGTGTTAAATTGGGCAATATCCAATCTCTGCCTAGACCCTCAGCTGTCTGCTTCTACTGGTCTTTGGTGCAGGCTTTGGTGTGAAGATGAGTAGGGGTGAAAGGAAACCTATTTCTGAAGTGGAGGTATACAAACAAGATTATAATCTTTATGATGTTAAATAAAAAGCACTTTCTGAGGAATAAGAGCTGACACATCTCAGTAGTTGGTTGTGATTAAATTTGCATTGCATTCTGCAGTGGGATGAGTTAGTATATTACCACAGCATCTTCAGTGCTGGAATGGCTGAAGACTTTGCACGTGTCCAGTTAGCAAGTGAAATACCCCTTCTTCTGATGATAAAAAGGAGAACTGAGGATGTTTTTATTAGCACAATACACAAGATGACAAGTGTAAGCAAGGTCAATTATTTGCTGCCTTTGAAACAGTCCGTTCCAGCTGTTTTATTCCTTTTTTTTACTGAAGTTATGTTTTCCAGTGTACTGAGAAATGAGTTTTAATGGGCGTGGGAGAAAGTCGGGAATTACCTCCTCTGAGGTTTCTCTTGTGTTTTTCACAGAATCATGGAATGGCTTGTGTTGGAAGGGATCTCAAAGGTCAAAGATATTGCCAGGCTGTATTTAGTAAATATGCTCGCTTTTCAGTGTGAATTGAAGACTGTCCAGATGCTGAGAGAAGTTCTGTAGCTCATCTCCCTAAAATGCAAAGGCTGACCGTTTTCTGAAATGTCATTTTGCTGGTTTTGTGTCAGAATAGATTTTAAAAATCTATCCTGAATTGTGCATGAATGTAACCTACGTGCCAAATATCTGTAAGTGTAACGCTTAAGGAGTTAACATTTTCTTTTACCGTGCAGGTCAAAAATGGGGCATATTTTGTCTATGTTGTTTTTGTCATTTCTATGCCAATAAAAGACTGTGTGAGAAACAAGTTTTCAAGAATTTCAGTGCTTACATTTTCTTGGGTGTGGACTCAAGCGTTTTAAAAAACAAGGAAACAGCAAATTTCCTTTTTCGGAAGAACACGCTGTACATACCAGCTATAGGTTGTTTAAGCTGCATCTTAAAATTGATAAACAGTGATGAACATTGTTGTTTTTTCTTTTTTCTCTGTGTATGTAGCTCCCTCCACTGCAGATGTGGCTTACTTAAATTTTCAAAGGCTGAACTGAAATGTTACATAGCCATGTTGCTGACATCAGCAGTTTCAGTGAAGGACTCTGTTTTAGCATTAAGGAGTAACTATAGCATGTAGAATTGCTGCCAGCACTTCACTTTTATCACTGGCAGCTTCCCCTTTGGGTAAGTGTCTAGATGGCAATAAAAAAGCTTGCTCAGATACTTGCTCTTTTTGGTGCATAATTCACAATGCAGTTTCACTTTCTAAATGAATAATGTCAGTATTTAATATGATTAACATTTTCTTGTAGCTGGAAGGAGTTGTAATGCTGTGTCTCTGCAGAGTTTAAAGGAAAAAAAAAGAGCACACCCTTTAGAGAGAACTCAAACCTATGCAGCAGACAAGCGGCTTCAAATTTACCTGAATATGGTACTTGATAAGATGTCCCAGTACCCCTTGAACCACAAAATCAACTAAAAATACATTTTATTTCCGTAAGAACACGGCCCTGCAGCACTTCATACCAATGCAGGCCCTAATTCCTGTGATCACACTCTCCCTCCTGTCTGTAGCTTGCGGTCTTCATCGTACTTACATGAGCAGTGAAAGTCATTGTTCAGCCAGCCCAGCTGCTTGTCTTGATTTTTAAAAAGTTTAAAAAAAAAGTTAAAAGTTTTTTTTTAAAAAAACGTTGTCTTGATTAAAAAATTAATTTTCTGTTAGATCAGCTGCTTCAGGTGGGTGACCACGTGCATCACTAGTAACGCTCTTTAGGTGAGGGGGAGGAATTGGAGAATGTGGCTAATGAGAGGAGTGTGAGACTGCAATGGTGCAGGGCTAAGTTGGTATAAACTGTTGTGGATCCTTCGACATCTGCTGGGCGGGATTGGCTGCGGTTGGTGTGAGTTAGGGACGAATGGTGCAAAGTTGGGAATTAGGGCCTGAAGAAGTGTTACCATTCAGCAGTGCTGGGTTGGCAGATCTATTGGGCTGTGTGAGAAACCTCCTGTTACTGCCTTTTGCTGGCCCCTCGGAAGCAGCCTGTGGGCTCCAAGTTTAAAATCCTGCTCTGGAAAGCAGCAAAAGTGCATTCATAGACAAGTTATTCAGTCAAGGACTGCTTTTTATGAAGCACTTTATGATGGATCTCTGGGAGGGGGGGGGGAAATTACCCATTTTAGGGTTGACGTTGCTTTTTTTCCTCAGATAGGTGAACTTCTTGCCAGTGCTCAGGCTTGTGGATTGAAATTTAGGAGAAGTCAGCTGTTCCAGTGTGTGATTATACCTAGACAGATATTGCTGCCTGTGTACTAATCACCATCATTAGTCATTTTAGTTGTCAGTAGATAGACATATAAAATAGGTACAGATCTGCAAAGCTGTTTGTAGGTAGGATGACCATTTTTATTATTATAAATTCTGCATGTTCACTTTCCTGACCGTTAACCAGCCTTCAAAGTGTGTTGGGGATGAGAGTTGTTTCAGTACCAGCCTCATTGTAAACTGCATTAGAATAATGACTCTTTAAAAAATTCACAATTAAATATTTAGATACTACATATAAATGTTATGCTATGCTCTTATCATTAGAATCCTGAAGTGAAAAGTAAGCAGCACCCAAAAAGCACGATGGGATTTCACTCTGACAGCCACTGTGGCTTTACAGACGTTGTTTCTTTGCTACTCATCTGTCCACTTGAAGGTCTGCTTTGGTCCTCTGAAGCTTCCGGAAAGTCAGTCTCACTGTGGAGGAGTCAGGGGCTGGCTCGAGGCACCCGCCACCAGCCCACAGAGCCAAGGTGCTGGTGGGTGCTGGGACCGGGAGCATAGGGTTCAGTTTTGGAGGTGGGGATGCAGCACTGTGGTTTCTTTCAGCAGCAGTTGGCTTTCATCTTGGTTTTAGTTGTCGAAACTGCATCAGAGTGTTAATGATGGTTACTGGCAGGTAACACTGCCATGTAGAAGTGGAGTTTCCGTTGAGTTTGCACTCTGTGGTGTGCCAGCCCGTGGCTTCCTGTAGTACCTGCAGTGCAGCGAGCAGTACCCTGTATTAACTGATGGGTTTTTTTTCCTTCAGAATGTACCTACCCCTCTTCTGCTTTTTGCTTAAAACAAAAGCTTGGATTAAAGTGAATTTAGCCAGGCGTTATGATGGCTGTGGAATATTACTAAGGCAATGCGGCCTCAGAGGCATCAATTACAGTCAGCTGTGTTAAGTGCGATATTTCTCTGTTTAACTAAACTTTTCCCCACGTGTGGGTGAATGTGAGGTTTGAGTTGCACAAAATTAAATAGGCTCCTTATGGGAGTAGTAAGTGGTGCAGAGTGTATGGGAATTTAATACTTCCACAGGGAACAAGCACCCGTGTTTTCTGCTAGAATAGCTGAAATCATTCGATAGCATTCCTGATTGTAACCCGAGCTGGAAATGCTAAACTTAGCTGAGAAGCGATGTATGCTAGCAAAACCGATGCAAACAAGCTAAATGCTGAATGCATCTGTCCCTATGCAAAAGTGTCACTTTACACAGGAGCGGAAATTAAATTATCGTGGCAGAAATTGCTGGTGGGTCACAAAGAGTATGAAAAGTGACACAACAAATGTTCTGCTTTATTTTAATACAATTATGTGAAGAGGTGCTTGTTGTAATGAAAAACCTGAATATTTCTTATGGAAAACTGGCTGCTAATAACAGTACAGGCACAGTCGGGAGCCGTGCAAAGTCGTGGAGATGGCGTGCTTGGAGTCATTAGGGCTTGAACTATTGGAAACTTCTCCTGGTGACGGGTTGGGGAATATTTTTGTCAGTGAAGCTTTTAAGGAGAAGGAAATCCTCATGTGGAAAAAAAAGATAAAAAAATGTGTTTTGTTTCTTAAAACTTAAATGTCACCATATAAAAGAGGAAGCTTTCAAGTTATATATCTATAGGAGTTGCTGTTAGAGAAAATATTAGTTTCAACCACAGTATCTTTACACGTGGTCTTGCTGTTGGTGCCTCCACAAGGCTGAGCATCCTGGTGATGTGCTTGCATGCTACCAAAAACAGCATTATGAACAGGTTTTATTATTTTGTGCTTGCATAATATTCAAGGATATTCATGATGTCCTTGTAGGAACTGCAGCTTAACGCAGACAGAATGCACTGATGTGGCATATATTAGAGAAAAAAATGGGGAGGTATTACATTTTTATTTTTTTTATTCAGTATTTTTGTAAGCGTCATAGTTTGAGAGGTATGGAAAAACAAGAAGTTACAAGCTGGCCTTTCAGAACAAGGTGCATGTGTTTCAGCTGCAGCTAGGAATACTGAAGCTGTAGATAATGAACAGTAAAAGCATATTGCTGTTTTTTCTAATTAGATGTAGCTGCAGGCTCTGCCTGCTCTGCTTGAGAATATGAGAAGTAGTATTTCTCTCCTAATTTAATGTTGAACATTAAGCACAGTGCACCTGTTTGTTAGTGTCATTTTCCAAAATACAGCTTATTTTATAAATACTTAACTGTGGATAAGTCACTTGTAAATATGTAAATAAACATGTGAAAAAAATAATATTCTCATGAGAAAGAGCACCTCACTTGGCTCTTTATCTTTTTCTTATGTGTGGTGATCCTGGGCAGACTGCTTGCTTACATGAGCTGTGTCTAAATACTGATTGCCTTACAAGCATCAAGATGCTTTCCAAAGCAACTCCTTAGCTGTGGAACCTTGGCTTAAAAGTATGTTTCAGCAGTTCAAGAAGGCGTTACTCAAATACACTCTTTGTCCATGGCATAATTCACACATACTCTTTGATAAAAACGTCCCTGTTTCAAAAAACGATGCTTACTAACCAACATCTGCGCTGTCTGTACCACAGTGCTAGCCAAAAGGCATCACAACAAGGGCAAGAGGTCCAGGTTGCTCTTGGGGTTTGCTGCCTCGACAGATGAAAGTTCTTTGTCCAGTGGCAAGGTCTTCACATTGTCCCTGAACTCTCTTTTCTCCCCTCATTCTGTTATTTTGTCACTGTCATCAGCATGGAATCTGGACTTGTGTAACTGTTTACTTTGTCTTTTTGCAATGTATTTCTACCTCAGTAGGTTTTAGCCACACCAGAGGTAATCTTTACAAATGACCGGAGTACTGCACAACTTCTTTTTGTCTGTGATCAATACCATTTAGGTTTGCAGCTGGTTGCGAGTGTGTTTTTGTTGTTCTTTGTTATGCCTTAGTGCTATAAAATATCTGGGAACCATTAGCTCTTCTTTGTTGTACTGTACTGTTAGTAGACCTACCACGTCCTCTTGGTTTTATTTTTCTTGGGTTGGAGAGATGTCACATAGAACCACTGCAGGTGATAAAGTATTCTTCTGAAACTTTCTGACAATAGGGGAAATCTATGTGTTCTATCAAAAAAAATCTTCATCCCCCCCATCTCCCTGCAGCCAGGCACCTAACTTGAGCAGATGTTTCCAGTCAGCAATTCAAATTGAGACCAAAATGTATTCTTCAGAAATTTACTTCGCTGTTGTTCATTCCACTATTTAAATCTGCTGTTGAGGGCTCCCATGCAATTCAAAAACAAATACTAGCAAGTACCACATATAAAGGAATGCTGTGATCTAACTGTGTGGGTGCTTGTTAAGTTAGCCATTCTGTTTTAAAGCAGTGTCCACTGTAAAGTAACAGTCAGAAACCTCATCCTCTAAGGACACAAGCAGATATTATGACCAGAGGTCCCTATCTGTTCTCAGAAACTGTGGTCACAACCTGAAGATAAGTTACGTGCTCAAATTCTGGTATTCAGCTGAAGAAGCAATGTGACGTGGGCACATACTGAGTTTTCAGTAGTGGTTTAAAACCCACAGGTATATTTTAGAACCTAATGCCTGCAGGTTTCCCATTGAGTCCCATCCCTTTTTAATGAATCTTGAGCCACTTGATCTCCTATGAACTTTTCTACAGCTGTAAGTACAAGTTAACTATGGGTAGTTAGCTGATGTAAGATCTTAATGAGACTCAGCAAACCACTTGTGTTATCAGGTGTGTTTGTCTGCCTTACTAAGCACAGAGGTGGATGCTGGCTCCCTTGCAGAAGCTGCAGAATTGTGATGCATTTCCCTGTGATTCTCACATTCAGAAATGTGTATTTTCATCTTTTTTTTGACTCCCAAATCTGTAGGGGGATTTTCTGAAAGAAGCAGTGATATACACTTTGTCAGATTAACCTCAGATGACCATGGTTGAGGGTTTGGTCTCCCTTCCTGAGAAGAAAATTAGTTTCCAGTAGGTTTTAACTCTGTGTAATTAAAATGTAAGCCCTAACTGGTGTATTATATACAATATTGTATACACTGATTCTAATGTTTTACATATGTATTGTTTTAACATGATGCCCCGCTATAACTGCGTGGCTATGGAAGTGCTTATCATAGGTATTTGTTGAACATGCTTGTTTTATTCCAGCAACTTAGAGATGATGACTGGCAAAGAGAAATAAAGCCCAGCGCGAGGCACTGCTGGTTCTTTATCCTCTAGTTTCACAGCAGCTGAAGCCGTTATGCCTTAAAGCTCTTTCAGGACACAGTTTGAGTAAGCAGTCTCAATGTGATGACTTTTTGCGTAAAAACTCTTTCTGTACTGAAAAATGTCTTATTTTGCATGTTGATCTGGGTTATTGTCCCATTCTTTCCACGTTACTGCGGTTTATTTCTGTTAAGCTGTCAAGGAGTGAGGACATCCTGGGTTAGGTGATCCATCCATCTGTGCAGCAGGCCACTGTGAGCAATGTCCTGGGCTGGGTGATCCATCCATCCATGCAGCAGGCCACTGTGAGCGATGTCCTGGGCTGGGTGATCCATCCATCCATGGAGCAGGCCACTGTGAGCGATGTCCTAGGCTGGGTGATCCATCCATCCATGGAGCAGGCCCAGGTCTGATGTTTCCATGTGAGGTGTGGTGCCACCAGCTCCCACTCCTAAGCCTGCACTTCCAGAGCCTTCTGGGGCTCTCTAGTCAGCTCCCTGCCCTAGCCCAGCTGCCCCTGCCTGCGGGCAGCCCTCCTGTTGATCCCTCAGCTCAGGGCAGTGGGCCACCTTGTGAGAGCACACCCTCACTGTGCTGTGCAACAGGCTGAGTCCATAGCTGGGAAACAAATAGCCCTGTGGGGTTTTACTTCTTTGATTGAGATATCTTCCCAATCTTCTCAAGAGACAGCTTCTCAGCTGTTACTTCTGACCCCAAATCTTCACTTCATGTGGAGATTTGTGTCATGTAATTTCTTGTTGTGGTGGACATAGGATTTGCTCTGGATGTACTATGCAAGCAGCATGCTCCAGCTGAAATTCAGTGTCACAGTGACATCTTGAATTAAGTAAGATAGCTGCTAAGGCCTCAGGTGAAGATTACTTATTTAAAATTTGTTGGAGAATCTATAGCACGCCTTTGATTAAAAAACCCGGGGTCAACTCCATGGTGTGAAACACTTTCAGTTTTCGTACCTGTGTTTTGGAAGCAATATACTTCTCTAAAAACAGAACCGATTTGCCACCATTTTTTGTGGTGATTCAAGGCTTGGCAGTGAAGCACTATACAAGCATAAGGGATAGTGCTTGCAGTCATTGCATACTCAGCAAATTTGGGTTTGCAATGAGTGATACTGGCTGTGGGGGCCTGGCTGGTTATCAGGGGTGCTGGCAGTAGCGCAGATTGGTGTTACAGGTCTGTAGTACGTGTCCCGTGTCACCAGGTTTGGTTGGTTTCTTCAGTTAAGAAAAATGGTGTGTTGTTTCCTTCCATGTCTCTCAGAACTGTGAATGGGATTTGTCCTGCCAGTCTCTGAAATACACACTGAAATGTTGGGCCTTTTGCTAAGGCCAGTAAACCCGGAGTGAGTGAAGAGAGAACTCTTTCAGCATCGTATCCATCGAGCCCTGAATCGGGCGTCTCCAGAGAGTATTCAATTCTGCTTATTTTAGAAAAGTGCCTCTTCCTGCTTCTTTAATAAACAGGCTGGGGGTGGGGACCAACCCTGCAGGCGCTGGTCCGGCACACAGCCCCAGGCTGTGCCTGCAGAGAGCTGTCCTCTGGCATGTCCCAGGGTTCTGTTCCTCCAGGCCTCTCTGAGTCTTCTCGCTGCTTCTGCCATGGCAGGATGAGCATTTCTGCACCCTGAGGCTTTAACCAGCTCCTTCTTTGCTAGATTAGT
Source organism: Aquila spilogaster (assembly GCA_024606505.1). Lineage (NCBI taxonomy): Eukaryota > Metazoa > Chordata > Aves > Accipitriformes > Accipitridae > Aquila > Aquila spilogaster. Next base: position 81,043,568 of record JANHGO010000053.1, on the reverse strand, counting down.
GGCCATGTAAACATCAACTCACTTCTAAAAGAGATAATTTTGTACAGCATTTCAGAATCAAACTTCAAACCCATGAAAACACCCAATTCACAGAGGTGTCAGTCTTCAGGAAGTGCAAAAACTAGTCCAAAAGTGCGAGTTGCTTATTAATTTCTAGATCTGTAGGTTTAGAGTGGTCTGTGGGTATGTGGGTAGGTAGGGGTGTGTGGTTATTGCCTCAAAAAGGTGGCTTCTGCACAACAGCTTTGCTCTTGCCGGATATCTGACCTCGAGATACTTCCCTGGTGTTCTGAAGCGTGGCTGCATGTTTCAGTGTAAAGCTTCACAGCGAGGCACGGCTCAGCGTGCCACAGAGGTGGATGCCTTCTTTGACAGTGGACGTTAGCTCCACACTGCACCTAGGCTCAGCTTGACAGCATGGATCAGTGTTACAGTGGCTGAGCACCTCAGCCATCCATACTTAATTTCAAAGGAATTAATGCTCCCATAACTTTCATCTGTTTTGTCGTTATTTTTTTCTTGATCCCACTTGCCCAGTTAATTCTTTGGATGCTATTCTAAAGCTGCAAAAGGCTTTAGTCCTGTGGAGGAGGAAATTTAATTTTTAAATATATGATGATTAGCAGAACACAAAGGTGCCGATATTTGATTTGCAAATTCAGAATTAGTCTCACTACAAAGAAGTAATTCTCCTTTTCTCCCATTGCAACTTGATGAGTCTCTTAATTGAAATTAGAAGCTTCAGGGATTTCCATAAAAGCGTTTTTTGTTTTTTTTTTTTAAATGAAAAAGGTCTGTTCAAGTGTTAGTGTTTGATGAGGCACTTAGTGAAAAATCTTGGAAAGCAAGTTAAAGCAGTCAAGGTTATGTCCGTGTTTGTCCTCCTGAAATACTTCACAGAAATAGATCACCATTTACAAACATACAGAAATAATTTTAAAATCACTTTTTCAGCAGCACACTATTTGCAGCCTATTAAGCAGGCTGGTGATTTAGCTGTTAAATAGGGACATGTCAGTTCCTGGCAAGCTTACCTTTTGAATGTTTCAAGCTGCTTTTTTCAGGGGAAAACATCACAGTAGGGATTCTGGGATATTTTTCTAGGGTTTAATTAAAAAAGGAATGATGAGTGTAATAGAAAAATATATAAATGTTGTGCAGAATGTTTCATTTTTTTCCTCTTAACAATGAGTTATTTTCTCTTGCCACGTTCTGTGGTCAAATACTGACACGCAGTTCCGTTCCCACTCTGCTGCAGGTTTCCCAAGGTTCTTTTTAACTGTCTTGTGTATCTGGACACTTCATTTTGTTTTATATCCTTGACATAAAACCTGCAGCACAGCAGTGCTGAGTACCGACCAGTGACATGCAGGGCGAACTTGACATGGATGTGCCCAGGTTGCTGGAAGGAGGCTGGCACGTGGCTCTGCTCACATTAATCCCAGCTGCATCCAAATTCATAGCATACAGGCAAACCCATACCGAGGTTGTTCAGACCCTGGGCAGATGGAAAAGCTGTTAAGTGGGAGATGAAGGAAGTGAGCCCGCATGGGAGGGCGGGCGGCTCTGTCGCAGCCTTATATGGGAAAGGACGTTTTTCTTGTTAGCTTTACGGGGAGTCAGTGCCCAGAACTGCATTCATCACACAGATGCATTTCCACAGGAACATTTCTTTTCCAAATTGTCTTAGTCATAGTTTTAGCACTGTGTCACATCTTTGCTGGCTTATTTATGTAGTCTGCGTGGGCTTGCTGTGCATCCACTGCTGGTCTGCCCTAAAAAGGTGAACTGTTTATAATTTTGGCCAACGAGACACTACTAAATTAATGCCGGCAGCTTTGGTTTTTTTTTCTTACTGAAAAGACCTTCCCATTAGGAGCTGTACTTAAAGCAAAACTGCAGGAGTGGTGATGCATCCCCTTCATTTGGGGGAAGTGAGGTTTGCTAAGCACAGTATACTGTCCATGAAACCTGGCAAGGAGGAACCTAAATCTCAGCACACCAGAAAGGAGATTGCCTATAGAGTCCATCATAAAGAGTATTCCTGAACTACAGGTTTGCAAATGGAGGAATTATACCTTTACAGTGATGGGCAGAGGGAGAAATCAGAGCAAGACATGCAGTAATGCTCAGAAGTTAAGTCAGATGTAAATCACAGTTCGTTTTTTTCTGTTCCATTTTGTTATTTGGCTGTTTTTTCTTCTTTTTTTCTTTTTCTTTTTTTTTTTAACCAAAAATTTCTTACGTGCCTCTGCACAATGTCCGGCAAAGTTATTCCACACCACAGTCTCTCAATTCCCCAATATCCAAACTTCCCTGGCTCTGTGACTGCAGGATCCGCTGAAGACAAAAGTGGGCCAAAATGATATGTCAGAAAAAATATGAAACATGTAATGTTATTGTTGGATGAACTTTGTTAATGGAGGGTTGGCTTCTGTTTGAAACCTTCTCCACCAGGTTTTAAAGCAGCTGTCCTGTCTAAGTTGTAGGTCTGTGTGTGCAGAGTAACAATTATGAATGGCCTTAAATCAGTGTGCAAAAACCAAAACTCGACTGCTGTGCTAATTTAAGCATCGTTCTCTTTGCTGCTAATTCATATGAATAACGGTATGTCTTCCAGAAAATGGCAGGTTCATTTTAAAGGGCTGCCAAGTTTCCTTCTCCTTGGCTAAATTGCAAGATAGCTTTTAGAACAAAAACTTGTTGTGAATTTTGATATTTTTAGGATGCCTGGAAGGGCCGTAGTCAGCAGCAACATTTTAGGATTGCAAAGGAAATTGGCAGCCAGGATCCAAATTCTCATTATTATAATGAGCAAAAGAGAAATTGAATTTAAAATAACATCAAAATTTCAAGTATGTATACAAGCTGTGAAAACTGACCCTACCTACTATCTGACTAGAAGAATATTTAGAGGGAAAAAATGGTGTATGAAACTGATTTTTAGACCTTAGTCCTGACTCTGGAATCCTATAACTTTGGTATATGAGATCTCTACACTAATTACTGAACACTGCAGCTCAGTGACCTTAAGTTATGGTTCATAAGCATTCAAATCTTGTTTCACAAAGCATATAGATTATATAGTTTGTATTTGTTTATTGCTTCTGGCAGGTTTTCATTAACGTTTGTAGCTTTGGGAAAAGGGCACAACATTTTTTCATTAGTAAGATGAGTTACCCATTAGTTCTCTCTTGTCTAAAGAAGAAATAAATAGCTGAGTGTATGTCAGCAATGCTTTAGGTAACATTTTGACAGGAACTCGCTAGTTTGGAGTGTAAGGTGTCAAGCTAGGCTCTAAAACGCCCTTTGAAGATTCCTTGGAAAAGATTTTGGAAAGGGCCTCAAAGACTTTCTTGCCTTAAAGCAGAGACTTGGATAAGGAAGCTCCATTTCTCTCTCATATTTCTCCACTATCTTTATTTTGAAGTCTCCTGATGACATACAGGGCATCAGTATTTTTAAATAGGATGTTAATATGCTGTCAGGTTTTGGTTTTCACCCTTTGTCCAAATTCCTCATAGCTTGATGGTTTGCCTAACAAGAGTATTTCAAAAGACTTCAAGAAGCAGCTTCCCTGTTCAATGGGTTTGTCCACAAATGTGATTGTATCAGATGAAAACGCACCCGTCTGTCCAATTGATGTGGACAAGGACATGTGATTTGTGTATTCTCTGTACCTATTGCCCCAGGGAAGGAACATAGTTACACGTGTATTCTTTGGTGCAACTGTTTTTTGCATACTAGTCACAATAAATCATATGATCTGGTTTTGTATTTCAGACTAATTTAACATTGCTCACGTGGGCTGGCATCCTCTGTTGCTTGATATGGAGTGGATCTGCTCAGCAAGGTAAATCATTTGACTTCACTGCTTAATGTTGCTTAAAAACTATATAAATTTAGCAATTACTTAGGATGATAAATATGCTAGATGAGTTCCAATAGCAATTTGTCACTCATGTCTCTTATTAATAACCTGTCTGTAGTTAGAACTTAGTTTATGGGACCAGTATGAAGCAAACTAAAATTATATTACTGTCAGCACTTCTTTATAAATAAAGTGACCTGTCTGTGTTCTTTCATAGGTGGAAGTGACTGCATAAAAGCTAATGCAAAATCATGTGGGGAATGTATACAGGCAGGACCAAACTGTGGTTGGTGTAAAAAAACAGTAAGTATTGCACAATTCCTTTCACTGTTTGTTTGTTTTTCCCTTGGTTTCAAATTTAAATAAATACTTTAAATGTATAGAAATGTCTTTTTTCATCAGTAATACTCTCCTGCAGCTCTTAATCAGATCTCTGTTTGTACTTAACAATTCAGTACTCTGATTTTTTCAATGTCCTGTTTTGGGCAGATCTTTTCACAATGAGTTTATTTTTCCTTTTCTAAGTGTTAAGTGTATGAAGACCTTACAGGCTATCTCGTAGCTATTTAAAATCAGTCCAGCATGGAGTCTGACTGGATATGTTTATATATATTCTTTCAGTGACATTAGAGTAAGAGATAAATGAGGACAGACATAGGTGGAGTAGAGGAAGAAAGCTGAGGTTTGTTTTTGAAAGGAAGGTGTTCACATTTTCGTATGTTGGTAGACTTGGGGGTAGGTAACTGGTTTGTGAGGATGGGTTTATTATGCTTGTTAAAGAGATCTGGGAAATTTTTCTGTTTCCTGCTATAAGATGATGTTGCGTATTTACTCACATATGGTGCGTGCTTACTATCTCTCCAATCAGTTTGTAAGCTTTAGACGTTTCTAGTAAACTGGCCTGACTTTAAATTTGGCCTTAAGCAGTCAGATTTATTGGAGACTTTCATCAGCTTCTCATCAGGAACTGACAGCTGTAAGATATATATATTTAAATGTATATTTTGAGGGGAGGGAAAAATGAGATTGACTATCCTCAGTTAGAAACCATATTTATTCATATTTCAAATTAGAGCTTTTTTGTGTGTTTGAGGGAATGGTAATTTGTGTTCAGAGCAAGGCTGGGTGTGGTTTGATTCAGAGGTTTTTGTTGTTGCTTTTTTTCTTTTTCTTGCTAACGGATCTTACTTTTAGATTGAATTTCTTCAAATAAAAAAGAATCGTTGCCTATCTTTCCCCTGCTCTGTCAGTGTATGTCCTTTATTCTGTTGTGGAGTACCAAGATGCTCTTACATAATCACTAATTAGAGGCTTTCAAAAAAAAAAAGCTGAAGGGAGGGTAACTGGAAAGTAGGTTGTACGCCTAAGTTCACATAATTGTCAGCTGCACAAAGATGTGAGCTTTTCCCATCAGCTGTAACTTCCTGAGTAGCTGATTTACAGAGATGCCCTGCTTCTGTCAGAGATGACATTGGAAATACATCTATTTTCTTTCATCTTTCTTACATCTTTTACACAGGTTAGTATACATAGATGCAAACTCCTGGATTAAGCTGCAGCCACTGATGCATTGAGTAAAATGTAAATGATTGTGTTTTATTATTGCTTTTTTTTAAGGATGGAATAATGGTTTAAAAAAAAGTGTTGTGTGTAGAACATAACTGAGTGCAGAGCTGTAAATGTAATACTCATCTATATCTTCTAGGACTTTTTACAAGAAGGAGAACCAACGTCTGCCCGATGCGATGACTTGGCAGCACTGAAGAGTAAAGGCTGTCCTGAGCAAGATATAGAAAATCCCAGAGGTAGCCAGCGGGTGCTTGAAAATAGAGAAGTAACAAATCGTAAGATAGGTGCTGCAGAGAAGCTGAAACCAGAGGCCATTACACAGATCCAGCCACAAAAATTAGTACTGCAACTAAGAGTCGGTGAGGACGGTTTCATTCCAGTTTTTATTTTTCTGCCACCACCACAACTGCGTTTTGTGTATTGAATGTGTAATCATTTTGTTTCAGAAATGACTATTGTTCAGATAATGTGAGTAATAGCAGAACTATTCAGGTTAACCCCAGGTGTTGAGGTACTTCGAATACTGACAGATTTTTTTAGAAGATAAGGTAGTTTTTTATCGCTTGTTCCCGATATATCTTCTGAGAAAACCGATACAGATCATAAATATGTCAGAGTGGTTCAGCAGATGTATCGAAAAGATTAGATTCTTTTGTTTTCAGTAATGTGCAGTTGATTTTCTGCAGTGCCACTTCTTGGAATGAACGTGGAGGAGCATGCAGAAACCTAGAGAAATTGTGAGAGTACATCCTATTCCTTGAAGTATTCCTATTGTCTAAAGTCTACGTGTCTGAGCTGAATGGTTTTGCAGTATGCAGCAAGATTTTCAGTTTGCTGTTGAAAATACGTTCCAGAAGCTAAAGGAGTGGACACAGAACTGAATTAATGAAAACAAAGCAGTTGTTGTACCATTTCAAACCCGTAAAGAGAAATTTTGTTCAAATGGGGAGTGGGAGACAAGTCCTGTAGTTCACATGGTGCTTGAATGTAGTGGAGGCTGTTCTTAAGGAGAGTTTCCATGTATTATAAAGATGTCCAAAAAATACCTTACATTTACCTGGAAAAACAGCCTATGTATGGAGCTAGCTGCTTGTAGGAGGCTGCCGTAATAAATGCAAGATGATCTTAGGCAGCATAGCATAATGAGGAGAAGGAAAGAAAAGGAAGGAACAAAAGTTCTTTTGTAGTTTTGGTGTTATCTCTGTTTAGTTCTGGTTACCCTTTCAGCTTCAAGAGGCTAAATAATCATCACCCTGTTGACACAGATGTGTTCAGCAGGCATGCAAGTGACCTGGGCAACCAAAACCTAATGACCAAAAAGCTCAGTGCTCAGTTTACAGGCTCTTCTCTTGGTCACAAGTTCTCTGATTAGAGACTTTGTGCATACAGAGGGGGATGTTTGCTTTCTGTGCAGGCTCTTTTAAACAGTAGCTAAGGAAAATATAGATTTTTTGTTTTGTTCTGTTTTTAAATAAAACATACTGCATAGCTGCCACATCCATGTGTCCACCCCCTTTACCCATCTAATTTTCCAAATATTAAGCAAATATTTGCTAAGTATTGCTGTTGATTAACGGCAGAATCCCTATTTAACTTCAGTGACTAAAGGATGGAGTGGAAAAAAAGACTTTTAATTCCATTCCTTATTTCATGTACAATAGGCAAGAGAATTCTTTTCCATTTAACTTGAGGGCAATTCTGCACTGTCTTCCAACATCAGAGTGGGACATGTGCTTCTGTTGGCAGAGCTCAGGGTCTGGGCTTCCAATTGCGAATTATCTCACTGCTATTTCTACATTCTCAGTCTATACTTGATGCAGAGTAACTTTAAATATTCTATCCAGAACTGGTTTTTCTTTTTATAAACCTATTTTAACACTGTTTTTCCTGAACTAAACCTTTAGAATTCTTGGATGCAAATAGATATGGAAAACTTATGCTGTTAGATCTTAAAGGAACCTTGTTAAAATTACTGCAAGCATCAAGAGTTAAAATTGCAGTAAGAAAGGTTTGATTTTTGTCAGGCTCGTATCTTCTGTGGGGAGATAAAGTGCTTCTGTGGTGCTGGGCATCTGAAAGAAATGCTTAGTGAATTTTTTCCATTCTAATATAATGTTAATCATATCAATTAACAGAAGAAAAAAAATCACCATTAATTAGTTCAAAAACTCCATCAAATCTCAAAGACTTGACTTAAAAAGACATTTTTCTTGCCACTGTGCTTATTGTGGAATTCTTAATGGCTTCTGTTTGTTGTTTAATCTCTGAAACAGGGGAACCGCAAACGTTTTCATTAAAATTTAAGAGAGCTGAAGATTACCCCATTGACCTTTATTATCTTATGGACCTGTCCTATTCTATGAAAGACGACTTAGAGAATGTGAAAAGTCTTGGAACTGCTCTGATGCGTGAGATGGAAAAAATAACCTCAGATTTTCGAATTGGTAAGAAAGATTTGCTATTAAAATGGTTCCTTCCTGATGTTTTTCACGTGATTACATATGGAGAGTGACTTAAAACTAGCAGTATTGTGGCAGAATAGAATCTACTGAGGAATATGGAAACCAGTATGAGAAGCATTTCTAATGTCAGAACATCTATAATGAATTTGCATTCTGTAAATGAGAGAGCTACATTCTTCAGCTCACACCGTTTTTCTCGTTCTTTCTTAGGATTTGGCTCTTTTGTGGAGAAAACTGTGATGCCGTATATAAGTACAACACCAGCCAAACTCAGAAATCCTTGTACGGGTGACCAGAACTGTACGAGTCCATTTAGCTATAAAAATGTGCTCAGCCTTACTAGTGAAGGAAATAAGTTCAATGAACTTGTAGGTAAACAGCACATTTCTGGGAATTTGGATTCTCCTGAAGGTGGATTTGATGCAATAATGCAGGTTGCAGTTTGTGGGGTAAGCATGTATTGGTTTTCTTAAAGTGAAATGTTCTGATTGTTGCTCAGTTAGATGAAATATAACAATGATGCAGCCTTAGTGTTTATGGTGGCTGGCCTGATATTTCAATTTGTCCCACTTCTGCTAGCAAGGTAAGGTATGCTAGGCAGACTTCATGAATACATGGACTTGTTTTGCATAGGCATGTAGTGAGTGAATGAAACTAGCACATGTGAAGCACATGGTCACAGGTTGTGTTCACAGAAGACAAATGCATTCCAAAATTGATGTTTTTAAAGGTTTCTGTAAAAGAAAAGTCAAATTCTGTTCACAAGTGTATGGAGTTCTGAATTGGCAGTTAAGCTCCAATTATTTCAGGGTTATATGCTGCTTCTAGCTCAGGTTTCAGAGTAGCTTGATGAATGGTATTTTCTACAAGCTTCTTGGAAGTAGATCAAAACAAGACCCTTGTATGTTTTTGGAGTTCTTATCCAGACCACTGCTGCCTGTGACATTTCTGATCTGACAGACAGTGCTATGTTCCTATGCAACATGAACTCCCCAGAAGTGACATCCAAGGTTACTCTTTGTTACTGTGTTGTTACACTGTTGATCAGGGGAGTCAGGACTTCCTGAAACAATCCAGAGCCTCATTTTAGAGGAGCAGAAAGAATGTTCATTGCCTTTGGTGAAAATCCTACAGCGAATATTTTAGAGCACACATTTAATTAAATAGGAGTGCTTATAAGGTTTGAGTGAATTATATAATTTTCAGCATGATGCTTTTACTGTGTGGCTTCTCCTAAGCTTATCATGCATTCTCTGTTTTATTATGTACTTACCTCTCCAGTGTTGGTCTGTATTGCTATAAAAGGGTGGTTTAAAATACTTAAACTGGTTGTTCTTTTCTTTCCTAAGGACCAGATTGGATGGAGAAATGTTACAAGGCTATTAGTGTTTTCCACGGATGCTGGATTTCACTTTGCAGGGGATGGTAAACTTGGTGGAATTGTTTTACCAAATGATGGGAAATGTCACCTGGAAAATAATATGTACACAATGAGCCACTATTACGTAAGTCTGTACTTTGTCTTTAGGGAAATGAGTATTCTCTGGTGCTTAAACTGAAAAAAAAAAAAAAAAAAAAACTATTAAGTGAAGTAGCATATTTTCAGAATGCTGCATCTTTTGAACTTTACCATTTGCCTCTATATTAAATCAAGGGACTTTTGCATGAGAAAAGCAAAACTGCGAGAATTAATGCCATAGTTGGAAAACTTCAGGAAATGTCAACTTTCATTTGTGGTGGTTAATAACTCTGCTTGTCCACTGGCAAACTGTGATGTTGGCTCTATCTGTTATTTCATCCTTTCACTATTATTCATGTTTAGAACTATTTTTACTACTGCCTAGTTATACATAGCATCATACTTAACTTTGTTCTCTTTGGGACCCAAATGATAGAATCACCTGCAATTACTCTCTGTTCATGAGGGTTGTTTTTTTTTATTACATTTTATTTCATTTTTAAGTCTGTTAGGCATTTTGAATCATTTGAGCATGAGCTGTCACTGATTGAATATACTGCTAATGATTTTGCACTAATTTGTAATTGAAATTCTGTAGAATCCTAAGACTACTTGAAATCTTACAATGCAAAATTTATGGTACTCAGGGTTAGCAGTGTGGCCACTCTGGTTTATTGAGGGGAGGAGCAGAGGAAAGGTGAAAAGAAAAACATACTGAATAGGGTAAACACGATAAGCTTAACAAAGTTTGCACATTCATATATTCCTTAATTTAAGAGGGTGTTTTTTCAGTGGCAACTTAAAATTTATTCAGTTTTATTTATTTTTTTCTTTATGAAACAGTACCAAAAGTGGCTTTCACAGAGTTAGGTCAGGTTTTCACAAAAGTATGGAAAAATATTGAAGGTAACTTTGTGAGAACATGGAAAGTAGGAATTGGAGGATTTCAGTGTCAGGGAATACGACAGCATTTTTGTTGTCCCTTCCAAAGTTGGCACTCTTCCTGGGGCGTATATGGAAATTTCTCAGTGGTTATTGGTTTTCAGGGGTGGCTTTGATTTGGAGCTATAAGATAAGCTGGCTAGTTGGAAGTCTTATGAATGCCTCTAAAACTATTTTGTATTTATAACATCAAAATATTGGCAGTTATTTTCTACTGCATATCATAACTTCAAATTGCTTTTTTTTTTTTTTATTTGAACAGGATTATCCCTCTATTGCTCATCTGGTACAGAAGCTTAGTGAGAACAATATTCAGACCATTTTTGCTGTTACTGAAGAGTTTCAGGCAGTTTATAAGGTAAGGATATATAACGCAGTTTCTTGTCTCTGAACTTCTTTCCCCCCGAGAGACTGACAGCTAAGAGTCCGACTCAGATTTGAACTGAATTCATTGAAGTTGCTTGGTCTGAAATTAAAAGAAGTATGGATGGAGGTGGTCGCAGAACCAGTATTTTACTATTCATGTTTTTATTATTAAGCTTTTCCCCTTCTCTCCACTTCTACAAAGTGGTGCTGTGTATGTAATTTCGAAGGAGAAAATGGATCTTGTACTACTTCTTAAGACAAGAATCCACTTTGACTCTCTATAAGAAAAAAGAAGTGGAGAACAAATTTGCAACGCTACTTTTTATGAATATTTTTACAGCAAAATAGCTTAGAGTGTAGCCACTTATGAAGGAATACCTTTTGTTCTTTGTGCTCTGTTTATATTACCCATGGTTAAAATTAACTAAACTGCTTCATATGATTATGAAATAGGAAATGCCTGTGTGAAGGAGATGCATATTTTTCCCCCTTTCAAATTTTAAGGCTTTTTTTTCCTACTGGAGATCATAAATCATATGCCTATTGCTAGAAGTGTTGTGCTTCTTTTTTAAGATCATGAAGATTTGTGGTTAATTTTTGTAAGAGCATATCTGTATTTTATTTTATTCTGTTACAGTAACATGAATGCCTTAATTGCCAAATTCAAAGTGCGGAAGAGAAAGGTGAATATTTGTTTTTTCCAGTAGTGCTTGGTATGATCTCAAAAATCTGACAACGCTTCAGCCTTATTTTTCGAAGTAATACAGTATCACCACACACACATTTACAGTGCAGTTTATACTTGGATTGTTAGCAAGACTGTAATTTTCCCTTTACTTTCATAAATATTCACAGGAACTGAAAAACCTGATACCAAAATCAGCAGTGGGAACATTGTCTTCTAACTCCAGCAATGTCATTCAGTTGATCATTGATGCATACAATGTAAGTTCAAATCTTGTTTGCATGGCATTTGTTTTCCTTGCTTCTAAGTTGTTATGAATTTTTCCAAGGTAGATTTTAAATTTTTCTACAAAATAGGAGGTTAGTATTGTGAAGGATAAATATGAAACCACATCAGACATTCAGACACTGGCAGTAGAGATTAGATGGCTACAAAGATTCACTGTTAAAGTTGCTTAAAACAAAAATAGAAAGAAGTTATCATCAATTTTTCCTTTTTAAAAAAAGACACACGCAAACCTGTCTCTTTAGAGCCTTCAGGGTTTTTACCTACCTTTCTTCCATATGGGAAATAAAAAGATCACTTTGCACTCTCTTGACTCCAAGAAAAATGTTTCCATCAACATCAGTGGCTTCTGTATTTAGCCCCAGAGTATTTTCATCGTAACTGTGCTGTACCAGCAGGCACCTTTCCCCCTCTGGAGCACACAGCACAAACAAATGTCTCCCAATGCCCACGAGAAGCAGGGCTGAGGTGTGAAAAGGGGTCACCTGGTGTGGTCATGGCAGCCCTGAGCTGGGCTTTCTGGGCACCCCAGCACTGCCTAGTCCCAAGAGTGTTCTGCTCTGCTGGGCACAGGCAGACTCCACAGCATTTCCCTCTGCCCAAAGCGCACCTGAGGGAGGGCATTGTGCTCGGATTCTGTTATGTTCAGAGCCAGAGACAGCTCATGTTTCCCCATGAGAGCCACTGGACACAACACCATCAGATCTGGGAGCAGGTCCCAAAGCCTCTTCTGCACCTTCTCCCATACGTCTTGTGCTTCCCAGTGTATAGGTGGCTCTGCATCAGTAGGAGGATCAGAGAGCTTCCTTGCTCAGGCTGTCCTGGATTTTTCCATCAAAATGCTTTTGCAACTCCATTCTAAGTTAGCTAATAACTACTGGTTTAGTCCCTTTCTTCAGAGGTGATCCTGGAAAACAGTAAGCTACCAAAAGGAGTGACAATCAGTTACAAATCGTACTGTAAGAATGGAGTGAACGACACACAGGAAGATGGAAGAAAATGTTCCAACATTTCAATAGGAGATGAGGTAACTAACAATGCGCATGCTACTCTCAAATTTCATTTAACATCTCTAATGCTTAGTGGTTTTTTTATTTAGTACAGAGTTCCTTTTAATAATGTGACACTCCATTTATTTTTGTTTGCAGGTTAAATTTGAGATTAATGTAACAGCAAATGAATGTCCAAAGAAAGGACAAAATGAAACAATTAAAATTAAACCACTGGGATTCACCGAAGAAGTGGAAATTAACCTCCAGTTCATCTGTGAATGTCTGTGTCAAAGCGAAGGAGAACCTAACAGCCCAGCCTGCCACGATGGAAATGGAACATTTGAATGTGGTGCATGCAGGTAGATGAACAGACAGGTTATTTATTTTTCCAAAGGGAAATATGAGTAATACCTTTGTTTCCTTAATTTAAGTTTATTTGAGTTTAAAAATTCTTGAGTGAAAGAACAAGAATTATTGTTACAGTCCTATTTCTTTTTGGGCATTCTGACATATTTCATATCTGCAAATAATCTGTGCTAGAAGTCATATTAGATTGGTACTGTTGTTCAAGTCAGAATTAGAATTCGGCCTTGAGTTCATCCTTCAAAGGGTATAGGCCTTAGTGCTTTGTTTTTTCTTCCCACATTTAATTTTTTAAGTCTATGTTTATGGCAGAGAAAATTAATGATAACCTTGCGATATTTTTGCAAATACTCATACTGATTTAATTTTATCTTTCTAATATTAAGTCTGCTGATTTGAAGAAATTCACAGGCTTTCTAGTTTATGATAGGAGCTCCTACCCAGATTGGCACCAATTATTTCAAAGAAGGGAAGAGTAAAAAGAGCAACCTTTTATTCTGGATGACTTATCCCCCCTTGCCCTCTTTTCCGTGCTTTATTTGTACCTTTTGGGGGTCTTATTACAATGTTTCTTCCAACTACATATGTCTGTAAATCTTTGGGAATAGTTATAATCATTTTATAATTATGCTTTTAGAACTTCCGTTATTCCCCATTATACTGCATTTTCTGGAGTTAAGTGCCAGCATGGGAGTAGTTGAATATCAACTTAGTAAATCAAGGTTTAAGCTATTTTTTCCCAACAAACCAACAGCACAAATGAAAAGCATTTTCTTGTTGGAAACCCTTGAGACATGAGTGGTAAGAGCAGAATGAAATTAAATGCTTCCCTAGGAAAACAAGATCCAGGACATCAGGGAGCTGTGTTGGTTCCTGCTCAGTAAACTGCACCTGAAGTAAAAGTTATAAATCTTGTTCCTAAAACTTTGTGGCTATATATTTAAAAATAATGAAGAAGTTATTAACTTTTAGCTTATAGGACTTCAAGTGTAGGACAATCTTCCTGGTGAGGCTGATGATATTAGCTAAGTGAGTGCTTGAAAGATTGAGGTATGACTAACTCCTTAGTATTAAGCAAGCTGAGGAATAAGCTACTTCAGACCATATATAATAAACTGCTTCACTTTGCAGTTATTTTCGATGTTTTCTTTAAATAAAGGAAGCAACTTCTCCCACTGTTATTCATAGAAGGGGTTATTAAACTTAGTATCACTGTTACTAGTGTCCCCATGGTTTGTTGCAGGAGTAAAACCTCCAGGTAAGAACAGCGTTTTGCTTTTGCAACAGCAGCAGTTTTGTGATGGAGGCATTACTTCTGACTGACATTTTGACAGCAGCTCCTCAATAGCTGAACAAGAACCTCCATTTGTTCATGAGTGTTTTAGCTTTGATGATGAGAATGCTGAATCCCAGAGGTCCCAGCTGAATTTGCTGGTGCTCAGCAGCTCTGAAGATGAACTGTTCCTCTGCCTAATTGCTGTTCTTGGGAAATTCTTCCACTGCAAGTTGACAGCAGCTACACTGAAAGTTATTGTCACTTAGAAGTAGTCGTTGTTCTGTCACACTAGAGAGGATTAATAACGGCTATGTGACAATCTAGCTAGGGGTGGTGACAATAGTTTCTCACCTGGAAAAAGTAATCAATATTGGATCGTCTTAGTCCAGCTAAATCCAGCAGCTTCAAGAGCTGTTATATTTGCCCAGAGAGGTTGTGGATGCCCCCTCCCTGAAGGCTGGATGGGGCTGTGAGCCACCTGGTCTAATGGGAGGTGCCCCTGCCTGTAGCAGTGGGGTTAGAGCTAGATAATCTTAGAGGTCCTTTCCAACTCAAACCATTCTATGATATAGCTGGAAATCCCTTTTGAAATTTAACTTGGGATGTTCCTTGATAGAACAGTCACTTACTGCTGTTCTGTGGGCTATTTTTGCAATCTTTTTACTGTATGAAACTTAATTAACATTTTCAGTCATGTTCTTACCTTGCAGATGTAATGAAGGACGTATTGGAAGACTTTGTGAATGTAGTACAGATGAAGTAAATAGTGAGGATATGGATGCTTACTGCAGGAGAGAGAACAGTACAGAAATATG
>JANHGO010000053.1:81012925-81028383 GCA_024606505.1 Aquila spilogaster | reverse complement strand
CTTAAGCTCAAAAATCTCATTAGGTCATCTGGTATAGTTTCAGACTGCTATATCTTTTCAACTTTACCCATTTACCTCTGTATTACATGAAGTGCCTTTAGCTTAACTAAAGCAAATGCACAAGAATTAGTCCAGTCTTGATTGGAAAATTTCAAGAAATGGCAACTTTCACGCTATAATTTGTCTTGTTGGATTTTAACCTTTCTAATAATTAATAATGCTGCATGTCCACTGGCAAACTGTGGTGGCTCTGTCCCATTATTTTATCATTTGCTAGTCTTTGTCTTCAGAAGTATTTTACTACTGTAAAAAATAATGTAAAATAGAAAGCTCCTTGTCATTTTTTTTTTTTTAAGACTGCTTGAAATCTTATGATGCAGAGTTTATGATAAAAGTATGCTTAACAACATTGACTTCATGGTTTATTGATAGGTAGATCAGACAAAAAGTGAAAAGAAAAACATATAATAGATGGGGTAAACACGACAAGCTTTACAAATTTTATGTGGTCATATATTCCTGAAGTTAAGTGAGTATTGTTCAATAAAATCCTAAAATTAATTCAGTTTTATTTCATCTTTTCTTTATGAACCAGTGCAAAAGGTAGTGATTTTCACTGAGATAAGTCTTATGGAAAACTACCAAAGGTAATTTTCTGAGAACATTGAGATCAGGGATTTAACCTGGAGACTTTAAATGGCAGGGAATATGGTAATGTTATTGTGGAAAAAACACCTACCTTCATGGGGCATATATGGAATCTTTTCAATGTGTGTTTGTTTTCAGAGGTTGTTTTGGTTTAGAATGGTGACACAAGCCAGCTAGTTAGAAGTCTTACCTATGTTTCTAAAGGTGATTTGTATTTATGATGTCAAAGTCTTTCTGATTGTTTTCTGGCATGTGTCCCAAATTTGAATTGCATTTTGTGCTTGATTTTTATAGGATTATCCCTCTATTGCTCATCTGGTACAGAAGCTTAGTGAGAACAACATTCAGACAATCTTTGCTGTTACTGAAGAGTTTCAGGCAGTCTATAAGGTAAAGATAAATAACACATATTTCTGGTCACTGTACTTTTTTCCCTCTAACACAAAGACTGACTCAGATTTGCTCTGAAGTCATTAAAGTTGCTTGATCTGAAATTAAAACAAGTATTGAAGTAAGTGATCGAGGAAGTAATATTTTGCTATTCATGTTTTTTTTATTAAGCCTTTTTTACTTGTTCAAATTGATACTGAGTGCATCTGTAATTTCTGAGGAGAAAGTGCCCCTCCTCCTTGCCCCTCTTTATAGGTAGGAGTGAGCGGAGAACATGTTTGCAGTGCTACTTTTTATGAACGTTTTTACAGCAAAATAGCTGAGGAGGGTGTGGACACTGAATCAAGAGACACACTTATGAAAGAGCGTATTTTGTCCTTTGTGGTCTATTTATATTCCTGATGTTTAAAATTAACTGAACTGTTGGGTGTGATTGTGAAATAGGAAATGACTGTGTAAAGGAGATGCATATTTTTCCTCGTTTTAACCTAACAAGGTATTTTTTCTTTTTTTAGCTATATTCAGTTTGTAAGGTTTTTTTCTTTTTCATTGGGAATCATCTTTTATCTGCTCATCTATAATGCACTAGAAGTGTGGTGCTTCTTCTGTAAGATCTTGAAGATATATTGTATGTGGTCAACTTGTACAAGAAGAGGTCTTAGTATTCTGTTACCAAATTTGACATGAAAATGCAGAGGAAAAGAAAAGGTTGGGTGTTTGTTTATACTAGTAGTGCTGTGTACAACCTCTAAAGTAATGAAGATCACTGGCAACACTTTAGCCTTGTTTTTTGAAGTACTTGACCTTGACCTAGTTAATCCACTAAAGCATTACATCACCATACAGATATTTATGGTACAAATTATACTTTGTTGTTAGTAAGACTGTAATTTTCTTTTTACTTTTGTAAATACTGAAAGGAATTGAAAAATCTGATACCAAAATCAGCAGTGGGAACATTGTCTTCAAACTCCAGCAATGTAATCCAGCTGATCATTGATGCATACAATGTAAGTTCGGATTTTATTTGGGTTTTGTTTATTTTTCCTGCTTGTAAGTTATTATGAATTTTTCAGGCAGATGCTCCAAGGCAAATTTTATGGTGTTTTTCTACAAAATAGGAAGTTACTGCGCTAAACTATAAATATACCACCATTGCAGTAAAACCACACTAGACATATAGACACTATGGCAATAAGAGGTTAGATGACTAGAAAGATGTACTCTTAAAGCCACTTAAAACTACAAAGAAAAATTTATCATACATGTTTTCCCTTTTAAAAAATAAAACCCACAAACAAAAACCCCACTGTTTCTTCAGCATCTTCAGTTCTTGCCTTCCTCCCATGTGGAAGAGAAAAGGGCTATTGTGCAACCTCTTAACCCCAAAGAAAATGTCTGCTTCAACCTCAGGGACCTCCTGGGTTTGGCCCCAGAATATTTTCTTCATAGCTGTGTTGTGTAAATCAGCACCATTTCTCCTTTGGAGTACATGGGGCAAACAAGTGCCTCCAAGGTCCGTAGAGACCTGCCCTGGCCCTGCGTGACGGGGTTCAGCCATGAGAAGGGGTCACCTCGGCATGGCTATGGGCAGCCCTGGGCTGGTGTTTCTTCGCATGTTGGAACTTACATAATTCCAGTGTGCCCATGGGACTGGCACTTAGACTGTGCATAGTTGTATAATGTCTTCAGCAAAATGCTTATGCAACTCAGTTTGAAGTTAGCGAATAACTATTGTTTTAGTCCCTTTCTTCAGAGGTTATCCTGGAAAACAGTAAGCTACCAAAAGGAGTGACAATCAGTTATAAGTCTTTCTGCAAGAATGGAGTGAATGACACACAAGAAGATGGAAGGAAATGTTCTAACATTTCAATTGGAGATGAGGTAACTTACAGTATATGTGCTGCTACTAAAGTATAAAATTCATTTAAAATGTCCAACACTCAGTATTTATTTTTTTTTAAATAGTACAGACAAAACTCCTTTTAGTAATATGGCACTCCATTTATTTTTCTTTCCAGGTTAAATTTGAGATTAATGTAACAGCTAATGAATGTCCAAAGAAAGGACAAAATGAAACAATTAAAATCAAACCACTGGGATTCACTGAAGAAGTGGAAATTCATCTCCAGTTCATCTGTGAATGTCAGTGTCAAAGTGAAGGAGAACCTAACAGTCCAGCCTGCCACGAAGGAAATGGAACATTTGAATGTGGTGCATGCAGGTAAATAAATAGACATTTTGTTTATTTTTGCAAAAGCGAAATATAAGCGAGACCTTTGTTTCCTTAATTAGGGTTTATTTGATTTTACTAATTTTTTTAGTGAAAGAACAAGAATTACTGTTATCAACCTGTTTCTTTTAGGATATTTTGACTTACTACCTTATCTCTGAAAATAAGCCCTATGCTGCAATTCATAGTATTGATCATTAGATTGGCAGCATTGTAAAAGTCAGAATTCAAATTTGGCCTTGAGTCAGTACTTTAAAGGATATGGGTCTTACTGCCTTTTCTGTTTCTTTATTTAATTCTGAGGTGCATGTAACATGGCAAAATTATGGATTTATGGAACAAAATGAATGGGATTACTTTGTGATGTTTTTGCAAGTATTCATACTAATCTAATTATATATATCCTTCTAATGTGAGGTCTGTTGATTTTGAGAAATTCACAGGCTTCCTAGTTTTTTGGTAGGAGCTCCTACCCAGATTGGCACCAATTGTTTCATAGCAGGAAAGAGTAAAAAGTCATAAAAGAACCACCTTTTATTTTGGATGACATCCCAGTCTCTTCTTCCTGCTTTATTTCTAACCTTTTGGGGTCTTGTTACAATGTTTCTTCTAATTGCATGCATCTACAAATCTTTCAGAATATGTGTAATTTTTTTGTATATTTACACCTTTGAAATGTCCATTATTGCCCATCACCGGGATTAGATAACACATGTATTCCTTATTACACATTTGAAAATTAAGTAAAATGATACTGGATTTTCTGGAATTACACACAATGAAAGCAGAGCAAAATCCTTCACTGGAGGGTTTCACTGGAGACTGGTTGAAGATCAACCTAGGAAGTCAAGGTTTAAGCCTTTTTTTTTTTCCCCCCCAAGAAGCCTACAGCAAAAATGAAAACTGTTTCCTCTTGGAAATCCTTGAGATGAGAATGGTAAGAGCAGAATGGAATTACAGTCTTCTCCAGGAAAACAAGATCCAGGACTTTGGAAAACAGTACTGGTGCCTGCTCACTGAACTATAACTGAAGTAAAATGTAGAATTCTCATTCCACATGGTTTAGTATGTGACTTATTAAAAATAAAGCCAAAGATACTGACTTCACTCTTAGAGGACTTCTGGTGTAGGATGGACTAACATCTGCCTGGTGAAGTTGCTGGTGGTAGTCAACAGGGTGTTTGAAAGACTGAGGTATGGCCCCCTAACTGCTTAGTGTTCTGTTAGTTGAGGAATAAGCTACTTTGTATCCAGTATTTATGGTCCATTGCTCCATTTTGCAGTCAGTTTCTGATGCTCCCTTCAAGTAAGGAGAACAGATTTTCCCATCTTCGTGCAGAAAGACTTCCTAAACTTGGTATCGCTGTCACTAGTGTCCCCATGGTTTCATGTGGGGGAGTACAGAGCTGTAGGTAAGAACAGCCTTTTGCTCTTGAAACAGTAGCAGTTTCCTGGCTGAACTGTGGTCTCTGGATGCCCACAGCAAGCAGTTTGTCAATCACTGCTGGGAACACGAACAACCTCCGTTTGCTCGTTGATACTTTAGCCTTGATAATGAGAAGTGCTGATCCCCAAAGATCTCGGCTGAATTTGCTGGTGCTCAGCAGCTCTGAAGATCGTCTACTCCCCTGCCTAATTGCTGTTCATAGGAAATCTTTTCATTGAAAG
Organism: Aquila spilogaster; assembly: GCA_024606505.1. Taxonomy (NCBI): domain Eukaryota; kingdom Metazoa; phylum Chordata; class Aves; order Accipitriformes; family Accipitridae; genus Aquila; species Aquila spilogaster. The sequence goes on along the minus strand of JANHGO010000053.1, from coordinate 81,023,444 downwards.
ATGACAGCAGCTACAGTGAACTGTCACTTAAAAATAATTGTTGCTCTGTCACCTGAGAGAGAGGAATTAATAGTGGTTATGTGGCAATTTAGTTAGAGGTCGTGACACAGTTTCTCACCTGGAACAAGTAATCATCATAGAAGCAACTTAGTCGAGTTTGCTCCAGCAGCTTCAAGAATGTCTATGTAGGTAGGTGTCAGCTGGAAATCTCATTTGAAGTTTAACTTGGAATATTCCTTGAGAGAGTAGTCACTTTTATTCCTGTTCTTTGTGCTATTTTTGCAGTCGTCTTATTGTATGACTTTTAATTAAGTTTACATTTTCAGTCATGTTTTTACCTTGCAGATGTAACGAAGGACGTATTGGAAGACTATGTGAATGTAGTACAGATGAAGTAAATAGTGAGGATATGGATGCTTACTGCAGGAGAGAGAACAGTACAGAAATATGCAGTAACAATGGAGAATGCATTTGTGGACAATGTGTATGCAAGAAAAGAGAAAACACCAATGAAGTGTATTCTGGCAAATATTGTGAATGTGATAACTTCAACTGTGATCGATCAAATGGTTTGATTTGTGGAGGTGAGAAACTACTTCAGAGTTTGCAGGAAAAACCGGCCAGCAGTTTACAAGTCTATCAACTCTACCGTGTAGAGTAGTGATACTTAGCTTAAAGACCATAGCTACTTGATAAAAGAGATGAGAATATGCACAGATTTAGTGATTGAAAATGTCTATTAATAAAACAGCTCTCTTGATCATGAACATGTAGTGTGTTAATACACATTTCACCTTCCTTGAATCAGCTTCAAGAAGGATGTGAAGTGAACTTGACTTCTGCTGTTTATTACAGAATTATGCTCAGGTATTATAGTAAAGATTGCTGAGACAACTGGCCTGAGATTATAATGTTATCCTGGCTCAGTGTAACCACTGCGTCATTAAAAAGAGATAATGACCTCAGCTTACTTGTAATACTGAGTGCTTGACTCGGTGCTTGACAAGATACCAGTGAGATGCTATCTTGAGACTATTCTGAAAGGTAAGTGAAGATCAAAACATGCAAGATCCAGAAGAACACCATAAGTGCTTGAAGCAAGATTCTGATGGCAGTTAATTCCTGAAATCAAAAGCAATTTAGAAAATCCTCCAGCAGCCAGTGTCTAAATTAATTTGCTGCATGCATTTTTGTCCTGTAACTTCCCTAGACTGCTTTGCACATTGAAGTACCTGGTAGGAGTGCAACTACTACCTCAGTTTTGACTGTGATACAAAAATAAAACAGAGAAGCCACTAAGCTTTAACTGAATTATGAAGATACCTCATCTGTCTGATTTGCTCAGAATACACTATTGCTCACCAGCTCCACAAAGGATAGGAGCAGTAGTGGTGGTGTTCCAAAATATATGGTGACAGATAAGTATTGACTTAAACATTTTGTTCTCAATGGAGAAGGAGGGGTGTAGCCAAAGATCTTTCCATTTCATCCAAATCACCCTTCTGGAGATACAGGTATCTTACTTCCTGTGTAAGAAGCATAAAGTTTGGTTGGTTGGGTGAGATCAGAAGTACAGCAGTTCAATGGTGGTGTTCTAAGGAGCCAAAGGTGTTTCATCTTTTCTGTTTTGTGAAGTCTAAGTTAGTGCATTCCTCATCTTTTTAGGTCTTGCTTTATAAATTTGCCTAGTGATAGATAGAAAGACAGGAGTGATCAGTGCATCTATATACATATAAAATTGTGAACTGAAGCAGTGCTGTAATGCTCTCCACCCAGGAGATATGGCCATCATATTATACTATCCTCAGTCAGCTTTCCCTAGTTGTCTTATTTTGTTTATGAAAGGAAATCCAAGTGTAGGAGAAGGGGAGAAATGCCTGTAAGTAGTTTTTCAAGGAGCTAAAATTTATTTTGTAGCTCTTAATTCATTACTGTCTTCATTATCTCTCCACCAGGGTTTTCTTTTCCCTGTATCTATCCTGAGGTAGTGAACATTTATTTCTTACTGTCATAAATTTTATGTTTTATATTACACTTCATTTCACTGAAATATCTTTTCAATGCACAGGAAACGGTATCTGCAAATGCAGAGTGTGCGAGTGTTTCCCCAACTTCACTGGCAGCGCATGTGATTGTTCTTTGGATACTTTTCCATGTATGGCATCTAATGGCCAGATTTGCAATGGAAGAGGAACCTGCGAATGTGGCACCTGTAATTGTACAGATCCCAAATTCCAAGGCCCTACATGTGAAATGTGTCAGACTTGTCTCGGTGTCTGTGCAGAGCACAAGTAAGTACCTAGAAAACCAAGTTCCAGCTTCTATGCATTTGAGTTTGTGATATTTACATGTGCAGAACAAGGCGTTTGATACTGTGCTTTATTCTACCCTGAAATGTAGGGGCATCATGTCATATCATCCCTTTAGACAGTAAAAGTTGATGGATGATACTCAATAATTACAAACAAAACATTATTAACACAGTATTTTGATTGCTTCCAGGTATGCTAATTATTTCTCTAAATTCTTTACCTGCCGTTTTTTGTAAGGCATAGAAATGTGTACATTATGTTAAATCGGTTTTAACCATTCAGATTGACTTGGGCACGTTACAGGTTTCCCCTGTTTCATATATGATTATTGACAGCCAACCTTCTGCAGAGTTGGAGGGAACATAAGTCTATAATGTGACAGGCCGTAAAGTTCCATCGTCTTGACCTTTTGAAATTAATGTATCAAAAGTATACATATGCTGTGCAATTTCCAGAATAGTTAAAACTTCAGCTAAGCTTTTTGCTTAAAACTGTTATTCTGAAATACTACTGAAGAAGTCAGACTGTCCAGACTGTCGAAAACTAAACCTAGATCTGTGTGGGCCAGTGAAATTTGCATCCCTGCCTTTGGAAATCTGGGTTTTTAGAAACCAAGCATTTTCTGCACGGAAGCTTTGAATTAAGTTTATGATTAGTGGCTGGGGTGATTCCTGGCTTTGTGTAGCTGACTTTAAGGTTTTCTCTCAGTTCAGTCTTTTTAGTATAAAAATCCTGCTCAGTCCGCTTTTTTCAATTAGTTATTCAGAGTGATATCCTGCTGTAAAGCTTGTCACTCAGTTTGTTCTTTTTAACCTGTCCGCATCTCTAGATACTGTTTCACTGTAAATATTCTGTTCCTACACTGCCTTCTCTGAGAGTATTCAATTTCCAGGTGGAGGTGTTGAAAAAGTTTTAGCCTTATTCCCTTTTAGAGATTTAGGTAAATTTTTTTTTTCCTGTCCTTGAAGCTTGTGGGTCATCCAGGGAAACAGGAATTTATTAAAGGGGGTTTTTGTTGATCACAAGTTACATAAAAGTTCTGGCTGGTAAAAAGCAGTGTCGTGCTTTATTTTTTCCTGGCCTTTATATGGCAAAAAAGCTGGTTTTCTTGGGTTTTTTTCTGACACTTTCTCCTTTACGTTTCTTTAGATTAAATGCTAGAACTCTTTCGTGAACATGTTAAAAAGCATTGCTTCTGATTTGTACTTCCACAGGGACTGCGTTCAATGCAGAGCTTTCGATAAGGGAGAAAAGAAGGAAACATGTTCTCAGGAATGTATGCATTTCAACATGACGCGGGTAGAAAGTCGAGACAAGTTGCCACAGCCCGGACAGCCCGATCCGTTGTCTCATTGCAAAGAGAAGGACGTTGATGACTGCTGGTTCTACTTCACATATTCTGTCAACTCAAATGGTGAAGCCAACGTCCACGTGGTAGAGACCCCAGGTATGAGCATGATGTTGCCTACTTTCCCTTCGTCTTTGTTGTTAATTCATGCAGTTGTTGTGTACTACAAAGTAGCTCTGGTTGATTTGTGGGTTAGATGCATTTGGAAATAGGTACTTATTCCCTGAGAGTTGTGGATGTCTGGAACTTGAGCAGCTTTAGAAAAACCTAAGTCTCTCTAGACCTAGTTTTTTGAAACCTTTAGGCTGTCAGAAACAGGTTTTGTTTTTTAAAAACAAAGTCAATCAGATATGTGTATTTGTTAAAGCATTTCATGTTTCGACTTGACACTTTGCAGGCTTGTTTTACCTGTCCTGTAGCAAGTCCTAGATATCTAAATTTTGATAATTTTTTTTGACCGGGCTTGTGCTACAGGTGAGAAACAATGGTGTCTGTGCGGTCTTGTTGCTTTTTTTCTTTTCATTTTCGTAATAATATGGGACCAGTCTTACACAAAAAAAAACCCAACAGCACAAAATTGTGTACTGTGCTGCAAACTGCTTAAATTATTTCATGCTGGGAGCCTTTGCTTTTACTTAATTGAGGTACCTTCAAGAATAGATCTGAAAAGCCTTTTGCTTAGTTAATCCTTAATAGTTAACTGTTCTTGATTTTGTTCAATCTTCTGACACAAAAAAGAATAATTCTATAGCTCAATCAGTAATTTACCATTTATTCACCAAGAGTATTGTTAGTTTGAATCATGAGATGTAGCATCTAACAGTGCAAAAATTCTGGTTTTGTACATTAGCAGTGTGTGGTTTCCTGATTTTTATAAGCCTGATACAAAATACACACCTTACTTGTGTGTTGAAAGGTTTAGTGCTGTATTGTACTCAAGGAATTTTCAGAATTGATCATTTGGGTGATCGTCACTTAATACAGGTCAGTGGTTAGTGGCTTTTAGAAATAAATGCCACTTCAATTCAGAATGTTTTAAATGCTCTAAAAATGTAGTCCAACGTATAGAGGAGGACCTTGAGCCCTGTCTTCTTTTAGGACAAGTCAACAGATACCTTACACTTCAGGGGTCTGACCTTTTCTTCATGGATAGATTTCTGTTGCTTTAGTTAAGAGCTGAATCAAGCCTTCATGCGCTGGGAGGCACCTTAATTTTGTGCCAAGCAAGTGCTGAAGGAACAAGCTGTGTTCAGTAGAGCTATACTCGGTGGAGCAGACACTCGTTCCTTGCTGGTTCCCAAGGAATTCCTGTCATGTCCCTTCCCAATGCCCCCACTCCTGCAGAGGCAGCTACCAAGATGAGGAGTCTGCAGTTTGGGGGGAAGCAGTGTTCCTATTGACAGCGCAGAAGTTGCATTTGTTTGTTTCTGATTTCTTCAGTCTGTGCATTGAGCTCTGCAAAAGCCTTTGTTCAGTTTGTGATTATTGAGAATTTCATATTAATAGAAGAGTTGGGTTTTATTTTGGAGGATTATTATTTCTATGTCAGTCACCTTAAATCATTTTGCATCTGTATTACTCTTTTCAAACACATAATTCACTTATTTTGAAAGTACATGATATTTTTATCCAAAGATGTGCCTTTTATAAAAATTTTATTTCAGCAGATATCAATTTCCAAGATGAGGCGATATCCAAAAAAATCTGTCTCAGAAGCAAAGTTATTACTTATCTCTATATATTAGCTACTAACAATAACAGCCATCTGAGGTAAATTGAGGACCGCCTTTTTTCTGTAACACTGTTGATAGAGTATGTGGGGGCTGTTTTGCTAATCTGCATTTGTACTCTAACTGGTTTATCCCTCCAGCACCACCTTTGACTTGGCGCTTTTTCATGTTTAAAATACAATTGCTAGTTATTTTACTTTAATACTCTTAAGCTACTGAATAGCTTAAGGGGTTAGCAGTGTGTAGACTTTATCATCAGAACATGAATTGTTCTATTGCTAAGACTAAACACAAATTAGAAGGATAAAAATAAGTTAGAATGTTAGAGGATGTACACATTCCAAAACTTCCATTGTTTGAAAGGAAAATAGTATTGGCATATCTCTGATATTCAAAATACTCACTTCAGTACAAAATAAAATTTCAAAAGCATCTGGTTATGCATTACCTTTACCATTTTGTAAAATCATGCTTCCCTCGCTTTGTTCCCTAGAATGCCCCAGTGGCCCTGACATCATTCCCATTGTAGCTGGTGTGGTTGCTGGAATTGTTCTTATTGGACTTGCATTATTATTGATTTGGAAACTACTAATGATCATTCATGACAGAAGAGAATTTGCTAAATTTGAAAAGGAGAAGATGAATGCCAAGTGGGATACGGTAAGTCAAGAGCATTTATCTATCTAAAAGCTACAGTAGTTGAGGAAGAATAGAAGATTTTTGTTCACGTGCCTTAAATGTTTCAGAATTTATCCCTGCCTTTTGGCCTATGGAGGAACAGAAATATCCTTATTTTAAGCTGACTTTAAAACCTATTATGTGTTACCACTAGCAAAAAACCCAAAACAAAACAAACAAAAAAAAAACAAACCACAACAAAAACACTCAACACTCTTTGAGAAGTACCTCTTGGGTTAGAAAAGCGAGTAGTAACTTCAGTAGAAATAAAAATGTGACGGTGACAGAATAGTTCAGCTTTGCAGTTCTACCACACTTTACAACGTATTATTAAAATGTTTATTAGAAGATGAGAGTCACTTTTGCATAAAATGAAGAAGAAAATTTTACGCTTATGAAAGAGATCTTGTGAATACTCATACAGGTTTGGTTGGGAGATTTCAATAACTGGTCACAAAATCGTGGCTGGTACTGGTTTGTTGAAATCTTCCCAGCCCCTTGTCAACAGAAAAGTATGCAAGAAAAACAAGCCTATGTTCTATAGGCTTACATAGGCTATAGGGTCGCTGCCTCTGGGAAATTTTAGGAACCTCCTAATCAAAAACCCTTCACTACAGTTCTGTAGAAGTCAACACCCACGTATGCTTGCTAAGGGAATACGTTAAAAAAATCTCCTAGGAAGTCTTTTGTTTTTATTTAAGAAAATTAATTAATTCTATGCTAGAAAAAGAATTACTAACACTTTTCTTTATATAGAGCATGATTTTTTTCAGTGATAGTTGAGAATGTTACTTTTCTTTTTTTCCTGTTGAATTATTCGACATTGACCATTTCTTTTACTTCAGCAAGAAAATCCAATATACAAGAGCCCTATTAACAATTTCAAGAATCCAAACTATGGACGTAAAGCTGGTCTCTAAGTCTCAGTTTGTATCTTCTTTCATTTTCTTCCTTTTTTTTTTCCTTTGCATGTCACTTCAAACTCACTGTGTGTCAGTCAGTTAATCACAGTTTGAGTCTTGCTTAGTTTATCTACTGCTGCTTTGATTCTGGGGTTTTAAAGAATGCAGCTTGAAAACTTTTAACTTGTTTTGACAGCAAGATTGCTTACTTACTAATACCACCAGTACTGGCTTAAACTATTCTACAAGTGAATTATATTTTTTTTTTTTTCCCGGATAAATGTGTGGATATATAATAGAACAACAGTTAGGATTGAAGAAGCTCTTTGGATTGTGGAGAGACACAGCATTCAGAGGAGGGTTTGTCTTCTATTTCCTCGAATCAGCAGTCAGTTTGCTTGAAGTTGATGTTTGCAAAGCTAGTTTAGATATTCCTCAGATATCCCAGTCTATAAATACCACTGTTTTTATTAGAATAACTCTGGGAACATTCAGAGTAGCCTTACAGATTTTTTTTTTAACTGCTTTGGCTTATTAACCTAGTATAGAACTACCCTGTATTTAAAGCATGAAATGCATATACTCTATTGATTTTATAATTAAATATGCATCTTATTTTTTCCATCCATATTTCTGCTGAAACTGGCAATATCACAGTCCTTGTAGCCTAGCCAGCTTGGGGGTCTCCATAGAAAAAAACATTAATATGAGAGGAGGAAATGTTCTTGTCCCCTCTAGATGTATTTTCCTGCAGTTTCTTAGTCCCTCCTAAACTCTGCCTGAACACCTCATTTCTGTTTGGAAATGCTGACTTCAGTTCTCTTCACACCCAACAAGCAAGGAGAAACGGCAGTATTCAGAAGAGCAAGTCAGTAAACCAGAAATGATGGAGAGAGATCTTCTGTAGACTTTGAGATTGCACTTTCTTGAATGCTTTAGGTGTTCCATCTCCTTCCCTGGGCTGTCCAGCTTCTGGGGAAGGAATGAGAAAGGGAGGATTAGATGGGGAATGGATGTCACAAGAATGTTGGGAGGTGAGAAGTACAGACATCAGATTAGAGGGAGGGGAATGAAGAAGTCGGGAAGGCAGCACATCCTTTTAGATATCCAAGGGCTTTTTTCAGGAGCCAGTGGAAGGGAAGAATCTGTCATCTCTGATTTTATTCTGTCTGCTGTCTCCCTTTTTCAGCGTTGCACTCAAAAGATTTAGTAAAGGAAAAATGAGGGGAGAAAGCAGGAATTAAGAGTATTTAAGCTCTTATCTGTCCTCACAGTGACAACAATTCCAAATACTTTGTCTAGCATTCTGAGCCCTTCCTTGATGAAACATACTTTCCTCTTCTCTTTGCAGTCATTTCACTTTCCAGTGTGTTCGAAATTGATTGTAAAAATCTTCATTTTGCTTGCCACACCAACCACATTCAACTCCTTTCCATTTTTCTTCTCAGAGTCGATTATTCTGGGGAGGAAATGGAGTTCTTGTTCCTTTCTAACGTTTCACATAATCCATCTGGTTAAGTCTCTCTTACCTTCTCTTCTGCTATTCACTTAATTGTGTACTCTCTGTTGCATGCAGGACAAGCATCTAACAAACCATATGGTGTGTAACTTCCATTCTGTGCTCTCGTTCTCTGCCCCATTACTCTTTCAGGATCTAATGTCTTTAGTGCTGCCATTTCTCCTCAAAATGTACTTCTTGCAGAAAGCTTTCCTCTTGCATAAATGGAGGGATTGAATTCTGCCGCCTTGTTTCACTCACTGCGAAGATCAGACGTATGAAAGAGTGTGGTTTTTTTTAAACACGTCTTTATCATTTTTGATGTTCATAGAAATATCAGCACTTTGGGGAGAAAGGGAGCTGGGTTTAGTTTTATTGGCCACTGAAAAAGACAAGATCAGTATTGACAGAATAGGTGACCCACAGGAAGTAAAAGAAGAAAATCCTCCTTTCTCCTATAACTAAGATTTTTCTGGGGTTTTTGGATTGTTGAAGTAACCTTTCATTTAGGTGAAGAAAGTTGTCTTGTCAAGGCAAGAAAGTCATCTGAAATCCCATTACAAGAAAATTACGCTGCAATAGGTTCCCTCCAGGTATATATGTATACAGTAAAATTAACTGTGTACAGTTTGTGCGACCCTTCCCCCTCTTCCACAACAGTCATACACACACGTGGGCTTGGTTACTGCAGTGAGTAAACTGCAGCACCATGAAGCTTGTCGTGGACCAGGTGCCCGAATACTTTACCAGTCCTGGTCTGTGGTGATGTGAATGACTTGTCACCACAATATCTGTGCAGTTGATGCTCAAGCCAGCTAGGTTGAACCAAGTTCAAGTTGTCCTTGGCCTGCAGTATGGCTACTGTCTTAGTGTCCTTTCACCGCTGTCGGGCCTTACTGTCTTCGCTGCCTGTCTAGTTCAGATTTGTGCCATTAAAAGAGTTACTTTAACAGCAGGCTAGCTGCTTTCCTCTAGTCTTCCAGTCATGGTAGATGATGCCCTCTGTTGTCTGTGTCGCCCTTAACTTTGGCCCTTGCTTCATCCTCTGATGCAACTGCTGTATTTATGGGTTGACAGATGACTCATTTTATATTACTGTAAAATAATGATGGATATTGATGAGAGCTGAAAATAGTAAGAACCAGCTCTTGAACAATGTATATGGATGAGTTTAAAAATTCTAGTGTGCAGTTTCTTGCAGTGACTTAGCACTTAAACCCACTATAAAGGTAGTTTAAGTGACTATTGAAATAGTAAGTCCATGGGGAAAAAAGGAATACGAAGGTTAATCAAACATCCTATATAATAGGTTCATCTTTATGCAACACTAGACTGAACTGTTACCCTCTGAACAGACCAGTCTAGTTGAAAACTAAGTGTTGCAAGAACATAGCTCGTTATTCTCTGCTGAAGGTTACTTTTTAAAAATACCTCCATCTTAATTTTAATGTATTTCACTTCATCTTGTATGTAGTTATTGTTTGACTTTTATTTTGGTTTAAGTGTGCATGGTGTTTTCATTTATAGGGGCATGTGGCAAATGTGTTTTCCCTAACTTTGCATGCTTAAACCAGTGTATCCTCTGCAGTGGCGTAAAGAAAACGGGTTTATTTTAAAAACAGTAGTATTTGTCTAAGACAGCAAGTTTGGAATACCATGTTTTAGTGGCCAGTTAAAAATCTGGAATGCTGCTAATCTCTGAAAGTTCATACCATGTGCCAGCTGTGAGGGGTGGGCCCTAAGGGAGGTGAGAGTTGTGTTGAACTAGTGGACATTTATTTACTACTTCCATGTTAGTTTTAATGGTAAGCTATCTGTAGAAGACCTTGCCAACCCAGGGCTGAGACACAGGGATTGAGTATGGCTGGAAAGGCCAGGGCTGTTGCTGCCTGTCTAACAGAAGATAGCAGGGAAGGAATTGCAAATCCATTGGGTGCCTATGTTGCAGTTATAGGCAGTAGAGCCTCAAGAGCCATTTAGCTGATCGAACGTAAGGTTGGGTTAAGCTGAGTAGTTCTCTGTGTGTTGACAAAATCTCCATTATTTGTAAT
>JANHGO010000053.1:80978991-81012825 GCA_024606505.1 Aquila spilogaster | reverse complement strand
AAGTACTTCCCTAGGAAAACAGGATCCAGGACTTAAGGGAGCTGCACTGGGTAGTTCCTGCTCAGTAAACTGGATCTATAAATAAAGAAAAATATGAAAACAGAAGTTATAAATCTCGTTCTTAAAACTTTGTGACTATTTATTAAAAATAATGAAAAAGTTATTGGCTTCTAGCTTATGGGAATTTGAGTATAGGACAGTCTTCCTGGTGAGGCTGATGACAGTAGCTAACTGAGTGCTTGAAAGACTGAGGTATGTCTAACTCCTTAATACTAAGCTGAGGAATAAGCTACTTCAGACCATATACAGTAGATAAAATGCTTAAATTTGCAGTTATTTTTTATGTTCTCTTTAAATAATGGAAGCAGCTTCTCCCATCGTTGTTGGTAGAAATAGTCATTAAACTTAGTATCACTGTTACTAGTGTCCCTGTGATTTGTTGCAAGGGTAAAACCTCCAGGTAAGAACAGCATTTTGCTTTTGCAGCAACAGCAGTTTTGTGATGGAAGCATTACCTCTGATTGTCTTTTTGACAGCAGCTTGTCAATAGCTGAACAAGAATAACCTCCATTTATTCATCAGTGTTTTTGCCTTGACGATGAGAATGCTGAATCCCAATGGTCCCAGTTGAATTTGGTGGTGCTCAGCGGCTCTGAAGATCAGCTGCTCCCCTGCCTAATTGCTGTTCTTGGGAGAATTCTTTCACTGAAAGCTGACGGCAGCTACACTGAGCAGTTATTGTCACTTAAAAGTAATTATTGTTCCCTCACTCTAGAGAGGGATTAGTAGTGGTTATGTAGCAAACTAGCTAGGGTTGTCGACACTTTCTCACCTGGAGGACATCAATTTAAGACCATCTTCATCCAGCTAAATCCAGCAGCTTCAAGAGCTGTTTCATTTGCCCAGAGAGGTTGTGGATTTTCACATCTTCAGTCATGTTCTTACCTTGCAGATGTAATGAAGGACGTATCGGAAGACTTTGTGAATGTAGTACAGATGAAGTAAATAGTGAGGATATGGATGCCTACTGCAGAAGGGAGAACAGTACAGAAATATGCAGCAACAATGGAGAGTGCATTTGCGGACAGTGCGTATGCAAGAAAAGAGAAAACACCAACGAAGTGTATTCTGGCAAATATTGTGAATGTGATAACTTCAACTGTGATCGATCAAATGGTTTGATTTGTGGAGGTGAGAAATTACTTAAGACTTTTCTGTAAGAAAACTGGCCAGTATTTTACAAGTCTGACAACTGTAGCCTATAAAGTAGTTGGGCTTAGCTTAAAAATACATTGCTATGTCATAACAGAGGTAATATTCAGCGTTTCAGTGGTTGAAAACACTTGTCTATTAATAAAACAGCTCTTTGTAGTCATGAGCATAGAGTGTGGTTATACACATTTCATCTTCCTTGAATCACAGCTCCAAGAAGAATGTAAACTGAATTTGACTTCTGCTGTTTATTACAGAATTATCCTCAGATATTATAGTAAAGAATGCTGAGACAACTGTCCTGACATTGTAAAGTTATACTGGCTCAGTGTAACCACTGCGTCAATAAAAAGAGATAATGACCTCAGCTTACTTGTAATAGTGTTTGAGTTGATGCTTGACAAGATACCAGTGAGATGCTATCTTGAGACTATTCTGAAAGGTGAGTGAAGCTTAGAATGTGCAAGACCCAGAGAGATGCCTTGAGTGCTTGAAACAAGACTCTAAAAGGCAGTTAATTCTGAAATTAAAAATGATTTAGAAAATCCTTTAGCACCTAAGGTCTAAATTAATATTGATGCTCCTATTTTTGTTCTTTAACTTTCTTAGACTCCTTTGTATATGGAAGTATTCAGTGGGCATCTAAATACTGCTTCAGTTTTGACTGTGATCCAGAAATAAAACAGAGAAGCCACTAAGCTTTAACTGAATAAAGAGAATACCTAGTCTGCTTGATTTATCCAGAATACACCTGTTGCTCATCAGCTGTCCAAATGATAGGAGTGATGGTGGTGTTGCCCTGAGATATATGGTGACAGATGAGCATTGACCTAAATGCTTTATTTTCCATGGAGAAGGAGAGATGTAGCCATAGATCTTTCCATCCAAACTGCCCCTTTGGGGATGCAAGTTGCAGCAGCTGAATGAAGTTCTAGGGAGCCAAAGGTCCTTCATTTTTCTGTGATATGAAGTCTAAGATCTTTTTAGATCTTACTTAATATATTTATGTAAAGATAGGTTCAGAGACAGTAGTGATCAGTGCATCTACAAAATTGTCAGCTGAAGCAATGCTGTGATGCGCTCCGCCCATGAGGTATTGTCATCACTTTATGCTGTTCTTGATCAGCCGTCCCAAGTCTTGTTATTTTATTTATGAAAGGAAATCTAAATGTAGGAAATTGGGAAAAGGAGAGAAACTTCTGTAAGCAGAGTTTCAAGGAATTAAAATTTAATTTGTAGCTTTTTTGATTCATTGGTGTCTTCCTTTTTTGCCCACCAGGGTTCTCTTTTCCCTGTGTCTATCCTAAGATGGCAAACATTTGTTTCTTACTGCGGTAAATGTGTTTAATGTTAGACTTCATTTCACTGAGATATCTTTTCAATGCACAGGAAATGGTATCTGCAAATGCAGAGTGTGCGAGTGTTTCCCCAACTTCACTGGCAGTGCTTGTGATTGTTCCTTGGATACGATTCCATGTATGGCAGCTAATGGACAGATTTGCAACGGAAGAGGAACTTGTGAATGTGGTACTTGTAATTGTACAGATCCCAAATTCCAAGGCCCCACATGTGAAATGTGTCAGACTTGCCTTGGTGTCTGCGCAGAGCACAAGTAAGTAACTAGAAAGCCACGTCACAGCCTATGTCTGTTTGGCTTTGTGATATGTACTTATGCTGAATTTTGAAAATGCGTAAAATAAACGTAAGTGTACTGCTGTTTCCGGAGTAGTTGAAATTTCAGCTAAGTTCTGTCTTAAGACTTCTGTTTTTAAATGCTTTTTCTAAAAACCCGTTGAAATAATGCTATCACATTGTTATTATGTAATAGATATTATTACTGATAATTCTTGACAGGCAAAAACTAAACCTTGATGTGTGAGGGCCAATGAAATTTCCGTCCCTGTCTTAGGAAATCCAGGTTTTTGGAAGTGAAGGATTTTCTGCGTACAAAGTTTAGAAATAAGTTTATGATTAGTGGCTGTGCTGATTCCTGGCATTAAGGATTCTCTCAACTGCTACAGAACTCCTGATCTGTCTGCTTTTCTTCAGTGATGCATTCAGAGCGATACCGTATTGTGAAGTTCCTCACCCAGTTTGTCCTTTTTAACCCAGTATCTTAGGTAGTGTTTCATTGTAAACCTTCTGTTTCTACCCTAGCATGTCTGAGAGTATTCATTTTCCTGATGGAAATATTGAAAAAGGTTTAGGTATCATTCCTTTTAGACATTTAGTTCTTTTGGGTTGGTTGGTTGTTTTTTTCCCTTCCCTATCCTTGAAGCTTGTGAGTCATTTAGTCAAACAGGAATTTGGTAAAGCAGGTTTTTGTTAATCTAAAGGTACACAAATGTTCTGACTGGTAGAAAGTCATGTCTTTATGTTTTTCTGGCTCTTATGTCTATGTTAGTTTTGTTTTGTCTTTTTCTCCTTTACATTTCTTTACATTAAATGCTGGAAAGCTTTTGTGAACATAACCAGAAACAATGTTTTCATACGTATTTCCACAGGGACTGTGTTCAGTGCAGAGCTTTCGATAAGGGAGAGAAAAAGGAAACGTGTTCTCAGGAATGTATGCATTTTAACATGACACGGGTAGAAAGTCGAGACAAATTGCCACAGCCTGGCCAGCCCGATCCACTGTCTCACTGCAAAGAAAAGGACGTTGATGACTGCTGGTTCTACTTCACGTACTCTGTCAGTTCAAGTGGTGAAGCCAATGTCCATGTGGTAGAGACACCAGGTATGAAACTTAATGTTGCCTTCTCTTCCTTCACCTTAATTCTCACAGTTGTTGTATATTACAAAGTAGCTCTGGGTCTTCTGCCTGAGTTGCATTCAGAAACAGTATCTGTTCCTTGCCTGAGAGTTGCAGATATCTGGAACCAAAGAGATGTTTTAAAAACTTATTTCTCTCTAGATGTGTTTTTACTAAGCTTTGGGCTGACAGAAACAAGTTATTTTTTATTTTTTCTAATAAAGTCAGTCAGATACGTAAGTTTGCTTTTCATGTATTTCATGTTCCTGTTTGGTACCTTTGGGCTTGTATTACCTGTCCTGTAGCAAGTTGTAGATATCTGAATTTCGATTTCTGTTTTTTGACTGAGCTTATACTGCAAGTTAGAAGTAGTAGCGTATGTGGATTTTTGTTGTTGTTTTTGATTTTTAACAAAAAGGAACCAGTCTTGAACCCAAAGGGGAAAAAAAAAATTAAGCCTTATTTGTGTGTCGGTATTATTAGAACTCCTCAAGGAATTTTTAGATCTGATCACTTGAATGATCATCTCTTAATACACATCAGCGGTTAAATTCTTCTCTGAGTTAAATAAGCAATTCCAATTAAGAATGTTTTAAGTTTTCTAGAAATGTAATCCAAAGCACGTAGGAAGATCTTGAGCCCCATCTTCTCTTAGGACAAGTCAACACATGCCCAGTATGTATGGAGCCTGGCCTTTTCATCATAGATAAATTTATGTTGCCTTAGATAAGAGTGGAACCAAGCCTTCTTGCAGCAGGAGCCACCATGATTTTGTATGATGTGGGCACTAGAGGAACAAGTCTGGCAGAGCTGAGTTAGGTGGAGCAGATGTTTATCCCTTCCTTGTTTCCAAAGAATCCCTGCCCTGTCTCCTCCCACTTCTCTCACTCCTACAGCAGCATCTACCAAGGTTAGGAGTCAGCAGTTGTGTGGAATCACTGTTCATATGGACGTAGGAGTAACAGGAGTTCTCTTAGCTTGTGATACCTTCAGTCAGTGCCTTGAACTCTACCAAAGCCCTTAGTTTGTGACTATTGAGAATTTTTCTTTAACTGGGTTAATTTTGAGGTTATTTTTGTCTTTTAGTCAACAACACATTTTTCAACTGTGTTCATTTATTTTGAAAGTGCACGATATTTTTATCCAAAGATGATGTGTTTTTTTTGTTTTTTTTTGTTTTTTTTACCTTTGGCAGGATTGATTCCCAAGATGAGAAAATATCCTAAAATATTGTCCCATAGAAGTAAAGTGTTAGTTGCTAAATATATAGAAATAAGTAATAGAAATAACCTGAGATAAAAATGAGGAAAACCCTTTTCTTATAATGCTGTCTATAGAGGCTGTTGAATGACAAACTAGATGTTTGTCCCTTTAGCACCATCCTTGATTTAGAGCTCCTGCATGTTTAATACATTTGCTAGTTATTTTACCCAAGTACTCTACATTAATAGCTTAAGAGATTAGCTATGTGTTGACTTCATCATCAGAGTATTGATTATTCTATTGCTAAGATTAAACAAAAATTAAAAGGACAGAAATCTGGAATGTTCTGAAGATGTACTGTTCCAAAACATTTGACATGAAAGTAGTATTAGCATTTCTCAGATATTCCAAATAATGGCTTTGATACAAAATAAACATTATAAAGGCATCTGAATAGTCATTACCTTTACCATTTTGTAAAATCGTGTTTCTCTTGTTTTGTACCGTAGAATGCCCCAGTGGCCCTGACATCATACCCATTGTAGCTGGCGTGGTTGCTGGAATTGTTCTTATTGGACTTGCATTGTTATTGATTTGGAAACTACTAATGATCATTCATGACAGAAGAGAATTTGCTAAATTTGAAAAGGAGAAGATGAATGCCAAGTGGGATACGGTAAGCTGGGAGGATTTATCTCTATAAAAGCTATGGTAGTTGATGAGGAATAGATTTCTTTTGTTCACATTCCCTTCATGTTTCAAATTCGTTTCCCTGTAGGACAGGAATTTCTCCCAATTCCTCCTTTTTGTTCCAGATTGTTTTTCCATAGGGCAGGAATAACGAAATATCCTTATTTTAAGCTGACTCGAAGCAAGTGTAATTTGTTATTACTAACAAAACAAACAAACAAAAAAGCAGCCCTCTTCAAGAAGTACATCTTGACTTGACTTAGAAAAGTGAGTAGTAACTTCAGTTGGAATAAAATTTCAGAGAGAAAATGGTATGGTGACAGTAGTTCAGCTAGAGATTTCATTAACTGGTCAGAAAACAATGATTGCTACTGATTTGTTGAAATCTTCTCAACCTTGTGACAACAGAACAAATATGGAAGAAAAGTAAGCCTGTGGTCCATAGGCTTACGTATGCTTTTGAGTTTCTGCTCTGGGAAAATTTCAGCATCTGCTAATTCCCATGTGCGCTGGATGAGAAGAATTTTTTTTAAATCTCGTAGGAAATTCTTTACTTTTATTTACGAAAATGAATTAATTACACTGGAAAAATATCACTAACATCTTTCTTTACATATATATAGCATGATTTTTCAGTGATACTTGAGAATGTTACTTTTTTTTCCTGTTGAATTATTTGAAATTGACCATTTCTTTTACTTCAGCAAGAAAACCCAATATACAAGAGTCCTATTAACAATTTCAAGAATCCAAACTATGGACGTAAAGCTGGTCTCTAAGTCTCAGTTTGTATCTTCTTTCATTTTCTTCCTTTTTTTCCTTTGCATGTCACTTCAAACTCACTGTGTGTCACATCAGTTAATCACAATTTGAGTCTTGCACAGTTTACCTACTGCTGCTTTGGTTCTGGGGTTTTAAAGAATGCAACTTGAAAATCTAACTTGTTTTGACAGAAAGATTGCTTACTTACTAATACCACCAGTACTGGCTTACAAAACTGTTCTACAAGTGATTTATTTTCATTTTAATGAACTGCTTGTAGATAAATATGTGGGTATATAATAGAATAGTAGTTAGGATTTAAGAAGCTCTCTGGATTGTGAAGAAAAACAAAACTTCAGGGGAGGATTTATCTTCTATTCCCTCAAATCAGCAGTCAGTTTGCTTAAGCTGGTATGTTTTCAAACATAGTTTAGCGATTCCTGAGATATCCCAGCTTGTCAATATCACTGTTCTTTTATTGGAATAACTCTGGAAACATTCAGAATAGCCTTACAGTGTGTTTTTTTGTTGTTTTTTTTTTAACTGTGTTGGCTTATCAACATAGAACTATCCCATATTTGAAGTGTGAAATGCATATACTCTACTGCTTTGGTAATTAAATATGCATCTTATTTTTCCCGTTCTTATCTCTGTTGTAACTGGTAGTATCAGCCCTTGTAGCTCAGTCAGCTTAGGGCCCCCCTTAGAAAAGAACATTCATACCAGAGAAGAAAATGTTCTTGTCCTCTCCAGATATATTTTGTCTCAGTTTCTTAATCCTGCCTAAACTTTGTTAGAACCCCTAATTTCTGTTTGGAACTGCTAAATTCAGTTCTCTTTATACTCAACAAGAAACAACAGCAGCCTGAACACCAAGATGGTAAACCAGAAGTGACAGATATCCTACACAGACTTTGCTATTGCACTTTCCTGAATTCTTTAGGGTTTTCCTCCTTCCCTGGAATGGCCATTTGCTGGGAAAGGAGACAGGGAGGATAAGTGGGGGAGTGGATGTCGAACGAGTGTTGAGGGAAAAGAAATATGGAAGATCTGAGTAAACGGAGGGAGTAGGATCTGAGGAAGTAGGGAAGGCAGTACATCCCTTTAAATATCAAAGGGCTTTGTTCAGGAGCCAGTGGACAAGAAGGATCATTCCCTATAATTTTATTCTTTCTGCTATCTCCCTTTTTCAGCGTTGCACTTAGAAGATTTTGTAAAGAGAAAGGAAAGGGGAAAAAATAGAAATTAAAAGTATTTAAGTTCTTACCTGTGCTCACCGTGACAACATTTTCAAATACTTTGTCTAGCATTCTGAGTTCTAGCCTGATAAATGTACTTTTCTTTTCTCTTTACAATCATTTCACTTTTCAGTGTGTCCCAAATTGGTGGTAAAAAATGTTTGTTTTGCTTGCCACACCGACCACGTTCACCTTCTTTCCGTTTTTTCTTCTTGGTGCTTATTTTGGAGGGGAAATTGAGTTCTTGCTCCTATATCACATTTCATGCAATCCATCTGTTTGAGTCTCTGTTACCATCTTTTGTGCTGTTCACTGAATTGTGTATTTTCTGTTGCGTGCAGAACAAGCATGTAACAAACCACATGGTATGTAACTTCCATTCTTTGCTCTCGTTATCTGCTCTGTGACTCTCCCAGGATATGATGTCCTCAGTGTTGCCATTTCTCTTCAAAATTTACTTATTGCTAAAAGCTTTCCTCTCCCTCCTTTGTCAATGGAAAGTTTGAATTCTGCCTTTTTGTTTCACTTACTGTGAAAGATTAAAAGGAACATGACAGAGTGTGGGTTTTCAAGTACAATTTTATCCTTGCTAGTATTCGTAGAAGTAGCTGAACTTCAGAGAGAGAGAGAGGGAGGCATTTTCAGTTTTATTGGGCACCAGAAAGTACTGGCAGAATAGGTTGGCTTTAGGAAGAAAAGGAGAAAATCCTCCTTTTCCCAATAACTGAGATTTTCTGAGGGTTTAAAATTGGCATTAAATGAGTACTTTTTTAATAGTATGCTAGTTGTTTTCTTCTGCCAGTCACAAGGTGACACTCTCTGCCGTCTGCATTGCCCCTCAGGCTTTGCCCTTGCTTTACCCTCTCATTCAATTGCTGTATTTACAGATTGACAGATGCCTGTCTTTTATTACTGTAAAATAATGACTACCAGTAATCATATTGTAGAACTTCATAATGTATGATAGTAAAATGAGGACTAAACCAAAAATATTTATGAGAGCTGAAAATAGTAAGAACCAGCTCTTGAGCACTGTATTTGGATGAGTTTAAGTATTCTGGGCAGCAGTTCCTTAGAGTGACTTAGGACTTTAACCCATTATAAAGGTAGGTACTCCAGGTGACTGTTGAAACAGTAAGTCCATAGAGAAGAATCCTATGTAATAAGCTCATCTTTATTCAACACCAGACTAAACTGTTTACCTCTGAACAGCCCAGTCTAGTTAAAAATGAATACTGTTATAAGAACATCACACTTATTCTCTGATAAAGGTACTTTTATAAATACCTCTATCTTTATTCCAATGTATTTCACTCTATTTTGCGTATAGTTATTGTTTGTTGGTTTTTATTGTTCCATCTTGTTGTTGTTGCATAAGTGTGCATGTTGTTTTCATTTATAAGGGCTTATGGCAGAAGTGTTTTTCCTAACTTTGCATGCTTAAATCAATGCATTTTCTGCATTGGCATAAAGGAAATGGGTGTACTTAAGAAGCAGTAGTATTTGTCTAAGCAAGTTTGGTATACCATATTGTAGTCACCAGTTACAAGTACCGAATGCTGCTAACCTCTGGAAGTTTGTACCATGCCCCAGCTGCGAGGGGGCCTGGGTGGGGTGAGGGTTGTGTTAGACAAGTGGGTGTTTATTTACTATTTCCATCCTAGTTTTAATGATAAGCTTTATCTAGATCTCTCTAAGCCAGGGCTGAGATGCGGTGCCTGAGCACGGCTGGCAAGGCCAGTGCTGTTAGTGCCTGTCTCACGGAAGCATTTGGGTGCCTCTCTTCTGGTAACAGGCAGCAGAGCCACACAAGCTGCTCAGCTGATAAAATGTGAGGTAGGGCTGAACAGTTCTGGCTGTGCTGACTGAATCTCCATTATTTGTAATGGGACCTGAGACATTCGGCTGATACGGGGAGACACGTCGTTAAGTGCCTTGTACTGTGACCTAAATTTCACTGTGCCTTTCTGAGAGTTCTTGCAAACACAAATGTAAGTATGCAGGAAGACAGTACAGCGTTTCACTTTCTTTGTAAAATCAGCCTTATGCTAAAGAAAGAGCATGTACATTTCATATCATGACTTCTCTTGGAAAAGCATTGTATTTACAGTCATATTTTGAACTGGTTCCAAATTCAGATTAGTTATACAAACTGCACCCTGCAAATTTCCAAGTTTTACTGCTGATCTTTGGACTGAGAACTGACTGAAGTGACTTTTGTAAATAAAAAAAATGCAAACTTACACCCCGCTGTATGTGCTGGGGTTGTTCTGTTTGTGAGCTGTTGAAGGTTGAAAGCACACTGTAACAAGTGCTGTACCACGCCTTGCTGTTGAAAAGCTCTGTGCCTTGTTTTCTAGTCTGCATATAATACAGTCTATTAAGCTTACAGATTTTCTCTGCATTATATATTTTACTGTTTTTTGGGGTGAGAAGTCTGTTAAACCTTATATAGGAAACAGTCAACATAACGTTGCCAAGCGTTTAGAGCTGTAATGATGAAAGCCCTCAGCCCTCACGGCTGGATGCTTTTTTTCCTCCAGTTTCATCTACATGTTACTACTGCAAAGCCTTTGAATAAAAATATTCTGCAGAGCGTGTGCAAGAAATGTTGCCTTGATCATTTATCTGGCTGAGAGCTAGCTGCAACGCTGTATTTCCGTGATAAGAAATACTTTCCCTCAACTCCCCATCTCTTTCTGAAGTAGTAGATGATAGGTTTTGAACTAAGACAGAGTTGCCTGGGATCTGATGGAAGAGTCTGTTGCCATTACTGAGTTTAGCCTACACTGGACACGTAGTTGCAACTTCACCTCAAACCAGATGATGCTGACTCCTCTCTTGAGGAGAATTAGCCCAGAATCTTGATTTAAGGGAAATGATATTGTGTAGCAGTCCAGTGTCTGGAGCTGAGAGATGAGGCTTGGTGCCTCAGTCCTGGCAAGATCAGATGTGCCTTTTTGTTCCTTGTATGGAGAAAAGCCTCCTTTAAGGAGAAATACTCTTTTTGTCAGAGAACTGTGACGAAGGCAGAATCCCATCTAAATGGCTGTGCCCTAGCAGCAGCCGCTGTTGTTTGGGTGCACCAGTCAACTTGTCCTTTACTAGGTCTTGCACACAGAAGGCAACAAAATTTCCCAGGAGCGGATATAGAAGTTTCAGAACAAGTAGTTTTTTCCTCGCCTTGTCACCTTGTGGCACATCCTGTGGTATTTGTAGTTGATGTTTCAGGTTTATGACTCAAAAAAAAAGCAGACATGCCTAATCCCTATAAATCACGTACATTTATAGGTGCTTCAAGTTCCTTAAAAGGATTATCCAAAGCAGCATCTTATAGCAAGATGCAACCCATTTTGTGTATAAATATTAATCACTTGGTTTTTGACACTTTACAGAATGCCTCCTATATGCCATCCGATCTCAAGTGCTATGTGTAGGACAATAAAAATCTACTTGCAATTCTGCTTTATTAAAGCAATAAGTCTCCACCAGACACGGTTTGTTCCACACCCGAAGCCAGACTATCAAAGATGAAAGAAAAAAAATGATATCCAGAGATGGGGGGAGGGGTAGGAGGAGGATTTCCTTTGATTGACTTTAGGAGAAGAAATTTTAACCTGACATATTTTAAATGCTCTGTGATTTAATAGAGTAGAATTGAATTATGGTATAATAAGACATCTCAGTTGAGAGGAATTTCAAAGGGATTGATACTCCCCTACTGCTGATGAAGGCCAGATATGGTTCTGGCCAGAGCTGTACTTAGGCTGACATCTGTACTGAACTTCCTCAGGAATTATTCGTACATGCACAGGATAGTTTCGTATTGGTAAACAACATTTATTTAGCTTGCAGCTCACTTGCAAGAAGAGCGCAGAACTGGAGATCTAGGCTGTGTTGGCAGAGTTCTTGCAATAGCCCTTCCCTCTAATATCATTCATCTCTTCATTTAGAGTTCGAGCTATTTGTCCTAGATGTGCGTGGATGTGCCATAAATGGAGTAAGATCTACTAAGATAAAGCAAAGAAAGCTTAAAATAAGTTTATTTTAGAGGTTTTCAAATCCCAGTAAGAGGGATATTAGCAATTATAGGCATTTTTAATACCAGTTGAAATATTGTTTTTATTGCAGCATTTGCAGCACTACAGCAGTCTTGTAGGTTTAACTATGCATTTTGTACATGTCAAGGGAGGAGGGAACCTATAGGGATAAAAGGAGAATTACAAGTGCTGATGTTCAACAAAGAATATTGAGTGTGTATTGTTAAGATGGTACAGGCCTTTCTTCTCTGTTTCTAGGATTAAATTGTAATACGAAATCTACTATAACTAACATTTAAAAAGTTTAATGTGGTCTATTATCAGTCATATTTTCAAATGATGTTGTTTGCAATTCTGTTCTTTAAAAACCATATTGGGCTGCAGACTTGAACTGACTGCTCAGTCTGAGATAGGAGCGTATGAGGTTCAGCAGCATTAAAGGAAATCTGTGACGTATACTGAGTAGGATCGTGCCCTAACGCTTTGCTTTGTTAGCTGAGCATGCCTTTTAAGTTGCTAGAGGGAAAACAAGCTTTACTTAAGCTGTTTGTGTACAAACAAAACATGAATGAGTAATTTCTTAAGCTACTGTTCATACTTGTTAAAAACACTGTGCTTCTTCACCTCTTTGAATGTTAATACAAATATTTTTATTTTTCTAGGGTGAAAATCCTATTTACAAGAGTGCAGTGACAACTGTGGTCAATCCTAAATATGAGGGAAAATGAACACTGCTTGTGTAACTTCACGACACTGTATGCAGCGTAGCAATTTTTGTAGTCACAGTAAGATAGATTTAGGGCAAACTGCAGTGATTTTACTAATTCATTACATATAGGTTTGTTTTCCTGTTCAGGTTTTGAGAATGTACCATATGTAATTTTTTTTTATGTTTATTTTTAATTTCTTTTGCAAATAAAAATCAGTGCCAGGGGTCTGACAAAAAAAAAAAAAAACAAACAAAAACTTGAGACTGTGTAGCCTAGTTAGCTAAGGTCACATGGTGCCTTTTTGACCTTTTCCACTCCCGTGCTGTGAATCCACATCTTCTACAGGGTGTGATAGTGCTTTGACAAGACTGGGGGGGGAACTGGTTAAAGCAATCAGCATGAGGGCTCTGCCTAGCCATTTAGCATTAAAACGTGTAGCTTTACAGGGAAATCAGGGCTTGAGTTTGCAGATCTATTTAAACTCACGTAGCATGGAGCTGGTGAATTACTGGGCTTCTGCTTGCTAGACATATGATTAAGTAGATGGTAAGTTGAATGAGTTGGAAATGAGCAGTGTAAAAGGTGGGAAAAGTGTGAGCATGCTTATTTTTAATTTTTGTAATTGCTTATTGCCAGGTTATGGTTAAGATGAAAGGGTTTGGAAAGAATTCTAAGAAGGAAAAAAAAATAGCTTTAAAACATGTGCCATTACTGAAAAAGTTGCTGACTGGTAACTTGCTTCATTTTTCTTTGTAAATTCAAGCCCTGGTTGGGCAGTATCATGAAGTACTTTACCGAGACATCCTCAAAACACATAAGGGCCTTACATCATACTGTGTCTTTCTTGTGTAAAGTTTCTTTAGTCTGGTGCTTTGTCACACTCCTAATCTTTTTAACATATTTGGTTGCGATTCTTTGTAATATTTTTGTATCGACACAAGCATTTTTTTCCTTTTGGGCAGTCTTAGCTGTAAATTTGCCTTTGCCCTGTAGCTAAGATTGCGTAGTTTGTCAAGTGACAAGTCACACGTTTTTGCCATGTGCCATGTATATTTGCCTTTGACCATTCAAACTGCATTATAGTCATATTCTTGTTTTAAGTGCCTTTTTATTTTAACAGATGTTCACTTTTTACAGTGCTATTACTGAAGTTATTTATTAAATAAAAGTACCTTAAAAGACTTGTGTACTGTCTCTTTATCTTGTAGAATTAGATCTCATTTAAGACAAAAAAGTTAAAAAGAGAACTATATCTGATGGGGCAAGAGGTAGTAAAAATAGTAGTAGTATGAAGTATGTCCTTTAGATCAAATTTGAGAAGAGTTTAGGTAAAGCTGATCTTGGATAAAAGAAGTTAGATGTATAAATGCACGAAGGCCAGGGTGCAGCACAGTGCTTATCACATGGAGTGACAACTGATGTGAAGCCACAGCATGTGTGCTAAAGAACTGCTGTCACTTAGCACTGTTCTACCAAATGGACAATTGGGTTAATATTGTTTCATGACGCACAACAAATGAGAAAAATAATGCTTTTTTTTCTTTTTTTTTTTTAAGAAAAGAAAATGTAATGAATGGGGCTCCGCTTTCAAAGTCGTTTTTACTTTTTTCCATCTGAGGGCAGAAGCAGCCCAGTTTCCCTGAAGTGTGTGTGGCTGAAACGTAGTTACACGTGTTCTTTTCTGCACCTCTCCCCTAGAGAGGCAGCTGGAGATATGAGCCAACTACTGGGCAGCCCTGGTTGTGTAAGGCCAGTTATTGGCAGGATCCAATGTTTGGTGTCTTCAAGCTGGAGCAGCACATGCACAGGTGGCAGTGATGAAGGAGAGCAAGGGCCAGCTGCTGGACAGACCACGTGTCTGAGCCCAGTCGCTGCAGGGATGAACACTGCGTTCCTATCTGTATTTCCCACTAATGGGCCTTCGTTCTGTTTAGCCGGAAAGGGGAAATAGGATGAGGCCACTGGTTCTGTTTGTATTCCTGTGAGTGCTGTTTTCTGTGATGTTCTGTGTGTTTGTGCATGTAGTGTGTACATGTTCTGTGTGACTACACGCAGGGAATATGCACTTAAGCTCACTACTAGTTGGACCTGGGGACATGGAGCTGCAGCAACCTCGCTTCCCTTGGGCTACTGGAGTTGGCAACAGGTATGTTTTTTGCTGGTTGGTGCAAACCAGAGCCAAGTCACAGATTTGAAGAAGTAGTAGTTCAGCCTGCTGTCATTCAGAACAAAATCCACAGTACTGCTCTGAATTACTTCTTACTTTGTGAATTGCCATTCCAAATATTACCTAAACAATCTGAGAGTGGCGTCTAGTCTGACCAAAAATAGGCAAACAGTGAGTGCTGCACTGTATGTACAGTTAGCATTATCTGATCCTCTTGATAGCCGCTTTGTAGAACTGCAACTTGACTCTGGCCCCAAGGGATGAGATTTGATTTTGGGTATCTGAATACTTGTCTTCCTTCATACTGCTTTGGTCATTTCCCCAACAAAAATGAATTTTCAGTAGCACCCCAACACGAAATTAAAAAGTGTATAAATCATTAAAACAATTCTGCTTTTATTATCCTTGTCAATCCTACCTTTCCAAATATGTTACATATTTAACCCCTGCAAAACAGAGGTTATCTTTTAATTTGTATCACAATGCAACTGTGATTCTCATTCCAGTCTCTGGATCATATTATCCTATTTTCCCATCTTGAGTGTTGCAAAGAGCGAAAAGGTCAGATGTAGGACAGGGAGTGACCTCGATTAAAGCACTCACAAAATTCTCCTTAATTGGAGTCCACCGTAAGTCATTAAATAGTATGAACCATTTAGCTCCTTATGATGCAGTTGTGTAACCTGGGGAGAAGGTTGCAGCAAGAAGAGCTGTGTAAGAACAAGCTCTCTCCTTGGCTTGGGAGCTGTGAAAGCTTTCAGGCTCTTGCATGAGCTATGTTGTAGGCATCCCTTCATTTGGCTATCAGTGTCATTGGTTCTGACCTGCTAACTTGATTTCAGGCCATGACTTTGGACTTGCTTTGCTATTATGGATTTGTCTCACAACCACTGGACTGCTGGGTGAAGCTGGTTGCTGTCACCAGCCCTTATTCTGACCAATAGCTTGACTCCACCTCAGATCATTTCTTGTTTTGGACTCGCCTTGTGACCTGTTCATTGATCCTAATTACCATTACCAGGCTGGCTGCTTGCCTTGCTCACATACTGTTGGATTATGTTCCTCTGTGAAGGCACTGCACTGCCCTCGATGGTCTTACTGTCATTGTCATCTCCCAGATGGCCTTCCCTTGTGGAGTAGCCTACTCTTGCTGTGCCCTGGTACATATTTTCACTCTTCTCCCATATTCTCCTCTTGCTTTCTTCCTATTTTAGATGCCATTGACCGTCTTGCCTTCCTGGCACTTTATACCCACAATACCTGAAGATGGCTTCTCTTGCTCCAGTTCATTTCAAGGCTTCTAATTTTCATGAGCCTTTTTACTGTTTTCCCGCTCTCATTATTCCCTAGGCCAGCATCCGTAGCCTTTTGCTCATTTATATTATGTTCTCTCTCTGTGCAGTTTCGTCAGCTGATACTTCTTCGGTTATTGTCTCTATCCTAATGACTAATAAATCAAGCTCAGCATCATTAATTGTTCTTGTAATATTCCCCCTCTGTCCTTCTCTTGAATTATGTCATTTCAAGGTTTTATCAGCTTTAAGAAAACTTGTGAAAAAGAGCTGTATTTCTTTCTTTCAAAAAGTTTCAACATCTCTTTACATTCCAAAAATATCTTCCTAGATACTCAGGTTCCTAATCTCAGCATAGTTTTACAATTTTGCTTCACATTATTCTTAAAGGAAAACAAAAAAAAAAGAAAACTTTGCACTTGGCCTTATTAAAACTCACTAGGAGGCTCTCGTGGGCCCACTTTTCAAGCCTGTCCAGGTCCCTCTGGATGGCATTCCTTCCTTCTATTATATTGACTGCACCACTCAGCTTAGTGTCATCAACAAACTTGCTCAGGGTACACTCAATCCCAGTCTAAATCGTTGATAAAGATGTTGAAGAGTGTTGCAGATTGTTCCTGTTCAGGCGCCAGTTGTTGCGGATCTTCTGAGCAGGTCTCCTGTTTTGCGAAGAGGTGGCTATGCGGTGCAGGACATGCAAACTCAATATGAGGTGCTCAGTGTTCAGTTTATTGACAGAATACACACACTTATATACCCGAGCACAGTCTATTAATAGAACACACATTTATATACCTGGGCACAGTCTATTAATAGAATACACACCTTAGCTATTGATTGGCTAGCTGAGTTGTGATGAGTTGTTTCTTCGTCTCAGCTGCCTCCTTTTGTTTATGACTAATACAAGGACATAGTGCTCTTATCACATACACAGACTAACTATTTTGCTGCTGTTTCAGAAACCTCCTCATACAGCTTCTCCAGAGACCCATGTCCCCCTTGCATTGTCAGCCATTCCTCAACAGAAGAGCACTGGTCCCCAAGATGGATCCCTTGGGGGCACCGCTCATGACTGGCTTCCACCTGGATGTACAGCTATTAACAACAACCCTCTGGCTACAACCATCCAGCCAATTCTTAAACACTGAACAGTCCACCCTTTAAATCCATCTCTCTAAGAGATAAGGATAGGGTAAGGGACTGTGTCAAAGGCTTTGCACGAGTCCAGGTAGATGATGTCAGTTGCCCTTCCTTGATCCATTGATACCATCACTCCATCATAGAAGTCCACCCGATAAGTGAGGCACGATCTGTCCTTATTGAAGCCATACTGGCTGTCTCAGATCACGTCATCTCACATGCACCTTAGTGTCTCTTCCAGAGGATCTGCTCCATGAACTTCCCAGGCACAGAGGTGAGGCTCACTGGTCTGTAGTTCCCAGGGTCTTCCTTTCTCTGTTTCTTAAAAATGGGAGTGATGTTTCCCTTTCTCCACTCCTTGGGGACTTTACCTGACAGTTACAGCTTTTCAAGTATGGTGGAGAGCAGCTCAGGAACCATGTCTGCCGGCTCCTTAAGGACCCTGGGATGTGTGTCATCTGGCCTCATGGACTTGTTCACATTCAGCCTCATGAGGTGGTCTCAGACGTGCTCCGCTCTTACCGTGGGAGGGATTTTGTTCCCCTGATCCCCACTTGAAAGGGACACAAGAGACTTGGGGAGCCTGACAGGCAGTGAAAACCGAAGCAAAGAACTTGTAAAGTACCTCCACGTCCGAGGAGGGCAGTTTTCCCTTTTCATTTATCAGTGGAGTACGCTCTCCTTTGCCTGTCTCTTTATGTACCTAAAGAAACCCTTCCTGTTTCCTTGTTTAGACAAACATGAGGCCTCCCTGCAGTTTTTATGAAAGGTAATAGAAAGAAACCCTTTAAAAACTCTTATTTGTTCATGTGCCCTTGTCTTAACACTGTTCTACCTGAATTCTTCCATTAGCTCTCAGTTCTCTTTGAAACCATTCATGTTTTTCAGTGTTCGAAGCTTGTATTAGATAGACTACCTACTTACCAAATTGAAGAAATACCTGAGCTGATCATAAATTAGCCATGTATCGACAGAAGTCAGCTAGCACTAGTCAAGTACCACCAGCAGTAGACTCATTTTAGAATCTGTGTTGAAGGCAAAAAGCCATTTAGCAAGCACACGACAAAGCTCACTACTATAAGTGACAGAAGTTGTCTCCTGTTATTGCTTCTGTTACATTTAGGAAGACAGAAATAATGTCTCTGGGGAAAAAAAAAATAAAAAAAAATAATGGGATTAAAACTTAGTAGTATTATTTGTGAGGAAACAGAAAGATCTGATGAAAACTAAGGACACGATCAGGACAATAATTTTCTCAATATATGTAACATATATAAGCAGCTTCTGTTAGGGTACCAGAAGCCAAAAGTGCTATGGTAAGGCAGACTGATAGAGCCAGTAATATTTTCGTTTTGTGCTATTAAGATTTGTGCAAAGCAGATGTTTGAAAACAAAATAAACCAATGCACACCAAGCAAACACACCACAGTAGTTAATGAATATTATGTAAAGAAAGGAAGGAGAACTAAGGAAGGAAAGTCACAATTACAGTCCCATTTCCTGCAGCAGCTGTTTCCTGCCATCATCAAGGTGTACCATGGGTGTGTAAGGGTAAGTGCTGTGACCAACTTAAATGCTTACTGCAGCCTCGTAGGCAAATGCTATTTCTAGAAAAACTGTTTCTAATCCATGCTGTCAGACTAAATTGCTTTCTTTGTCAGTCAGGTCATAGACAAACCTCCCTGCTTTGATTCTGTTTTCATACCGCCTTGGAAAGGTTTGAATATTTTTTCAGGCAGGCTGAGGGCTGTAGAAAACTAAAATGTTCATGTCCACAGACACAATTAAGGCTGGGAGAGAGAGCTAATGATGGAAATTCTCTCTCATTCCCCAGAAGTGTCAAAGTGATATTGCCCATTTCTGGTAAGGAAAAGCAATAACAACAGCGTTAGGCTGGAAGAACAGACCCAGTTAATATCAGTACAACAGACCAATGTAAAAATAGTCCTTAGATGCTGCAAATGGGTTTTGTGTTAATGGGTATATTGCTTACAAATGAATAAACTCAAGTTCTTTCAAGCATATTTTTCTTAGTAACTCTCAGCACATTTTCCTCTTGGTTTAGACCTCCCTAAACAATGCAGAAACAGCCAGTATATCCTTTCCCCTTCTGGGTCACCTCTGGTATGAGGAAGACAGGCACAATAACTTTCTGTGTTTCCTTAAAGCTTTCCCTGGTTGGCTCAGATGGAAGGCCCTCGCTATGCAGCTTCTCACCTGAATAAAGCAACTCACTGAAAGCTATAGGTTATTACCATTAATACTGCTTCTTATATACAAATTACACATTAAACAAATGGAAAAAAAAAAAAAAAAGGTAAATATCAATGAAAATGAGATAAGAATTTAGGTCAGAATTGGAACCGAAGAGATTAGAATCAATTTATGCAGAAGAGTGAGCTCTAACTAGAAGGGCTCAGGGAATTCACCAAAACGACATTGTAAGTGCCATATGGGATGTAATCACATGCTGTAGTGTGATCACACGAAGGCATCCTATGCTGAGTCTTCAGTAATAGCTGGCAGCACACAACTGAGGGCGAGGACTAAACTGGTACATATGGAACTCATTCCGACACATATCTCCACCTCCTTGCAAGCCTCAACCAAAAGTTGTACCGAAACCACTGCTGAGAAGTTAAATCCAGCTCTGTGTTACACTGTTAAAGAGATCAAATCATTGTGAGGAATGTGGCACTATGATATGGATTTTAAACAACACAAAACTATGAAGAAAATGGATAAGCAGGAAATTGTAGTGTTTACTTTTAAAAGGAGGCATTTTTCTTTGTAGTAACCATGCATCTGCATGAATTGTATATATAAGACTATATATATGAGCCAAGCAGAGAATACAGAATATTGTGTACTTAGGTTCAGAATAATTTTAAATCAAAATCTTCCTGCATAAAAAGTAATGCTATGACAATATGAAAAAGTGTTTAGTACATTTCAGGTAGCAGACAAACTTCCATAACCAAATTAAAAATCAGAAGCCCGTACACAGCTCCAGAATGCTCAGAGACACAGTGTTGCAAGATTTCCTAAACTGAAAGAGCTCTCAGGCTTTTCTGATTGGGTTGGACGACTCTGACTTCAAGCTGCCTCTGAGTACCATGAAAAACAGCAGAGACACCTTCACGTTTGGGCTTTTGGCTGTTCTGTTTAGCACGCAGATGAGGGCATTTAAGTTCTCTGTCTGTATCAGATTTTTATTTATTTTCTATATAGTTTTTGTATATATTCATTTTTAAAGTAAAATCACAATTCAGCTTAAAGAAGCCAGAGGGATGCGATAAGAAAGAAGGGATTACTCATACCCCTTCTATATTGTGCCATCATGAGTCAAGGTCTTTAGTGTGAGTATAGCTGCTGCTGTTGCATTCACCGTTTCCCTATTTGTTGAAAACCTCTCTCAAGTTGCAGGCATCCACCAGTTTTAAAATAACAATAAGTTAAAGACACCTTAACATCAATACAAGAAATGCTAAATGAAAACGATATATTCTAAAGGAAAAAGTATTCTAAGGCTTTTCTTTTAGATTATTGTATCTCAGCAAATGGAAAGTCTTCCCTACCTTAAAAATAAGTAAATAAAGAGATCTGAGTAATAAGGACTGAGGAGGTTTAAGTAAATCGAGGTAACGGTCAAATTAATAAATGGTTATCTCACTTCTCAGAGCCTGCCTGAACTCCCCTCGAGTCCGAGCAACTCTGACAACAGTACGTGTGGAATCCGAGGCAGATGCCCTTGCACCCGTTGGGACAAAAGACAGAAGAATGCTATTACGATTCCGGTGCTTCTTGTGAGGCAATACCGTTGAGGCAAAAGATAAAAGTATTCTATTATGTCCCCAGCGTGAAATTATTGAGGAAAAGAAGACTATTCCCCCACTGAAGCTGAAAGGGAAAGTTTTAGGACAATCGCTCATGGATTCCTGTCGCTAAACGAACGTATTGGTTCTTAAACGAACGTATTGGTTCTTAAACGAACGTACTAATCCGTACCGCGTGCTGCAGCCAAGCCCTAGCAGCACCCGCATTGGTGCATTTACTGAGCGTTTCAGCGGCCCCTCGGCTGTACGCGGCCCAGCGCAGTGATGCCGGGAGGGGCGGCTCGGCGCCAGCCCTGGCAGGGCGCGGGGGCAGCCAGGGGAGCAGCTCCCGACTTCTCCCTGACGTGGTTTCCCCCGCAGCTCCGCCGCTCGGGCGGCCCCACAACATCTATCTCTGTCACGCATCGGCCGGGAGTCCGCCCCGCCCCGCCCCGCCCCGCCCTGCTGGGCTCCCGCCGCTGACTGAGGCGGCCGCGGCGCTGAGGCGGCGCTCCAACAGCTTGGGCGGGAGAGAGCGCGGCGGCCGCCGCCTGGCGGGACCCGGGGGGAATCAACGAGTAGAGCTCTGCCCGCCGCACCGGGCTGAAAGCGTCAGCCCGCACGGAGAGCCCTCTTTTCAAGTGCAGAGGAGGGGGAGAGCGCTACGCGTAACTTCTGTAATGGAATATTCCACCATTACGACCCGCTTAGATCAAGTATGAACTCAAGATTCAAGGAGAAGCTTGAGATACGACAATAGAGTGCATTTTAGCTGAAGCAAAATTTAACTAGCGCTCCTTGGGGTGTACGCAACGTTCTCACTAAGAGTATTCCGCTCCAGTGAGGGAGAAATCATCCCTGAGACAACAGAGAGCCCATCCCTGCCATAGAGTCTATGACAAACTGGAGTAGCATTTGCACTGCAGTCTGGGGAAAGCAACAGCAAATGCTAGCGGCTAATGTTCTAAAAATACAGGGATATATGAACACCTGCAGCTGTGCACGTTCATTTCGTGCATCCGCTCTTCATTATACAACATAGTTTCTAAGGCATATAGCACAAAACCAGGTGAATACGATCGCTTTCTAAAAAGGAACTGACACTGAACAACTTGTGAAAGCACACAGACTGTATTTGTACTTCACAATGCAGTGAGGAGCAGAATCATCAGCAGACTGCTAGACTGGACTACTGGGAAACAGTGAACTCGCACATAAACTATATGTAAATATGTACTGTTGTATGGTCAAATCTTTGCACGTTAGGAAATACCATAAATAAATTTCCATGCTAAATGTTAGTTCCTGCCAATTTCTGCTAATTCTCTGTGCTTTACACATCTTAAAGTCTCATAGAAAAAGAAATATGTTATCATGTACCTGAAAATTCTTCACTTCACAAGATGGGAAACCCTTGACCAGCAGCTACAAGTTTCATTCTGTGTTGATACACGTTCATATAACGTTGACATACATTGCACAACTTTCAAGTCATGCTTTGGAAATGGATTATTAATTCCTCATGACTTTTTCCTCTTTACAATGCAAGTCTCCACCATGAGTATTTTACAAATGTGAAATCACATGTTTTCAAAGATGCTTTGAATGATGAGTGAGGTCATGGTGTTGTTTTATACATGAGCATAAAGAGACCAAAGTCAGAAGTGCTGACCTGGTTTGAGGCTCAACATGAGCTAGTAAAGCCTTAATTTTTCTGATGTTAGCACTTGCTATGCTCCAAACGGATTCCCACTGTCCTCACATGCACAAAGGAATGTAAACTCCCACTACAAATCATGACATTTCCAAATTCTACCT
This sequence comes from Aquila spilogaster, assembly GCA_024606505.1. NCBI lineage: Eukaryota > Metazoa > Chordata > Aves > Accipitriformes > Accipitridae > Aquila > Aquila spilogaster. The sequence continues at coordinate 80,989,986 of JANHGO010000053.1, read as the reverse complement.
TCCACCAGTTTTCCAAGTTCAGTTGGGGTAACAGGGTGAGTATCATACAGGAGGTGAGAAATTCAGTCCTACTTGTGGATATTCAGCTGCCTTAATCCTTTCACTTTCTGAGGCATTTTTTTTGCCTCATTTACTGCACATTCAGTTTGCACATTCTGAAAACAGATGAGCTGGAAATATCAGAGGCAACTTCATTCCCTGAGGATGATGCTTCACACACTGAAGGAAGCAAGGAACTTGTAAGAAAAGTACTAAGTGACCCCCTATTAGAGACCCACAGTACATTACTTTTACCAAAGCTCTCCAAATGAAGGTTGCACAGACAACTCTTTCTGGAATAAGAGTCCTCAGCTCAAAACTTTAGCATTCCTTTAAAACAGGGCCTTCTGTGCTGTTTTGCTTTGATATGAATAAAACTCTCCAAACATTTTGTAAAAAGGATGGATACAGATGTGCACTCTGGTCTCTGCCTTCCCCCTCTAGACATCTCATCAGTGGAAATGTTTTACCCTGTACAGATTCTGAACAACACTGGAGTGTTCAGACTGGCCACACAGATGTCTGCCCAGAAACCTGTTGCTGTTTTCTACCACAGAAACCAGAAGAGAGGTCACATATCTTTTCAATGGTTTCATATCTATTTGCTGATAGCGAATGCATATACTGACTCCAAGAATTACAGATTAAGTTCAGGCTCTCAGAGAAGTTTCTCCTTCCTCCTTAGTCATTGTACTTTGTTTTTCTCCTCCTAATCAAGTTCTCTTTGTCTTCTCTAACACACAGCTGCCTAACAGAGTTGCATTCCAGCCAGATCGCACCTGCACACTCTCTGCACATTGGTGGTTGAACAAGGAGAATCTCAAACATTATCCACGATCTTCATTTTAGCACCACAGTAGCTTTTAAGATCATAACAGAAATGTTAGAAGTTCTGCTGAGTTCTAAGGCCTCAGACTAAACTCCATTTTGTTAGCCAGCAGGAAGGAGAAATAGGAGCAGAGCTATAGAAACAGCTTTTGTAAGGATCTGATGGCCACAGTACCTACAGGAGGCAGCAGAATAAGTATCTAATTAATACATGGTATGTAAGAGCTATATGGCAATGAAGAACTCTACATATAGATGCAATTTTCCTAAAATTAATAAGCCGTACAAGAATTGAATATGGAGGTGAAGGCAAAAAAATTGGGCAGTTTATAGGTAGAAGTAAGAGACGCCTAGTGGTTTTTATTGAACAGATGGGAATTGTTTTTTTCAGGAGCTTATTTTGCCAAAATTCAGTGGCTGCCATATAAACAGCAAATTCACTTCATTATATCAGAGAGGTTCTGCTGCCAAATTCCAAGTCCCTTCTCCAAAATGTGGTGATACTACACCTTAGAGTTCTAAAATCTCCATACCAAGGAAATTAAATGTGAAAAATGCGGTATAGAGTGGGAACTATAGGCCACTAAGACTGACTTTCATATTGGGAATATTGGTAGAAAGTATTATAGTATTGAATGACAGGTGGATAAAAGTCATTGCCACTTCTCTAGTTGGAAAATAATGCACAGTGGGTAAATGTATGCAATTACATATATATGAAGTCATTATTAACATTTCCTTCCTCTCCTGAAAAAAGAAAGACATGGACATTACTGTGGGTAGTTCTCCAAATAGAATCAACTCTTAGCACCAGCTAAATAATGTAAAAAACTGTCGGAAAATGGAAATCAAAATAAGCAGGGAAAAACAAGCAAAGAAAACCAAAATTCAGCAAAAAGCATCATTATCTTGCTGTATGTATGGGTGGCATGGCCACACCTTGACTACTACTCTACTTTTGGTACTCCTGGCTCTGAGTAAAAAACAGACAAAGTGCAGTGAAAGGTGACAAAGATAAAAGCAGATGTTAAACTGTTTCAGCTCAAGTCACAGACTTGCTGTTAGTAGTTCAGATTCCTTCTTATCCAACAGATCCAGTAATGGTATAGAACTATGAATGTCTGGAGAGGGAGTTAAAAATTATGATTTGTCATTTATGAAATTGAAGAAATGGGGCAAAATGTTAGATCGATCAACCAAATTGACAAATAAAGTCAAATTGGAAATTATTAGATATTACAGGAATGAAAAAATACTAATGGCTTTTAAACATTCTGCACAAGTTCATTGAATTTATTTCCACTGATGACTAATAGGCATTGCAAACCCTATGCAAACACCAGCTCTGGAAATCCCTTTCTCACCTCCTGTCAGAAGCTGAGCACGCGTAACACCACAAGGATCACCCTACACTAGACCCATTTCCTGTTCTCTTCCCTGCTGTCATTTGCAGCTGCAGCAGCCTGACATTTCTTTTCACTCTCTTGCTGTTCTTACGTTCTTGTGTTACTAAGCAATATTAGCATAGCAAGACTATGCCAAATACACAAGAAACGCATTCACCGATCTGCATGTGTCCTAGATTCTTTGGTTTTTTTTTCAGTTTTCACTAACTGTATGTTTGCTAGGTTTTCACATCAAAGAAAATATTTCACTGAAATGCTCTCCTGTTCCCTTCCACCCAGAACCACCTATTTCTGGATACACCTTGCTCTCCAAGCTTCAAATTCTAGTTTCTTCTTCTATGTTACTTATAATTAGTAGAAATAGTAAGCTTGTCTGTCAGAAAATACATTTTACTTCATAAAGTAAATGGAACTGGTCTTCTGAACTTCTCCAATTCTACAAATGTGGTGAAATTCATATGAGAGAGCATTCATTTTATGCAAACCCATGAGTAGATCAGGATATGATACCAACCAGACAAATGAACTGTTATTGAGACCAGAAAAAATCTACCCTTAAAGCTGGTGGTACTCTGTTAGAAAATAATTTCAGTAATAAAAACTTAAGGATTCTGGAAGTAACAAAGGGATAGAAGCCTGTTCTCCACCATAGATCTATTTTTTTGCTTAATTATTTTTCTTCGGTGTGAGTATTAATATGATGTCTCTGTCTTAATGAAATTAGAAGAGTTGAATATATTTAAATACATACATATCACTGTAGGAGCTCACAAAACTCTGTCTGAAGTCCAACATTAATTATGCATACAACAGCAGACTGACAAATAGGATTGAAACTGGCTGGCAGGTTCAAAAATGAATGTACAAGCCTGATCTCCCTGTGAAACCTGCTACAAAGCCCTCTGAGAACTTTAAGGGGAGAGCTGTACAGAGCTCTGGACTCTACTGTATTGGAAATTAGTGAAGGGAGTGAAAAGACAGTGTTAGCTGTGTGAAGAAAGAAGCCTCAGAAATACTAAAGGGAACAACTAACTCTGAGGGAGATCTCAAGGTGGCATTACTCTGAATGGGAAAGACTTCTTGCTGCAATAACACATTTCTGAAATTCAGAAGCACAAAATACTGTGCTCATTTAGCAAGCAACATGTACAGTGATGAATCAATAGATTGAAATAGATGTCAGATGCTGTCCCAATCTCCCTCAAGACAGAAGGCCTCTGGAAGCACAAATATATAAGAAAGCTCAAAAAAAAAGTCTGTAATTTACTTGTAGCCATTTAGTAACGATATTTGTACACATCTGTATACTGAATTAGAACTCGCAAGTTTGATATTCTTGGTAAATTTTATGTGAAAAATAATGAGGTCCTTCATGTCTGTACTGGTCAGAATAACTGTAAAGAGGCTGACAAACCGCTCTTTATTTTTGAGTTAAGTAATTTTTCTTTTATATTATATATTCCCTCTGTGCTTGGCTATGGTATTGGCTATGGTATTGGCTGCACCTCAAGTACTGTGTTCAGTCCAAAGAAGGGCAACAAAGCCGTGGAGGGTCTGGAGCACAGGACTTATGAGGAGCAGCTGAGCTGGGATTGTTCAGTCTGGAGGAATCTCAAGGGAGACCTTGTTGCTCTCTACAACTCCCTGACAGGAGGCTGTAGGGAGGTGGGAGTTGGTCCCAGGTAACAGTGATAGGGTGAGAGGGAATGGCTTCAAGTTGCACCAGAGGAGGATATTAAGAAAAATTTATTTTCAGAGTGATGAGGCATTGGTACAGACTTCTCAGAGAGGTGATGGAGTCATCATCCCTGGAGGTGTTTAAGAAAAGAGTAGTTGTGGCACTGAGGGACATGGTCTAGAGAAGTCACAGGCATGGGCTGATGGCTGGACTAGGTGATCTTAGTGGTCTTTCCAACCTCAATGATTCTATGATTCTATAATATCATTAGAAAAAAAAAATTCTAAGCAATTTACAATATAGTAAGTAATAGTAATAAAGTAAGTATATGAATGAGAAAATAGGCATAAATATATTTGAATGTGGGATTATGCCAGTTTGATCTACAGTTCCTTGATTGTCCTAATTATTCACTGAACTTGTTGCTGCAAGGATCCTGCTATGAAAAATGGTGCTGACTTTAAGTATTGAAATTACAAGTATTGAAATAAAGAGTCAGAATGTTATATGCAATTCATCAAATACTTTTAGTTTAAATCTTGTTAATATTTCATGAATTATGAATATGTAAAATCAATTACAACAATCTAATATTATACTTACAATAAGGACTCTACCTAAAATCTTCTAAGGCAACTGTACAGAATAAAAAAGGTAATGAACTCCTGAGTATTATTACTCTGAAGAACAAGGAAGAGGAAACAAATTAGTTTACAAGCAAGTTCACAAGTCTAGAGAGCTCCAATAGTAAAACTGCACCAAAGACAATAATGTTTTTTATCATATTAAATCTGATATAATACCTTCCAAGAAGTGCTAACAGTTTTAGGATGACTTTTAAGGCTGATAAGATAGAATATTCTTGTTTTTAAGGCTGATAAAATAGAATATTCTTAAGATTTCCTGTCCTTCAGCAAGTGGTACTTCACTTAGGAAAACAAACCCTTTACTCACAGACTTCCTAAAGTATCTCTTTTTTTTTTCATTTTTCAGTTAGTCCCAGGAGAATTCTTGCTACAAAACTTCATTTCTTTTGTCTTTCTTTAAAGATGTTAAGCTGTTAATACTGTAGCAATAAAGTTCATTTGATTTTGTGCAGGCTTAGTGGTGTCCCAAGTCTATTTGCTGTGTTGTTGGATAAATGAGGAAATTCAATGTAATGTCAGTAGGTTAACTAGTAATTGATCAAATGATATCCAGTAAATAATGAGAAAGATGTGTTAAGAGTGAGAAGAACAACTTTTGGCTCCGTAAACTAAATTAAAGTGAAGTAACCCAGGTAAGGCGCTTTTTTGCACTGGGACAAACATTTACAACTATGCTCTGACAAGCGTCTTAAGTCTACCTGAAATAAAGATCTATGCTAGAGCTTGATAAAAAGCTTGGTAGAAGAGCTGTCTTGTGTAAAAATAATTGAGCTCAATTCCATTGTGAGTTCATAGCTCTTGTGAAGTGCCTTGCATGAAAGTACTACCAGTCTTATAAAGTATTTCCAAGCGAAATTATCTTAGTTTGTAGTTCACTTTAATACTTTACAACAATTATGAAGAAATATAAATGGTGGTGAAACTGGCTAATATTTGTGCAAAGCCTCATCATCACAGTTTCTTCGTGTTGAAACAAAAAATGCTGCATCTCAACTTGCATGAATTTGTTAGCTTACAGTTGACACTAAAGACTCTGCTTGCTCTCCCAGTGCCTCTCATAAATTATCTCCCTGTACTTAAGTGTTTTGGTTATTCCTTGATATCCCACGCAACAAACATTCAGTAGATACTTCACTGGTTTTTAACATTTTGTTTTCATATCAAGTAACTGTAGTGTGCACCTGGGTATCATCATCCACTTCCACACAGCTGCAAGGCCCTCATATGAAAGTTTTTTGTATCAATCATATTTGAAATAATGCTGCTGTGTGCTGCTAAATACAAGAGAAAGGACATCAGGGTCCACATTAGAATTGAAATGAGGGGATGAGAAAGCTCCAGTCCATACTTCGGGGCAAGAATTAGAGAAACAACTGTGGAACAGGCCTAGGGAATGAAATTTTCAAAGCTGTTACCTGTCATAGGTATGTGTGGTTCACACTATTGCACCAGGCAATAGTAGCACAGGAGATAAGCTGCAGAGCTCTTCCCATCTTCAGTAAGCCTGCAGTTGCTGTCATGTACATCAAAGGGGTACAGAATTTTACTCAGAAGAGAGTAGCTCACTAATTAAGGCTGGAATTGAAAAGTCTGAGATATAATTTCATTACAGTTCAAGTCAGAAGTCAGTTTTTTGGGACTAGAAGTCATGCCAGTTCCATGTGAAATAAGACCATACTCTAAGCACTCCAACCACCTAGCAACTCTAGGACATGTGATAGCTGTCCTAAACACAGAACTGCAAACTGTCTTTCATCAGCTGTAGTTATTATCAGTGTCAAGTCAAACTATTGAGCCAACATAAAATCAGTGGTGCATGGATGGACAAAAACCTAGACAGGAAAAAATGAGAAATGTGACAAAAGGTGGGACAAAGCCCAATTGATAATTCTTGAACCATGTGGTCCTTTTGTCATGGCTAGCTGCCAAAAAAAGACCGGAAATTTAGGATGTTTGCATTAACAAACAAGGGTATATAAAACCCAACAATTTCAGCAAGCATGCACTAGGGCAAAAAAACCCACTATATTATAGGCTAAAAGACATTCAACAGTCACAATTTCATTGTCATTTTGGATTAATAAGACATTGTATAATTATAGTAAAGTAGATGTTCTTTTCATTACTTTTTCTTCACAGGACTGCTATTAAAAAGAGTCTGAATATCTGAAGCCAGGGCTTGACACTCTACAGCCATACACAGAGCAGGATAATTAAAGCTGCTAGGCATCAAAATATCTTAAAGCACATGTAACGCCTTACTTATGGTTCACAAAAAATCATCATGGGCCTTTAGGTTAAATCCAAAGCTCGTTGAGATACACATGTTGACAACAATTCTCCAGGTGGATTTTTGAGATTGCTTCATACACTTTTGCATGCCTACAGAATGGGAGAATTCTCGGCCTGCTTTTCCTGCAGCCCAGCAGGATACATACACATAAGGCATACAGCATGGTATCCCATTTCAGAGCTGTTCTTTAATCTCCTGTGGTCAGATGGCCAAGAGTTAGATGAAGAGATTTTAAACCAAAATAAAACATGAATACTGATGCTGTAAGATCTCTCTTGTTTTGCTTTGTGTCTCAGCATTATAGAAGCCGCTGGTTCAGGGCCCGTCCCTAGGCTGCCTGCACTGTTCCTCACCTTTCTGAGTTGCCCCCAAAAGCTCAGTAAGTCATGTTCGGGTATTTGTTTTTTTTTCTTTCCTTTAAACAAGGAAGTCACAACGACAAATGTTGTTCCTTAGATAAACTCATTTACCTTCAAGGCTTGGTGCAGCTGTGAAAAACGAGTAAGCACCTGAAGGAGTTCTTTGAAACAGTGAGCCCTGAGAAAATCTACAACACGTAACGCACAGAACTTCCAAACCAAAGACATTAAAATTCAAAGGACATAAAAATGCTCCTTCTGGGCAGCTCTCAGAGTAAGACTGAGGGTGGAAGGAGAGAAAAGGTAAAGCACCTCGGGCTGCTGTAGCTCCGGGGCAAGGGTTGCGGTGAAGCTGCTGTGCCACCTGGGGATGGCGGCCGTGCAGCCCCCCTGGCGCGCTGCAACCGCTGTGGGGTGGGGACAGCCACGGCTGGCTTCTGTGCCAGCCTCAGCCTTCTGTGCCAGCCTCAGCCACCTTTATTTTGAGGGTGACTCTAATCAGCAGTCACATTTACCTTCCTTCCTCCTGCTTTTGCATAGAATAAGGAGGAAGGGACCAAGACGGGCTTAAAAATGTATTTAGGGGACATCAATAGCTGTTTGGGAGCTGTGATTTCTGCACTCAGGAGCAAATGAGAATTTTCAGTTGAACTAAAAAAGCACACTGCTACTTCCCCATCCCCCTGTAACTGAAAGCTCTGAGCATAACGTTATTCTACACTTTAAGTATGCTGATCTGCCAAATAATTTAAAATTCTAGGAGCCTGTAAGTCTTATCTTTCAGGCAGAAGAAGAAGAAATAACAGTGCCAAGGGCATAAAATTTAGAGACATGGTATTGCAAATGGAAAGAAAGGAAAAACTCATATGGGAAAAGAACAGAAGACAGTAACTGTGGAATGGGGAGAAAGAGGGGAGTAAGGTCACAACAGGAGAAATAAAATAGAAAATTGTGCAAGAAATGAAAAAAGTGGCAGAGCTTCATACAAGAGCATGTAGGGCATGCAGCAGCCCTGAAAGGACTGCAAGTACTCAGGGAATCCAGCTGGAGACAGAAGGATGTTGGGCACTGCAGGGAAGTAAGGGGCATCCACATCATCTGGTGGATAACAGGTGGAGAAACAGGTCCCAAATAGCCTGGGTACCACTGGCGTGGTCAGGAAGATTCTTTGTAAACACGGATCTGGCCTGAGGGAGGATTGGAGAGGCACAGTCAATGCTCTGTGCATGTCCTGAGCATGCTGGCCAGTTGACAGCAGCTTAGCCAGAAGTGGAAATGGGATCTAAAAAACAGTGGATAAATCAGTCTGAAGAGCAAGATATGAATGTACTCTGTGACAAGACCAGAAGTCAGAAAGGAAAGCGTTCACTGGCACGAAGTACAGGAGAGGAGGTCGGGACAGACAGAAGCACCAGGAATGAAACCTTGGGAGCACCTGATAGCACAGGAGTATGCTGAGCAGTGAAGGATGGCTGTTATCCTAACACTAGCAGCCTAGCACTAGACTGGGGAAAATCCAAAATCAGTGGCCAGCTTCTAATTAATGAGGCTTGCTAGGCTCTCACTGACAGTATCACAGAATCATAGAATCATTAATGTTGGAAGGACCACTAAGATCACCTAGTCCAACCACCAGCTCATGTCTGTGACTGCTCTAGACCATGTCACACAGTGCCACATCCATCTACCCTTTTCTTGAACACCTCCAGGGACGGTGACTCCATCACCTCTCCAGGCAGCCTGTGCCAGTACCTCCCCACTCTTTCTGAGAATAAATTTTTTTTAATATCCAACCTGAACCTCCCCCGGCACAACTTGAGGCCACTACCTATCACTGTTACCTGGGAGAAGAGACCAACTCCTACCTCCCTACAACTTTCTTTCAGGTAGTTGTAGAGAGCAATGAGGCCTCCCCTGGGCATCCTCTTCTCCAGACTGAACAATCCCAGTTCGCTCAGCTGCCTTTTATAAGACCTGTGCTCCAGACCCCTCACAGCTTCATTGTCCTTACTGAAGAGACAGGATGCAGCTGGACTTGTGCAGGTTTTACCCAGCCAAAAGAAAAGTAGCCAGCCACATCATCATGGCCCGTATTTCGGTGTGTGCTCAGGTCTCATCTATAAAAGGTTCAGCTGAAGTGGGAATCTATTTAAAATTTTTGTTTAGTTTAATAGTTGAATGACAAAAATAGGGATGTTTTTAATGCAAAGAATTTCTGTTCCTAAGGAACACGTAATAGAATAGATACCTTCGCAGTCCAGTCAATAACTTATTAGTCGCTCCTCTTAAAAAAAAAAAATAAAACAAACTAGTCATAAGATGGTAAATATGGCTGCAAATAACTTGAACTGTAAATGATTGAAATGATTTTATTTGCAAAAAAATAATCTATTTGAAGCTAAATATTTTGAGGGAAAGCTACATCAGGAGAAAAGTTGGTGGATATTCATAAGGTAAATGCTGCAGTTCTATGATGACAGAAGAAATTCCATGCTAGTTCTAAAAGTAAAGAGATATTTGACATGAGAAAGAAATACATGGCTAAGTAGATAAAGTATATATTTATAAACTATTAAGTTCCTCTTTCTTCCATTTATTGACTGATAACATACCTCTTTTAAGTTGACCTTTGTATGTAAGACAAATTTAAAGGATTTTTCCTGCTTTATACCAGAGAATGAATCGGATTTCTGTACTGCGTAATGACCAGTGTTACAGCTATAGTTCATCACTTGCAAGTATGCCATCTACAAACCACAGAGAAGCATCTACACTGAGATCTCTGTGTAACAGCTTTGGATGCTGTGCACATTCTCTGTCTTTGTTAGGATCAAAAGGGCTCTGGCAACATCTCTTGGAAATTTACTTTGTAAATGGGTGTTGTGACCCAGCTGGCAATACATGTACAAGATCTACTCTGTATAATATTTCTTTCTGGTCTGATATTTTTTTATCTGTGGAAACTATGGAGCAGTTTTTTGACAGAACACAAAGACTTCTTGCCCCTTGCTAAGAGATGCTGCTACATTAAGGTCAAGATGAGTGGAAGAAGCAGAGCAAGAATCACATTTCTTGGACGTGAGTAGCGCAGGAATGAAAGTTGCTGTCATCTCTGTAGCACATGTAGGAGGGTGTGGACGCTGGGGAAGGCAAAACTGGGACCATTGGGTCACAAAACACACAAAATATTAAATGAAAAGGCCGCAACACTCATCACAGTACGACTGCTAACACATACCTTCTCTTCTCAATTGATTGCACTTGTTAGGTTAGTTATGTTTGATGACCTTAGTCCTCAAAGCTTTTTCTTACATTAATAAAAACTATTAGTAAACACATAGAAATAGAGAAACTTCCAATAAATATGTATTACAAGTAAGAGTCTCTAGGACATCAGCAAGGATACAAAAAAGCAAAGAATATTTGTTCAGAAGAATTAGGAATACAAGAAAGGATTTAAGAAAGTCTATGCTAAATAAATAAATAAATAGGAAGTGAAAAGAAAAAGCTTGTAGGTATTACATTGCTCCTGAGTTGCTGGAAACGTTACAGCTAATAGTAATAAGGCAGAAGAGCCAGTATGTCACATAGGCCATTTCATAGTTGAGAACATGATGATGCAATAATGCCAGAGGATGTACATGAGCTATTTTATTTTCCAGCAACAACAAATAATGCTACAAAAAAAAAAAAAAAAAAAAAAAAAAAACAGCCAATGGATTCTTATGTATTAAAATATGTAAAA
>JANHGO010000053.1:80968739-80978891 GCA_024606505.1 Aquila spilogaster | reverse complement strand
CTTTCCTGGAGATGGCTGAACACCTGCCTGCCCATGGGAAGCAGTGAATGAATTCCTTGTTTTGCTTTGCTTGCATGCACAGCTTTTGCTTTACCTGCTAGAAGTCAATAAAAACAATATTGATACCCCCTCACTTGAAAAGGTCTCTTTTGCTATTTTTAGCGGTGGGCAAGATAAAAAGCAGCTGTTTTCTGATCTTTCACAAAGCAGGGTCCAGACCTGAGACCCAACACCTACCTATTCAGTGAATTACATTCCCTGGGTAATTAACAACACGCCTCCTAACTGCTCTGGCTTACCAACTTCAAGGAACAGGTCAGGACTCAGAGGTTCCTGCTCCCTCTCACAGCAGCACCTGCATCAGGGAAGTTTCTGGAGCATTTCAGTGGCTTCACAGGCAGTATCTGATCTGGACCTGAAAAACCAAGAAGCGCAGATCTGCATAATACTTTTTGTTTGGGACACCTGACAGGGGACAGGTTCTGGGTATGGATGATATGATGGCCACAGGAGCAGCCACCAGTCTTGCAGCAATTTCCTTCCCAAGTCTCCTGGTCAGAGAATCCCACATTTGTTTTTGTAATTTGCTGGCAGGGACCACCATATTGTCCCAATGTCTGTACAGCACCAAGAGCCCCAAAGCCCTCCATGATGAGTGTGAGGGAGCCCAGTTACGATATTATCTGCATAATAGTAAAAGATTATTGTTGAGAAAGCTCTTCCAGGTCTGAAGATACCGCCAGGTAGGCCAGCAGGACAATTCTGGCTGTGCGGGACTGCCAGAGGAAGGCGAGGAGAGGAAGGGAGGCAGCGGCGGGGCTGCTGTGGGACGGCAAGTGAACCTGAAAAAGGGGGTTCCTTTCCGGAGGATGTGCCTATTTATTTAGTACAACAAAACCGCTTTTATCAAAGCAAAGCTAAAATAATGGTATTTGATGCGTGTTGTACCGTATGTTTAGTTTGTGGTAGTCTCACAAAATGCAGGAAACCCAGGCGTTATGCTGTAATGCTCGTTAGGCATTTAGCACCATGGGTCTACAGCAGCAGGACCATGGGTGCTTCAGACAATCCCAGCTGGGGACACGCAATTAAGAAATGAATAATGCAGGATGTCAAAAAGTTACTAAGTAATTTAAAGTTCTTATTGTTACTGGAGCTTCAGGCTTTAATTAAAATAATCCACGATCAAAGCACGACTGTATGTTGCTTCTAATGTCAATACTATCAGTTTTCACACAGGCAACAGATGGTGTATTAACATTGCATACAAACGAGAACCCAAAGTGGTCCTCTTGGGCAGGGCAAAGGGGGATATCCTTCTCACCCTGTGAGAAAAAGGGTTTTTTTTAATACATCAGACTTAATAAATACATAAAGCCCCAAAGAGAATTCTCTTTTAAAATGTGGAGCAGAGGGAGAGTGCTAAGCGCACAACAGAACTTTTTTAACAGAAAATTATCCAATTACAGCCAACCTACTCAGATCAAATACAAATTCCAGGTGAAACTTTAGACGCAACAATATAATGCAATAAATTTATTAACTGAAAATTTAAATAGTGCTCCTTGACATGCACATGTCATTTTCATTAAGAATGCCCAGCTCCAGTAAGAAAGAAATCATCCCTGAATAAACAAACAGAAACCCTATCACTGTCATAATGTCCATAATAAAACAGAGTAACATTTACACAATAAATTGGGTAAAGCAAGAGCAAATAAGAGTAGGTAATGATTTTAAAATAGAAAAATATATAAACACTGCAACTGCATGTTTATTTTATCCATTCTCTTTTCATTATACCATATGTTCGCTAAGGCACAAATCATGCAACCAGGCAAATAGGTGAATGTGATGACTCACTTTAAAAAGGTAGCTGCAGAACCGCTTGTAAAAACACATGGACTAGGTATTCGTATTTCATAACACCATGAAGAGCATAATCCTGAGCAGATTACTAGACTAGACTATAAGTATTGACCTTGCATATAAACTGTATTTAAATATTTATTGTTGCATGGTCAAGTACTTGCAGGTTAGAAAATGCCATGACTAAGTTTGCACATATAACTTTAATTCCTGCTTCTTTGTGCTTTACATGTCTTAAGGTCTCATGGAAGAATTAATCTTCACTTTACACGGTGGGAATCCCTAAACCAGTAGCTATTCATAATTTCATTCAAAATGTTGATATACACTACACCATTTTCGAATCATGCTTTGGAAATGGATTATTATTTCCTTTTGGCTTTTTCCTCTTTCTTTACAATGCAGGTCACCACTGTGAGTCCTTTACAAACATTAATTCATGCATTTTCAGAGACACTTGTATCATGGCTGAGGTGATGGTGTAATTTTATACATGAGTATGAAGAAAGCAAAGTCAGTAGTGTCAACCTATTTTGCAACTCCAAGGTGAGCTTTGATTTTACCAGTGTTAACACTTCCTGTGTTCTGATCAGGGTTCCCACTGACACCACCTACACCTATGGGTGGCAAGTCCCGCTACACATTGTGACATTTCCAAATTGTACCTTCCACCACTTTTCCAAATTTTATTGGACTAACGGGGCCAGGATCATACAGGAAGACAGAAATTCAGTCCTATTGGGGGATTATGCAGCTGCCTTAATCTTTTCTTTTTCTGAGGCACTTTTCTACCTCATTCACTGCATATTCTGTGTACATATTCTGAAATCAAATGATCTGGGAATATCAGAGACAACTTCGTTCCCTGAGGATCATGTTTCATGCACTGAAGGAAGCAGGGATCTTGTAGAAAAAGTAGTAAGTGACGGCCTATTTAAGGTCCATACTCCATCATGCCTGCAAAAGTTCTCCAAAAGAAGGTTGCAAACACAACATTTTCTAGAATAAGAAACCTACAGCTTTAGCATGCCTTTAAAACTGGGCCTTGTGTGTTGTTTTTTCTTTTGCTTTAATATGAATATTACTTCTCAAACATTTTTTTTTTTTTAAAAGGGAGGAAGATACACACATACACTCTCTGCCCCGCCTCTCCAGAAATTTCATCATGTGGAAATACATTTACCCCACACAGAGTCTGAACAGTAGTGGACCATTCAGATTGGCAGGACGGACGACTGCCCAGTAACTTGTTGCTGTCTTCTACACAGAGAAGTCAGAAGAGAGGTCACATACCTTTTCATTATTTTGAAAGCTATTTGATGATGGCAGATGCACACATTGACTCCAAGAATTACGGATTAATTCCAAGTACTCAGAGGAGTTCCTCCTTCTTCCTTAGCCATTCTACTTCTGTTTTTTCCTCCTAATCAAGTTCTCTTTGTCTTCTTTAATATGCAGCTGGCCACAGACTTGTATTCCGGTCAGACTGCATCTGAGAGTTCTCCACGTGTTAGTGGTTGAACAAGGAAAATCTCAGACATTACCCACAGTCTTAGTTTTAACACCACAGTAACTTTCAGTACCTTAACAGAAATGTTAGATGCTCTGCTGAACTCTGGAGTCCTCAGACTAAGCTACCTCTTTGTTAGCCAGCAGGGACGCCAAGCTATAGCAACAGCTGTAAGGATCCGATGACCGCACTACCTACAAGATGCAGCAGAATAAGACTCTCGTTAATATATAGGAGCTATGTGGCAATGGAGAACTCTACATATAGATACAATCTTTCTAAAAATTATAAATGATACACAATTGGCATGTAAAAGTAAAAACAATAAAAGTCCATAGTTTATAGGTAAGAGAAATCTATCAGTATTTACTGAACAGATGGGAATTGTTTTTCTGGGGCTTATTTGGCCAAAATTTGATGGCAGTCATAAAAATAGCAAATTCACATCACTAATGTCGGAGGGGTTCTGCTGCCAAATTCCAAGTCCCTGCTCCAAAATGTGACAATACTATACCTGATAGTTCTAAAATCTCAGTACCAGGGAAATTAAATGTGAGAAATGTGATCCTTTCATAAGGACTCCCAAAATGATCCTGGGAACTCTAAGCTGCTAAGACTGACCTCCATATTGGGAAAACTATTGGTAGAAACTATTACAGGTATAATATTGAAGGGCAGATAGATAAATATGATATACCTGGGGAGGAGTCACCACCACTTCTGTAAGTGTAAAATTATGCCCATTGGGAAAATAAAATGCAATTGCATATATATAAAAATGGATTCTAAGTTGCTATTAATTCCTTCTCCCTATCCTGAAAAAGCTGAGGTTGTAGTTGTTAGTTAGTACTAAGTAAATAATGCTAAAAAAATATTGGAATATGAAGATAAAAATAAGCAGAAGATAATAAGCAAAGAAAACTAAAATCCAGAAGAAAACAGCATTGTCCTGCTGTATGCATGGATGGTATGCCCACACCTTGACTACTACATCTACCTCTGGCAGTCCTACCTTAGAAAGAATAAAAAAGTAGAAAAGGTGCATAGAGAGGTGACAAAGATAAGAGGCATTGAAGTGCTTCACTTCAAGTCAAGAACTTGCTTGTAGTTTCTCCCAAAATACAACAGAATGCTTCTTATCCAACAGATATAATAAACGTATAGAATTAGGAGTGATTGGAGAATGTGAGTTGGAAATTATTATTTGTCATCTCTAAAATGAAAGAAACAGGGCACTATGTTAGAAAATCAATCAGCCATTTACAAATTAAGTCAAACTGGAAATCATTTCTATTACAGAAACTAAAAATAGAAATGGTTTTTAAAAATACTGCTCTGTGTATGTCCATTGGTAGCTAATGACCATTGTGAACCAGATGCAAAAACAAGCTGCAGAAATCCCTAACCCACCACCTGTCAGAAGCTAAGCGTGTATACCGATGCAAGGATCACTCTGTACTTGACCTGTTTCCTATATTCCTCCCCAGGTATTTGCTGTCATTAGCAGTAGCAGCCTGACACTTCTTTTCACTCTCTGGCTGTTCTCACTTTCTTACATTACTAAGCGATATTAGCACAGCAAGCCTACACCAGATAAACAAGCGAAAGCATTCACTGATCTGTGTGTGGCCTAGATTCCTGCGCTTTTTTCAGCTTCCACTAATTGTGTACTTGCTATGTTTTCACCCCGAAGAAAATATTTCACTGATACCATGAAAATTCTCCTTTTCCCAACCACCCAGAACTACTGATTGATGGAGATGCCTTATTCTCCAACATGTGTTTAAATTCTAATTTATTATTCTATGTTATTTAAAATTATAAATAGTTGAAAATGTAATATTAGCTTTGTCAGAAACCACATTTTACTTCTTAAAGTGATCCAGCTAGGCTTCTCACTGATTTCTCCAATTCCACAAGTGGGGTGACGTGCATATGAGGAAGTATCCATTTTATGCAAACACTTTGGTAGCTCAGGATGTGATCCTAACTAGGCAAATGAGCTGTTAATGTGGTGATGAAGCCAGAAAAAAAGATATCCCCCCAAACTGATGGTATTTTGTTAAAAAAAACAGTATAAGTAATAAAAACTTAAAATTCTGAAAGTAGTAGAATGACCAAAGCCAAGACTCCACTGTAGAACTTCTTTGTGCGTTTACTGTTTTTTAAGATTTTCTTCAGTGGGGGTATTAATATGATGTATCTCTGTTTTAATGGAATTAGTAGGAGCTGAATATATTTACATACATGCATATCACTCCAGGAGCTCACAAAACTCTGATTGTGGTTAGACATTTGAATTATGCATACAGAAGCAGACTGACATAAACACAGTTTCTTCCTCTGTCAAATATGATTGAAACTGGCCAGCAGGTTCAAAAATTATTAGAGGTGGACTGCAATACATGACTGTAAAAACTTAATTTCACCATGAAACCTGCTACAAAGCCCTATGAGAACTTTAAGGGGTGAGCTGTAGAGAAGGAAAGGAATTCTGGACCCTACTATAATGGAGGTGAGCTGAAGTAAAGGGAATAAAAAGACAGTATTAACTGAGTAAAGAGAAAGGCCACAAAAGTATTTAAAGAAACTATTCACTCCAAAGGATATATCAAAGTGGCATTACTCTGAATGGGAAGGAAGTTTTGCTGAAATAAGACATTTCTGAAATTTAGGAGACATATCAAATACTGTTGCTCATTTAGCAAGCAACATGTACAATGACGAATCAATGGTTTGAAATATACGTCAGATGCTGTCCAAATAACAGTCAACTTCAAGACAGAAGGCCTCTGTAAGCACAGACATATAAGAAAGCTTAGAAAAGAATAATCTTGCATTTACCCATAGCCACTTAGTAATGATACTTCAACACATTTATACACTGCATTAAAACTATTAGGCTTGACTTGGATCTTCTTGACAAGTTTATCTGAAAAAAATGAGGTCCTTCATGTCTGTACTGGTCTGGATGACTGCAAAGGAGCTGGCAAATTGCTCTTTATTTTTGAATTTTATTAAAGAATTTTTCTTTTAATTTGTATCATTAGAGAAAAAAGTATATTCTTATCAATTTTACATCCAAGTGTATCAATAAAGTCAGTATATCAATGAGAAAATAGTCATAAATGCCGTATTTGAATGTAGGGTTGTGCCAATTTGATCTGTAGGCCCTAGATTTTCTTAATTATTCACTGAACTTGTTGCTGCAAAGAACTTGAGCTGAAAAAAAGTATTGACTTAAGGTATGGAAACTGTAAACACTTAGCATGCTGTATAAAATTTATGAAGTACTTTTAGTTCAAGTATAATTAATCTTTCATAAATTAGGTGAGTATATAATTTATGTATTACTAGGATCTAATGTTATACTTACACGAAGGACTCTGCCTAAAATCTTCTAAGTCAGGTATACAGAATAAAAGCGTTAAACTGTGGAGCATTATTAATCTGAAGTGTTAGGAAGGGGAAACAAATTAGTTCATAGGCAAATTCCCAAGTCAATAGAGCCCCAATAGTAAAACTGTACCAAAACCGATCATGTTTTTCAGAATATTTAATCTTATCCAATACTTCCAATGCTAAGAAGCATTAACAGCTTTAGTATTGGTTTTAAGGCCCATAAAAAAGAATATTCCTAAGATTTCCAGTCCTTTGACTAGTAATACTTCACTTAAGAAAGCAAACTCTTTACTCACAGATTTTAAAGCATCTGATTCTTCTTCCATTTTTTATTTAACCCCAGGAGAATTCTTGCTACAAAACTTACATGTGTTCATTCCTTTCTTCCTCTCTTTTCAAGATGTTAAGCTATCAATACCGTAGTAATAAAGTCCATTTGATTTTATGTTGGCTCAATAGTCTCCCAAGTCTATTTGCTGTGGTTTTTGATAAATGAGGAAATTCAATGAAGTGTGAGTAGGTTAACTAGTGATTGATCAAATGATATCCATTAAGTAATGAGAAAAATGTGTTAGCACTGGGGAGAAGGACTTTTGGCTCAGAAAAGTAAATGAGACTAAACCCAAATAAACCCAGCTAAGCTGCTTTTTTTCATTGTGACAGAAACATTTATAACTATCCTCTCTGACAAATGTCTGAAGTCTACCTGAAATAAAGGTCTGTGCCAAAGCTTTACAAAAAGCAAGCAAGAAGATCATGTGGGAGCTCAGCTCTATCTTGGGTAAAATAATTGACTTCAACTAGGTTGTGAGTTCATAGTGCTTGTGAAGTACTTTGCATAAAAATATTAACAGTTTTATAAAGTACTTCCAAGCAATATGAACTTAGTTCATAGTTCACTTTAATACTTTACAACAAGTATGAGGATATATAAATGGTAAAACTACCTAATATTTTTGCACACAGCTTCATCATCATCGTTATTTCTTCATGTTTAAACAAAAACTGTTGCATCTCTACTTGCATCAGTTCATGTAACTTGCTGGCTAACAGCAGATGCTAAAGCCTTGCTGCTGATTCTCACAGTACTTCTAACCACAGAGAAGCTACCACCCTGTACATAACTGTTCTGGCATTACTGCTAGATATTGCATGCAGCAAATACACAGAAGGTACTTCACTGTTTTTAAACATTTTGTTTTCAAATCAAGTAACTACAGTATGCACCTGGGTACCATCATCCACTTCCACATAGCTTCAAGGCTCTCACATGAAAGTTTTCTTTATCATTCACATTTGAAATAATGCTACTATGTGCTGCTAAATACAAGAGAGTGGACATCAGGGCTCACATTAGAATCTGAGAGGATGAGAAAGCTCCAGTCCCATTACAACTCAGTGGTCAATACTTTGGTGCAGGGATTAAAGCAACCACTGTGGAAACAGGGATGGGGAATGGAAGTTTCAAAGCTGTTACCCATGATCAGTATGTATGTGTTCACACATATTGCAAAGGCAATATTTGCACAGGAGATGGGCTGCAGCACTCCTAGCATCTTCCGTAAATCTACAGTTACTATGATGTATGTCAAAAGAATACAGAAATTAACGCAGAAGAGACTATTTTACCAGTCAATGTTGGAATTAAAAGGTCTGGTATATGATTTTGTTACAATCTGAGACAGAAATCAGTTTTTTGGGACCAAATGCATACCAGTTCCTTATGAAGTAAGACCACGTTCTAATGCTCCAGCCATTCTCTCAGTCACTAACTGTCCTAGACATCCAACTGTTCTTCAACAGCTGTACTTAGTACTGGTGCCAAGCCAAGACTTCAGGTCTGCTGATCTGCCAAATACAGTTTTAAAATTCTAGTAGGCTGTAAGTCTTATCTTTTCAACAGAAGAAAAATACAAAAAAGGTGCAGGCATAGAAAAAGAAAACTCTTGTGGGGAAAGTACAGAAGACATGCTGTGCCTGTGGAATGGGGAGAAAAAGAGCAATGAAGGTCATGGCAGGAAAAGTAACATAAAGAGTGATGCAAAAGATTAAAAGAATGGCAAAGCTTCATACAAGAGCATGCAGGGCACACAGCAGCCCTGAGAAGGACTAAGAACACAAAGAGAATCTGGCTGGCATCAGAAGGATGTTAGGCACTGTTGAAGAGATAAGGGACATCTGCATCATCTGATGGATAACAAATGGAGGAATAAGTACCAAAGAGCCTGGGTACCTTTGGCATGGGAAAAGGTCTGGAAGATTCCTGAGATAAATAAATATGGACATCGGCTGAGTGAGGACTGGAGAAATGTAATCGGTTGTCTGCATGTGTGCTGAGCGCACTGAGGCAGGCCAGCTTAAAGTAACTTTGCCAGGCTAGAGTCAGGAATAGAGACAGGATCACAGTAAAGGTAATCCAGGATTAAAAACCAGTGGATGAACTAGTCCAAAGAGCAAGATAAGAATGTGGTCTATGGCAAAACCAAAAGTCAGGAAGGAAAGGAATCTCTAGTATAAAGTATGGCAGTGGGGCATGTCATAAAGTCATAGATTAGCCCAGGTTGGAAGGGACATCGAAAGATCATCTGGTCCAACCTTTCATGGGAAAGGGAGCCTAGATGAGACTATCTAGCACCCTGTCCAATGGCATCTTGAAAACCTCCAGTGATGGGGACTCTACCACGTCCCGGGGGAGGTTGTTCCAATGAATGATTGTTCTCACTGTAAAAAACTTCTTTCTTATATCAAGGTGAAACCTCTCCTGGTGCAACTTGCACCCATTTCCCCTTGCCTTCTCCACATGGCTCCTTGTGAAGTGAGAGCCTCCATCCTCTTTGTAGCTGCCCTTTAAATACTGGAATACCGTGATGAGGTCCCCCTGAGCCTTCTCTTTTCCAGGGAGAAAATATCAAATTCCTCTTTCCTCATAGGACAGGTTCTCCAGCCCTTTGGTCATCTCTGTGGCCCTCCTTTGGACCCTCTCCAGTCTGCCCATGCATTTCTTGAATTGTGGTGACCAGAACTGGACACGGTACTCCAGGTGTGGCTTGACAAACGCTGAGTAGAGTGGGATGATCACATCTCTGTCTCTGCCAGTAATGTCCCTGAGGATGCAGCCCAGGATCCAATTTGCCTTCCTTGCTGCAGTGGTGGACTGCTGACTCACGTCAAGTCAGGATAGACAGACCTGTCAAGGAGCAGAAATAAAAATTTAGGATTAAATCATAGCCCAGAAGTAAATCGAACAGCAAAGGATAGAAATAGCCTAATGCTAACTTGGGGAAAATGTTAAATCACGGGCCAGTTCCTTGTTGATGAGGCTTGCTAGGCCCTCAGTCACTAAAGAGACAGACTGCAGGCAGACTCTTACA
>JANHGO010000053.1:80944412-80954425 GCA_024606505.1 Aquila spilogaster | reverse complement strand
GAGGAGGAGATCAGTGCTTTGAAACAGAATTTCTCTGATTTACTGTTGTGAAAACAAATAAAACTTTGACACATATGATCAGTGGCTCCAGCTCCCCAGCTCTTCTTTAGGCTCTTAGGTCAGTTGTGTTTCCAGTATATCATGTTACCGCTGGCCCCAGCAGCAAGATAATATTAGTACTATATGTTTCCTTAATAGGATGTTCTGTTTCTTAAGTTTTTTTTTCTGGTAATAGCTAAAGCCTAAAATTAGTGGTTAGAATTTTACCCTTAAAGTAAGCATTGCAGTGCTTAAAATGTACATACAGTGCTAAAAAAGTGATTATTTCTGCCTATCTTAAACATTCCCTCTATAAACGACAGAGAGAGAGGGTAACTGCTAACTAATACGTGAGTAGTAGTCCTCGCTAGCTGCACAGGGAGATACTGCTATAGAGGGCAGTAAATGGAAAGTTGCTCAGAGGCACGCAGTCCTGTACCATAGAAAACAAAACATAGGAGGACCTAGGGACAGTGAACAGAACTGAGGACTTGCTCCTCCCAGAGCAGACCTCTTTGAGTCAGGTTCCATTTTGCTTTTTCTCTGGGAACAAGCGTATGGCTGGGTGCTGAGGTCATGGGCTTGTAAGATGGTGTTAACTCGTGCTTCAGCAGATTAACAGGAGGTAATACTCCGAGTAAATTGGAATCACTGTATTGCAGATGCGTAATGTAGAACTTCTTCACCTGATCCGTTTTACTTGAGTATGTAAATGACTTGTACATGGCATATGTAATGAAATGTTAGTTCTTAATCCTCTCTCCCATTCAGAGCTCTAAGAAACTTGCTAAGTACGAGCAAGAGCTCCCTGGTCTCAGAGGCACGTGCAGTTTGAATAATTATGAACACAAATAAGAGTATTTTGTGTTTGTTCAAACAGGCTCAAAAATAGGTAAGTCCGATCAGGGCCATTCAACACTATAGGCATCCCTTAGGTCCTGTATGTGTATACTAGGAATCTTGGTGCTGCTGTCACAACCTGATGGCTAAAAGGATAGTTGCCTCAGAGTCCTTATACCTGGCAGCTTTTTGTCAACTGTAATGCCAGGCATAGACACGGCATCTTACCCTGATGAATTGGTTCAGGGAGTCTTTTATCCTGAAGAAAAGTTAAAATTTCATTTCAAAACGTTATTGTGTAGAGCAATTGCATTATTTGTTATAGTCTTAAAGGTATCCATACAAGGCAGAATATCTTGGTGCCATTAGTCGATATGATTGTGGCACTTCCTTTGAATCACAAATACGCAATAGGCATCATTTTTAAGGAAAAGCCGTGCTGAATGCCAGAGGGAAAGCAACTTATATTTGATAGACTCCATATGCACACACTCTGCTTGATCCACATTCATTTGTAAGCACTCAGAGAATGTGAATTCCACTGGAACATATTCTAATTTCTTTTGTCTTCTCTGAATCAATTTCCAAGGTAAAAATCTGCTATTGCAGCAGTCAGTGCAGACTTGGATAATTCTAGGCAAGATGAGCTACTTTAATGGGAAAAACTGTTTTCCATTTCGTGTTCTGCTTTGATATATATATTTTAATTATTTTAATTAGGTCATGTACTTCAGTGGTAACTCGCTTCTTGACTTGCTTACAAATTAGGTGAATTTCTGCAAACTTGGCACCTGAGACCAATATCTGGCTTTGCACAGGCCCCTGGGTTAATGACAGTAGTCTGTCTCCTCTGGGAAAGACCAATGGGGAGCTGAACAAGAGTAAAACTAAGACACTACTTATATTCTTATACTTATATTTATTTATATATATATTTATATATATGTGTATGTGTATATATGTATATATTTATATACTTATATTCTAAATAATTTGCAAAGGCTGCTTTCCACTTCTTTGTGTTTGTTAGGATGTCCTTATACCAGATTTGAGAATTTCACCTGAAATAAATGTTTTCCTATTCTTTTTCTGTAGATTACTTCAGTATCTTCAAAAGGGTAGATTTAGATTGGATATAAGGCAGAAACCCTTCACCCTGAGGCTGGTGAGGCCCTGGCACAGGCTGCCCAGAGGAGCTGTGGATGCCCCATCCCTGGCGGCATTCAAAGCCAGGTTGGATGGGGACCTGCACAGCCGGATCTGGTGCCTGATTGAGTGGTTGGCAACCCTGCCCACAGCAGCAGGGTGGAACTAGATGATCTTTAAGGTCCTTTCCAACCGAAGCCATTCTATGGTCCACCCGCTTAGCCTGTATCAAGTCAGCTTGGGTCCTATTATGTTAGAGACACAGAGAAAATAATTTACTATGAGTTCTGTCTTTATTCTCAGGACGACTTCATTTTTGCATCCAAACCAAAACACTTCAATTCTCAACATCTGTCTAACTCCCACATGCGTTTTGCATTCTCTAAACACTGAAAGACATCTGGCAATGTATTTTCCTCAGGTTAACCTTAATAGTCATCCATTTTTATTGCTCTGATGCAATCATTTACACATGCATGCACACACAAGCATGCAGAAAGTGCATGTATGTAAATATGATCGTGATTAGTTATTAGACATGACAAGCAATGTCTCAGTAATGTTCTCTTATACTTAATTTAGAAATATTAACTAAACTGCAGTGCATAATGTAAAGGAATCCTCTCCTTCATAGTAATTTATGTTCTCACAAATTAATAAAATCCTTACTACTAAATTCTAAAAGATTATTTTGAGGAATAGTAGAAGTGCAGTAATGACCTTTGGTGCTCTTCTCTTACCTTTGTTTCTTCCCAGACAGAGAACTGACTCTTAGTGGCTTTAACTCTCATTTTGGATGTTGCTTAGTGGCATAACACCTTTCAGGCTCAGCTTAGGTTTTCAGTACTGCCCACAGTAAATTGCTTATTGCAGGATTATATTCAGACTTTTTCCCTGAGTATGCTGGATTTCACTTTTGAATATGTATGGCTGGCTGGCTCAATGCAGTCTCCAAGTTGGACTGCTCTAAAGGCGTCTGACTACTTTCACTCATGGAAAAAAATTGTCTGTTCTAAATGTATTAGAAACTATACAGTTCCACTCATACACAGGGATATGTAACCAGTCTAAAAGAAAACAGTAAATCCCTTACTTATAGACTAGTTCAGATACTAGTCTGGAAGGCAAAGGCTTTCAAATATATAGCACAGGACAGTGTTCTGCTGTATTGAGCATGCATTAAATTGCACCTATTTGGTCACTTTTGATCACAAATCCTTTTGCACATGTTTTGATCGTTCCAGCCTGCCATATGGTATGGCCTTCACAAAGTGGATCATTAAGTGGAAGAGGTCAGTGGCAGTTCTTCTGATGTTTATAGCTAGTTTTTGTTTGTTTGTTTGTTTTTGCTGAATTGTTGAAGTATTTAATTATATTCCCAACTTGGTATTCAGTGCAGCTTCGTAAGCAAATATGTTGATATGAATGAAGAGGCAGTGTGGCTACAGAGAATCGCGGAATGGCTTGGTTTGGAAGGGACCTTAAAAATCATCTGGTTCCAACCTCTCTGCTGTGGGCAGAGACATTTTCTGCTGATCCATGTTGTCCATGGCCCCATCCAACCTGGCCTTCAACACTTAAGGGGAATCCACAGCTTCTCTGGGCAACCTGTTCCAGGGCCTCACTACACTCTGAGTGAAAAATTTCCCCCTAACTTCTAACCCGAATCTCCCATCTTTTAGTTTAAAGTTGTTCTCCTTATCCTGTCACTCTCAGACCATGTAAAAAGCTGTTTCTCCATCATTTTCGTAAGTCCTCTTTAGGTACTGTAGGGCCACAATGAGGCCTTCCCGGAGCCTGCTCTTCTCCAGGCTGAACAGTCCCAGCTCCCTCAGCCTTTCCTTGTAGCAATCCTCTGAGCATCCTTGTGGATACTCCTCTGGACCCTCTCCAGCAACTCTACACCTTTCTTGTGCTGGGGGCCCCAGGCCTGTATGCAGTACTCCAGAAACCTTCTCTTCAGGGCTGCTTTCAATGAGTCCTTCTTCCAGTCTGTACTCGTGTTTTGGATCATGGAAGCCCATACTTCCCCTCCTCATCTTGCCTTACCATAGCTTCCAACAGTATCTGTTCCATGATCTTCCCACGCATAGAGTTGAAACTCTCACCTGTATTTCCTTGGGACTTCCTTTCTACCTGTCTTAAAAATGGGAGTGATGCTTCCATTTTTTTCTACCCATTGGAGACTGCCTGACTGCCATGACTTTTCATCTCCGTCAATGAGCACCAAGTCCAGTAACGTTTCACCTCGTGTTGGTTTGTTCAATACCTGGACCAGGAAGTTGTCCTCAGTGCATTCCAGGAGTCTCCTGAATTGCTTACAGCCCACTGTATGGCTTTCCCAGCAGATACTTGGATGGTTGAAATCTCCCATCAGGATGAGAGCCTGAGCACAATGCCTTTTGTAGCTGAAGCAAGAAAGCTTCACTAACAGGCTTCCTTTGACGAAGTGGCCTGTAGTAGGCCCTGACCTCCAGAGGTCCTTCATTGGTCCAGTCCCCAATTTTAAACCACAAACTCTCAACCTGATCATGAGTGTTTCTCAGAGGCAGCTCTTTGCAATCTATCCATTTCTTAACACAGAAGGTAACTCCCCCAAGCCTCCTTCCCTGCATATCTCTTATAGATAGCTTGTAGCCCTGGATTGCAGAATTCCACTTCTGTGATTTGTCCCATCACAAAACTGCACTAGCAATTAGGTTGCAGTTTTCTAACTGCACCATGGCTTCCATCTCCTCCTGCTTGTTTCCCATGCTGCATGCATTGGTGTAGAGGCACTTCAGCTGGGCTGTCAGCGGTGTTATATTTTTAGAGGAGCCCTCCATAATTCCTTTGGGACAATTCACAGGTATTTCCCTGCTGCTGCTTCCAAAAGTGTTATTGATCCCTGGTTTGTACTTATCACTCAGAAGTACATCCCCTCCCACTGCTGAATCTAGATCTCAGCTCTGCTGATTAGTGCAGCTAGCTTGCTGCCCAGACACTCTTGCTCCACCTGGCCAGATCCTGTGCCCCACCTGGTATCAACATGCCCAGCCTCTCAAAGATGTGTCAGAGCAGGACCGCAGTATCTTAAGCCAGTATTGTTAATGAAGGCAACACATTACAAAACCATAGTCTCATGCTCAGAGCCTGACAACTATTGGTCATAATACAAAATAAATCTGTCTTGTGACTTCCTGCATGTAGTTTTAAAATGTGAAATCCACTGATCACATGGTAATTCCTTATTCAATTTAAAGTATGGCCACTTGCAATGAACTGAAACTTCAGATTTTGTTTCTAATTTCTGCATTTCTGTTCTGAATGGTGAAGACAGTTCCGTAACAGTGCTTTACTGGACATTGCTATAAGATGGTGTTCATGAGAATAGCTGTCACTGGTTTTATAGTGGAACATCACATGCTCCTGTTTAACACTTCCTAGTTCCTGATTTTATCAGGCTGTATCTCCAAATAAAAAAATATCTCCAAATTAAATAATAATAATAATATATATATTTTTTAAAAGGCAGCTTAGGAATCTATGGGACTGCTTTTATCTGCTAGGTGTTGAGTGGGAACAGAAATAAAATATTAAGCGCTGTAATATCACTTTTCAGCTCCATTTTGTATTCTGAAGTATAAACTAAAAGTGCTCACAGAAAAATAAAAGGTAGTATAAACTTTTGGTCATGCAGTACATGTACCTTCCCATTCACTACAGAATCAAAAGTTTGTCAGGTTTGTCTTATATACATGTCTATGTTATGTGTATATAGACATATATATACACACATATATATGAAAGAACTTTCCTCCTCCCTGAGACAAGAGTTGAGGAACAGAGATTCACTCAATTGCTTCTTCAAATTATGATTTAATAAGAACTTCAGGTAAGCTTCGTACCTGCTACATCTTGGCCATGGATTCCTAAAATAACTAGGTGAATACACCATCCCATTCTTTGAGATTTCAAAGCTATGAGATGCTAAATAATGTTTCAGAAAATGGCATAAGATACTGTAGGCATTCTATACCAGCTTTGTAGTGTGGTGTCTGAACACTTTAAATATGTTTGACAGTTCCATTATCTCTTCTAGAGCAGGTAGTTGACATCAGCAGAGAAGGTGAAATTCACTATGAATTACACCAATTCATTTATGGTTGAAATCTTTATGCTGTTAAGATAATTTCCATACACAACCACTTACTACTGTAGTGTGACTTTTCATAAAATGAATAACCTTTAGTGTCATATTTGCATACACTTATCTCATTTTAATTCAAACTCCAAGCACTTCACCAAGTTGACTTAAATGAGTACAGCTATTTGTAACTATATAAAATGTAACAAAAAAAAAGATAGCTGACGATCAAACTTGAACAGAAGAATTATAAGCAAATGTAAGCTGGGAATATGCATACAGAGTCCATTGTCTCTTACCATACGATGAAAGAACCACCTACACTTTTTTGAATACTCCAGGAGTAAGTCATTCTGGAAAGAAACCAAAGCATGGCAATTTCTTAATGGATTTTTTCTCAATACGTGACTACTGAAAATGGAGAAAAAAATATCGATTATACATTTTATCAGTCAACCTTTACAGAGTTAAAAGGCAAAAAACAGCTTATCGAAATTGCTATACTGTGAAACGATAAGTGAGTGAGTTCTTCAATAGTAGAAACTGGGTATAAGATAGACCCAGAGTGAGAAAAAAATAGCAATTCCAAAAATTGATGGATATGTAAATTAGTATATAACTTAGTGTACATAGCACATTCCTCAGTTTGTAAAACACGGTGGTATCTTCTGTAACAACTATTCTAAATGGCTGGTGAATGAGAAACATGTTTTACCTCTAACATGTTCTGCTTTTAAACTTTTGCTATGGTTTTAAGTAAGTGCAGGAAAAGTGTGGCCAGAGATAATGGAGTATGTATGGGATTTCTGATATCAGTTTGATTCCTTGTTGGGAGGTGCAGAGTACTCTTCCAATGAGGCTGGAGAGTGGAATGACATCAAATGTTCACAGTTGATACCACTTACTGTTGTGAAGATTTATTTTCTCATTCACATATGTAATATTAGTCTTTATATTGTACAAGTCAGTGTCTGTACCACACTTGATTTCAACCTTTGCCTCTTCTGTATTACACTTGCCTTTTTAAAATATAATTGGAGATAAACTAATTAAGAAGAAAATATTAAAAACAGATAAGTTAAACAACTTTCTCCTTAAATTTTATATCCTTAAAATATAGAACTACTTGATTCAAGAAAGCACCAAGAGCAACGTACACCATTTAAGTCGTAAGACTTTAATGCATGACTATTTTATGACTAGAACTCACAAACACTGTTAGAATGGGAGACAATATTGAATACCTGCTCAGAAGACAACCCATGTTTAATGAAACTACTGAAAGTATTTTGGCTTTGACTCCAAGAAATTTTAATCTACAAAACTAAATAATGACATTTCAAGTAAACAGCAATAACAACAACAACAAAAAAGCTGTCAAGTTCTCTATAGAACTTAGAAACGAAATAGAAAGTTAAGTAATTCAGCTGCATAAACCTGAGTTGGGTGCTGTAAGAGACCATTTTCTGTAGCTGTATGGAACACATTGCTGGATCTCCTCCCATGATGCTCAATCTGAATGTAGTAAGGTTGATTGCGTATTGAAATCTGCTTTTATTTTACTATCTAGACAGCTGATAGATAAAAACCATTCTGCAGAGTTCTTTCTTTTTGGTAAAGCTTGTTTTTTAAATATAATTTCTTTGAGATCATAAATAGATGCAGTATTAAAGAAACGTCTCTGATGTTACAGAACTATTTTCATCTGTTTCTTTTTTTAAAAAGAAGAAACCCTCCTCAGGGTTTCCAATGATTGTATTCATTAGATTTCACTTCCCTTGCAAGTCATTAATTTTCACTTTCTAGAATGGATACCATACACTTTCTCAACCTTGAACTAGAAAAAGCCTGGATTATGCTTGCCTCACATTCTGTTTGTTCATTTAATAAACCAGACAAGCAACACAGCGTAAAAAGGTACATCTTTCGTATGTTAAAATTTAGTATAAATGCATTTATTTGTTGTTTTTAAGATACAGGAAAAAATAGTTCTTTTCTACAGCAGCTACATTTCCACTTCCTGATCTTTTGCTGAGAGCTGTCAAAGCCTTTCGGTTGTTATGCAAAACATGATACCAATTTTAGATTGACTGCTGTCATAGAGCAGCGCTGATGTCTACAAATGTAATGTAAAAGCATTTTGGTAAATGTCACTGAAATGGCAAAATGTAAAATATATCTGCATGTGCTAACGGAGAGGAAAGTAAAATAGAAACATCTATCAGTCTGTTTAAACACCTGCCTCTGAAAAGCTCTGTTCTATTCCTGGTATCACCTTTGCAGAACAGAAATCGGTGCTGATGTCACATTGCTTTGAAATATCCTTGTTTTCAAATCACAATTCTTATCTCACCAGCAAATTAATTAAGGTAATTTTGAGGACTAATCAGTTTCTGCCACAAAATAGCTGAACAGTATTTTATTGGTAAAACATTAAAAGCTGACAAGTCCAAGAGCTTCAGGCCAGCATTTCATCTTAATGCATCCTGTTTGTGTCCAAGCATTATTGTCCGTTCTGCATGCTCTGCACTTTCCTTCAGCCCACGGCGGGGTTAGAAATGCAAAGGTCAATTAAGGATAAGCTTAAACTTGAGTATTCTTTCTTTAAAGTTCGGGATGTTTTCTGTACTTTGCTTTTTGTTATGTATTGTTTTTCTTTCATCACTGGAAGTGGAGAGTCATACATAATTGCCTTATTTTTTACTTAGCTTCCAGGTGTTTCATTTTCACTGGGTGTTTGAGGTCAAAGCCTATGCATGACAATGTGCTGCTATTTATCTTTCTCATTGCCTCAACTGTCTGCTATTTGGATAAACTAAATTATTCAGTATTTGTTGAAAACTCTGTACAAGTTTTATACGCAATTTATTCTAGGATTACTATTTCCAGCTAGGGAATGCTTAAGCTTTAAAATTAGCATAAAAAGCAAGATGCAATTTTTGCATTTGGCTTTGATGTAACTACTGAAGCACAAATGAATACAATGATACAGTTCAGTTCATAGCAGCATCCTTTCACAAACAAACAAACAAACAACACATTTTAAAGAAAGTCGCATCCCTCCTAGTAGCTGTCTTCCACTGTGTGACCCGTTGGCCATGCAGGTAGAGCTCCCCGTCCTGGGGGGCAGTGGCTGCAGGTGAAGCAGTTCCGTGCTCCTGCTGGGAAGTCAGACATGCAGGTTTAAAAAATAGCAAATGAACCGTGTCCTTTTTTAGTTGTACATCCTTTCTTCCTGAAGTTCTATTTCCTGGGAGTAATATGTGGTAGAGAAAGAACAGGCATCATCCACTGCGTCTCATAAACAGAAGTGAACGATGATGTTTTGCTTCAGATGTGGAGGAATATGTAAATTAAGGCAGTTTCCTGGTACTTTTAAAACTAGCTTAAAGCGTGTTGTGATTTAACCGCGGTACGACGCAAAGTCATAACGTGGATAAGCACCTGCAGCGAGTGCAGCGCTGCGCAGAGAGAAGCGCGTTGTGACCTTTGTAAGGCTGCTCTGGGGGAGCCCCGGCAGATGGTACTGAGAGAACGGGGGCTGGGAAGGCCCCGTCCTGCTCGGGAGCGTGCCGCTGCGGTAACGGAGCCAGCGCTGCAGTCCGAGCCGGAGTTAGGGCAGTTGCCGTGCGCACACCTCAGCGCTGTAACCGCCGCTCGCAGCTCGTCGCGTGGCGGGGCCGTGCCCGCGTCTGTCCCTCCGTGAGCGCCAACGCACGCTCGGGTTAGCGAACCCCGCGGGCGCCGCTGCGGCCGTTGGTGGGGGCGCCGCGCTCGGAGGGCAACGGGCTTTTGAACGTTGGACTCGCTGGGGTGGTCTTTAGAGTCATCGGCTGCTGTTTCGGCTGCTACTGCCTCTGCG
>JANHGO010000053.1:80897411-80937885 GCA_024606505.1 Aquila spilogaster | reverse complement strand
GGAAGTTGTGGCGGCCGCCGCGGGAGCGCGCGTCGGCCCGGGCTGCGCTGAGGGCTGCGGGCGGGGCCGGTCCCGCGGTGAGGCGCTGTCCCCACGCACGTGTCGGCGGGGAGGAGATGGGGAGGGCTCTGCCTGTTTGTCTGAAGGTCCCGCGGGTGCCGTTCGACGCGCGTGGCCTCAGTGAGGCCGAGTGCTCGTTGCGTGGCGCGTGTGCGCGCGGGACCTGCCTCCTCCCGCTTGGCGCGGCTGTCCCCGAAGGGCTCGTCCCGGCGGTGCAGTCGCGATGTAGCGCCCGGTACCCGCACCGCTGGGTGCCCCGTGCAGGTGTTCCCGCTGGCACTGCCGGTAGCTCTCTGTGTATCTTTAAGTTCAGTTATTGCCTTCGTACAGTCAGTTTCCCCATCAGGGCATGAAGTGCATTAGGCGGGAGAGGCCGCTCTGCCAACAGATCTTCAGTGTGTGATAAGTATGGACGTGACAGCTCTGTGCCCTTGCAGGTCGGTTTGCCGTCAGGTTGCCCTTTGCTGTGAAGTTCTGTGCTTCTGGGCATAGCAAACTCGAAGCCACTTGTCTGAAATGTGAATGGGCTCTGCAGAGGTACTCTGCTCTTGTGGTGCCGAGTTAGCTGGTGCTGTGAATTTGTACAGAGCGCCAAGGAGGCCGAATGATTTCCAGAGGGTGCTGTCCTTTGCCCGTTGTTGTCTTCTTTCGGTAACTGCTCTGAGGTTTTTGTTTTCCTTTCCATGTCAGTGCGTGCTACTTTAGTGTAACTTACGGAATATTTCAAAGCCCTGTATGGATCACAGACAACTTTATACGTCCACAGAACTGTGTATTGTGTTGGACGTTTGCTTGACTTTTTGTTGTGGTAACCATGAAGTAGTAGTGTTTAGGCAGTAAGTGCTGTGCTGAGATGTGCTTCCTGTGTGAAAGAACGAAGCCTATTCTGAACCAATGCATGTGCGTTCTGACCCGAGAGCACACTTAATTTCTGCTTGTCCCAGAATTCTGGAATTTGTTTATGATGACTCAGTTGCTGAGTTTATTTTTTTGGTAAACAAGTAACCGTGCATGCATTTGTTCTTGTGTAAATGTCAGACAACTGTTTTTCCCTGTTTACTTTGCAGTTATAAATCTTTGAGATAGAAAATTACATGGGCTATCTGTTTGTTTGCCATAAACCCACGAATGCGTACTAGCTAAGGGAAAGTAGTCATGAGCGAGGGAAAATTGTTAAACATTAATTATAGGATTTTGTCTCTGTGGTTAACGTGATGCTTTTGTTTGCAAAATCAAGCTTTGAGGGTTAAACCTTAGAGCTGTAGGTGCAAGTAAACACTTTCCATAGTTAGCTTGCTCATGCCTTTGTTCCGAATGATGTGCATGCACATACACGCGCAGACACACCCCCAGGAGAAATCTGTTTGCTACTGGTAAACGCAGGTGTCTTCCTGAGTCCTTTTAGCAGCTTCTTATATAAAACGGTTGATGTTAAATTCTTCTCGCTTCTTCTTTCTGCAGACTTGCCAAATTTCCTTCCTTATCTCGTATCAGTTCATTGAGCTTTCTCTTGGGTTTTATATTGGTGTTAACAACAGAGAGGCACGGTGGTCTGCCGAAGTTCTGGCGGATGTTGTGGGTGCAGTGCCCTGCTGTGTTCTCTTCCCTGAACTTTGTGCCATGCAGGATTTTGGGAAGTTGGAGGCTGTTTGTAGTACGTAGCAACAGAGGTCTTGTAAGACTTTTTCTTCTGCTACTCAGTGAAAATAACGGACGTTATCCATTTCTTTATGGACCGATGGCAAAGCCTTCTCAAGAATCTGGGGGGAGAGGAGGAAGGGCTTGAACTGTCATGAGCAGGCATCTATAATAAATTTTGTAAATAGGCTTCTAACTTTGTTTTAAGTTTTGCATAAATGTAATTTTAAATGAACACAAAGTTGCAGTTTAGGGCTCTTCTCTTGACTTAATAACTTTCCCTAGGGAAAAATGCAATCAGAGGTTTAATAATCAAGCATCGAGTCACAAGATATTTAAATGACTAATTAGTGTTTTGATGCACCAAAAGGAATCTATTTTGCTTCCCTTTCAACTTAGCTTTCTCCCATCCTGTTCCTTCAAAGAATAAATATGGAAAATAGTACATCTTCATTATCAAAACTTGAAACTTCAGATGAGCAGTGATGTTTTGTAAGTGTCTTCTGAAAGAAAAAAAACAAACCTTATACGTTCTAAAATATGCAGCAGGTAGTAGAGATATAGCAGCTATGCAGCCTAGGAGCTTAAAGGGGTAACCCTGTTACTAAGCGGAAGAGGTGTACTTCACTTACTAGGTCAGAAGTTCTGTCAGTGGTTTTGTTTGGAGGTAAAAGACTTGAGGGTGAAGTGCTGTTTGGCCCACGGGCAGGTGGTGCTTGGAGCTGCTGACTGATAACTGTGTTCTGACAGTTGGTTTAGCTCCTGAGTTCCTTGGGTAAACACGTGGCTGTTGCCAAGTCTGTTGCTAAATCTCAGGGACTGAAAACAATGGGGAGATATGTGCATCTCTTAATGTCAGCCTTCAGAATGTAGGGATGTTCTTATGCAATACTGAACTGCATTACCTCAAAATCTTGTTTTTGAGCAAAGTGCATCCTTAGTGCAGGGATTTTAACAGTCAGAGAGCAGGCTGCTGTTAATACTGTAGTGAAGCAGATTCAGGTATTGAGTTCAATTCATATCAAGCTGCCTAAGTAAGGATGTAGGGGGTGTCAGATTTGTTGATAATTTGGGAGGGATTTTTCTCTCAAGATGTTAATTTGTGTGGCCTGTGTTCTTTGTGTTTTGTTTATTTTTCCTTTATCTTTTTAACTGCAAATTTGGATTTCAGGCTGGAACATAAGGGAGGTGGCAAAGCAGAGCAATGATAACTAAAGTTACTTGAGAAAAGTTACTTTTCAGTGGTTTATTTCAAGAGGCTGAGGCTTTTTAGCATGTTCACTGCTGTGTTTTACAAAGAAAATGTGCATAGCTTTACAAGTTTTAGTAAGTATGTGTTGCAGTATACATCATTGTAATGAATTTTCCTGGTATTTCTGCAGTTAATAACAGTCCGTATTCATTGGGGCATGGGAATTAACACACGTTCTGTTTTCCTTGGGTGAGCTTGTTATCCTGATGTAAATGCTGATATTACTCTGGTTATAATAAGGTTTTCAATGTTATATTTCCATGTAGCGTGTGTACACTAAGGTTTATGTAAGGTAGATGCACATTTTTCATCAGGTGCAGTTTGTCCCAGTGTCCCCCTCTTTGTGTTGAGGCAGAGGAGAGGGTATCAGTGTTGAGAAGCTCTCTTGCTTTATCGTGTTACTCTCTTAAGTTTCCCATTTAGTAAAGCTCATGGTTCAGTAGTTAATCTCTGCAGTCTTGTTAACTCTTCCTTGTCCTGTGAGGCTTCTTGTCCTAGTCAGAGTTGCTAATAGCTGGAGGAATTAAGCACCCAGGGTCTGAAATTGAGTTGTACAACTGCCTGTTTGGTTCTGACTGTTTTCCCTGGCAGATCTGTTGTAATGCAACTAACACATGGCACGGGAAGTGGATTTAAGTCTGAGCACGCAGTTGTCAGCTGCACATTCTATCATACCATTTTATCTGGTGTTTGAATAAACAGTTGATGTAGTTGAAAATGTGCTTTTGACTTTTTTAAACCTGTAGTTGCAGTTATCTTCCCTGCCCCAGTGTGGGAGATGTTTAAGGGAAGCTTATTTGATAAAATGTTATTAGACATCCTTAATCATTGTTTCCTGATACTAGCATGATCATGCAGTATTTTCAAAATGTTATATGCAAACTGGTGAAGGTGACATAATGTTCATTCAAGTGCTTTGAGGTGTTTGGAGTGTATTCTCCAGTGGAACGTCTTGAATTTAGCAGAGCACTGAGTTAATTTCACCCTTACCCAGTTTGGCCAGGCTCAGGAATTATGTCCTCTCTATAAAACTTCCTTGAGCACAGCTGGTATAGCTATTCTCCAGGTAGCACATGCAGAGAAGTGCATCCTCCTTCCAAATCCATGCTGGAAGTGTTGGGAAGCTGGTATATCCAGACTGTAGCATATCGAGAAACATGGAGGTGTGGTACTAAGGGACATGGCTTCGTGGGCACAGTGCGATGCATTGACAGCTAGACTAGCTGGTTTTAGAGGTCTTTTCCAGTGTCAATGATTCTGTGACTACCTTGCTGCTGGAACAGCTGTTTTCCACTTCTTCACGGGAAAAAGCTTGTATGGAATGTACTGGAAGTGGCCCATAAGTCACCATCTCAGCCATGCTGAATTTAAAGCTGAGTGAATCAGGTGTATAGCTGAGGCATGGTGAGTCAGTGTAGGAAAAGTCTTGACTTACGTACTTGAGTTTCAGTGGAGATCCTGTTATCTTTTTTGGTTAGGGCATTTTTAATGCTTATGAAACTGCATTCTGTGTGTGCCTCCATAAAAGGGTTTTCTTCTAATGACATATCCGTATCCATGGTATTTGAGTACACTTAAAGTAAAGTAATCATACCTTGCTGATGTATGGTTTGCCGATATAAGTGCTCTTGGATCTTGTGGGGGCAGTCAGAATGGAATGAATGCAAGATCGTGACAGGTACTGTAACTGAATCATTAGTTTCAAGTCTGTTTTTTCTTCTTTGATGTTCCAAAACGTAGTGTATTCAGCTAGGAACAAGTAGAGGAAACAGATGTGGGATTTAACTGTTTGTTTAGATATCGCAGTATGTGGCCTGTTGGAACGCCCCAGAAGTCAGACGCTAACTTGGAATTTGTGAGCAGAGGATTGTCATGAAAATGAGTTGATAATGCGGTGGTGGGTCTGTGTACATTGTCAGATGGACATACAGTGACGAAGGTGCTCTGCTGTAGCATGGTGTTGGAAGCACATACTTCAGGTTCTCAAATACTGTTCTGCTCACCATCTCTAATCATAGGTGTGATGTGAAAACCAGAAACTCCAAATTCTTTTTTGAAATATGGGAGAATGTTCTTCATATCGTGGAGGATGTGAATTAGCAAACTCCTTTTAGAAGAATTTCAGGCTGGAGTACTTGTGTTCCAAGAGAAAGCTGTTCTTTTTCTGATCCGTTTATCTTTCATTAAAAAATACTGTGTATTAAGATAACTCCTTCTAAAACTCTTCCAGAAGAGTTAAGTTTAGAGCAGTCTCCAGGGATTAGTTTGACATACTGAAGTTATTTTTAACCTTTTCTTGGTTTCCTAGTAATTGTGCGTAGAAGGCCCCTGTGACAGCAGTGGTTTTGCGTGTAGCACAGTAACCTACTTTGAGTCTGTGCTTCATGTTCAGACTTAAAATAGGCTAGTCAGATTTGGAGCGTTTTTACTTAGGATAGTTAATCTTGAGAAGAGATTAAAGTTGTCTTTCAACTTATTTGTATTAAGACCAAAAAATAGCCCACAAATGTAACTTTGTTAGCAGTATTCTCAATAGCGTGAAAAGGAAGAGAACTAACAGGGTTCTGGAGCTAGAGAAGGGATGCTTATTTCAGAATGTGCTTCAGGTCTTTGTAAGGCCTGGCTTTATCTTCTGGGAATTCTCATGTCCTCTATTGAGGAGGAGATTTGAAACATTATTTTCAGTTACTTTTTCTGATGTTTTATATTATGTAATAAATTTCAGCAAATGAACAAGTATTGTATGCAGTAAAATGTGTTATTATTATTGTGAGGGGGTGATAACTCATGTTTGAGGATCACAGCGATGTGGCTTTTGAGCTTCTTTTGATTTTAATAGCCAAAATCTTGTATTTAATTCCAGTAGGACTTAAATTGCCCACAGGAACCTGCCTAATACTTGATCCCAGGTAGTAAAACAGCATGGTGTGGCGAGCTCTTCAGTGTGGTGATGTTTTTATGCTTACACAAACCACTCTGCTTGCTGCTGTCTCAGCAGTTACATTACAGTTATATGGTCATACTCCTCAGCAGTGTATCTGCATTCGTTCCATTACCACTTAGCAGAGTATTCAAGGTGAGCTCTGTATATACCTGGAAGTTAATGCCTTACTTTTTCAAGTCATTGTTTTTAGGAATATGTGCTTGTGTGTGGCAGTCTGCTATGTGACAGCACTGTGCTGTAACTTAATGGCCTCAGATATCTGCAGTAAGTTGCTTGTTCTTTTTCTACTTCCTTAGTACTTTTATCTCTCTAAGAGGAAAGACAAATGTCCAGGAATGCATCAAATGACTCATGCATCAGAATAAAGATTCTGGTATATATATGTATAATACCTTCCTGTTTAATGAGCCTTTATATATGTTTTTCTGTCCTTGCCAAAAGTGTCTGTATTTCTCAGCTGTATGTTTGTAGTAGGACTAACCCAGTTCTGGGAGGGGATCTCTGCTTAAACGGATACGTGACAGTGAATTGAGAGTGAAATAAATGTTTGAAACCTACTGGTCTGCCTGTCTCTTCAAGCACAAGTGCCTTCAGTGAGAGAGGAAGCAATCCTCATGCGGTTGAAGTACCACTCTGAAAAATTCATTTCCTTTCTATTTAATCAGAAGTTAAGAAATTCACACTTTGTGAATTGAAATGGAAACTTTCAAGAGGATTGTTGTTGAAAAGGGTTTCTTGCCAGCATCTGAGGTGATGTTACACCTTGGTACAAAATCAAGCAGTTCACAGTTAGGAGGATCAGATTGATACGGTAAAATGAAGCTGGTCTGAAGACAGTTACTAAGCGAATGGTTTCCATTTTACACCTTTCATTCACACCTTTATACCAATATCACAGCTTGAAGGTTATTCCTTCCTAGTTCTAAATAGTAATTAGGGATCTAGTATCCTGCCTGGAAGACTTGGCAAACTTGCATTTAAGGAGAGAGTAGTAGTGAAGACTGCCCTGTGTGTACAGTTAATACTGTTGAGCATAGTCTAATTGGAAAGGCTGTAGTCTTCAGATTGTTTGCTGATCAGAACTGCAGAGTATGTAGCTGTTATGAAGGTGTTAGTATGGGAAGTTGAATTCTGCATAGGATTCTGTTTTCAGATACTTTTTCAAAACTTGAGAAATCTGTAATGCACAGAGCCTACTTGGGAAGGGAAATAAGAGCGCAGGTAACTTTTGGATAACTGATCTGTGGTGAATCTTGCCCCAAGTGACCTTCCACACGTGGGTAGGGAAACACTTGGTGTGACTTGATTAGTTTTTTCCTTCTCTTCCAGTCATCATCATCCCCCCTGTTTGTCTGTCCACACAGTACTTGCCATCCCTTTTTCTCCAGGCGTTTTCCCAGATACAGTTATCTGGCATGTCTCATTCTCTCCTATTTCTAAATTCTGTAGTTCTTCATAAGTTTCTTCATAATACTGGTGATAAAATCACATTCCTGGTTCCTCTTGTGTATTTGTTTTCTCTTAAGTGCAGCTTTTAGTTGTCTAGTATGTGAACATAATCTTCACTCTGCTCCCCCTTCCCCTGCACACAGACACTCGTTCCATATTAGTGTGCCACCAGGATGTGCCCTGCATACCTTGGTGATGTATGACTTTTCTCACTTAAGTCCAAAGTAATTCTGAGAAGAGAGGAAATCATACAGCCTTGTAATTTAGCATATAACATTTACAATCTGGTAACCTGGGTATAGCTCAGAGAATACCTGAGTTCAAAGCCAGGCCACACAATGCTTTTATGGCTAAGTTGAGGAGGAGTGAGAATGTGGGATAGGTGAGAGTCAACTCAGCACTTGAGCACTTTGATATTCTGTTACTGGATTGCTTTAAGTGGATTACTCCTACAATGCTGTTGAAGCCTACAGGTACTTACAAAGAAGTTTATGCAGTCTTTTCTGTTGCTCTTTTTTTTTTAATCCTAATTTATTTTCTTGGCTTATATGTGTTTATTGTTGAAAGTGATGACCCTGTTTGCTCTCCCTTTCTGTTTGTTAGAAGAAAGTTATGATTAATGCTAGCTTTGTTTGTGATGAGGATGCTGTAGTCATGGAGTGAAGGCAAAGTCCTGTGTGGGACTTGAGCTTTGGGACAAAGGCCTTTTCAGTATTCATAGTTCATCTCGGGCAGCTGATGCATTTCATCACGTTAAACAGTCTTTGTGCCAATAGACAAGACTTCAGGTATGGGGAAGGAAACTTGAGCTACCAGAACTGAAGTGAAACAGGTGTTCTTGGTGGTTTTTTTTGGCAAGTAGTGTAAGACTTTTTCAATTAGGATAAAGTGTGTTTGTGTGGGAAGTTAGCAAAGCATTGATACCTGGAAACTTTAATCAGATCTGTAGGATAGAAGAGATAAGCAGAACTTTGTTTCGCCTGTGTATTCTGTCTGGCTGTCCTCTAGACAAGTATTTTCTTGGAGTCCTGTTTTGAAAAGATGTTAAGAAGTGTCCTTAATGGTGGCTACGTATTAAAAACAGTCTGGGGTTTGAACAGAAAGCAGTGAGCTTTCTAGTGATCTTCAAGACTTTTGAAGGGAGTTGTTGCACAATTCTGCATTAACTGTTAAGTCTGTCTTGGTTTTCCATGTTTCCATCAGTGTTCTCATTGCAGAAAGACCTTGAGCTGAAGAATAGTAGCTTTTAAATCTCGCCTCTCTTTGGGAGGGTTGACTAGTTTTTAGGTAGCTGAAGTATGGACCGTAGAAATAATGGATCCTAACCAGGCAGACATATCCTTATTGGAAAATCTGGAGAAGCTACTGAGGACAGAGAAACTGAAGTGCTTATGATGAGCTTTTGTTATTGAGAGAAGTGGATGCAAATTACTGACTAGCTATAACTTGTCTGTGTTACATTCAAGGGAATGTAATGTGATTAGTCCAGCGGGAAGATAACAGCTTTGTTGTTGTATGATGGCATAGTATGAGGTGCCCAAGCCATCTGGAAATGCATTCATGGATATTCCTACTGGTAAATAAAACTAAAACCTGTGAAGACTGAGCCATCAATTTGATGGTTGTTGATTCGCTTCAGCAGGAAAATCATGCCCTGGGCATGATTTGGTAGCCTCATTATTTTTAGATGTTGTAACCAGCAAATGGTTTACCTCTCCAATTTGGGAAATTAGAAGCAAGGTATCTACCATTGTATCTTTGTGTTAAGTTGTAGGTTTTTCTGCTGTAATTTTATGGAGATGGGGAGTGGGGAAGAACTTGAATATTTTCCAAGGTCAGTCTTCTCATGAGTATCATTGCCCTGTCTTTCAGCAGTCTGAGCTTGACATCATACTTGACCTCTGCTCAGAAGGACTCTAGATAACAGCTCTTTTTCTTAATAAAAAAGAGTAAGTGATGAAGTTGTTAGGCCTGGAGATAGAGTCTCTTATCCAGGAATGGTTTGTGCTGTGGTCAAGAGCGTATACGTGGTTCATTTCTATGTTTATAATGAGTGTTTGTCTAGTTCTTGTGGTTTCTCCTGCCTTGAGCAAAATGAGTGTGAATGAGTGTGTAATGCTGCTGTGTCATTTTTCTTCAGGTTGTCACAATAGCTGAAAAGTATACTGTTAAACTTTGCTCTTTCACATTTGGTGAGTATGAATCACCTACTCCAGTTATCTAAGAAAGCTGAAGTAGTTGTTGCTGAGTTTGAAGGAAGCCAAGTCACCAGCTTAGCAGGCAGTGCTGTCTGTGTGGGTGGCACTGCTCTCTGAGGTCCTAAGCCAACTTTTGGCAGCAATATCGCTTCCAGACAGGGAGAGAACATCATCCTACTCTGGTGTGTTGTTACTGGACTGACTCTGCTGGGTCACATCATCATAATACTGAGTGGATGGGAGAAGCAAAAACACACTGTCTTGAGGATAGGTAGCAAGTTCTTCTTGGAGTGATTCCTTTTCACTCACCTGTACGGAAAAAAATAAAAGGTGCTTAAGGAAAAGGCCACAAAATACCATATATTTGAGAGTGTCAGGTAGGTGGTGATTGGGACCAGTGTGCTGTCAGAAATGCCTTGAGATACAAACATATTGAAAAACCTTCTAGGTGTCTTCAAGCTATTATTATAAAGTGTTCTGAAGTGTTAGTCTGGAAAATGTTTCCTCCCGTGTTTGTGATGTCTTTTTTTTTTTTTGTGATAGTGAACTGGCAAGTACTTTGTCACTGCTGTTAGAATTTCTTGCTAACAACATTGTTTCGCTGTTATGCTGAGCTGTTTTTGTTTTTTTCCCACCTTGCATTAGAAATGTCATCTCTCTTTTCTGTTAAACGGTTATTACTTGGTGCTTTATTTTCAACACGATGCAGGAGTTGCATGGGATGGTAACCTAGTGTGGTTAACAGTATGAAATGAACATTATAATGGGTAATTCAAAGGCAGTTCCTATTTTTGCTCTTTAAAAATACATGCAGTATCAAGTTCATGGTTTTCAAGGCACGAACTGTATTTATTTAGCAGATGCTAGTGCAGTAGAGCTAAAATACTTCTTTTGCAGAAAGACTGCGATGAACTGGTATGGAATACAATGCCTCACTTTCAGCTTCTGGTAGCCTATGTGGTGGTAGGTAGTCAGAGAGGTAGGGTTGCCAGGTAATAGGATATTTTCTTAGGTCCTGTAAGTGAGTTTCTCCACTGATATGTAGACTGCTTTCTTGGCACAAAGTTTTAAAATGTCTGTAAAACATACTTAACTTATATAGACAGCAAAGCATGCGTATTCATACATCTCTAACTTTATTCCTGTCTCTAGGAGTTACCCATTAAGAATCAGTAGCAGTCTGCTGCTGCGTGTCTGGTGGAGAGATGGGCTCACTGTTGTGTGCTGTATTTCACGTACTGGTGTTACAGTTAGTTTTGGGTGGGTTATGACTGTTCTTCCTTGGAGAGGTGGAGGACATAACGTGTCAGTTCTTTGAGAGATGAGATGTGTTTAATTTGTGCTGTGGGTGCAGTCTTGTACTCATACAGTAGATAGGAGTCGAGGCGTAAAGAATACCAGGAAAGTGTAGCACTTATTTTTGTAGGGTTTTTTTGGATGTCTTTAACAAATGAAGTTCATAAGT
Organism: Aquila spilogaster; assembly: GCA_024606505.1. Classification (NCBI taxonomy): domain Eukaryota; kingdom Metazoa; phylum Chordata; class Aves; order Accipitriformes; family Accipitridae; genus Aquila; species Aquila spilogaster. The sequence continues at coordinate 80,926,879 of JANHGO010000053.1, read as the reverse complement.
GACCTGAATGCTGGAGAAGCGAGGCTTTGAACTGGCACTTCCCTTTTGAAAGGACAGGTAAAACCTGGCCTCAAATAGGCAGCATAGCCCAAACTTACTGTCACTGTCTCCTTGTACATCGCATCCATAGATCATGCTTTGTCCCAGTCACACACTTAACTCTCACCGTGGTGATTATAATACATTGAGCTTATGAGCATTAGGGAGTTGCTTGGCTTTACAGCAGACCTTTCCTATTCAACCTCTGTTCTTCCTGTGTCCCTCCCCATCTCTGACTTCATGGCCTCCTACCTGTCTCAGTTGCGCAGTGTTTATATCAGACTTAAAACCAAGTTTGATCATAACTGCACATAAAAGGTCATGAATTTGGGATGCCAGTTTGTCTTGTGTTTTTAGAGGCAGTCTAAATAAACCTGGAGATTACGAGACACTAAGAATAACTGACCTATAAAGAATAATGACTTGGCATCTGACTCATACTGCATATGGTACTTTGTCTTTTGAAATACATTTTTACTGGTCAGGAAACGTGTAAGTTATATTTTGTCTGAGCCTTCCTGCCTCATACAGTCTGCAGGGAGCATCTTTGTGCATTCAGAGATAGATGTGTTCTTTCTAAGCCAAGAAAGTGTCTAAATCTGTAGATTTGCAGAGTGAAGAGTGATATGTGCAGGAGGAAGCGCATAGATAAGCGCATCACAGCGGTGTAATCTTTGGGAAGTCTATTTTAAGTTATTCGCTGTTGCACCTGTCATTGTCATTATCGAAGAAGCACTTTTCCACTTTGTGGCATCAGACCTGTAATTCCGATCTCTTGAGTGCTGTGAACACAAAAGCTAATCAGTTCAGTAGGAAAGTATTGGTGGGTTTTACTTGTGTTTTTTGTTGTCATATTTTGATGAAATTTAGCTGATTGGGGCAATTGTATGCTGGTAGCTAGGCAGGTTTCTTCTTTAATACATGCTTTAGGTGTTGTAACTTGGCACGGCTCTTCTGGTCTCTTTGTTTTTTAGAAGGCTTACTTGAGTTTTGACATATCTTAGCAACTACCTTAATACTTTTCCTATCCCAGTACATGGAAAAACTTTCTCTTATTTAAATGAGTTACAAACTGTACCATGCATTTTTTTTTCTCATAAAAAAAAAAAAGTAGTGGTTTGGAGGAATGTGAGATGGGAACTTGGATGTGGCTGAGTTTCTGCCATGATGGCAGGGGTATGTCTGGGTGTGCCCTGGGCAGCCTGTGTGCTGCTGCAGCCCGTGGTTCTGCTCAATGCTAAGTGGTGGTTTCTTTCCACTGCTGTGTGAGATCTTAGAGAAAGAAAGTACTTTAAAAGTGGTTACTGTGGAATCGATGAAAGTGTGCTCGTATAACTGACTGACTTTCAGTCTTGAGTATGATTCACCTTGTGCTTTTCCTGTGGGGTTGCTTTCTTCCCTGTAGGACTGAAAGGGATAGTGCTTTGCATTTGTTGGTTGATTTTTGGAAATTAAAAATGAGCTTGAGATTTCAGGGTTATGCCCTGGAAGCTGCTTCTGCTTGGTTTTTTTTTTTCTTTTTATTACTATATGTGAGCTTTTAAAATACGAAACCTGTCTGTGACTGTTCTTAAGTGCTTAGCTATTAAGGCTTTGAAAGCAGACTTTAGTGCAGGGTTATCTGACAGGAGGTGCTGAGCGTTTGCTGTTGAACATTCATTCACTTGGATGTTAGTACTCTGTTTTGTTGGTGATGGTTTAATGTTTTGCTGTTTCCACATATACTGAATGTTTTACAGAATTTATTTAAATATCGATCAAATTCTATTACTGCTTAAATGTGAATGACTTCTTGAGGTAATGAAACTGTGCTTTACAGAAGAGGTGTAGGTAAACTTTCCAATATAGTAAACGTGAGGTAGTCTTTAAGGAAAACAGATGGTCTAATTCTATGTTACAGGACCTTGGGTAAACCCTTTGTCTCCTGAGCAAAAGTGAAATCCTGTAACTTCTGGGTATCTGTTAAGCCTCTTTGACTTCAGAGTTGCATAATGCATGCACTGCTCTGAAAGCTCACAGAAGAAACATTTCAGTACTAGGCACAAAGACTAAAACTGAGCTCTCGCTGTCTGATGCACTGTGGCTCAGGGAGTGTGCAGCTGTGAAGGCACGGTTCTTGTTTTTGTGGCAATTCTGACAGTCTTTAGTAGGGATACCCATGGACTCCTTCATAAGACACCACATTAGGCAAAGCGTGCCTCTGATAAAGTGCACGCACTCCTGTCTTGCACTGATTTACCAGAGCTTTTGTTGCATTCTTTAAAGAACTTGGTTACTAGTAGTGCCTGTAATTTAGACTACCTCAGCCAACCAGAGATTGGGCACGTGTTATTTAAAGTCCTTGGCATGACTTGGCCAAGTTGAGAGCTGACCTTCAAGCTCCGGCTAACATTAAATTTTACAGTCTTACTGTTGGAAATGCTGAAGGAAAAGTAGTGGTCCTGGATCTTTCTTTTGGGCTTTGCTTCTTATGTTTTTTAACAAAAGAAACCAAATCCTGTTCTTACTCTGAAGAAAGATCAAGCTAAATCTTGGAGTGGATGTGGATCTAGGAAGCTGCTGATTCCCCAGTTTGTGTACTTTGGCTTGTGGAAGGGAATGGTTGTAAGCCTTTGGTAGATGGGTACTGAAAAGATGTAGACACTGCTTAAACAGGTGTATGTTACGGATTTCTTCTACTGCCTGGTGGTTTCCTTGTTTCTGTACCACTGTCAGGTTGATTAGTGAGTCAGGCTGAAGATATGCTTTTACTGCAGAGGAGGAGGGGTTGATTTAATGAGGAACAATTGAAGTCTGAGCAGCAGTTCCTGTGGCAGAAGTCAGTATTTTTCCCCACAGCTGGAGTGGAAAACTTTTTGAGAGGGATATAGTATAAAAGTTGACCCAAGTTAGTTGACTTTTTTGAGCCTCATTACCTATGTAAATGTAGACTTATAATCCATCCTGAACTTCTGGTGCTGTGTACAGTATTCTGCCATGGCATACCGTCAGAATAGTTGCAGCACCTTGTCCCTGTCGAAATGCAGCCCTGTGTCATGTGCGTGTAGTATTATGCAGCAGAGTAGTGAAGCACAATATAGACTTGTTTCTTGTGTTACTTGTTACCTTGTTATTTGAATAACTTTTTTTGTGGGGTTCACTGCTGCTAGTGCTAACATAAGGGCTTTGTTTTTCAGTGTTTGTGTTATAAGTGTAGTGATTTTGCCATTGGGAAGCTTTGGAGTGGTTGGTAGGAATGCTGACACAGTAATGTTCAAGCAAGTGACAAGATTGTTGCATGTGGGGTTGTGGGTTTTTTTTGTTTTGTTTAGGAACTAGATACAATTTTCTTGAAAAGATCTTGAAGTTCCCCTTCTATACTCTTGCTGTAAAGATCTACTACTCAGGCAGTCTGAAATGCCTTCCGGCTGGAAGCTCTGATAATGGATGGCTCCATTTTTAAGAGTTTTTCTCAATCCTGTGTAGGCTGTGTTGTAAAAGCTGTACTTCTGTGAACTGTATGAAATGTTTGCTTTCTGGTACAGTCTGATTTGAGCAGTGGAGGTCATGCTCTTGGCTACTTCAGTAATATGCATTCAAAGCATCCTCATATACCCTTTGTAATCCTTCATTTAGTGTTCTGTTTAATATGGGTCACTGAAATGGCTTTGGTGCATTACAGACTCAGAAATGATAGTGATGTAGCCAGCGAGCTGTGATTAGGAAGGGGCCTGCAGGTCTGTGGCTGTATCTGGAGTCGTGTGAAACATGGCTGTGTGGTAAAGTTGCAGGAGATGGACTTAGATGGCTTATGTATTTCTACCAAACAGAGGCACACTCATAGCATGCTTTGAGCCACTTGTTTGTCTCTGCTTGTCTGTTCTTCCACAGTAACTTGGAATAGGAAACTAATCTTTATTTGGTCTTCTGGTAAAAGTAGATCACTCTTGAAGAGTTGCCCTGTGTGTTTTCTGCTCCCCTACCACCAATCACTGAACAGTTAATAGAACATGTAAGTAATTGGTGTACAGATGTACAGAAGCAAATTTTTTCCAAGGAAGGGGTAAACTCCTTGTGTGCTCCTTGAAGTGCTTGATCTGAGCATTGGGAAAGCAGTAGACTTAAGATGCTAAGGACTGTGTGGCTGACCTCATTTTTAACCAGTATTCCAGATTAAAATGCTTAGAAATTACCAAGGTTTCTTGATTGTTAGTTATAGATATGCATATTTCTTTAAAGTACAATTAGATTGTATTTCACTGAGCAGGTGTTTTAAATTGGGATTTGTAGCAGTGATCTAATTATTGTAGTAATTAGTGGAATCTTTCTTAATTGCCTACTCATGAGACTGACATCCGTTGATTAAGAGAAGTGATCTGCATAGTTTTCCACCAGGTTTGGAATACAAAGGGAAGTTTGTAGGCTCTGCCATAATAATGAGCACAAATTTCTCTACTGCATAGAATGATTCAGGGCACTGAGAGATCATGCAGCTTCAGTCAGTGTGAGGAGTTTGCCTGATGTCTATACACACAGGTACCTGTAACAGAAAGGTAGCTGAACAATTGCTTGTGGACCAGGCTTTGCTTTTCAGACTAGCCTTTACTTTTCTAAATCTATAGTATTATTCAGAACCCATGACAGGGAGGAGAGCAGGGAACATCTCTGTGCTGCTTTGTTGGCCCACAGCCCTTTTGTCCCATTTGATCGTGTGTTCTTATTGTGGCCAAATGTAACATGCTGTGGCAATATTTACATGATATTCATGTACCTGGAGTCAAGAGAGTGGAAGCTCCTTATGTGCTTGCCTGCGTAACTATTGCATTGTCATTATCAAAGGTCAGATCTCTGAGCTGGTATTGAGGATCTCTGTGACTCAGAGATCAGTGTAACTCAGGATGACAAGAGTGGCTTTGGAGCTCTTCTGCAGCAGTTGTTTGAGACCAGACTTGTCAGAATGTCATTGCTGTTTTGCATGTTCTGTGTGACTGGATATATATGTGAGATAGTAAAAAGGAATGTGTGTGATATTGCTTCTTGATAAGCTTGTCACTTGTGAAGAACTGAGCAAGTTTACTTTCAGTCCTACTAGAAGCTACTGAAGCCGTTTGCTGTTTATAGTATTAGAAACATGCAAAGGGTACCTGGGGCATCTCTGGACAGTTTGCATTGGTCCAAGATGGATGTTACATGCTGGCTTGTCTTTTCTGTGCCTTTGCTTGCAGCTTTGCTGGTGCTTGTGAGTCCATGTGTGGGCCCTTCCTTTTGCAGTGCCGCAGAAACACATCACGGTGCCTGGGCTGGCCCTGGGGAGGGTCAGGTAGTGATGGGAGAAGTAAGGGGAGGCATATAACAGAACTGATTAGCTTAATTTTTATGCATATAATTCTCCAAGGTCACTCTCCATGTTTCTCCCAGTCTTTTATGTAAACTAATGATTGTTTAGTGGGTTGCTGAACAACTAAGAGCTGGTAACAGGAAGAGAAGGTTGAGTGAGGCAGCTTAGATTGGTTTACTTCTGTTCTGTTGCCTTTGTGAACAGATTGTTGGATTGAATTTGTGGACAAATTTCCTTTAGAGACAGTCTGTGTTCCGAGGCCCTGTTTCCTGGCTGCGCAGGTCACTGACCACCTCCTGTGTTGAGGAGGCAGTATGTGCACCCTGTAGCTCACTGAAAGTGAGACTGGGGTACAGCGTGCATGCTACCAGTGCCTCAGTAGTCCCTGACCTGTTTTACAGGGTAGACCAGAATGGTCTTGGTTGGATATCGTAGCTGTTAGCTGTTTGTTGTCCGTTATCCCTACGCAAGTGCACCTTTCTGATGGTGACTTGAGATAAGCAAGGTGTAGGAACAGTGCTGTGCTGGTGAATTTAGCAGCCAAGAGCCTTTACCTTTCAGGCTGAAATCAGATTGCTTTTACACCAGTTCATCAACTGTCAGGTGACATAATGAACTCTACAGCTCTTAATTTTTCTAGTTCCGTCTTCATTATAACGTGTTTGTGTTTAAAATGAGTTGTGATTTATTTGTTGGCTTTTTTCTTGTGTGCTTATGTCTCCTTTCCCTAACAATAATGTTTTTAAAACTTCTTTGAGTGGCTGTGTGTGGTTTACCCTTCTGCCCCAGTCACTTCACCCAGCAAAGGGAACGATCCTTGTGTAGACTTCCAGAGTTCAGGGACTTCTTTCCTGGTGAGAGCTGCTCTGCTCTAGAAAGCTGGCTTGAGAGTTGGCTCTTCTGGTAGTTTTTGCAAGCAAATGTGCCTTTAAATTATGCTTTAAAGAACTCTGGAATTAAGTATTAGAAGAAATATACAGACAAATTAGAAAGTAGTGAATCATTCCTTTCATTCTTGTGAAGAAACACTCTTTTCTACTACAGTAATGTAATAATACTGCACATTCTGTTCCTTTGGTGTCTGTTAATGACAGGGTGGTGTCACTTAGATTTTCTTATTTATTCTAAATGCCTTGTGGTTATCTTACTTTGAATGTAGCCTCCAAGGTGTGTTGCAGAGTACTCTGTCAAAGTAATATCTGTACTCTGTCAGTGCTGGTTTTCTGCGAGAAAATGTAACTTGGAATGCAGCAATCTTGTTGCCTAAAGCTTGCTGGGTATTACCAAAAGGATCAGGGAAGCAAATAGTGCTTGTTCCCAGTTATCACCCTTGGCTCAGTTCTGCTTGCGGATGAGTGCCTGCTTGGAGTCAGGTGGGACTGGAGCTCCGGCATGCTGCCTTCAGTGTTTCAGTTACCATAATGTACAAAGCTGTGTGTGCACGGAGAATGTGTGGCATATGGTTTTTATGTAGGAATGCTAGAAATGCAACTTCAGCAAGTACTGCACTTGTTTCTAAAGAATTACACTTGTGTTCTTGCATTATCATTTGAGAGAGGTCTTTTTGCTCCTCAGATCAGAACTGAATAGAAATTGCAATTCTGTTGTGCTTGGCTGCTCTGTGAACTGCAGTAATCCCACTGTGTTGAGTGTCCTCAGTATTGCCTTCATGCCTTAGATTATATTTATACTCTTCATTATTGTAGAGCATAAATACCATTCTGATATAGTGAAAGAGGATGCAAGTGAGAAATGTTGCATCTTCAGAATTTGTAGGAAGGAAGACTGTGGAATTAAGGATGGTGTTTATATGTTTTTTAGCTTAGAAAATTTATGAAGTACATCATATCTTGCTGTGTTCTTGGTAATCCGAGGGAGGGTTGCTGTTTCAGTGGGCTTTTCTTGTAGACTTAAATTAGAAGAAAATTGGAGGAGGGGAAAAAAGGAGGAAATAGAAGCTCAATGACTGTTTGTTTAAACAACAAGCAGAGTAATCTGAAACACAGTAGTGAGTGTTGGAATTCTGACTGCCCAGATACCTTTCTGGACAGGAATCCAGAGGGTGCAGTGTCATGTTCATGGCTGGGGGTTGCACAAAGCAGAGCTGCTTCCTCAGTGCTCCTCTGGGTGTGTGCTCCTGCTGCAGCCCTTCCGCTCTGGAGCTGTCCAACCTCGTGGTGAGGCATGGCAGGGAACATAACCTGATGGGAAATGAGCTGGGGGGGAACTTTTCACTTTGACTAAACTCTGAGTAGTCTCATACACAAATTGGGTGAGCATTGGTGTCGGCACAAGGTAGTAGGAACGTGGTTTGAGGAAAGATGCACTGCTCTGAAAGCAGTGGATCAGACTGGCATTGTAGCACAACTCCCAAGGCTGTATTTCTTTCATGTGAGGCAGAGGAAGCAACTACAAGAGAAGCTTTCCTGGATGTGAGCCTAATGGGCTTAGCATAGCTAATGTGAAGATGGAAGGCATTTCAGTGAGGATAAGACACCTTTGTGGTTACAATTTTCCGTAAAGAAACAGTAGTAGAAAACAGCACATGTCAATAACTACTTGTTAAACAGAGGGATGTATGAAAGATTCGAGGGAAGCAAACCATGGGAGGGAAGGAACTGCTAACTTATGTGTTTTTCAGTAGTTCTGTCAGGGTTGTACTAAAAAGACAGACAGCTGCAGTCTGTTCCGGCATCACTTTGATAAGAAGGATCAGGGGGCACAAGATCCCGCATGTGTGGAAACTGGGGAGTTGTAACAAATAATTCATGAAAGTGAAAGGTTTGTCTCAGAAAAAGGAACAAGGTGGTAAGCAGTTAGCTGTGAATATGAGGTTAAGAAGGGAATGTTGTATTTGTACTAAGAGGAAGACTTGATTATACTTGATGCTGAGCTGGTTAAAATGCTTATCCAGTGTTGCTTTTCACGAGGTTTTAAGTTCTGTTGCCCTCAGAATTCTTTTTTCCTCTAAAAGGACAAATGTTAGTGTAATAATGAAGCTGAGCAACTTTGGCTGCTGTCAGAGGGAATTGTCTTTCTCTTCCCCCTGCTCCCAGAGCCAGTTGTCGGAGCACTGATTGCTTCTGGGGAACAGCAGGAAAGAGCTGCTGCTCTGTCTATTCACTTCCCTAAGCTGTCATGGATCAGCCTGGTGCAAGGCAACAATAATAGAGAATGACAGCGAGGGGACAAGACCACACCTTGTGGTAGCCAGCTGTTACCCGGGTTTCCTTCTGACATGACAGCTTTAGTGTTGGAGCTTGGCTTAGCCACCTGAAATTCACTTCAGGGCTTCAAAGAAATAGTCAGAAACAATTTCACGGCTCTTCGAGAATTTCTGAAGGACGGATGATGCCCCAGAGGACAAGGGAAAGGCCCTGCAGTCACACTGCTGGAAAGGTGGGAACTGGGGGATTCCGAACAGCCAGCTTCACTGCATGTCATGGCGGGTATGGGTAGCAGAAAGTGTTTGGCCCAGTAATCACTTGGAAAATGCTAGTCTCTTTGTGAACAAAAACAGGAGTTTTTCAGATATGAAACTGCATTAATCCAGTCCCGCTTCTTTCTGCGGCAGGCTAAGACCTGCTGGATAGTTGCACTTGATTTGGTCTTTCATTGTGCTATGCAATGAACAGAAACAGTACCATAGAAACTGGTGGTACAGGGGAAGTGTATCTGGTTGGAAAACTGTACTTGGACATGGATGATCAAGGGCACAGATCTGTTGGATTTCTGAAGAGCCCTGTCTTAATGCTTGTTGTCAGATTTGGGAAAGATTTGCTCTACAGTGTCTGTATAGTAAGCCATCAAGGGCAGCCAGCCTGTTTGATTCAGAAGCATTCTGGCAAACTGAGGAAACTGCTGCACTTCTAAGCAGAAGGCTCCAGTTTCAGATGAATGAAGTGTTGTGTTTGAGTGGGAGGAATCAGCTGTGCAGCCACGGTGAAGAGTGAGTACAGAATAGAAACTGGAAGCTGTCATAGGCTGGTTGGCTGTAGTTTTTAACATGCTTTCGTGTTGAAAAATGAGCTTCTGGAGTTCCCATTCATGCTTGATGTTTATTATCAGGAAGGAGGTGGCCGAGCCACCAGCTGACTTGTTGAAGCTAGGTGTGGTGTCACTGTTACTGATTTCTGTCCAAACATGACAATTTGGGGGATAGGGGGGTTGCCTTTTTGGTTAATAGAGTCTCTTGTGATTAAAAAAGGAAGTCATACTGCAGAATTTGCTTTAGGTGCTGTATCTCCCACGTGGCTGAGGTTTACCAAATGCTAGAGGATCAGAAAAGTCCTTTGAGTTTTGTTCATGACTGTGTGATGTCATGTCCCCACAGTTAGTCTCTTCTCATAAAGATATGGCTTAGCAGGGGACAGATGTGAATAAACTCTTCAGCTTGTTTGAAGGAAATGATGAGCTAAAACAAAACCCTTGTGAGTTCTTTCAGCAGAGCTACACCTTGCAGCAGGTTTTAGTTTGAGTCTGTGCTCTGGCTCTGCAGTTTACAAGCTAATTTTACAGTTTCTAATGTAGTTTTATATGAAAGGTGTTAATTGGTTGTGTTGTACTGAAGAGGGTTAAACTGAAGTCTGACAAAGGTTTAAGAAGATGATACAGCTGAACACTGGTAGGTTCTTAATTCACTTGTGGAATCAATTGACCTCTCACCCGCCTTTTTGCTGTAGTTGTTAGTTTAAGTATTTCAGTAGTCAGCACTGATAGGTAGCTGTAAGGGCACAGCTGGTGCTGCATTGGCTTACTGCACCTGGGAAAAATAGTTTGAATGCAGTAAGCTACGGAGGTGTTTTGCTGCTGGGGAGAAGTACAGTGTTAACACTGTGAGTAAGCCACTCATGTGCGTGCAAACTTTGTGTGTGCTTGTTGCTGCTAACACCGCACAGACTGAGCTGTTAGTATTTGCTGTCTTGACAGACGCACAGGAAAGATGGAGTGCATTTGAATAATAGCATTAGAAAGTTCTAATAAATTGCAGTATTGCTGACCTGATGTGACTGCTATTGCAGACTGTGTAAATGGAATATACTTTTTAGCTTGAGAAACTGCTGTTGTTTTCTGACAGCTAGTTATTCTTACTGTGGTGGTTTATAGTTTAATGTTAAGCATTGATGGGTAAGGAGGGTGATGTAAAGCATTGCAATATAAGAGATTCACTTGTCTGGGTTAACTGGATAAACAGTTGCTTATCTTGGTAATAGAAGATGATGGCTGGCCTACTTTCTGTTCTTCAGTCATCACTGTCGACAAATGGCTGTAGCAAATAGCAGGAAAAAAAACTGCTGTGAATATCTGTCTGCAGCTACTTGTTACAATCTGTATGTCTCATCCTTCTGTAGTGTCTTTCCAGAAATATTTAAATATGGATTTATGTGGGGTGCTGTGCCAAGAGTGTGCAACTTAGTTTAGTAACAGAAGTCTGGTATGTTTGTGTAGGAGGGAGAGCTCCACCTACTGGAAAAACCTGTGAGCTGATAGAGCGTGTTTGGAATGAAGTGTTTGATATGTGGGTTTCTTATGTCTGGTATCAGGGTTTGGGAATTACTCTATTTGTGGAGAAATAGGTATGCATCAAGTTTTAAAGTCTGAGCTCTGAAAATAAAGTCTCAGCTTTTTATATATTGACTTTTTTCTTTTTAATAGGAACATCATCTCCAACGGGCTATCTCAGCGCAACAAGTATATGGAGAGAAGAGGGATAATATGGTCATACCAGTCCCGGAAGCAGAAAGTAATATTGCATACTATGAATCTATATATCCTGGAGAATTTAAAATGCCAAAGCAGCTGATTCACATACAGCGTAAGTAAGGCAGTTGTTGGAGTCTACCAGCAGTTAGAGATCGCTCTTAAATGCATTTTGAGCTCCTATCAAGACTAGCATGTGAGAATTAATTTCTTCCAGCGTTTAAGGGAGTGCATGCTTCTTATCATACCTCTTCTGTGGTGTATTAAGTTCTTGATCAAGAAGTAGATAATGTCTTTCTATGTCTGTATGTATATATTTATGTCTGTGTATATGTATATAGTTCTTAAATTTTAGCAGTTTCACTGAGTTGCACGTGTGTTAGGATGCTGTTGGTGTTGGAACGTAGCAGCTACTCTGTTTGGATGTGAACCTTGACGTGAGCACATTACTTTGGACAACTTTCGAAAACATTATAAAATATATTGCGGAATTCTGTCACGTGGTGTAGTTACCAGAATTTAAAAATTAATATCTGTTGTGTATAAATAGAGGTGTAGTTACGCCTAAATAACTGGTGTAATGTTAGGCTTCTCTGTCAGTCTGAGCTTCAGTAATAAGCTAAAGTAGGAGCAGAGCAGCATGTGGAGAGACTAATACTGCAAGTCTTATGTGCTGATACTAAGGTACTGTTTTTCACTCTTCCTTATCTTCTAGAGGTCTCTCAGTTGCTATAACATTCAGCTGCATTTTTTTAAAAGCAAGTCAAATTTTTTACAATGTGAAATGCACACTTAAATTAATAATTTGTAGAAACCAAAGCAGCTTGCGTGAGAGAGAGCCAGGGAGATACTGTTCTGGATGCTGAATGCTGTGTTTTCAGAGGATGTTGTGGAAAAATTGGACAGCTTGTTCTGCAATACATTATTTATATTTGAAGGTTCCCTGCTATGTCACATAGACCACTCTTTTGGGCTAATTTGGTCTGAGACCTTTAGATCACACAAGTCATTGAGAAGGTTTGTGAGGTCTCTGATACAGTCTCTGATACAGTGTGCAGTCCTCTAGGAGTGCCTCTGAAATGCGTTTAAGCTGGGGTCTTAACTTCTTACGTGGATGCTATTACATCTAAAATTATAGAACATGAGAGAATAGTGAAAAGTTTCTCACTGGAAGTAGTGAGGATGAAAACCTCTGATTGTTTTGGGCACTGTAAAGTTTTCATAAGTTAATAAAAGCATGTTCAAGTAGGTATCAGTTTCTATCCTTTTGATTTCAGTCATGTAATTTATTTCAATAAAAAGGCAGTTGCTACTTCTAAGTAGCATTACCACAGTGTTCAAACGTTATTTTGGTTTTGTCTTCAGAAGAATCTGGCATGTACTCCAGACGCTGCTATTGGAACAAAACATTTCTGTAGTAAAACTGTGACTTGAGCTTAATTTGTATCATTCAGCTTTTAGTTTGGATGCTGAGCAGCCGGATTATGACATGGATTCAGAAGATGAGGTCTTTGTCAATAAGTTGAAGAAAAGAATGGATATCTCTCCTTTGCAATTCGAAGAGATGATAGACCGACTGGAAAAGGGCAGTGGTCAGCAGGTATGGTAGCGCATATTTCAAACTTTTTATTCAAAGCAACATCTGTAATGCCATTTGACAGTGATGTACTGGGTTTTACATTTAGCCAGTCAGCCTGCAAGAGGCCAAACTGTTGCTGAAAGAAGATGATGAATTGATCAGAGAAGTATACGAGTACTGGATTAAGAAGAGGAAAAACTGTCGAGGGCCCTCTCTTATCCCAGCAGTGAAACAAGAGAAGCGAGATGGCTCCAGCACAAATGATCCTTACGTTGCTTTTAGAAGACGAACAGAAAAGATGCAGACAAGGAAAGTAAGTAGACTAATTCTTCCCTGTTACTTTTTTTCTTCCTTCTCCTCTCTCTCAAATATTAGCTTATCTAAAGAGACAAACTTGTTAGGTAGTGTAAAATAAAAGTTGGCTTTTGTTTGTTTTTTTCCCCTTCTAATTTGCAAGGGAAGAGAAGATTAACCAGTTCGTCATTTTTTATTCACTAAATTGGATGCTAAACCTGCTTTGTGATGGTGGAAAGCTGTAGCTTATTGGTAGATGCATATCTTTCTCTTCATTTGTTTTAGCATGTGGTTTAAAAAAAGATATTTACAATTTACTTTAGTTCTGAGTATGTAATTTAAATTATGTGGGAAAACAAAATGCTTTACATCTACAGAATCGAAAAAATGATGAAGCATCTTACGAGAAGATGCTTAAACTGCGTCGAGATCTAAGTCGTGCAGTAACCATCCTGGAGATGATAAAGAGAAGGGAAAAGAGCAAGAGGGAGTTGCTGCACTTAACACTGGAAATTATCGAAAAGAGGTAATGTTTGTTGCAAATGTGCTACAGAAAGCTTTGGAAACTACTGTACATTCCAATTCCTGTGACCACTTTATAAAATATAAGAGGTTATTTTAAAATAAAAATTTGATTTTTTTGTACTGTTAACAGTACAGCATATTTTCATTTGTGGCTCTGAAGAGCAAAATTGATTTTAGGGATCCACTCATTGTGAAAAAGCAGCCTCCCACCTTAATCTGTGTTGTTCTGTTATATGTGTATTCAGACGTTTGTATCTTATGCCCTATGTATTATGTAGAAAGAAAGATCATAGCTTCAGGTGAATTCCTTTGGAAATTGCTATGTTAAACTTCTTAACTGCATAGATTAAGGAATATCCTCTTGAGGAAAACAAACAGGCATTTCATACAGCATATTGTACTGTTCTTTGAGTCATTTCCAACTTGTTTCTTTTGACATCCTGTTCGGCAGCTGTGCAGAAGACCAAATGTTCCACTTTGTCAGTACTCTAAAGCTCTAAAACTAACTTTTGATGATATAGATTGAGTTTTTGGGAACAAGTTAAGTATCTCTGTCCTTTCTACCAGGTGCTCTTTTTTCAAGCACTGACCATGTCTAGTAGTTAGGGGAGAGATCCACTAGCTTTAAGAAAGTAAGCTCTTGAACACAAAAATGACTAAAAAAGCTGACCTTCAAATTAGCACTTCACATAGGTCTTGAAATGCGTTATGTTTCATGGTTCTGCATCTTACAAAACTATGCTATTAGGCAAAAAAGAGGATTTGTGAATAAGGCTCTCTGCCTCACTGCTGAACAATTTTTGTGTGATAAATTTGTATTTTTAAATGGTACCCTCCCTAGGTAGGGAGGGAAAGAACCTGTCCTGTTCTGCCTTCAGGCTTTTGTTTCCACTTCTTCCCTTTGCATTACCTTTTGTGGGGTGTATTATAGACAGTTATCTTTGTTTGTCAGAACTATGCATTGCAGTAAAAATTTGCACGCTGTTAGTCTCCTCTGCAGCAGTAATTTGTGAACTTCTTTCTGACTTCCTGGAAGTCCTTTTAGCCTAAATTGCAAGTATTGTTATTCTGCGTTTTGCTGTTGCATGTTTTTGTGTTTTGTTTTGTTTTTTGTTTTTTTTACCAGACACATGTTATAAATACTTCAATTTAAAAAATAAAACACTCTGATTTCAGGTATAATTTGGGTGATTACAGTGGAGAGATTGTGTCTGAGGTCATGGCACAGCGGCAGTCAATGAAACCTACCTATGCTATTCCCATCATTCCTGTGTCTAACAGCAGTCCTTTCAAACATCAAGAAACTATGGAACTGAAAGAATATAAAGTTAACAAAGTGAGTAATGTCAATAACAGAGTTATATGCTGTGACATAAGCAAACTACAGCATTTTAGGATATAATTGTAGAAAAAAATCTTAATTGGGTGGGGGGCAGGAGCTTTTGGGTGCTGGAAATAGACTAGCAGAGCTGCAGTAGCAGTGAAATGCTTTGTTCTGCTGGAGTGGTGAAAACCTAGGAACTGATGGAGTTCCTCAGGACAAAAACAAAGGGAATTTAGATAAACTACAGACAGAGGGATACATGCAGTTATATTAAACTTTTCACTGGTTGATACTGATGGTTTAATCTGATGCTGTCCCTAATGTTAGGATATTCTGAACAAAACTGGTTTTGTTACCAAGATATTCAGTAAAGATAGGACTGATAAGATAAAACCCTTAGTCTGTTGTAAATTCATGTAGCTATTTTATTCTAGAGGTTTGCTTGATTCGGTGTATTTATTTTGATGTGAACCACTGATATTCCTAGTGTGCTGTATGTCTTTGGTTCTGTATTTGAGAAAAGTATCAGTTAGTTACTGAGCTACCTGACCAGCGTTTTCTTTTTTCTGCTGGCTTTGTGCCATACATACATAGCTACAGTACCAACAACCTAGCATGCTGGATACATCACATAACAGCAGAAAAGCTGAAGTATATTTGTATATTTGAGGTTTCTTGTACCTCAAGAACATCCAAGAACTGTTTGGGATCTGACAGGATAGCTTGAGTCAGTCAGTGCTTCCACTGCTAGCAGAACATTGTATTTGAGATGCTGGAGTGTACTAATCTATGAGTGACGCTGGGTTGATGTGGTGTCTCAGAGCTTGAAAGGAACATGTTTGTTGGAAACTAGGAAAATGCATTTGAACCTGCATGGGGAAATAAGTTTTAATTTTTGTTTTTGGAGGTTCTAGGTGTCTTTGGGAAGTTCAGCTTCTGCCTTTTAAAGCATTGTTTGGTTCTTGATTCCTTGTCACTGCATAAGCACCTCTGAACGTTAGCCTAACAGCGCTGTTGTGTATGTTTCGGTCTGCTTCCCCAAAGCAGCATATTCACCTTGACCTCTAGCATTCTGTCTAGGATGGTGATAGAGCAGATGGTGCTTAATTCCATCTTATGTATTAAATGTTTTGGTTATTAGAAGTGAAGTACAAATATTCCTGAAGGGCCTACTTGTGTTGTTATTAAGATGAGTAGAGTGATTTTACTGTTTAGTTTGCTTACATGGTAGTTTCAGAGAGCTTCTGTTGTTGTCTGATTTACTTATGTGTGTAAATGTGCTGTTGTTTTTTCCTTGCAGCAGGATAAATCTGACGTTATTCGACCCAAAAGAAAGTATGAGAAGAAGCCAAAAGTCTTACCTTCGTCGTCTGCTGCTGCTACTCCTCAACAGACGAGTCCTGCTGCACTGCCAGTCTTTAATGCTAAAGATTTGAATCAGTATGATTTCCCTAGCTCAGATGAAGAACCCCTCTCCCAGGTAGTATCTCTAGAATTCTCCCCTGCTGTTAGGGAAAGAATAGAAATAAAACTCACGGACTTACTAATACCTGTCCTTACCCACCCTTCCTTCATTTTACAGGTTTTGTCTGGATCTTCAGAGGCTGAGGAAGAAAATGATCCCGATGGTCCTTTTGCCTTCCGTAGGAAAGCAGGCTGTCAGTACTATGCTGTAAGTAGAATTTCCTTGTGTATGAGAAGACAGAGCATTGTTGTCAGGAAAATGTGTGTTTAATTGTTTGTAATTATTTTAAGCCTCATTTAGACCATCCTGGCAACTGGCCATGGAGTAGCCCTAAAGAGGGAAGATTAGGAGATGTGCGTTACAGATACTGCTTAACCACTCTGACAGTACCCCAGAGGTGTATTGGGTTTGCACGAAGGCGGGTCGGCCGTGGTGGAAGGTAAGTGCTGTGTAATTGTTGTGATTATTTTTTTGTTTGTTTTCACTAAAATATATGTATGTATGTATGTCAGTAAGTCATCTTCGAAATGAATAAAGATGAAAAGTGCAGAAGAAGCAAAAAAAAACCCTCAAGACGTTGCAGAAGTTGATATTTAAAATACTTCCTTTTGATGGTTTCCTCAGCAGATCAGTGTCTCTGTTTTTGTAGTGGTAGCTGCTTTAATACTGCTTGCTGAAAAGCTTCTCAACTTTCTTTATTGTCAGCACTGCTGGGTTCTGAGGTGAAAACAAATGTATGGTTTTGGTTGTAGCTGTCTCATACTTAAGTGATCAGCATAGTTTAAGACAATGTACTCCATTTGGAGGTTGAAATATGAGATTTTTGATGAAAATGCTTTTCTCAGTCCTGCTATGGAGGAGAATTTTGGGAGGAATTTTTGAAGGTGAGAGTAACTGTTAAGTTTTAAATGTTACCAAGAGTCTTAAAGAATTCAAGACTGTTAGTTCAAGCATTTTACTTTTGAGCTACTGTAATAATTAAAAAACAATTCTAAACCGCTTAGTGTATAATTGCACTTTTGTAAACATCAGATATCTTGATGTCAGTTTCCCAGTCTTTTTTTTTTTTTAAATCATATTTTGGAAAAAAAGTATGAATGTGATTTGGCATTCAGATTTGCTTAGAACCTCTTAGTGTATTAACAAGTCATGTTAGGACCTGCAGGCTTTTAGTGGCGTTTTGCAGGGTGATTGGGATGTGATAGCTTTTGGGACTTTGTGGAATGATGGTAGATGTAAAGCACTGAAATTGAATTTGCTGTAAGGGGGCGCTTACTTAAGCAATTTCAGTGTCCATTTTTAATGTACTCTAGAAATCTTCAAACCTGATGGAAGACTCCTGCAACTGATGTTGCAGTGCCTCAATATATCTACCGTGGTGTACATCAGCTATTAATATAGTAAAAGGTAGAATATACACAGAAAGAGAAACCTAGAAGTACTACTTCCTGTGAAGTACTAAATTTATAGTCATATTTCCTGTGCCTGCTTTCAAAGGTTGCATGTTCTAGAGCAGCTTCGTGGTTTCTTCTACTTGATGTATGTCTTTCCCCAAGCACACATGACAAGCTGGTGACTTCCTTGGTATTTTCCTTTGATATTTGCCACTGTGTAATTCTGCGTTGTTTTCTTTTAGGGTGCTACTAGACAGAGCGCATTCGGACTACGATAATACATTTCATCAGCTGGATTTGGAAATGCTGTCCTCATCACAACACTCTTCAATCAGTCAATTTGCCAATACCTCAGAAACAAATACCTCGGACAAATCTTTCTCGAAAGACCTCAGTCAGATACTAGTCAATATCAAATCATGTAGATGGCGGCACTTTAGGCCTCGGACACCATCCCTACATGACAGTGACAATGACGAACTCTCCTGTAGGAAACTATACAGGGGTGTAAATCGAACAGGCACAGCACAACCTGGGACCCAGACATGCAGTACCTCTATACAAAGTAAAAGTAGCAGTGGTTCAGCACATTTTGGTATGTTTACTTTGACAAACTTGCTTTTAGAAATACTAAACTTGGCTCAGAGAATCCTGAATATGGTTAGGTCGTACATACTTTTTTTTGATGGTAGCTGCCTATCTTTTATCTTTGCTGCACAGAATGCTTATTCCTAGTTACTGTCAACAGTAGTGCAATGCATCTCAAATTTAAGCAGACTACCTTGGTATATAGTTAGGATTTTAGAAACATGGTTTAGAAACAGTATTGTACAGGGTTAAACTTAACCTGGAATATCTGAACTTCAGAAATTAAAATACTTTGATTTAAATGTTGGTACGAACATTGTTCCAAATTTTTTGTAGTGTGTTGATGGTTTGGTTAAAATGTTTGCATTTATACTCCCAGTGTGCTTATGAATTCTCATCTGGACATAGTAAAACTAAATACCATTTGCCATTTAAAAAATAACCCAGCTTAACGCCATCAGTGCTTTGCACGTGTGCTTACGCTCAGCAGAGCTCTCAGACTGATCCCCTCTGTATCTGTCAGCACACGGCAGGTGGCCTATGTAGAAACGTATTGAGGAACTGACTGTAAAAAAAACTTGGTTTGGTATTGTTAGTTGTTTGAACTGAAATACTGTTGGATAGCATCTCTGTATTGGGTTCATCACAGCGAGAGGCTGGTGCTCACATGGTTAGTTTACAGCTTAGGCATCTTGAGTTTTGATCAGTTAAATCTCACCTTCTTATAGAAGGGGAACTAAAGTGGGTTTCTTTATTTGTTTTTGTTGCTTTTTTTAAAACACATTATTTTGCAAGTTCTCTGCTGCAGTTTTTTAAGGAGTCTGTAAAATCATGTTTTCCCTTTCATTTCAAGTTACAGTTTTGGAAAAAAAAAAGAACAACCAACAACTGGAAAACATAGGAGAAGGGTGGGTGTAGGTGCATATACTCAACTTCCCAGAATGTGGGGTGTTTTGGGGGCTTGCTCAAAGATACTCTGGTATCTGATATATCTTCCTGTTCTCCAGTATATTTTGTCCATTTCCTTGTCTTACTTCTTTGCACCCCCTTGTTTTTTGGGAAAATTGTTCCTTGCATTTTTAGAGTTACTGAACAGCTTTTTTCTGCTCCTTTTTTCTGCTCCTTTATTCTGCTTCCTCTTCATCCCGTCCTAGAGTAGGTCCTTATCCCCACCACCATACTCCACCCATTCTTCTTTCTTTTCTGATTCTTCTTGCAGGGAAATGTGTTAGGGCTAAAGCTGGTGGTTGTGATCTGAGTATGGCTTTTGGTGTTTGAATTCAGGCCCTTCTCTCAAATGAGGTTTCATATCAGTAAACCAGGTCTAGAACTGGAGTGTCATCTGCCTAATGCCCCCTCTGAACTTCACTAAAATGAAAACAAAACTGTGCAATGGATAGTTTATTCTCTATAAATACTGTCTGAAATGTTGATAGGTGATGCATCATATCTGGAAATGAGACTTAAAAAATGAGCAGATTGTGTTCCGAGGATATATGTCTGTATATGCGTACATATACAAGATTCTTTAAGGGTGTTTTCTTTAAATAGATGGTTAAAATACCTCCTAAATGGAGGTAAGGAAGTGAATTTATTTATGGTGATGAGTTCTGTACAAAGTTTAATTACATGACTGTGTGTTGAAGCATGTGGGAAAGTAATTTGTATGTGTAAGTGCCTGGTATATTTTGTTGGTTTGTGCTTGGAATTCTATAGAGATGGTTTATCAGTGTAAAATAAGTAAATACTGAGAGCTTTAAAATTCTGGAGTTTAGATTAATATATGTTTATTAGGTGTTAGATACAGGAGTCATATATTCCATAAAAACTAAAGCTAATGTGAATTATTTAAATGCAGAGTGTTTGCTGGAATACTTTGAACAAGTTCCCACAATCTCTGGATAGTCCTCTGTTGCCAGTGTGATGAGGGTGATTGTATTCTTGGAATTACTCGTAATCTTAATTGGATTCCTAAAGCTGTGTTTTTTCTGTTTATGTGTGGCTGCTGAGTTACATTTTCTAACCTTCTGTAGCAGTACTGTGGAGACCAGAAATTACCTAGCATCTGTACTAAAATATCTGCGGTACTGCTCCAGATTACAGCGCTACAGGGTGTCCCTATTCCTTGTTCTTAACTGTTTTTAAAGCACAGAGATTATTGTGGGTGTGGATTCCTTTAGGTTTTTTGTTCTAGTTTTCAATTCTCTCTGTTTTTTGAGTTTGCTTGTTTAAGTCAGTAGGGCTTCTGGTCAGAAAATGATGACTAAAGCATCTCAGGTTTTAAAACACCTTTTATTTCTTCACTGCTGCTCTGAGCTGTGGTCAAACGAAATTGCTTACACCTTTGAGGTTAAGTTCATCTTGTGATTCCGTAGTGGTTAGCAGAGGTGGCCATGTTACCGTGCACCATCATGTGGTGTGCTTTATCCAGTTCCATATCCAAGAAGCTTACAGAAGTCTTGAGTGTTTTCCACCTGGAACAGTCCAGAAAAAATGCTGCTGGTGTCTATAAATTGCTGTGGAAAGTGTTTTCCAACTCTGTCACACATAGCCAGCACAGGCAAGAAGCTGAGATGGTGTCCCAAATCATAAAAGCTGTGCTGTGACATGCCGTTCTTCTCTGGCTACAGGAAGCTTTGGTTTTCGTCCTGAAGACCTGGAGAGAGGTTTCCTCAAAGAGCAAGGAGGTGATTTGTGATGATTTTGCACTTGAGGAAGCAGGAGCTGTTCTGATACTGGTTGTCAAACTGCTCAGCATCTGAAAAAAAAGGAAGTACGGAAGATGGAGTTGTTACCGTGAGATTTTCTGTGACAGCTGAGAAAGGGATGTCTTAAATCTTTCACAAGTTTCGTGAAAGCACAGCTTGTTCTACATTGGCCTTATGTGAAAGGTTAGACTTAAGCAGCAGGATGAAGTAGCCAAGAAAAGTAGCATCAACTTTGAAGAGGGTGGTCCCTTTTCATATTGCTGAAGAACTAGAAAAGATGCTTTTTTTACCTTCTAACAAGAAGAACTTATTCAAGGTTTTTCAGGCATTTATTACCCAGAACACCACTAAAATGCAGGCAAGAGTATAAAAGCATGATTCTGCTGAAGGACTGGTGGTTGTTTGGTGGAAAGAACTGTTCACTCTGAATAAAATGAACAAAAACACTTAGGGGGCTAGTATTGATGTGTCTAACTGTGTGTCCAGATTATAATCTTTAAGATGAGACTTTTGCATATCTTACGTATCTTAATAATTTGGAGTATGCAATAGGCAAGAATGTTCATCTGAAGTATGTGTGTGCTAGAGGTTCATTTTTTCCATGTTGAGTTGATCGATCCAGTTAGCCAGGCAAATGGCAGATGGTTGTCCTCACACTGCGTTGAGTTCTAGAGACTTCCTCCTGCAGGCTTGTTATTAAAACCTACCTTCACTGCTTGAATGTCTGCATCTAGTAATCACAAGTTTGAGACCTTTACTACTGTACTGCGTGGATGGTTCTGTCCTAGCCTTGTGTTGAGTGGGCAGACCAGAGACATCTGTTACTAGCGAAGATGAGAGGCTCTGCAGTGAGACCTGGCTTCTGTGATGCATTCTGTTCTTTTCTACCTTCTTCCTCATGGAGAAGTTGAGTCTCTTTGGAAAACTCTGCAAGTCTACTTAGTCTCTTTGCTGAATTCATGGTACTTTCTTTGAGAAGAAGCTTTGCACTTTGGCAGAAGCCTTACTGAAAATTCTTAGTTATCACTGGTATTAGAGATGCTACTTTACATGCAAACCTGCAGACGTACAGATTGTCATTAAAGAATCCAGAATAGCATAGCTTGCCTTTCCTTTCTTGGAAACTGGAGATGCAGATAATTTGCTACGAGTCGTTTGTTGGCGTTCAGTAATTTTGTATGTGGAAATTTCATAGAAATAGTATTTATCCCAGTAAATTTTAATACTTTTCAGAAACAAGTTAATATGTGCAAAAAAGCAAGTTGGCCTATGTGCACTGAATGGTCTAGCGGGATGGTGAGCTATGCTTTCATTTCCTAGGTGTTTGTAGCATTCCTGTCTTCAGTTCGGTCATGATACTTGGTGGGTCGCTGTTAGTTTTTGGTAGTTTTGCTGCTTGTAGTGTTCTTGTTAAGGGTAACTGCTGCCCTTCCTGTGCCCTGCTGCCTCCCACCTCCAGTAAAGGCACCCCTTTCCTGGAAGGAAGCAGGAGGAAGCCTTTCAATCTCTTTGCCAGTTCCTCATTCCAGAGCAGTAGGACCTGTTGTGGTTTTTTGTTGCTTTCGAGCCATCACTGGCTGTTAAGGTCTTTATTTAACGCTTGTATTTGTCATAGTTTCCACGCTGCTGTCTGCTTTACTGTTCACTTTTCCAGATCCCTGTTTTCATATGGGAGGGAAATCCTGGTCTGTAAAAACACTGATGCTTTTAACAGCCCCTCTCAGTTACCACTGGAAATTAACATTCTTAGCCCCTACGTGGTCACGATGTTGAGATTTTGGCTGAAGAAGCAACGAACTCAAAATTAGATGCACCTTGGGAATAGCAGAGGTGTTTATAGCCTACCTTAGAGTTAGTTGAAGGAGGAAATCTTGAGAAGAAAACCTATTTTTCTGGGAAATGCTGTGACTAGGAGGATGAGTGAATGACCAGTGCTTACTGAAATATTTGCACACTTGTCTCTTTGCAGAGACTTTGTAGTTGCACTACTTTTTCAGCTTGAAGCCAGCTGGGGTAAGACCTTGCTCTGAACTGTTGGATCTGTGGGCTTGTGTAAACTGTTAGACTTCATCTGCATTCCATGCACGGATGGTCACACATTGACTGTAGATCAAACTGTGTACCTCAAGTAGCCCATGGTGTTTCTCAGCAAATTTGTATTTAGGATGATGGGCAGCCAGATATCAGTGCATAGCGAGCATTTCTGGCTTTCATTCAATGGTGAGCAGTGAAAACCTTTGTTAGTCATTACTTTCTGATTGTTTTCCTGCCTCTGGGTAGGGAGTACATGTATACATCTGGCATCTAGTTTATAACTTGTAGCTCTGGAGTTCCAGAGTTTTGACAGTAGGAACTTCAGGCTGAGTTCTGTTGGGCTGAAATATAAGGCTGTTTTAGGAGTGATCAGAGGCTAATAATTCATGTGCTCAGTGTCTTAATGATGCCCTGTTTTAAGTAAACCAATCTTGAACTTCTTTTCAGAAAGTGAAACATCTTTGGGCCTGGTGCATCAAATACTAAATCACTCTGATGGCTCTAAGTCTCTCCAGTCTTCTGAATTCGCTGGTGGGAGCTTGCTGTGCAGTAGAACATTTTTAACCAGGCAATATAAGCCAGATAACATCTCTTATAAGACGAAAATGTGATGTTCTGGATTACTTAGTATTGTGTGTTATGTTTGCTTTGCATGCATCTCAGTGTTAGTAACAACTAATTATTCTCTTGTACAGCAGAGATGTGGCGCTCTTGTGTATTTCTCTTAGGAAAATACCGTAACAGCAGATACGGTTGTCCTCCTTCCCACAGTTTAGCTGTTCAGTAGTTACAGACTTTATCACTTGGAAGCTTTGGTTATGTGATCTTTCATCTTTTCACCTGATCATCTGCCTTTTTAATGGCCATCACCTCAGCCTGAAGGGTCAGGGAATCCAGTATACTCTTCAAGGATAGTTAGAGAGGTGTTTTCCCTCAATATGATCTTAATGCATTGGGTTTTGTACTGAAATCTCACTTCTCCTTGTGAGAACAGATACTTAATTTATGTTATGTTATGAAGCAGTTGCTTTTTTTTAAATGACTGAATATCTAGTTCTTCAGACTTGATGGGCCCGAAGCATTTCCTGAGTGGTTTAATCAGAGCATCTTCCATTCAGGTTGGAAAAGGGGAATGCTAGTAGAGGGATCAGGAGTTTCTTGCTTGTTTTCTGCTCTCCAGGGTATGTTTTCTGGTACTTAGGAAGCTGGTTCTTGCTGTCAGTGTTTTTTTAAGTCTGTATTTTCCTGCCTTGGAGAAGCAGAGTAACAGCGAGCAGAGTGCCTCACCGTAACACTGCAGTGGCAGTCAGGAGTGGGGCTGTGGCTGTTAGAAAGCCAAGGCAGTTCTTTGGGGTTTCTTCTTCACAGATGCTGCAGTGAACCATTCTTCTAAGGGCCTTCAGCTGCTTCTGGGAAGGACTTCCAATTTCAGACAAATGGAATGCAGGCTGTGGTTTTCTGAGGCTGGTGCACACTAAGGTGCTGTTGTAGAACTAGATAGCACTGTAAAAATAGTTATTTGCTGCAATATAAAACTGCTTAGAGCAATAGATCTTTGACAGAACTGCTGACAGCGTCGCTGTTAACCTGTGCTTTGAAGACAATGCTCATGCAGTAACAGCAGCCCACCACGTTTAGAAGAGATGTTAAGAATCATGCAATCCAGAGATGATGTTCAGTGGCTTAACCTGAGAAATAAATTGATCTGTAATTACATATCAGAAGTATAATGTGCATTTCAGTCACTTACATGATGATAGGAAGAAGGTGCTGCTAGTGAGCTGGTTGAGTAGTGTGCTGTTAAATTGGAGTTAGTGCGCAGGATTTGTAACTGTTGCTCAGGAGATATAAAATCTGTAAGCACTTGTGTATTCTGTCAGGCTCAGTAACTGTAATAATTCTTACCCTGTATTCTTAGCTGCAAACTCCTGAAGTGTCTTGGTGCTCTCTTCGTTCCTTTTAGCAGTCTGTAAGCTAGAATACATTTCCTCTGTTTGCTGCTGAAGTGTAGCACTAACGTTGTTATAGAACAGGTGCATGCGTTGTCTCAAGCAGTTACATGAAGAGAATAACAGCGTAATGTGTTGCAGTGACTGAAAATCCTGGTGGCAGTCAGTTCAGTAACATACTGAGTTTTGATGTCTGTTGCAAACACTATGCTGCAGACAGGTGGGTGAGACCCATTCCTGTGGCCTTGTCTCAGAGTAGAACTCAAGCTGCCCATCTCCTGGCAGCCATCACGAGCTGTGCGTGTTGTGCCCTAAGGGTTCACAAGATTCAAGCTTAGGAATAGAGTTGGGTGACTTTCCTTGGATGAGTGACTCCAGGCATCTTGGAGAACGGGGTAGTTGTTCATTGTGACAGTTTAGATTTCAAATGATAATGTTCTCACTTGTGTTGGTGGTTAAGATTGGGTTGGATTCTGTGTAGGGAATGAAACTGTTGTGTTGTTCTTTATTTTGGTAAATTCTGTAGTATTAAACAGTTCAAAAATGTCCTAAATCTTAACATAGTGGCCCCAGCATGCTGTGTGAGAAGACTCTGTAAATGCTGTATTCCTATCTAGGGCTGCTGAAGTAATAACTTAAGTCTCATGTGTAATCTTTAAATATCAAGTGTAATGTTTCAGCACTTTTTTCTTTTTTTTTTTACTTGAAACTTAATTTCAGCAGTCGCTGTTGTTCAGCATCTGTTCCTCTCCTAATTTTTTAAAGTACTGAGGGTGTCAAGTAATATCAGAAACATGCAGCTGTACAGCAGTACTTTTCTGAGTAAGGAGAAGTGTGGCTGGTAATCGAAGTGTACAGAGGAGGTGTGGGCTCTTTTGCCTGTGACAAGCATATGATTACATATGAAAAGGACATTCATTCTCGCTACTGTGATGCTGTTCACCATTATTCTTTGACACAAGTGGAAGGTTTTCAGTTGTGCCTTTGCTCTCCCAAAGAAGAATAATGAGAAATGATAATAAAATTCTAGGAAAAAGTATTTAAGAGACGTTATTTTTATTTCCTGATTTTTCTAGAAAAAGTGATGCTAACCAGACAGCACGTTTGGCACCTGGGCAAATACGTCTGTGCTATTTGCAGGAAAGAAAAAAGTGTTCTCTACAGTAGATACAATTAACCCATAATGAGCAGCTGTGTTTTTAATTGCTTTTTTTTAAAGAAGGGCATATGAACCCTCAGAAGGACTTAGGGAAGTTCAGGGCTATGTCTGCAGGCACACACAGTCAGCACGGCCCTGGTTCCACCACACTGCTGTGTCAGGGATCTCACCAGAATGCCTTCCCCAAGTTCCAGCCACAGCTGTGTGCTATGGGAAGCGAATCTGGAAGGGTGAAGTGCTGGATGTACTTGTACATAAAGTATATGTGAACGTTGTTTTGTATGAGAATGCTGATTTTCAGAAACAAAACCTCGCCATCAGTAGGCTTATATTGGAACTGGAGTGCATAATACAGACTACACTTAGAACAGGATGAGAAGAAACCTTGTAAGAATGGTAGTGAGTAAATGGTGGATCTCAGCAGAAGAGGATAAAAGTCACTGTCCTAGTTTGCAGGTCTCCAAGAGAGGCAGTGATTAAGTTTGGTTTGGGTTCTCAGTGATGTCTATAATGTTTCTAGTAGAACTGTCGGGATAGCACATCTGTACATGTAGTGTGGAGAGGGGAGAGCTGCCTTCACTCTTCTGGGACATGAACAGGCTTGGGTATGCTGTGGAATGGAAGGGAATATCAATCCAATTATTTTTAGGAGGTTGTAGCATGTGACAGTCCTTTGTGGGCAGCATTTTGGTTTCTAAATCAGACACTAGTGATTAATTCAGAACAACACAGTGAATCTCTGGTAGAGTTGTAAATGGTGTTTTGAAAAGACTTAGTGAGCTTTTGCCTTTAGATCATTCAGCAGTGTTTTTTCTGTCTCTGGCACTAACTTAGATTGAAAAACCCAGCAGTGTACCTGGGGGTGCTGTCAGGGATGATGAGCACACAGACGTTCCCGTTGTGTGCTGAGGCTGCCCTTCATGGTGCTGGGTATTTAAGCAGAAGTAAGAGAAGCAGTTGGATGTAGATGAGCACATGGCGGTCCTAGCAGGGTGTTTGTCACTTGTGTACCTGGGTAACTGTTCCGTGTGGCAGAAGGGAGCAGCCAGCGGCATGGCAGGCTGCTTAGCAGAGAAGTGCAGTGATGCGCAGTGTGAAAGTATAGTTCTTGGAAATGTCACTTCGGGAAATATTTGAAGAAGCACTTAAGGAGTATCCTGAATAATTGCTGTCCTAAACAAACACAGCTTGTCTCAGAGAATGTCATTTACTGTGTTTCTTCCAAAATAGAGCAGTATTTCTGGAGTTGGCTAAACCAAAGTGTAAAATGCGCCTAAAGCTTGAAACCTGGAACTGACTGTTCCAGAGTGTCACTGCACCATCTCACTTGGGTGCGTGTGAATATGACAGTGGGCATTACTCATCTTTGAATTCAAGATGAGATGCACCCTTTTTTGCCCATTTTCCTCTTTGGCAGTCTGAGAGTTAAGTTTGCTGCAGCTGCTTCAAAGCAGTCTGTTTGCACTGTCATCCTTTGGGGTAAAATACTGTGCTGTTGCATGGAGCCTTCAGTAGTGGTAGCGATGTCAGCTGAATCCTGAACATTAGGAGTTGTAGGGTTTTGAAAGCATTAAATTAAGTCACCGCTAACTGATAAATACTAATGAAGGATCTGTCCTTACCAGAACAGCATCTCGGTGTTTCTTCATCCACTGCTGCTGCTGCTTCCTTAGCTTTCAGGATGCTGATCTTTGTGGTAAAGCTTCTTGCCCTAACTTCTGTGTTTCCTGATAATTAGAAACAAAAAGCCTGTTAGCAGGTGGTTTTCTGTATGTGCAGTAGAACTAAAATGTGAACTGCCAACTCCCAATATTTGGTGTGTGAATTCTAGAGTACTTCTTCTGCTATGGATATTGATAAGAGATGTTAATTCTAAGCTGTTCCCCTAAACACGACTCCGGAATGTGAAGAAGTGAAGCCAGCTGAAAGGAGATGTAGCTGTGAGAGTAGTGGGAATTGATTTCTGGTTTGGGGCAGTATAGTTGTGCTTCATTCCTGCTTGCTGAAGAATCCTACTGAAATACAAAATGGTTACCTGAATGTAATAGCTGAGTAGTAAGGATTCAGGATTTCAAGTGCAGAGATACCACAATATGAGTAAAAATGTAGTGCTGTTTCCATAAAGGGCATTAAAAAAAAGAAGGATTAAAGGATTTGGAACGGTGTTGTACAACAGCAAAGTCACAAGTGCACTGGAAAAAGCATGTTCTGCAGTTTGTTTCCAGATAAGAATTCTCACTTGCTTAGCAGTTTTTCTTGATTAGTTTTATGTGTAAGCTACAACTGCTTCTCCTGTATCCAGAAGCAGGAGGTGGTTTTAGTTCTGATAGAAACAGGTTTTCTGAAGGCAAGCAGACCTGGAAGAGTAGATGAGCAGGCAGTGCTTGCAGTTTGTCAGCAAGATATACAAGTGTGGTGGGGTTTGCTGCCATACAGTAGTGAGCTTTCCTGAAAGTACAAGTTCTGATGCGTTCTTGGAGTGTGAATGCTGCTCGCAGCACTTATTTGGAAGCATCCATGCAATCCAAAGATAAAATTGAAGGAGAATCTTGAACGTGTGTCATTGGCTGAATTTGTGAAGGAGAGTCAGATTCCAGATTTGACCTGCTTTGAAATTGGAAGCAGACGTTCTTTCATTTAGGAACAAAAGATCTCAATGCTTTACAAAAAACTAATCAAACTAACGACACTTCTGTTTCCCATGGAGTTTCCCCTCTGAGTGCCTACAAACAGTGCTGTTCTTAGAAATAGTTTTTTTCTGGACTGGCTGGGTACAGTGGTAGTGGATTTGTCATGCACTGAATTCTGGGTCACCCTTCAAAGATTTTAGAGAAGAATGTGGATTACAGTTCAGTTACAGTCTTGTCCAGTGTAGAGTCTTGAACATAAAACAGAAATATTTCATTTTACTTGCTACCTTCAAGCTGCCATCTGTGGGGGCTGAAAATGTTGTAGCTTCACATACAGTTCCCCATTTTTGTATATAAACGTGCCTTATTAATGCAGATACCTTAGTTTAACAAAAGGTGGAAACTTGTCATTTCTACCTGTGAATTTCTAGTTAAATATGAGAGTTTTGTGTGGTTTTGGTTGTGTTTTTGGTCCCTTCCTTCCCCTCCGTTTTTTGCTGTCTGGAGCTGAATACAGCGGAGCAATGGGAGTCTGTGCTTCAAAAAAAAAAAAAAAAGGCTCAAAGGGAAACTTAATTTGGGAAAACCTTTTGAAGGACGATGGCCTTTCTGCCATTAAGGTGTGGTAGGGTTCTTAGCAACTTGCTGGGGTGTATTTTTTTTATTTATTTATTAAGGACTATAACATAGATGTGTTTATATACACAACACCTACATATTTTGATATAGTATTTTCTCGTTTTATATTTTGTTCAGCATTTAC
>JANHGO010000053.1:80882280-80893443 GCA_024606505.1 Aquila spilogaster | reverse complement strand
AAGGTTTTTAATCCCACCTGGAAAAATTGTGACAGAACTCTCACAAAATAAACCCAGGGCATTACATGTTGACAAAAAAGTGTGGTTGTGGTTTTCTTTTCTTTCAGTGTAAGTTCTGTAACCGTTCTTGCTCTTACCCAAAGAACTTGGTCGCTTGGGGTACCCATCCTTAGAGTTCAGAGAGGAAGTGATGTTATATGAAGACAGCGATCACAATTTCCACCCACTCTACCAATAAAGATAGTGAAAAAATAGGTATTTTTCTTAATATTTTTCTAGGAGCTGTCACAATTGTGAGAAAGCTCCTGTACAAATGGGAATGCAGTTATTGGTGGGGTTTTTTTTTTTGGTTTAAAGTTGCCTGTTCAGAATCACAAATAGGAGATAGGAGTTCTGCAGGACAGGAAATGTTGTGTTTGTGTATGCCTGCCCCGTCTGCCACAGAAGGGTGAGAAGTTGGATAAAGAGCATCTCATGCTTCTGGTTGGTCTTGCGTGTCCTAATAAAAATGAGGTTGCTCTTTTATAGAGCTGCTGTTTCATAACAGTTATTATCAACAGCAAACTTAGAAGATGACGAGCAGGTAAGTGTATACGGGGGACAGTAAATGTTTGTTGTTTGGCCTTCCTCATTTCAAAGAACCTAGAGCAGAAGAACTGAAGGCTTTCCCCCACCCATGTTCACTAAGTGCGCATTTGCTGTGACCTTGTGCGAGAGAGGCCTGTTACTGCGCTGCCTCTGGTTGATAGGGGAGAGGCCGAGTGCACGCGTTGTCTGTTGGACATACTGGAGAGGAGGGTGAGGAACAAGCTAAATTTGCCTCACTTGGTTTCAAGCGAAAAACCTGTTCCTGACTGATGAACCATATCATGGTAAAGCCTCATCAGAAGAGGGGTAGGAGGGGTTATTCTTCCCAGGCCGTCTGCTACTTCCTTTTGTCTCAGCGAAAGGCCCAGGTGATAGGATGTTATATAGTCAGTTTTGCATTGTTCTTAAATGGATAATTCGCAATTCCAGCCCTTATACTGGAAAAAGATTTTTTTTTCCCCCTCCACTGTCTCCTCTCCTGGAAACAGAAGGAATCGTTGTTGTTCTGCCTCTGGTCGTGCAGCTGAAGTGATTGGTTTCTCCGTGCTCCAGAGATGAAATGCTGCTGTCTGTGGATGTGGAGGATTTGCCTGCTGTCTGGGTCGTTCTTCACTGTGCTGCTGGGAAGAAAATACAAAAGTAGATTTCCAATTTTCAAGCACTGTTCTGTGCTGGAAGCAAAAATTGTACATCGTGAAACAGTGAGCTAATAAACAATACAGGATTTGCATCAAAAGGAAGGGATGGACTGCTCTAAATCCGGAGTGTTTTCTGAAGACTGGCTTTGAGTCGCTGCTGGATGCAGGCGTGCCAACAGCGGTACGAACAGCTGGAGCAAACCACGGGATGTTAGTGGCAACTGCTCACTGCTTCAGAGAAAGTAAGGATGGAAGTAAGCTGTGGAACGCCAAGTCGCTAAAACTTGAGGCGTGCTCTATGTGCAGGGGGTAAAAGCATGGCCATGCAAGACTAAGGGCATGTGTTCAAAACTTGCCCTGTGCTTAAGAGATGAGCGAGTCCTATGCAAACTGATGAAAATAGTGCAGATTGTGACTATATTTCTCAATATTGTGAGTTGCATTTTCACTGAGTATTTATTAATGTTTTTTCCATGTATTTGCATATGACAGCCGTGGGACAGAAGTCTGAACTTGCTTTTCCATGAGTGTTTCATGCATTCACGTCACACAGTCCAATTCTGTAAATATTAACTCGAAATGAAGAAAATAGACCCGTGGTGGGAGCTTAGCTTGTTGAGGACGTGTAGCTGGAGCGAGAGTTGTTCGGAAGGATCGCGGGGAAAGGAAGGCTTTGCTGCTTGCAGAAACCTGTTGGCGCTGGGTGCTGGTACGTGGAGCTGTGACTGCTGATGTGTACTCATGGCAGCAGCCCTAAGGGTAGCAGCAGGCAGGATAACCCGAGTCATGAGTTTATTCCTCACCATTAGGTGGCAGTGTAAAACAACAAGAACCCAAACCGTGCGAAGCAGGAATTCCAGCTCCTTGTCGAGATCTCTGTGCTAGGAACTTGATGATAACTAGTGCTATTTTTCAATAAGTAGAGGATAAATCTGAGCATGAACTGCTCTTCTCTTTGCACCCGGGGTAGATGGGCTACTGAATGTCCTCAAGGTACCATCTAATACATGTAACAGGAACATACCTGCATCCTGAATTCTGTTAGAACTCCTACAGCATTTCCCCATGTCCCACTGTAATGTTTTCTGAAGAATCATGCCCTCGGTGTGCTGAAAGAAGCTGCTACCTGCTTTTCAATAGGGCAGAATTCCCATGTCAGAGCTGGGCAAGGATACTGAGAGCGAGTTGTATTCAGCTTCGTAAGCTGTGTGCGCCTGAATCCCGGCAGCAGCTCGATGAGCTGTTCACAAGGTGGTAAACACAGAGTGGGCAGAAGCTAGAAATGAAATTAGAGCTTCGACTGAGCTACCAAAGCGCTGCTTCTCTGAGTTGTATAATTCTCTGATTCTCAGTGTGAGCATGTCCAAGTGTTTGCATGCAGAATTCATTACGTCTGAGCGTGGACCGCTGGTCCTGTGAATCCCTGCTTGTGACAGACAGACAGACTCCAGTTTTGCTGCAGGCTGATTGCATCTTTGTTGTTTGCTTGTTAGTTACTAAAAAGAGCATCCTTCTGACTTCTGCCCTAAGTGCAAACAGCGTGTGTCTATGTATGACTTCTCTGGACCTGGACTAAGCTAGGAACACGTGTCCGCCCACAGTACACACACAGCCTGAAACGCTCCTGGACGTGTGCCTCTCCCGGCACTGCTGCTGTCCCTCTGAGCAGCCACGAGGGCAGCTCGGGCCTTCTGCACTCACCTCCGTGCCTCTGTTCCAAGACGTCACCGTGTAAACGTGGCAACGTGGCGCTTTCCCTCCTGCCTGCTGCTTTTTTGTGGAATGCATATTATTTCTTAGAGATCGCAGTCTTGACTTCAGCTCAGCTTGTAATCAGGAGCTGCTTGTATGCAGGATCTATGGCTTGGATTGCAGTTTGGATAATAAATGATAGCAACGAGTCTCAGGAGGTCTAGAAGGAAGGATGAAACCATTTCTGTACGTGGGTGTTAGGAAGGACAGTAGTGACTCCGCTCCCAATGAACCAGTTCTTAGATCTCACTCTGTGCAGGCCACGCGCCCCTCCAAGGCTTCCTACCAGCACACAGCAGTGAGCACGTGTGGCAGCAGTGTGCTCCTGGGGAGCTGTGCGGTGTGCATCCACCGGAGGAACAGCACACCTCGCTCCACGTGCCACAGCCTGAGCACTGTCACCAAGTGCCTACCAGAACGACAGCGCAATCATAGGAAGCCTTTCAAACCACCAGGTAAGTGTGTCACGAACCAGGTATGCTCATTGGAGCTCAGCATTGCCAAAAGCTTGAGGGACTGTGATTCCTGGAAATGTTTACATCGGGACCGGCTGTTCCTTAAAAGGGAGCACTGAAGGTTGAGGGGCAGTCTTCCAGCACATGTAGCGCAGCAGAACCTGGTGCCCCCATGCCAGGACCAGAGGCAGCTGGCGTGAACGGCAGCACAGAGCGTCAGAAAATACTCTTCCAGAATTAGGGTGACTCTGCCCTGGCACAGGCTGCACAGAGGCTGTGGGGTCCCCTCCTTGGAAACGTTCAGAAGCCATTCGGGTGTGGGCCTGGGCACCCTGCTCCAGGAGGCCCTGCTGAGCAGCCTCTGTTGGGCCTACAGAGGTCTCTTCCATTTTGGGATATCTCTTCTGGCTTCAGGAGCTACCGACACAACTCAGATCATCGTTCTCTGCTGAGTTTCCTTAAACTCTTTATTTTTGAGAAAGCAGAAGTGGCGCTGTTCACCAGCAAACTCACAGAGTAAGCACAGCGGGTGAGGCCGGGGCACTTCCTGAGCGAGCTGCTGTTCTTTAATCGCAATTAACTTACACATACCTGATGCTGAGCTTCAGTAATCAAAACTGTTGGTTTCATTTTCTGTAAATACTCCTCATATAGCTAATATAGTACAAAATTACCTTCTGCCACAAAAACATTATGCGTGAGCTACAGTAGAGAAACAAAAGGGAATGATAGCAGAGTGTTGCCTTAACGCAGTACATGGACTTTGCCACATGTTCAATTTCTTCAAAAATTAATATATACGTCTGAAACATAAGCCATCTTCTACCCTGCATAGACTAAGGTTAAAAATGAATTACTTTGAAAGCAACGCAATCAAAACAAGCTGCTTTAGCACATATTTACACAGAAATCAGAGCTCTTAAGATAGTTTATAGATTCCTGATGTGTTTTTAAGGCTGATCTTGACTACAAGCATTCTCATAATGAACACTGTTAAACGTTAAAAAGGGTTTGAACCCAGCATGGAATGTAAACATACATTTGCTGCTATCAGTTCTGATTTGGTAAGTTTCAGAGGGTTTTCTACAGCTTAAGGATTGTGCTCCCAACGCCATTTGTCTTAACGCTGCGAGAGGAAGTGGTCCTGGCCCAAGGTCAGCAGGAACAGCCTTAGGGAGGCAGGAGCAGCTCTCTGTCAAAGGAACAGAAGCGCACCTCTGTTCAGGAAGGCTGTTACTGCTTTTGACTTCACTAAGAACTGAGGCTTTCAGCAGGAAGAGCTATTTTGTTCAGGACACAGAGATTCCTTGGCCTTCCTCCTTCTGAGGAGCAGCAGGCCTTGCCCGACTACAGCTCCCCACTAAGCCCAGAGCTCACCAGGACCGGCCGCTGCCATTCACCCTCTCCCAGAGCCCAGTAGGGCAAGGGCTGCAGGCCATTGTATGGAGCCTGCTGAAGGGCAGCCCCCACAGCACAGCAGCTGCTCCTGGAGGATGTTATTTTATCAGCTAACCTGCAGGAGCACCCTCACCAAGGAAGCCCAGAAAGTGTTGCTGACACACAGGAAGTACTCCAAGTTTCAAGCACTGAATTTAACATCTAATTGATTTGACCATATGTAATGAAGTCAGTTTTGATTTTCCGGAGTAAAGTATGCAATAAAGTAGCATAGCACTGAGACAGAAAACGTTAACTGGAGCTACCCCCCAAGGACACAAAACCCTTGGCTGTCCTCTGCAGCTCTCATCCCTCTGTGTCTCACGGCACTGCTGTGCAAGGTCAGTGCTGCCAAGGCAAGAAAGAAACCTTATCATTTTGAACTTCAGTATGAAAGCAACTCTTACCTGCAGTTACGCCCACTCATCATTGTGCACAAGAAGAGTGTGATGATAAAAATGCAGTTATGACAGGCCTTACGAGACTTCCTTACCTGACTGCAGCAGAATACATGTTGCCTGCTACGGGTTGGATAAACTGCAGCAGAACCCCTGTAGAGGTACAGAGCAGAGCTTTTTAAGGATCGTGCAGAATAAAGCTGCTGTTTCTGGGGGCACAGTTGGTGTCTCAGGAGCTCTGATGAGCCTCTGAAGTCTCGTAGGGCTGGGAGATCTTGGAGGAGAAGAGCACAGTAGTGAGCTCCCCTTTCGGTCAGGACACTTGCCACTGGAACACAGCCAGCATCTGTCTTTACTGCAGACAGTTTTGACAGACAACGTATTATAAGAAAAAAACAAACACACAACGCGTTAATCAGTAGCTAGCAATCATCACTCTTTCAGTTGCTTGATTTGGTTGATCAAACGAGACATTTTGTCCCATGAGACATGCTCTGGGATTCCCAGTACACCAGTCTGACCGATGTGATAACCTCTAGCAGAGCTGCGTTGTTCTGGAGTGGCAGCTGGAGGCCGGGCTGGCTCCGTTAAGACATTTCTCCTGACTTTTTATTTAAATACTTGAAATTCTGTGATGTCTGAGCATTCACTGGCTGTGCTCCGCTCCTCACTGAGCAGATGCTGGCTGACACAGCATCACTACATCTTGTATGGCCATGAGAAAAGCAGGGGCTGAGTGTGTACCTGCAAGGTAGAAGATGATGTATCCCGAGAGTCTGTGATATCTGCAACACAGATGGATGTTCATCTGCAGCATAAGTATACATGCAGGATGTATCACATGTATCCCAAGAGCAACAGCTACTGGTAAGAAACATTTGTTTGCTCCAAGTGATCAGAACAATCTGTCTCTGTACCAGCAACCTCTTGCACCAGATACAAAGCCCTCTGCTTTGAAGCCTTGAGGCTGAATTGCAGCAGACAGCTTTAAGTTCAGAGCAAAAAGCACTCTCTTCTTTTGTATAAAAATATACATCCAGTCACCAAAATGCAAGTTACACATGAGATCAAAGTAGATCCAACTTGGGAGGCAGTACTGTATTTTCTGGGCAATCTGCTGTAGAACTTGATCTAGGGGCTGGCAGCCCTGCCTGTGGCTGGAGACTTGGAACTTGATGACCCTTGAGGTCCCTTCCAACCCAAGCCATTCTATGATTTACTCATCAAAACTACAGCAGAGGACGTAATCCCGCAGTTCTTAAATCAGTCTGAGGCACGCATTAAAGGAAATAACTGCAGTGAATTCATCAATTTCTGGCCAACACTCTCGGAATGCACTTGGACACTTCTAGTTCCTCCTCCAAGGCAACGTATATATTTGCAATATTTTTTATTCGTCATTCAGGACATAATGTTCCGGCACAGAATTCCTGATGTATCAATTAACTTGAGAGAGTTGGAAAGCTTACCTTGAAGTTGTGCACCTAATGTTGACATTAAAAAAGAAAACGCTGCCAGCATTTGTTGAAGTGCCAAAATGAAAGTGCTCTGCTCAGGCTCACACCAGCTGCCTCATTGTTCCCACCCTATCTTACAAGATAATCAAGTGTCTAGGCCATTCTCCACCCTTTCCTCATTTTCTCTGCAGGGAAGCATGAGATCAGCAGCCTTCTCCTCTTGTGTTGTTGGGGTTTTTTTTGTCCTTTTCATGGCTGGTATTTGTTTTGATTTATCGGAATTCATTTTCTTAAACAGAAAAAAAATCCTGGCATAGAAAATGAGGACATCTGCAGCCTAGGGACACTGCCTCTTGAGCCCCCCTATAGTCAGACCTATTCTGTAGAACCGTTATCAGCACTTACATTTTAGCTTTAAATCTTTGGTTTCTGCTCTGAATTGCATTATAGGAATTTCTTCTTGGCTGTAGAGGAAGCACAAGGAGATTTACCTCACTGGGCTAAAGAAAGTGAATGCCACTGTTGTGATTACAGAATCACAGAACTGTAGGGGTTGGAAGGTACCTCTGGAGATCATCTAGTCCAAGAGCTCCATTAGCAGGTTTATCATTGCCAATTTGATATTCCAGCGTTTCGTGATCTCTCTGGAAGTAGGAGGTGTTCGTGGTACAGAAATGTCTACATATCCCACCCAGCATTCAAAGACGTAAGCCTATTGCTGCCAGGAAATAAAATCACTTCTCGTAAGGTAAACGTAAGAGAGATGCAAATAGCAACCAAAAGCAAGATTTTAAAGAGTCGAAAATAGGAACCACAGCTGGATAACTACATAAACATTCCATTAAAATCCATTTGGGGTCTGTTAATCTCCCATTTCATATAGTTTGGTCACCACTTCAAGTCTTTCCAGCTGTATAGTTTTCAGCAATGTCAGATGACAGACAACATATAGTTTGTGTTTATTTCCTCTGTTAAAAATCATGAATTGCTTCTCTACCTATCAGAAGACAAGTACTAGCCACAAAATATTACAGGACACAACTTTGGGGATGCAGAATTCCTCCTGCTGAAGCTTTCTGTGCTTTATTCATGCTAGTTCTGATGTCTCTGTTACTGGTCTCTCCTGCCATGCCTTCCTAGCTGTATGACACAGGGGCTAATGACAAATTGATAGGAGAAGAGTTTCTGGCCACAGGCTAATTCACAATGTTCAAGGCAAGACAGACCAATGAGAAAAGTGTCTGAAGCATGGCATGAGTAGCCTCCGTTCTGGCAGGACAAGGTGTACTTTAACCGCTGGCAGAGTAAAAGAACTTGAGGGCAAATTGATTCCCAGCCATAAATTCTATTGTGTTCCATTCTAACAACACTTCTTTGGTACATCTAATGGCAGAGTGGCACAGAGGGTGATACTTCCATTACAAATCATGTTTTCAGCCTATCACTGCTACCCTGTACTGTCTCAATTTCATGGTTTCCCTTAACTTTTTGGTCTTATTTCCACCTGTCTTTTGGAGTCATTTTTATTATCCTCTCAAAACTGCTATGCAATGTAGCCCACATTGTAGAGTAACATGAAGAGATTAGAAAAAGCGACACATTTCCAACTGTTAAACTTTTCTGTGTTAATAGGTTTTTTTTAAACTGCACTTGTTTCTACAGCAATAGCTAGATTCCTTTCTCACTTCATACTTCTTCCCTCCCCTCCTTGGCAGACACCCGCCCTTCCCATGAGGATTTAAGAAAGGGAGGGAGGTAAGGCAAGCTTTCCACCCTGTGGCAGAACCAAGCATGCCTGCACCAAGCAGGAAGCTGTGTTCTGCTGAGGGATTCCTTTCTATGGGTTTAGTGGATTTCAGCTGCGTGCCATGACAGATTACGCTGTGGATTATCTTCAGATATAGGTAGGAGAGGTGTTTCAAGGTATTTTACCTTTTAATCCATATTTAGCAAAAGCCTTTCAACATAACTGTGGTACAACCAAATACCTTTATCATTTCAGTACGAAATACTACACCAGGTTACTAATAGAAGTGCACTGTAGTTTCAAGCCCAGTTGTAATGGGTTGCGCCAATTTTTTCCTATACGTTACTGCCCTGAATTGTCAATGGATTACAAAAAGGAACTGTAAGCAAAATGTTCAAGCAATGAGAAATAAAATGATGGCCTCTGGATAAAACACATTTGATTCTACTATAAATGTATAATCTCAAGGCTTACTAAAGAAAAGAGACATACTTTACCTTTGTGAAAATTCTCCCCATCAGATATCTGAAGGAAGAAAGTTAACATTCTAAAAAGAGGAGTAGTTGGTATACAATATAATAAAGTCAGTATCTGTTGCTACATGACTTCTATTGAATTCACTCTGGTACATCTTCAAGCTCCTTTAGACATTTACCGAGCTTACTTTACCCACCTAGCTGCCATAGTCTTCTACCCCTTAGTAATTCAAAATGTTCTTAGCTCTGAAATGGCTCCATCACTGCTTTTAATTTGGCTTTGTCTCTTACTGTGTTGTGCTTGAATCACGGATGCATAATTGGTTTTTCTGCAGAACATAAAAAACAGACTATCAGGAAAAGCAAATTAGTCCATCCATTATAGGGTACAGTCTGCTAATGAAATTATGGACTAGAAGCTCATGTCCTTGTAGCTTGCCTTTGTCAGGTTCATTAAAGCATAGGACATAAATTCAGTTTTTTATTCAGCTGAATCAGAATCTTTGAACAAATGGCTTCCAGAACTAATTCTTCTGACAGCAAAAGTGAAAGGCAATTTTAAAAGTGTTTGGAAAACAATACATATTTTAATTATCAAACTAGAAAGTCAATATTTACCATTTTAAGCTTAAGGGGACAAATATTGGGCTTTCTCTATAGATGATAAAACATGCAGTGAAATTAGATCAGCTCTAAAACTTGTAGTTTCTGTACAGGCCTAGGTATTTTCTTTATGCTTACAAACCTAATGGCCATATAATTTCTCAGCTATTTTAACAAATATGTTCTGTTTGGATGGAGACTGTCTCTGTGTCGTGCACCTGAGCACAACATGCAAAGGAAATACCGACTTGGCGGCAGGGTTCACTTTCATTTCAGGGGAAGCTGAGTACGTCTCTTCAGTGGATGACAATAAAGTGCACAGGAAAACTCTGTTTTCCATCTTTTCTCCTTTCATATCCTCACAAGACAAACATACTATCTTAGGAAATAATACATTCACTAAGCCTCGGTAAGTAATTACCCGTTGAGAAGGGAAAAACTGTAGCACCACCGGAAAGGGAAGGATCAACTCCAGGAAGTGCAAGGACCCGCAGTGCTGTTTCAGGCAGTAGCGACTACAGAGAAATCCAAGGCTTCCTGGAGACAAAAGAGGATTTCTCAGCCATTGAATCAAAGTCACTTTGGTCACAGTTAATGAAACTAATTTCACATACTGCTTTCAGCAATGTGTTTTTCACTGACACTTTGTATGTGAGATCCAGCTCCTCTGAGATGCCTAACTTTGAAAACACTATCTGTAAACAATTTTGGTAAGATTTTAAAGCAAATCTCACTTAATATAGTATCTAAAATCTGAACAGTCTGTCCCTAACTGATGCAGTGGGAAAGAAGAATCACTCTTACAGAAAACTAATACTACACAGGTCGTGAGCACAAGGTCTGTGGTTAAACCAAAACTTGGTGCCCAATCAAATGTTTAATCTCCATACAAGATGGAGATAATGTCACATGCTCAAATGGACCAGGATTGTGGCTCTCCTTCCTTCATCCACATCGACAATAGAGAAAACTATTGCACTAGGTTACTACTCTCTGCAGACACCAACAGGCATACTACCATGGGCCAGCATTGCAGCACATGGGGTCCAGCTTCTTGACACTCTGCTAGAAATCATGTTTTCTAAATTGGCCATCTACTTTATTCAGTTTCTGGGATAAATTCTACTTTTATCATTGAAAAATTTAAATTGAGGAAAAAAATAACAATTGTACTACTTTATTTTTTTTGTTATTTATATATCTGAGGTGATGTATTAAATGGGATAAAATCGTATAATCAAATACACTTCTCTGCTTAATCATATTTTCTAAGTATAAAGATAGCATCATCTTAGGAGTAGTGTTAGTATTACAGAGCTGTATTTCATACAGCTTGAAAGTGCTTTCTATTTTATATTTGCATATCTCAGTGTGATAATCCTACCTCGTAAAGTATGTATATACACAATTAAATTAAACCAGCCACATAAAAATCAGACTAGAGATAATATAGCATAGGGAAATGTGAAGTTGGCATCTCGGGTGAATTTAGAAAGTTCTTTATTTAGCTACATTTATACATTTATACATTTATAGCCGGGCCCAGAGAGTGGTGGCAAATGGAGTTAAATC
Source organism: Aquila spilogaster (assembly GCA_024606505.1). Taxonomy (NCBI): domain Eukaryota; kingdom Metazoa; phylum Chordata; class Aves; order Accipitriformes; family Accipitridae; genus Aquila; species Aquila spilogaster. The sequence goes on along the minus strand of JANHGO010000053.1, from coordinate 80,882,320 downwards.
CAGTTGGAGACCAGTCATGAGTGGTGTTCCCCAGGGGTCG
>JANHGO010000053.1:80856261-80882180 GCA_024606505.1 Aquila spilogaster | reverse complement strand
AGTCCAGCACCATGCACAGTGCAGCAGATCCTGGTGCCTGGTGGCAGGACCAGAGGCAATGGGCACAAACTGAAACACAGAAGGTTCCCTCTGAACATCAGGAAACACTTTTGCAGTGTGAGGGAGACCGAGCACTGGCACAGGTTGCTCAGGGAGGTTGTGGAATCTCCATCCTTGTAGATCTATGTGGTCCTAGGCAACCTGCTCTAGGGGTTGGACCAGATGACCTCCAGAGGTCCCTTCCAACCTCAGTCATTCTGTGATCTTTCCTGGCTTCAAGATCTACTGACAGAACTCAGAGCAGGTCATCATTCCCTACTCAGTGTCTTTAATTTTTTATTTTTGTGAAATTAGCAGGGTTACTGGTTCCCAGCATACTAACATGTGTAACAGAGATCAGAATTTCATTCTGAATAGGTTCCAGTCCAGCTGCTGATTACATTCCAAAAATTAGTATTCCGGTCACATGCTGCTATTGATTAAGTCTTGAACACATTCTAAATAATTGTTGGTGAATCCAGGGCACTTAGTGGACAAGTTAATATTATCTAATTACAGTTATCCCACATACACCTGGTCCTAAGCTTTAGCAATCAAAACTATGGTTTCATTTTCTGTAAACATTCCTTAGATAGTTAATGTAGTATGAAATTATTTTGTGTCACAAAAAAATTATGTGTAAGCTATACTAGAAAAGCGGGAGGAAATTATACCAGGGTGTTGCCTACACTGACATCATACATGGATTTTGCTTGCCACATGTGACCAATTTCTTTGAAAATTAATGTATACATCTGAAAAATAAACTATGTCTTACACTGAGTGAAGATTAAGGTTAAAAATTAATTACTTTGAAAAAAACGCTATCACAATTAGCTTCTTTAGCACATATATAGTCAGAAATTGGAGGTCTTCAGATCTTTTTATGGGTTTCTGTTGTGTTTGTAAGGTTGATCGTGGCTACAAACCCTCTCATAACAAACCTGTTTAAAAGTTAAATATGGTTTGAGGCCAGCACAGAATGTAATTATACATTTGCTGATATCAATCCTAATTTTGTCTCATTTCAGAAAGTTGGTTACAGCTTAAGGATTCCTCATGTTTAAAATGCCATTTTGCTTAACACTGGGGGAGGAAGGTGGTCCTGGTCCAAGGTCAGTGGGAGTGGAGTCATGCGGAGGCAGACGGACAGGAGCAGCTATTTGTCAAAGGAACAAAGCCACGTCCCTGGGGAAGGGATTTTACTGTGTTTGAATTCACAAAGATCTGAAGCCAGGAGCAGCTTTCAGAAGCAAAAGCCAATCTGTGTAAGGCTGAGAGATTCCTGGTGTTGGCCTGGGAGATCTTGCTGGTCATGGAGACAAGATAAAACTTCTAAGGAAAGACAAACCTCGCTGGATTACAGCTCCCTGTTAACTCCAGCACTCACCCTTCAAATCAAATCTAATCTAATCTAATTGCATCATGTTGGAATATCTCTGGTAATGGAGACCAAGAAACCATGGTTACCTTCGAAGAGTGTGCACACAGACTGACTTCCAGGGGTTCTTCTGAATGCATCTCTCTTGCAGCCTATGTCCTTCCCTCTGAGCCACGGAGGTTGCTACATCCAGTTATGTTGTTTATAAACAAACAAAATGGGCAACTGTCACCCTGTCTCCACTTATTAATATTGTGACTGATCTATGCAGAACATACAGCTTGCATAAAATAAAGAACTGGACTGAAGTAAATGAGAGCTATGAATGGGAGTCAGGATCTTCTGAGCTTCAGCTGAAGGCATCACAAGATTTCCCTTTATAGTGCTGGATTAGTTCTTCACCTCTGCTACATTTCCTCTTTCAGTGAAACGAATGCTGTGGTCTTACTCACATGAGAAAAATAACTGATATTAAAACCTGGAAACTGGTGTTGAAACTTAGAAACTGCTCCAGGTTTTAAGCACTAAAGATCTTATTGATTTCACTGTGTGGGTACACTGTAATGAAGTCAGTTTTGATTTGCAAAAGTGAATTACACTGTAAAAGTAACATAGCAGTGAGATAGAAAATAGTTTAACTGGAGCCAGCTTCCCAAGAACACCAAACCCTTGGCTGGCCTTGGCAGCTGTCATCCCTCTGTGTCTCAGTGTACAATTGCTGCATAAGCAGTGGAGAAACCTTGTCATTTTGAACTTCAAGATGAAAGCAATCGTTATTTACAGTTACACCCAGTGACCATTGTGCACAGGAAGAGTGTGATTATAAAAATACAGTTAGGACAAGTCTTACAAGTCTTCCCTACCTGAATCCTGGCAGGATACGTATTGCCCTCATTGGATTAGATAAACTGCAGCGATGCCCCTGCAGTGACGCAGAGCAGACCATACATTTTTAAAGTTTGTGCAGACTAGAGCTGTCACTTCTGGGGGCAGAGTCAGGGTCTTGGGAGCTCTGATGAGCCTCTTTAGATTCTTGTAGGACCCGGAGTCTCAGAGGAGAATTCCCCTCTCAGTCAGGGCACTTTCCACTGAAACACAAGCAACATCAGTTTTTACACCAGTTTTGACAGACAGTATCTTATAGGATGAAAAAAAAAATTGTTATTGGTTAGTAATCATCATTCTTTGAGCCACAGGTCTTGGTTTGCTCAATTAAACAGCACATCTTGTCCCATGTGACAAGATGGTATACCGGTATACCCAAGATAATCCGCACCAGGCTGACAGATGTGACGCACAGTCTATAGGAGACCTGTGCTGTTCTGGAGTGGCAGCTGGAGGCCAGGCTGGCTGCCCCAAGACATTTCTCCTGACACTGTATTTAACCGTTTGAATCTCTCCTGCGGCGCCTGTCTTGAACATCCACTAACCACCCTCGTCCCCTCCCTGAGTCTCCCGCGGGTGCTGGCTGAGGCAGTGGATGGCTCAGGCATCACTCCCGCCTGTATGGCCGTGAGAAGGACAGGGTCTGAGTGTGCCTACGGGTGCAAGGTAAGGTAGAAGAGGATGTGGCCTGAGTGCGTGGTGTCTGCATCACAGATGGTTGTTCATCTACAGCCTGACTATACAGGTGGATGTTACGTCCCACAAGCGACAGCTACTAGTAAGTAACGTTTCTTTGCTCCACTGATCAGAGGAATCTGTCTCTGCACTAACAAACTCTTGCACCAAATTCAAACCCCTCAGTTTTTAAGTCTTGAGGCTACATTGCAGCAGACAGCGGTAAATTCAGAGCAAAAAGCACTTAATTCTTTTGTATAAAAACATACGTACAGTCAGCAAAAGGACAGTTCCGGGTAAGATGAAAGTAGATCCAAGTTGGGAGGCAGGACAGTATTTAATCATCAAAACTAGAGCAGAAGTCATAACCTCATGGTTCTTCAATCAATGAGGCACACATTAAAGGAAATGGCTGCAGTGAATCCCCCCATTTCTGGCTAACACTTTTGTAATGCATTTGGATTTTTCTAGTCCCTCCTGCAAAGGCAACATACAGTTTTGCAATACTTTCAAGTAGCATCAAGGACATAAAGTTCCAGTTCCGCATCTGTGATGTATCAATTAACTTGAGTGACTTGGAAAGCTTACCTTGAAGTTGTGCACATAATGTTGACATTAAAAAAGAAAATGCTGCCAACATTTGTTGAAGTGCCAAAATGAAAGTGCTCTGTTCAGGCTCACCCCAACCACCTCATTGTTCCCATCCTATCTCACAGGATAATCAGAAAGTGTCTGGGCGATTCTCCACCCTTTCCTCATTTTCTCTGCAGGGAAGCATGAGATCAGCAGCTTTCTCCTTTTGTTCATTTTTGTCCTTTGCATGTCTGCTATTTGTTTTCATTTATTAGAATGTATTTTCTTAAATAGAAAAAAAAATTTGGGGTATAATGCAGGGATACCTGCAGCCTAGGGAAGCTGTCTCTTGAGACCCCATATAGCCAGGACTACTCTACAGAACCATTTAGAACACTTAAATTTTAGGTTTCTGCTCTGAATTGCACTATAGAAATTTCCTCCTGACTGTAGAGACAGCACAGGGATATTAACCTGGCTGGGCTAAAGAAAGCTTTTGTGAATACCATTGTAGTGATTAGCAGGTTTATATTTGCTAATTTGGTATTCCAGTATTTAGTGATGTCTCTGGAAGTAGGAGGTGTTAGTGGTATAGAAATGTTTACATATAGCTCCCAGCTAGCTAGTAAATATTCAAAGACCCAAGTCTATTAGTGCCAGGAAATAAATTGTCTGTTTTTAACATACAAATAGCACCACACAAATAGCAACCAAAAGCAAGAATTCTGTGGTCTGCAAGATTTAAGAAGTATTTTAAGAAAACAGGAAAGGCAGTCTGGATAACTACATCATTAGTTACTCACTGTAACTAGTGGGACTGTTACTCACCTATTTTAGAGAGTTTGGTCACCATTCCACGTCAACTTCTTTTAATCTGTAAAGTTTCTGGCAATGTCAGATGACAAACCACACACTATATCTTGTATTTATTTCCTCATGTAAAATCAGGAATTACATCTTTACCTATCAAAACCACAAGTACTAGCCATAAAAAAAACCCTTGTTGGTGCAGAATTCCTTTTGGTAAAACTTCCTGTGCTTTACTCATGCTCATTCTGATGTCTCTGTTATCAATCCCTTGCTTTCCCAGCTGTATAGCAAATGGGCTAATGACATAAACTAAATGCCATAAGAGCTTCTGGCCACAAGCTAATTCACACTGTTCAAGGCAAGACAGGCCAACAAGAAAAGTGCCTGAAGTGAAGCATGGGTAGCCACTGTTCTGGTAGTACAATGTGTACCCTTCACTACTGGCAGAATAACAAAGTGAAAGAACTTGAGGTCAAATCAATCCCCAGCCATAAATACAGGGCATTGACTTTAACAGCACTTCTTTGGTACATCTAATGGCAGAATGACATAGAGGGTGATATTTCCATTATGATTCATTTTTTCAGCCTCGGAGGTACCTGTCATTGCTACCCTGTATTGCCTCGTTTCATGGATTCCCATTATTTTTTTATCTTTTTTCCAACCATTTTCTGGAGAGTCATTTTTATTATTCTCAAAACTGCTAAGGAATACAGCCCGCATATGCAGAGTAATCTGAAGAGATTAGCGAAAATGACAAATTTCCAACTGTTAAACTTTTCTGTGTCCATCTTTTCACCTGTACTTGGTTCTGCCATAACAGTTGGCTTCCATTCTCCCCATTTTATACTCCTTCCTTCCCTCCCTGGTAGATAGATAGCTACCCTCCACATGAGGATTTAAGCAGAAAAGGCAACAAGGCAAGCTTTCGACCCTCTGGTTGTACCAAGGATTCCCATGATGAGCAGGGAAGTTGTGTTCTCCACAGCAGTGCCTAGGACTCTTCTCTCTGTGGGTTTAGTGGATTTCAGTTGCATGCCATGAGGGATTACTCTAATCTTCAGGTACATGTAGCAGAGGTAATTCACCTTTTAATCCATATTTAGCAAAAGCCTTTCAACACACCTCTACAGTGCAGATGAATACCTTTAGCATTTGAGTACCAAATACTATAGTGGGTAAAGAATAGAAGTACGCTGGAGTTTAGAGCCCAGGCATTATGCATGGTACTGATTTCTGTCTGTATGTTACTGCCCTGAATTCTGAATGGATTACAGAGAGGAACTGTAAGCAAAATGGTCAAGCAATAAGGAATAAAATAGTGGCCTCTAGATAGATAAAAGCTAATTTAGTCTACTGTGATTGTATCATAACAATCTCATAGAAAATAAGTCCTTACTAGAGAAAAGAATAAGAGACATACTTCACCTCTGGGAAAATTCTCCCCATCATATACCTGAAGGAGGCAAGGTAACATGATAAAGAACAGGAACAGTTGGTATACCAAAACAAAAAAAAAACCAACAAAAAAAAAAAATCAAAGCATCAGCATCTATTGCTATCTGACTTCTACTGAATTCATGGTGTGCTCTGCATGAGTTTCTAATGCATCTTCAAGTTCCTTTAGACATTTACACTATCTATTCTGAAACTAGTAGATTAGAAACTCTGTAACCCTTCTGGTCAATGTTTCTACCTTTGATTATTTTCCCACATAAGTGTTAATTGAATACAGTCTGGCTGGAAGATTTAGGGAACATCCCTCAGATGCAGGGTACCTAATGGGATTTGAAATGCATAAATTAGTAATTATGTCAAATTAGGGCCAGATTTTCAAATTCTAGATCCAGTTTCTATGTGATTATCTAGCAAAGTAAATTAGGCCTTCGTATGTCTAAGCATCCAATTTGCATGTGTAATCAAATATGTAAATATTCATGGCCTCAGATGCATTTCCCTTCTCATTCTGATAATATATGGGAGACTGAATTGTTTCTTGTTGAAAATCTCACCCTTCATTTTGGTCATTTAAACACATCTAGGGCAGTTGTAGCAGATGTGATACTGCAGCTTAATATTAACCTGTTGTATTTTAACCTTACCCAGCACTTCCAAATACGTGATCTCTGTTCAGTTCCCTGCATCTTCAACCATTTGGAGTGAAGTTTCTCTTGGTAACTATCCGTCATGGAGCACAGTTTCTAAACACGTTACTACAGCTCAGCATGTTCACCTCAGCCAGGGCCCAAAGAGCAGCTGCTGTGGTCCTCACCCCAGACTGGAAAGCAAAGGAGTCTGCTGTAGTTATTTGTGGCCCAAATCAGAAGATGTGCAGGGTGCAAGGCAGCCGAGGGATGAGGTGGGATGTTTTTGTGATCAAGGCAATTGAACACCTCTCTGGAGAATTGGGTCCTGTCATCACATTTGCCACATTCTTCCTTTTGCTGCAATTCAAGTCATTTAAAACAAATGTTTCAGATGTGTGGACAGGTCAATATTTCAAAGGCTAACTTGAATCTAGGGAGCCTCTTCCAGCAGCCTCCATGGTCAGTAGAGAAGTACAGACTCCTCCAGAGGTGATCTGAAATCTCAAGTTAGGCACTGCTCCAAACAGTGTTTCTCAGTGTATACTGTGCCACATCTAAATGTGGTCTGCAAACTAAATTAAATTAATTTTTAATTCACAGATATTCTCAAATGTATGAGCACACAAACATAACGGGGAGGGACATTCAGAGTTTGGCCCCAGTTTTATTAGCTGGAAGTGACAGCCAGTGTCAATACTACACAACATGGATATTCCCGAAAAGCTAATGAAGGGGGCCTCCAATTTTTTTTAAAAAGTGAGAAACGTTATCTATAGGAGCTCATCTCTTAGGATAAAATTAACTGTTGTGGGTCTTTGTAATCGTATACTCCTTATGATTTGAGTGTCTGACTTAGGACTTCAGCATCTCATCTACAGAATTTTAAATATTCACAACTAAATTAAGAGGAGCAGCACTTCAAATGAAATCTAACAATCATAAAAATAAATACAAATAATATATATTACACATAGAAAACTATATTTGATGTCAAGAACTCTGAGAAAATGCATTTTCAGATTGTGACCTCCAAATTAGCAGACATTTCATTATCTCTTCACCATCTGCCCCTGGGTAATACTCATAGAATAGAATCATAGAATAATTAGTTTGGGTTGGAAGAGACCGTTAAAGATCATCTAGTCCAATGCTCCTGCAATAAGCGGGAACATCTTCAACTAGATCAGGTTGCTCAGAGCCCCATCCAACCTGACCTTGAATGTTCCCAGGGATGGGGCATCTACCACCTCTCTGGGCAACCTGTGCCAGTGTTTCACCACCCTCATCGTAAAAAAATTCTTCCTTATATCTAGTCTAAATCTACCCTCTTTTAGTTTAAAACCATTACCCCTTGTCCTATCGCAACAGGCCCTAGTAAATCCTTCATCTCCTAGGGTTTGTAGTAGTGCAAATAAAATATTCCCTGTGGCTTCTCAAGCAACAAAGCGCAGCGTACAACACTTGAATGTGACTTTTGCTGACTCCCTCTTGACTGGATGAAGCATCATGCTCTCTGCTTATTTAGAGCTGCAGATTGGCCCATTCTAGGCACAGACCCAGCTATAACTTAAAACGATATTTCCAAAAAAGAAATGCGAAGAAAAGAAGAATGAGAAGAAACAAACAACAAAAAGCAGGGTGGGAGCAGGAGCAAAGTCTGAAAGCAAAATGAACTTCAAGCCCAAGAGGCTGAGGAGAGTCACACAGGCATTCAGCTCCCCCAGCTCAGCCTTGGCAGCAGGGAAAGGGGGGGGGCAAAAAAAGGGTTAGCATCCATATCCCCTCCTTGCTGAGCACAGGGGAGAAGCATTGATTGCTGGCACCGTCATGGGAATATCAGCTCACACAGCTGTGCAAGGTGGTGCTGAGGAGCTTCTACCTGCTTTGGAGCAGCCCACAATCAACATGGCACAAGGGACAATGCTTCCTGCCACAGCTCTCCTGGCTTCTGCTGGACCTCTGTGGCCAAATATGCAATGGCCTTTGCCTGTTCTGGTGCAGACAGGATTGCATTTCTATATCTGAAAAACAACTGATGTGACAGGGCTCAGTTTGACTCTCTAGCAAACGAACTGCATTGTACAATAAATCAAGATAGTTGGAAAAAATAGGCATGACTTAAACATTTCAGAGCTACACACATATAAATAATATAAATATAATAATAGTAATATAAACATGTTTAAATTGGGGCTTTTCTTTGTTCCTGTATTCACAAGTTAGTATCTTCTTATAATTCTTAGTAATACTTGCTGCCCACTTTGGAAAAAAAAGCTCTTCTAACCTACCTTACCCATTTAGCTGTCATAGTCTTCTAAGTCCCCTGTCACTGCTAATGTTCTTAATCCTGAAAGTGCTCCATCACTGCTTTTAATTTGGCCTCGACCCTTACTGTGTTGTGCTCGAATCACAGGTGAATAATTGGTCTCAGAACCAAGCATGAAAAACAGAATCTTAGGGAAAACAAATTAATGCATCCACTGCTGCAGGTAAGTCCGCTAATGAAATTATGGACTAGAAGCTCACATCCTTGTAGCTAACCTTAATCAGCAACATAAACATTCATTAAAGAACAGGGCATAAATTCAGCTTTTTATTCATCTGAGTCTGTATTTTTGAACAAATTACTTCCAAAACTAATCCTTTGACTGCAAAAGTGAAAGATAACTGAAAAGGATTCAGAAAACAAGATGTATTTTAATTGTCAAATTAGGAAGACAGTATTTATTATTATTATTTTAAGCTTAGTGGGGCAGAGATTGGTCTTACAGAAATGTATAAAATTATTAAGCTAATTTGGTGAAGCTGAATCAGCTCAGAAACTAGACATTTCCATACAAGTTCGGATATTTAAAAAAAGAAGTTTACAATGCCGATAATATAATTTATCAGCTATTTTAACAACAAGTATGCTTTGCTTGGATGAAGACTGTCTCTGTTATATGCATCTGACAGTGCAACTTGCAAAAGAAATACTGACCTGACTGCAGGGTTCACTTTCATTTAAGGGGAAGCTGAGTAGGTCTCTTCCTACATAAAGTACACTGAAAAATTCAGGTTCCCTTTTCTCCTTTCAAGCCCTTACAACGTAAACACACTGTCTTAGGAAATAACACGTTCACTAGGTCTCAGTAGATAGCTACCACTTGAGAAGGGAACAACTTTAGTACCACCAGAAATGGAAGGATTAACTTAGGGGCATGGAAGGACCCACAGTGGGGCTTCAGGCTGCAGCGGGTGCAGAGAAGTCAAAAGCTTCTCGGAGGTAAAAGAGAGGATTTCCCAATCACTGGATCAAACCCACTCAGTGTCACTGAAGCTAATTTCACGTACTGCTTACAGCAATCTGTTTTTTACTGGAACTTCACAGGCTTCCTAGAGAGGAGGTTGATGCCCCAAGCCTGTCAGTGTTTCAGAGGCACTTGGACAATGCCCGTAATAACATGCTTTAACTTTTGGTGAGCCCTAAATTGGTCAGGCAGTTGGACTAGATGATTGTTGTAGGTCCCTTCCAACTGAAATAGTCTATTCTATTCTAAGTTATTCTATTCAGATGTCAGTGCTAGTGCCTATCTATCTGAGAGGCAGACCTTTGAAAATGCTGATTTTAAGTAATCTTGGTAAGATTTTAAAGCAAGTTTCACTGCATATATTATCTAAAATATTAACAGCCTGGCCTTGAACAATGCAATCTAAGAGAACAACCATTCTTAGCTAAAATTAATGCGGTGCAGGGCATGAGCACAAGGTTCATGGGTCAGACCAACACTTGGTGCCCAAGAAAGTGGTTAGTCTCCATACAAGTCTGAGATGATGCCGTATACACAAATGGACCAGCATCATGGCTTTTTCATGGCGATAGAGCAAACTGGTGCACTAGGTTACCACTTTCTGCAGACACCAACAACCATACTGCCAAATCCCAGCTTTGCAACACAAGATATCATGGTCCAGTTTCTTGGGAGTGTGTTAGAAATCACGCTTTCTAAATTGGCCTTCTGTTTTATTAAGTTTCTGGGATAAACTACTTTTTATCATCAAAGAATTCAAGTTGAAAAAAGAAACAATTGGTTTAACGTGTTTGATTGTATAATTGAGGCTACGGATAAAATGGGATCAAATCACCTAAATAAATGCACTTCCATGTTCAATAATATTTTCTAAGCATAAAGATGGCATTATCTTAGGAGTAATATTAGTTTTAGAGATATGTATTTCATAAGGCTTGAAAGTTTGCATCTGTTTATAATTGCACATCTCAGTGTGATAATGCTCTTTCTTAAAGTATGCTTATACACAGATAAAGTAAGCCAGCCACATCAAAAATCAGAATTGAGATGATATAGCATAGATAAATCTGAAGTTTGGCATCTCTTGTGAGTTCAAAGCTTGTTTTATTCTTTAGAGTATTTTGTGGTCCTACTGATGATGTCATCAGTAGAGCAGGCATAACTTACTTTCAGTTTCAAAAAATGCTCGATTTAAAGCTTAAAACATTTGGATCATTAGTATGGGGATAGCTGTTGCTTTAGCATAGGAGATTGCCACATAGAGTTGGAATCAGTGGCATGTTTTAGTATTTTGTTCACAATATGGTCAAGATGAAGAATCTCAGAAGAAAAACTTCCCAAGTTTTGTTTGATGTATCTAGAGATAATCAGTATCATTTGTATCTTGGAAAGTAAAGCATAAACTAAGGCTCAGGAAGGGCATTAAATTGTGCCCATCAAGAAATCTTATATTCCATTCTTCATTTCCGTAAACAGCCTCCTTATTTGTAGGAGCTGGCAGGAGGGGACTAATGCATCAGCAAATACTTCTACATGTTTGTGTGGGTAAGCACTAGCATAGCCTTGATGGCCATGATAACCACTGCTCCTCAGGGTCACAGCTGGCAAGCGAAAGGGTGCAGAGTCCTTTCTGCAGAAGGCTTGTGTTGCTGTATGTGGATTGGGGAGAGGGGGCTAGGAGGAGAAGATTGCCCAAGGATGAGGAGATAGATGTGGGTAAACACTGAACAAACCTTGAGAATTAAAATTAACAGCCTCTATTGCAGTTTCCTTGGCGCCGGTGGTCTTCCTGCTGGAGCAGAGCCCTTGGCAAGCTGCTCGGATAAGCACTTTGTCAGACTGCTCGTCTTGGTGCTCTGGAGCAATGCCCGACTGTGGCTGGTGACGGCAATCAGCTGCCATCAGCCAAACCCACTTTCAGGCATTTGTATATCTAGTATATCAAACTGTTCGTCCTTGTTTCTCTCTTGGTGTATAGTTCATAGTTCTGTCCTTCCAAGCTGCTCTCCAGTCACTGACTGTTTTTTCCTGAAGTTCCTCTAGATTTGTCCAGTGTTCCAGGTTGCCTATTGTCCTTTTGCTTTACATTGTTGTTTCTCCTGACATAGACAAAATTGGTATAGTTAAGGTGTCTTCTGCAATAGGGTACAGAGGCTTGCCTTGAGGACATTTGTCTGCTTGCAACACAGGCCAGAGCTTAACAAAGGACTTCTTTTAGCTGTTTGGTAGTCTAAAAGTGCACAATTGGTCTCAAGCCAGGTCCTGACAGACATGGATCATCATTATCATGAAACCAAACACCACAACTGCAATTAATTTGGACCTCTGTAAGCAGACACATGAGGTTTGGTAAGTGATACAATCTCAGCTCTGAAAAAACTAACAAAAATGTGCTTCAATGCTCTGCATTGAAGATTAGGTTTTTAACAGAGCCAACACAGGATGTAACAGCTCCCTTTCAATGGGAATTTACATTTTCATTTCCCACCTCAGATTTAGAGGTACTAAAGTGATCCCACACCTTTGCATCTAGCAGGTATAGGAAAAAAATATTAAGTGTTTCACATAAGTAAAGGCACCAAAAAGACAGGTTAGATGATACACTGAATCCAGCTATGTAATTACCTCCTTGCTGGCAACCTCAAAAAAAACCTTCCCACAAAGTAAGTCAAGCGATGACAAAGATGATTTATCAGGGATATAACGCCTTCTTTCATTCCTTTTAAATGAGAATGATAAGAGGAGTCCATGGAATTCTCCATAGAGAAGTAGTTGTGGTCTCAGCAGAGATCTAGAGAAAGAGACAAGCAACAAGACTAAGCAGTAAGGAAAATAACATGCACAAAACTGCTACCTAATATTGAAGTACCAGAAAACAAAATAATCTAATTGGGGTTAGGATTTACTTCACATATGACACTCCATGCTGAATTTGTAATGAGAATAGGCGAAATCTTGCTAACACTTGGGCACCTTACACTGCTACCAATGATGATCCCAGTGTAGACCATCCTGAAAGAACTTGGATGTGTGTGTCAAACATTGTACACAGAGTCATGTCTTAGCAGCAAGAACAATTTTGTTGGATGTGCTGAATGTCTTCAGATCCTGCCTTTTCTAGCAAGTCTTCTACATTTAACCTGGAAGTTTCAGGGAGACATCCCACAATCTAGCTTTCTATAATATATCCAGCCGTGCCAGATCAGCTGAACAACCAACCTTCAATGATGAGATTATTGCTATAAAAACTACATTAAAATTGCACTCACTAGTGTATAGAAACCTGACAAGGCTTCATGCCTTATTAGAAACAGACTGTTTCAATATAAAATTGAAACAATAAAATTGAATATATGGCCTCTTTCTCAACTGCTACAGAGTTTTGTGGATCCTGGGCAAATTTACCTTTCAGTTACACTTGGTCTAATAGACATTAGGATGAAAATATTTGACTTGGATTAGATGTAGAAGACAACCCAGCTGGTAATTTTCCATCTTGTCAGGAACATTAAGCCCATTCCCTGAAATAAATTGCTTGTTCAGTTTCATATGTCTGCTGGGGCTAAACACCCTGTTACAGTAAGATGGAAAAAGACAGATTCATCAGCAACCACAGAGACCAGGCCCAAAATAATTCGGCAGAGATTAGGCCTCGAGTTGGCACAGTGCCTGGGAGTGAATTACATCCATGCCACTGGACTTAGTGGCCTTCCTCATATGGCTCTTACTATATATTCCTACAGTGACTTAGTATCTAGCTCCATTAATTTACTTTTTTCCTCAAATATCTTCAAAATACCAATACCATAACTATCAGAAGATTTCTAGTGATGACACATTTGACACCCAGAAGCCTCATCTCTCTAACTCAGTTTGGCTTCTATGCCTCTCTTCGCTAGTCACTTCGCATTCATTTTGCTGTTCTTTGTCCTTCCCACTCCGTTTCCTGCTACAAATTTCTATCAATTCACTGTGAACGTGGCTCTCAGGTTTAGAAGACTTCAGTGAAAATATGGCAAAGTGAATTCTATTCAGAAAAGTACAAAGATTATGAGAAAAAATACTCAGAACAGAGCTCTTGACTTTTTGCCAGAAGGTTGACTTTACACTGGTCGGCAGTGGAGCTCCACTGTTTGGCAGCAGCTATCACTCCATGGGAAGAAAAGGATTGCTCATCATCAGGATGTGTAGCAGGCCTTCAGGGCTTGTCATTCCCTGTGCAGACACAATGGTATCAGAACACTTTAACAGAGGAGCTCTTGCATGGGGTAGCAGCACTGAACACTGTAATGCAGTATTTGTTCAGAAAGCACAGCTGTCTTACTAGTAATAGCCAGCACTAAACTAGGCTGTTTTCAGCACTGTTGAAGTATCTTGTGTACCTTTTTTTTATTTTCAGCCTGAAGGCTTTTATTCAGGACATGGCAAATGGGATCGTTGTGACCTCAGCTCAGCTCTATCTGCTGATAGAGACATTATTTTTGGCCATAATGTCACCATTGCTTTAAATAATTTAGACTGAAAACCTTCAGGATGAATTTCACAGAGAGATGCCTGCAATGGAAATCATAATGTTTCCTGTAGCATCCTGCTCTGGGACAATGTCTAGAAGGAAGATGAAAACCTGAGCTCAGCTCTTCTTCTCTCCTGCATTTAAGCAAAGGCTGTGCAAGGCTTCTTGAGAAACTCAGCTACCGTCTGCAATGCAGTACCGGTTTCTGAGCTAACTCCACATTAGCTGGCTGGGACCCCACTAGCAATCAAGCTTTGGTGCACGGGTCTCAGCAGGCAGACTTGTCCTCTCACAGCGGCCGTTCTGCTGCTGTGATGTGACACACAAATCAGTTTCAAGCCACTGAGGGCATGTGTTCAGGGGAGACGAAAACAGAGAAAGGAGGCGGGACAGCACAGAGATGCAAAGCGTACGGGAACCAGGCCAGGGACCTTTAAATCTGCTTCCTGCTTTAGTTAACTTGCATTTGAAGAATAGATCTTACCAGATACTTCTATTGGTTCAGTCCTTTGGCTGAACTCAAGCAATCAAAAAAGTCACGACAGGCTGAAAACAAATTAAAACCCCACAGATTGTGCCCTTTGGCTCTGAGCCAGTGAAGTGTACACTCGGCAGTTTTTCAAAGACTTGAGGCCTGCTTCTTAGCAAGAAAAATCCCTGAAAGTGAAAATTCCCACATAACTGTCAGAATCCAAGGATCACGGGTCAGAGAAAAAAAAAAAGGTATTGCAAATCTTGCTATAAACTGGGGACATCTGACAACGTTCATATTGCAGGAACCCAGGACCCTGTTGAGCCTAGATTTTTTTGCTTATTCGTGCTACGGACGATGACCACTACAGCCAATGTCTAGCCCATCTCCATCCATTCAAAATATAACATGACTGCTGTTACAAGTCAGAAATGGTGGGTTTCTGTGTCAGTTTATACATAGGTCTCTTGAAAGACAGCTGGTTTGGGCTTTTGGACAACAGCCAGCACTCACTGAAAGCACTCTGTAAAGAGTTTCTTAGTGAAACGGCTTAGGAAGTTGCCCATCCTGTTCTCAGTGCACATTGCCTTTATCACCGAATGCATGACCACATTGGCAGTATAACTAAGTTTCCACAGAAAAAGACTGAAAGGCTGTGGACACCAAATTCACACCGCACCCTTGGAAATGATTTCTGCCTAGCGAAGCTGGAAATAAGAGTTGTGAAGTGCATCGATGAAGAGGGCTGCACAGCTGCTACCCATATTAAACATTTCAGTGGAGGAAACCTCACTCTATAAAAGTTACTCATGCCCTAAGCAGCTTTTTCAATGAAGAACTCTCACTGAAATTGCTGAAGAGGAAAAAACAGCCTTGGTTAAGGCAAGAGATATATGTTTATTGGAAGTAATCCTAGATCCAGTGAAATTGCTTGCAAATTTTCATTGATTTCAATAGGATGGGATCTTGGCCACTTTTGATGGAGACGAGATGAACTCCATTGGATGGCAAGTCATTTAACTTTTCATATGGTTTAGTGCAGGAATTTGAAGAACGGCATCCTTCCTGGCATGCATGTAGTGACGTGTAGTCACTGTTTTACTGTTCCCAGCCTCTTGATAGCCTAAAGCTTAGGCAGAAATCTCAACTGCTATCTGATCTCACATGTTGTCTTTGATGCCCAAGTTGTATTGCATGACTGAAGAATTCAAACTCATTAACAATTACAAACGAATTAGCACGGATACAATTAAACATAAAACAATTGGGGTATATATCTATCTACAAATATCTTAATGTTAAGTTGCAAAAATCCCAAGTGACTGTCCACAGTAACATGTCTGGAAAGCTCCGTTTTTGCTCTCACCAGTGACAGGTTACAGAGCTGGATCCCTATCCTGTGCCTGGTCACTCTTACTAAGCAGATTTCCTCACCTACCCCATGCCTTTCTGAAGTCAGCAGGCCTCCATACGTGTGTCAGCAACTGTCGTCTTAGTCTTAACTGCAAAACTGAGCCCAGAGGAAGAAAGATGGAAAGAAAGAAGGAAAGAAAACACTTCAATTCTGATAAATCAAATAGTCTAATCAAATATAGTGAGGAAAGGCCCTGCAGAAATGTATTTATAACACACAGGATGTTAAAACAAACAAGTCAGTGATAGAGGGAGAATGACTCGAGCAAGTTAAGTGTCCAAATAATGCATCAGGCTTTCAGTTGGCAAGAACGCTACAGAACCAGATGTAGGCTGTGAATCAGCAGCTCTGGAATGCCAGCACAGAAAGAATGGTAGTAATGATCCAAGGGGACACAGAGGCATGCAGAAACCGTTCCAAGACCATTTTAGCAAACCACATGTTTCTAATATATATATTCCTGTGATGGTAAAGTAATGTCTCAAACACTTATTAGCTTAGTTCCTCAAAGCATTAATTGAGGTCAAAAAGAGTTCCTGAGATATTGAACAGATGAAATCTTCTGCTAACCAGACACTAAGACAAAATTTAAAATAAAACCCCCATGCTTTAGAAAGACCTATTTGCTGGAGTGTGGAGGCAAAATGCCGAATTACTGCTGCTTAGTTTCCAAAATCCGAATTCCATAGGCTGACTTCTGCTCTGGCTGGCACTACAATGGGCTGAGGAATAAGCAGACGGGAGCAATTCTGTGTTCCCAGCAATCTGGTGCCAAGCGCAGGATTCCTTTCAGCGGGTGGGGATAACAGACATGCTGTGGGCAAGAGCAGCATTTGTCCCCAGCTAACTTTGGCTGTTTGCTAAATAGTCTTAGGATAGATGTGGGTCCAGCGGGAGGGCTTGGCATGTATCCCTACCCTGACCCTGCTGATTGCACTTTCTCCTTGGTGATGGGGGATGTACGATTATTGCAGTACCCAGACTTCATTACCAACGATCTTTTGGACTCTGTGAAAAGACACTTGTAAAGTCAGTGAGAGTCCTTATACTCTTTTCTTTTTAGCAGCATCACTTGTTTCTTCACTCCTGTGAGAGGTGAGGGATACCAAAACACTCTTTGGCCTCTTTGGTCCATCTGAATTCATAGCTCCTGTGCAGTCCTAGAGAAAAATTAGACTGGGTTCACTAGAGAAAGCAAATGAAGTTTCTGTTTCTGGAAAGAGAAAAAGCACGTGATACTGCTTGAAGAATTATCTTTCTTTTCATGAATTAAGCCATACTTCAGGAAATTTTGCTGGTGTTAGAATACTTCAAATGTCACTTACTGATTTTATGATTAATTTTCCTTTTCTTTCCCTTTTTATATTGAACAGGAAAAAATAATTTATTTATAAAATTCTAACAATAACCTTTCTTCCAACTGCCAACCCAGAAAAAAACTAAAAGAATTTCTCTTGGTTACCCCTATCAGCTGACTGACTGAGAGTATACCCTGCTCTGCTCAGCATACAAAGAGACCATTGTCAATATTCAGAAAACACCTCAACACTTCATACAGAAATCACATGAGAGGACTTTCATGGTGACCAGATGGATCAGTTGGCAAGAGGAGGACCGACGGCGATGAGAAGCCTACTCTGTGTGTGTTTATAATTACCACACAGGCTGCTCAGGATATTTTTACTTCCTTTTTCTTGTGGCTTTGCTGACAGCAAAGCCAAACACTTTTATGACTTCCATAATCTACCTGAAGATGCATTTTCCTTGAAATCCATTTGAGCATTATGAGGGAAGAATAATCCTATCACCAAGGAAGCAGTAATTGTTTTCTTCTTTCAATTAAAAATTAGTTCTAGCTTTGACTAGTTCCCCAAATTTCTTTGGTCTAGTTCAGAATAGCAATGCTGAGTTCTTTTCAGAGAACAGGTTTGTAACTCTTTTTTGTCTATGCCAGTGAAATCTCTGGATGTAATTTGGATGAGGACAGAACAGGAAAAAAATGAAATATGATGAGAATTTCTAGTGTTCCATTCTGCTTCTCAGCTGAAAAATCCTATCCAAGATGGTAATGCACTTTACCATGGGTTGTGGTCAGGAGGAGAACATTGTTTTCAGAGGACAGTTGCAAAGCACCGTTCCTTAGACTGGCGCTGTACTGTGCTCTGAGGCATATAGTTAAATTACATTCTTTTCAGTCCCACTATGCCCAAACTAAGACTTAAGGGAAATTTAATAATAGTCTGTGTGGGCCTTCTGCACTCACTGCAATTATAGCTGCAATTGTGTGGCTGAATGGAGCAGCAGCAGCAGTTTTCTCCCACTGCTAATGTATGAGTCCTAACTTGAAAAGACCACTGGTAGGATGAGAAGGTTATGTCACTCTTCTGTTCATCCATCACTCGGTGCTGCCCAGATTGCTAACATGTGTGACAAAAACAGTAGTTTGGCTGCTGGGGACACTTCTGTGCTGGGAACTGGCCTATTGCTCCTTGCAGAACACCAAGCAAATACCTGGCAGTAATATGCTGCTGCTGCTGGGACAGTTGACCTGAACTGTTTGTTAGAAGCATAAGGTTATGCCTCCCATTGCAAAGCACCTGGGCATTTTAGAAATTTGAAAGGGGTTTTTTGTACCGTTTAAGCATGAAAGGAAACTGCTCAAACCTCTGCCTATTCTTGTTCCAGTTACTGAATGGGGAGCATAATCTTGGCCTTATAATGTAAAAACAAATGTTGGTTCCTGTTCAACACCTCTCCTCTGATAAAGAACTTGAATTAATGTAAATCAAAATAAATAAATCAGAATAAAGAACTGCCATGTGTATTTCACATGCAGCTGCCCTCTAAATATATACAGACACTGTGTGATCTTCTTTCAATTCATCACTTGTTTAGGTAATACAGATGTTTTTCTCTCCAAAGTAAAAGGCAGAAAAGATGAAGTAAAAAAAAAATGTAAAAAAACCCCAATGAACTCTAGGCCTAATGGCTTGTATTTGCAGATCAAATAAAGCAGAACTGTTTGCAACTGTTTCTGAAAAGCTTCTGGGTTTGGATATTATCTCACTGAGCAGAAAATCACCGAGACATGGAAAAATGAAGAAAGACTTCATTTGTAAAAGTATGAGACCTCAGTAAATGGATCTGCATCTTGACCTAGCTATCAGGGGTATGGCTCTGTGTTTGATTCTTTGCCAGTTGTGCCATTGGGACTTTGTCTTTGCACTTGCAACCCAGGCAGAGAAATGGCATGCAAGGGAGAAGAGTGCTGGAAAGGCTCATTAATGCCTGTGTAAATAGCAGCTCTTGCCTTGTATGGACACTGGGAATGCTTTTTTTTACAAAGATTCAGTGAATACCCAAGCAGCCTCAACACTGAAGGACCCTATATTGCTTTACAAACTTTATACAGACATACCAGGTAAGATTAAAATGCATCTGCAAAATAGCTCAGACTGATCTCAACTAGCATTACCCTATTAATTAACAATTTGATATTGCAAGCCAATACTTGGAGCCTGTTGGTACAAAATACAGTGGATGCAGAGCAAACATAACGATTACGAGTTTGGCTGAGTCTACATATTCTTTCTGCAATTTTACCCAGTTACTTTCCCAACCTGAATTGCAAGATCATAGATGACAATGATAATTTCACACTGAGAAGCAAAAATACATGCCTTAAGAGAAGGAAACAGTGTGTACTTTCCAAAATGAATGAAAAAGTTTTCTGCGCAGACTTACAGTAGTTTATGCAGAATTGCTCATTGTCAGACAGCAGGCAATCAGCATATTGTGAAAACAATATAACACAGTCAGTTGTACAGACCTAATGTTCATGATTTAAAATTATATAGCTTGCTAGGGCAAACGTTTCAAGTTTTGTCAATTATATATTTGTTCCTCTGACAAAATAATTGAGTATTCTGTTGGAAAGGATATTTTATTGTGGCAACCTCAGAAATATCAAAACATTTATGATAGACATCCATTGCATTCATTTGCACAGTTGAAAGGCAAATGATCTATTATCTGATTGATTATCTCTGACAGCCCTGAAGCTCCATTAACAGTATTTGAAAAGATAAGCAAGTGTAATGCGGTCAAAGAGTTTGAATTTTGGCAGTGTGTCATCATATACATGTAATATTAAGAGATGATACTTATTCTTCCGTCATCAGTTTGACTCATCTAAAAACACAATATGGCAAAGCAGAAAAAAAATCAAAAGGGAATTAATTCAATCAAAATAATTCTTTCATATTTTGATTTCAGCAAATAAGATTTCCATAGTCTCATTCACCAACTTTTTCCAATTATTTAGGAAATCATAAGCATTGCTGCAGGGTTAAAAATGAATTAAAAAAATCATAGATATTGTTTCAATGAGGACTGTTGCATATAGATGAATCAGTCTGCGAGCTCTTGCTTCAGGAGTCTGGTATTAAAATACTAAACCATTTCCTATCTTCAAATCCTACATCTTGAATGATGTGGAATTCATTATTTTCACTTATAACTCAGTTGCAACAGTGAAAACTTTCTCTTACTTGGAAAACTGAACTTGAAAAGATTGCAGAAATTTTCAAAATATTGATACTGCTCTTCTCTTTATATTTAGTTTTGTTTGCACATGCTGAGAGTTTTGTGATTTGATTTTAAATTATTAAAATACATTTAATGATAATAAGGACCATTTCATAAGCTTTCATAAGCTGGAGCCTATGAAAACGAACTGTGTATTTAGAGACAAAAAGAAAATAGCAAAAATATCCCCTAACATAAAATATGGTAGCCTATTTTTCATGTGATTGTCTTCATTGTCCCTTGCAAAAAAAGATGATCACTCTGATAACCACATAAAATGATATATAAATTAAAAGGAAAATTGTATGCTGTACTCTGCCAGTGGAATGTCTGATTTTGATCATTGCAAAGTGTCAATTAAATACATATAATACACCAGCAGATCAAATTTTTTAACCCTGTGTGGGTAGGTAACCTCACTACACAATTCTGTACTTAGGGTTTGTTTTCATTCAATATGACATGCGTTCAGTGATAATGGTGTTTCTGTTCCCACCTGGTGGGAAAAGCGCATAGTAGTCTATTACTGGCAGGCTGTTTAGTGAATCTGTAAAGGATTCCATTCTGACGCAGATTGTTCCTTACTTTTCTTTCAAATATACGACAGACATTTGCCAAATTTGTCTCTTTGACATAAAAGTAAAATGTTTCTTTAAAACATTTTAAAAGCCAGTTTCAGTCTGGGTTTTTTTTAAGAGGCAGTGCAGTAATAGGGCAGACAGAACAACGGAGAAGTCATGGCACAGGGGGAGGAGGGGAGGGGATGTACGTACATGTACTGCCAGAAGTGCAGTTATCACAGAATCACAGAATATCTGAGGCTGGAAGCGAGCTCGGGAGATCATCTAGTCCTACCCTCTGCTAATGTCCTACACCTTTCACTATGTACACAAATATGATTTCGTAGCTTCTATATGCTCATAACTCACATCAGAGTCTAATCAGCCCTTTCAGAGGGCTAATGACAGACGTCTTATTGAGAGTACTTCAGCACAAAGTTTGAATCAATAATATTTTAATGGATTCTGTTTGATCTTTGAAAAATACAGACAGAGAACCAATCTGATTCTACATCATTTGAACACTTTCCTTCAAATGAGTGCCAAATACAGCCTCTGCTTTGGAAAAACTGTTCTAAAAAGTGTACTAAATATGTGCAGCACATCTGAGACTATCGTATAATTAAAAAGGATGTTCTGAGACTGATGCATTGCTGCTGTAGGCAGTTTTCTGGAAATCTCCTTGACGTGGATTCAAATTTACATTTAAGAGCTCTGTGAATAAATTTAAGCATCTGAATAAAATTCCCCTACTTAGGAGCCCAGCTCAGTATTCATCCTACCTGAGCTTTAGGCATCTAGGATTTGGCTGTCCAAAGCTAAGTTAATTTACTTGGGCTCTTTTAGAGTCAACAGGAGGTACATGGGCCTCTCCAAATGACGATTTATCTGACCTATCTTACAATGACATAAATCACTTTCTGGGTATTTAAATTTGTCCGTAGACTATAAGAGGAGACTAGGAAGACTAGACTAGATGCTAGACTAGATTCTAGGTGCTTATGATAGGTTAGGTGAAATCCGCTCTAGGTTTTAATTGTTCTGGTTGTTTAACACTCTAAGAGGCCTCCTGCCCCAGGCAAGGTCAAAAAAAGAAAGTAACACCTCTCTGGCAGACCGAACTTCAGCTTTCCCCAGTCAAAATGCTGAAGAGACTCTGCTGGACAACAGCCAGACTACAGACCATGAATATCAAGGTTCCTATATACTGTGGTATATGATGTTTGCTTAGACAATCTGTTTTCTCTTGGTATTTCTCCAAAAACAAAGTTATTAGCAGAAGAACAGTGTTCCCACAGATAATCAATTATTATTTTGGCTGTTTTTTCTTTGTGGGAGCAAAGTAAACTGGAAAAATTAATAATCAATTAACCACTTGACAGCAACTTTAAAGTCTTGTTTATATGATTTTGTTTCTTTTAATGTTGAACCTTGAGGAGAGATCAAAGGCATGAACACCGGTAATCTCATGGGAAGCCTGTCTGAAGCAAACCAAACCTTTGCCCCTTTTTCAGTGTTCTCATCAATTTACATAAATATATTTGCTAGCAATGCAGTAAATTCTGTTGGCCATGTATAGGAAGGAACAAAATTCAGCTTATTACCTCATACAAAATTACCATGTCCAACAGGAATAAAAAACAAAGCAAAATTACTTTTGTCACTTGTGTGTGCAGATAAAATCCTTACAAAGAAATGGATTTGCTAAGTAAAAATCTGTCATGTCTGTATAATTTTTTTTTCTGAGAACAGAAATGCTATTTAAAGTCAAAAACTTCTGTGCATCAGAACACACTGGTGTGAGGACTCTGCTATACTTTCATTAATACATACGAGATTTTCTGAAAGGATTTCCTCTACAATCTTGTATATTTCACAAAGCCTTCAGTGATCTTAATGAAAATTTATACCACATTGGATTTTTTAGTTAATTCTAAAGTGATGCAACCAGCATGCTAGTACTTGTCTTTCTTAAAGACCAAGTCATGCTGTTGAGCTGTGAAGTACAAGAAAGAAAGGGAATGCCTGCCTCCCAAGGAAAGAGCTGTGCCACTTCCCGCATCTACATGTAAAATAGGAGAAAACAAAAATGTACTTCATATTCAGAGCAAAAACCAGCTCTTGTTACACATTCAACATCCACCAAATGCTCAGTTGGGAGTTCTCAAGAAATCTTTTATTTGGCCAAGAAAGGAGAGTCCTAAGCAGTTCACAGTTACAAACAGCCAGCCTTCCAAGCTTACAAGCACTGCTTCTCGTTCTCTGGATTCAGATCTTAGCACAGTCTAGAACATAGCAACAGACGACTGAAGAAGACTGCTTAGGTCACTGAATGATGTCCCAGGCAATCCAAGAACCACTGCAACAGACACTTAGTCTTAAAAGAGCCATACAACTACTCCATGAATAATCCCATACCTGAGAGTGCACACCGTTCCTGATTGCCTGTAGACATGAGACAGAGAAAAAGGACAACAGCTGTACCTCTGGTGTACCGTAAGAAGAAAGCAGGAGTGATCATTTCCCAACATCCTTACAGTAGTAAGAATTGGAAGTAAATTGACCAGAAGCTCCTAAGTTGTTCCAAGAGCTTCTAACACCAGAAGCAACAGTAGTGCACCTCGCTAAGCACTAAGCCCACCACCCCCTACCCAACCTCCACAGCTAAGTAACACAAGTCCTGTAATGGGAGGCTAAAACATTGCAAACACACAGAATCTCCTCTCTAACATGCATTTGGGTACCAGCCCCACTAATAAATTGGATACAAAAGAACAGTTATCTCAAGCTTTTACTTCTAACTTCAGAGTCATTCTTATCTTGTTTTGTGATTCCCATCCAGAAACTTATCAACCTCCATCTTAAAACACTTTGAGTTTCTTATAACAATATACCATTGTTGTCTGTCTTCTCCCAGGGAAATATAGCCGTG
The DNA here is from genome assembly GCA_024606505.1 of Aquila spilogaster. Taxonomy (NCBI): domain Eukaryota; kingdom Metazoa; phylum Chordata; class Aves; order Accipitriformes; family Accipitridae; genus Aquila; species Aquila spilogaster. Next base: position 80,857,962 of record JANHGO010000053.1, on the reverse strand, counting down.
GGGAATACGACAGGAATCTAATACATTTTTTCTATTAAATCAACATGAACTTGTGTGTTAACCCTTACATTATTCTGCTAAATATTATATGTCTAAAATAATAGCAACCAGTGCTGCTTCCTGTAGACCAGGCTGTACCTTCCAGCAATGGAAGTAGGACTGATATACCTGTAATCAGTGTAATCTGTAATCCTTACACAGAAAGGGCAGCTGATCCAGATAATCAATGCATGCATAAAAGACTGATACAATTAACCTTGCAAATCCTAGATTAAATGCAAAACACATATATATGCAGTTTTTTTCAAAGCATACTAGGTCTGGTACTCACCTATGCCACTGTGAACCATGAGATGCTGATAATGTTAGAGAGTGAAGATTTCCAGAAATTGTGAAGGGGTTAAAGAAGCATTCTTTCCTCTCCCATTTTTAAATGAATTTGGGGAATTATATCTGCTCTGGATACTTGATCATTAGTACTGAATTTTATTAACAGTGGGAAATATATACATGATTTGAATATCACACATAAAATACTGATAGTATATTTACAAAGTAAATAATACAAATTATTTACTTTTGAATGACGACAAATGCACATAACAATAGAAGTGGCAATTTTCTGCACTAAAATTACTTCAGCGTCTTGTTAATGCTGTTGATGATACCTCTGAAAATAGGAGGAATTAAACTGTTGAAAATAGGGAACACCAGTATTGTTGACTTGAAAGTAAAAAGGAAGATGAGGCTTAGAATTAACAGGTAAACAAAGATGGAATTTTATAACAGAAACATAGAAGAGCCTGTTCCAAGGAAAACACTTGAAAAAGGACCCTGATATCCATACAGATATTTGTTGCAAGGCTGCTAACTCTGACCAGTGTTAAGAACAATGTAAACTGGGCCTGGAGTGTACAAGGACTGTTGATGTCTCATATTAGAAGCTTGACATTAACTCAATTAATTTCAAATACATCTTCACTTTAGAAAATATTCTGAAGAACTTTGAAGTCTATCTATAAAACTATTTTACAAGTTATTCTAAAAGTATTTCACTGATTATGATGAGTGAAAGCATTTCCCATCAAAGTTTCATTTAAGTTTTTTCCAAACATTTAAATTTGCCTGTATCAAGACACTCCTCCATCCCTTTGGGAGCTAACTGCAACACAAGATATCAGTACTGGAAGGAAAAAAACATGATACTCCTTATGCAAATGAAATTCTCGCTGTAAGAATTTCATTTCTGAGCAGACTACAAAACCAGTGCTCATCTGTGCTACACTGCATATTTTGAGTATGCGTATACCTCAAGTATGTGAAGAGTAGCTAACTTGGATACCTCTAGTGATCTCAGTGTGACAGCACGAGGTCCATGCAGACTAACTATCCTGCTGAGCCATGACCAGGTAGAGGTCCGGTGGTTGAGATAAGAGGAGCTAAAGGCCGCACAAGGCTTCAAATCTACAGTGGCTTTAATAACCTTTTACAGGCTGATCTGCCAGGTTGCAGCGGCCAATGAACCATTTGCTTCAGCTTCCTCCCTCTCAGCTCCCAGCCCTCTTCTTCTGTCCTAACCCTCACATACTCTTCAAGGTAAACCTTTAATCCCACATCATTGAGCCTGTATTGGGTCTGGCTGAGATGGAGTTAATAGTCCCCATAGCAGCCCTCATAGAACTGTGCTCTGCATTAGTAGCT
>JANHGO010000053.1:80814560-80856161 GCA_024606505.1 Aquila spilogaster | reverse complement strand
TGAGAAGTATTGGTAATGGTTGGACTGGATGATCTTCTAGGTCTTTTCCAGCCTTGATAATTCTGTGATTCTGTGATACCATCAGTACCACAGGCATAAGTTTCAGATTCAAAAGTTGCCTGATGTAAAGCTTCAAATTGTTGAATGCTTACTATAGCTGTTGCTTTGGCATAGCAGATTGCCTCATGCAGTTGGAATCAGCAGTGTGTTTTAGTATTTGATTGGCAATGTGGTCAACGTGAAACATTTTAGAAGAAAAACTTCCCAAGTTTTGTGTGACTTAACATTCTGCTTGTGCACTAGAGATTATCAGTATGATTTGTATCTTGGAAAACATAGCATATGCTAAGGCGCAGGAAAGACGCTGATGTTCCCACTGTACATCCCATTCTTGATTTCTTCATAAGCTTCCTTATTAGTATGAGTTGACAGGAGGAGGCTCATATAGTAGCAAATACTTTTGCATGTTCATGTAGGTAGGCATTACTGCAGCCATAGTGTCCCTGAAAACTACTGCACCAGCACATGCTTCTGTGTGTTTGTGTGGGTAAGCATTAGTATGGCCTTGATGCCCACGATAAGCACTGTCCCTCACAGTCATTGCCAGCAGACTTGAAAGAATTCAGAGTTCTTTCCACAGAAGGCTTGTGTCACTGTTTACAGGTTGTGTACAAGCGGGTAGGAGGAGAAGACCGCCCCAGGATGTGGAGATGGATGTGGCTAAACACTTAACAAACCTTGAGAATGAAAATAAACAGCCTCTATTGCAGTTTCTTTGGCGCCAATGTTCTTCCTGTTAGAGCACAGATTTTGGCAAGCAGTTGGGATAAGCACTTTGGCAGGCTGCTCTTCATCATGCTTTGGAGCAACGCCTGACTGGCTGGTGGCAGCTATCAGCTGTCATCAGCTAAACCCACTTTCATGCATTTTTTTTTCTAGCTTATCAAACTGTTTGTTTCTCAGCTGGTGCACGGTTCATAGATCCGCCTTCCCAAGCTGCTTACGAATCATTGACTCTTTTTCCCCTCCCTGTTGCTCCTCCAGCTTTGTCATCTGCTCCAGGCTGCCTACTGTCCTTCTACTTTTGTTTCTTTTGACAAAGACAATATTGGTATAGTTAAGATGTCTGGGCCAAAGACTTCTGAAGGCTGAAAGGCATTTCAGTTGCATACAGAGACTTATGTTGAGGACATCTGTCTGCTTGCAGCACAGACCATAGCTCAGCAAAGGACATCTTTTAGCTGTTTGGTTACATTAAAGTGCACGGCTGGTCCCAAGCCAGATCCTTGTCATTCTCATGAAACCAATCAGCATAACTGCAATTAATTTAGAGCTCTGTAAGCAGACAGATGAAAACTCAATGGCTTGGTACATGATACAGTGTCGATCGTGAAACAGAAGTAGTTCTTCGAGACTCTGCACTGAAGATTAGGTTTTTAGCAAAGCCAGCACAGGATGTGTCATCCATGCTCCGTTATAGTAAAAGTTCAATTTTGCTTTGAATCTGCATTTTGACTTTCCACCTCAAATTTAACGATAATGAAGTAAGCTCGCACCTTTGCATCAAGCAGCTGTGGGGAAAAAAGATTTTAGGTAAGTAATGGCACCAAAAAGTTTTGTCACGTACACTGAATACAGCCGTGAAAATACCTTCTTGCTGATGGCCTCAAAAAAACCTTCCTATGGACTAAATCAAGTGATGACAAAAATGTTAAGTCAGGGGTGCAATGCTTTCTTTCACAGCTTGTAAATCAGAGTGACAAGGTATTATTCTATGGAATTCCCCATAGAGAATCCCCCATATGGTCTCAGTAGAGATTTACAGAGGCAAGAAACATGACTAAACAATAAGCAAAATAATATGCTAAAAACCTCCACCTAATATTGAAGTACCAGGAAACAAAATAATCTAACTGGGGCTAGGACCCATTTTGCATATGACACTCCACTCTGAATTTGTAACTAAAAGAATTAAAGAATTAAACAAAAATTACTAACACTTGGGCACCTTGCACTGCTGGCTGTGATAATCCCAGTGCAGATCATTCTGCAAGGTCTTGCATGACTGTTTCAAAACACTGCACTCACAGTCATTCCTCAGCAGCAAGAACAATGTTGTTGGAAGCCATAAATGTCTTCAGATCCTACTCTTTCTAACAAGACTTCTACATTTAACCTGTAAGTTTCAGGGAGACATCCCATATCCTGTCTCTCCTATAATATAACTAGGCCAGCCAGATCAGCTGAACAACCAACCTTCAAGAATGAGATTATTGCTATAAAAATGGCATTAAAATTGCATTCACTACTGTATAGAAACCTGTCAAGGCTTCGTGTCTTGTTAGATAGAGTGCTTCAATATGAAATATGACTCAATGTATGGCCTCTTTCTCAATTGCTTCAGTTTTATGAGTACTGAGAAAATCTACCTTTCACTTATGCTTGTTCTAATAGACATTAAGACAAAAATATTTGGTGTGGACTAGATGCAGAAGATAACTCAGCTGGTAACTTTCCATCTTGTCAGGAACATTAAGCCTGCTCCCTGAAATAAATTATTGCTCAGTTTCATATGTCTCCTTGCAGTGAGATGGAAAAAGACAGATTAATCAACAACCACTGAGACCAGACCCAAAAATACTTCGGCAGAGATTAGGCCATAAATTGGCACAATGCCTTGAAGTGAATTACATCCATGCCACTGGACTTAGTGGCCTTTCTTATATGGCTTACTATATATTCTTACAGTGACTTAGTATCTATCTCCATTTATTTTTTTTCCTCAAGTGTCTTCAAAATACCAATACCATAACTATTAGAAGATTTCTAGTCATGGCATGTTTGGCACTTAAAAGCCTCTTCTCTCTTACTTAGTTTGGCTTTATCCCTCTCTTCACTGGACATTTTGGATTCACTTTGCTGTTCTTTGTCCCACCCATTCAATTTCCTGGTACAAATTTCTAGCAACTCACTGTAAGCATGGCTGTTTGACCAGCTCTGAGCCTTGAGAAGACTTCAGTGGAAGTAGATGAAAGTGAATTCCATCCAGAAAAGCACTAAATTATGAGAAAAAATATTCAGAACACAATTCAGACTTGAATTGGAACTGAGTTTCTGCCAGAAGATTGACTTCGTGCTGGTTGGCAAGGAAGCTCCATCATTTGGTAACAGCTATCACGCCATGAAAAGGAAAGCGTTGGTCATCCTGGTAGCAGGTCCTCATTAGCTTTCATTCCCCATGTAGACACAGCAGATATCACACTTTCAATAGAGCAGCTATTGCATGGAGTAGCAGAGCTGAATTCTGTAACTTAGTACTGGTTCAGAAAGCACAGCTGTCTTGCTAGTAATAGCCAGCACTAAACTAGGCTGTTTTCAGCACTGATGAAGTATCCCATGTTCTATTTTTTGTTTGCAGCATGAAAGCTTTTATTCAGGATATGACAAATGGGATTTCTGTGACCTCAGCTCAGCTCTCTCTCTGCTGATAGAGACATTATTTTTGGCTGTAATGCCACTATCGCTTTAAATAATTTATATTGGAAACATTCAGGACGAATTTCTCAAGGAGATGCCTGTGATGAAAATCATCAAGTTTCCTATGGCATCCAGACCTGGGACACTGTCTAGAAGGAAGAAGCTCCCACTCCATCTTGTACATAAGGAAAGGCTGTGCATGTCTACTTGAGAAACTCAGCTACTGCAGTGTCTGTCTGCAATGCAGCACAGACTTCCAAGCTAACTTCAGATTAGCTGGCCGAGACCCACTAGAAATCTAGCTTTGGTGCATGAGTCTGCGTAGATATGCTTGTCCTGTCACTCTGGCTGCGATGTGAGCCATCAGTTCAGTTCTTGGACTGTGAACTCAAGCAATGAAAAAAATCGTGACAGGCTGAAACCAAATAAAAGATCCACAGACTGCGCTCTTTGACCCTGAGACAGCAAAGTGCACACTGCGTTTTTTCAAAGACTTGAGACATGCTTGTTAGCAAGAATATTCCTGAAAGCGAAAATTCTCGTGTAGCTGTCAAACTTCAAGAATCATGGTTTGGAGAAAAAAAACCTGGTGTTGCAAAGCTTGCTGCAAACTGAGAGAGCTGACAACATTTAAATTGAAGAAACTGAGGACCCTTTTGATCCTGGATTTGACGCATGCTTACGTTTCTGTTAACACCCATTACTACCAGTGCCTGGTCTATTTCCATCCATTCAAAATGTAAAATGCCTCCTGTTATAAGTCAGTGATGGTGGGTTTCTGAGTCAGTTTATAGATGGGCACTGGAAAGACTGGAAAGACTGTTCACTGTTTTAGCCTTTGGAAAAGAGCCAGCACTCAGCCTGTAAATCACTGAAAGCTCAGTCCAAACAGTTACTTACTGAAATGGCTGAAGAAGTTGCCCATCCTGTTCTCAGTGTACCATGCTTTTATCACTAAATGCACCACCACACTGGCAGTATAACTAAATTTCAATGAAAAACAAAAAGACAGAAAGACTGTGGAGATCAAATTCACATCCCACCCTTGGGAGTTTCTACCTAGCAAAGCTGGAAGAGCTGTGATGAAGAGGGCTGCACAGCTGCTACCCACATGCAACATTTCAGTGGAGGAAAAATCACCCTATTAAAGTCACTCACATCCTAACCAATTTTATTTTTTTATTTCTTTTAAGGAGGAACTCTCACAGAATTTGCTGCAGAGAAAAAACAAAAAACAAAAAACAAACAAACAAAAAAAAAACCAAGCCAACATTGATTAAGTCAGGGAATATGCTTTTCTTGGAAGTAATCCTAGATCCACTGAGATTACTCGCAAATCTTCATTGATTTTAATAGGATGGAATCTTACCCACTTTTGTTGGAAAGGAGATGAACTCCCTAGGATGGCAAGTCATTCCATTTTTCATGGGCCCTAGTAGAGGAATTTGAAGAAGGTCAAGAGGCATCCTCCCTAACATGCGTTTGGTGAAACACAGTCACTGCTCCACGCCTCTTAATAGCCTACAAATTAAGTAGAAATCTCAGCTGTTATCTGACCTCACATATTATCTTTGATGCCTGCATTGTATTAGCTGACAGAAAGATACAAATTCATTAATAATTATAAATGAATTAACACAGCTACAATTCAGTGTAAATCAGTTGGGGTATATGTCAGTCTACAAACATCTAATTGTTGAGTTTCAAAAGTCTTAAGTGGCTATCCAAAGGAATAAGTCTGGAAAGCTCAGGTTTTGCTATCACCAGCCCCAGTTTACAGAGTTGTGTCCTGATTCTGGTCCTGATCACTCTTCCTAGAAAGACTTCTCCACCTACTCCATGCTTTTCTGAAGTCACGCAAAATGGACAAGAAAATCAGAGAGAAAGAGAAATAAAGAAATGAAATGCTTCATTTCTGATAAATGAAATAGTCTAATCAAATGCAATGAGGAAAGGCCCTGCAGAAATATTTTTATAACACACAGGACGATGAAACAAAAAATCAGTTGTAGAGGGACAATGACTGTAGCAAGTCAAGTGTCCAAATAATGCACCAGACTTTAAGTTGGAAAGAACAATACAGAACCAGATGTAGACTGTGAATCAGCAACTCTGGAATGCCAGCACAGAAAGAATGGCAGTAATGATCCAAGAGGACACACAAAGGCATGCAGAAATTGTTCCAATATCATTTTAGCAAAGCACATGCTTGTAATATATATATATTCCTGTGATGGTAAAGTAATGTCTTAAACTCCGATTAGCTTAGTTCCTCAAAGCATTAACTGAGGTCAAACAGAGTTCCTCAGGTGAAAGCTGCTAACCACTGGGGCAAAATTAAGCACCAAACTAACTAAAAGCCCCACTCACACTTTATTAAAAGTACCTATTATTGGAGCATGGAGGAAAACCTCTGACTTACTGCTGCTTAGTTTCCAAAATCTGAATTCTGTTGGCTGAATTCTGCTCTAGTTGGCACTGAAATGGGCTGGGAATGAGCAGAAGGGAGAGATCCTGTATTCCCGGTGTTCTGTTGCCAAACATGGGATTCCTTCTAGTGGGTGGAGATGAGAGATATGCTGTGGGCAAGGGAAGCATTTGTCCCCAGCTAACTTTGGCTGCTTGCTGAATACTCTTAGGATAGATGTGGGACCAGTGGGAGAGCTTGGCATGCGTCCTCACTCTCACCCCGCTGGTTGCTCTCTCTCCTTTGCAATGGGGGTGTACAATTATTGTAGTACCCAGACTTCAGTACTAAACATCTTCCAGACTCTAAAATTAAAGATACTTATACAGGTCAGTGACAATCCTTACACCTTTTTCTTTTTGGCCGTCATTCATTACTTCACTCCCAGCAAAGGTGAGGGGTACCACCTGGACCATTTGAGTTCATAGCCTCCGAGCACTTCTAGAGAAGAAATAAGGAAGAGAGAAAGCAAATTAAATTTCTGTTTCTGTAAAGGAGAAAAGCATGTGATACTGTTGGAAGATTTATGTACTGTAGGATTGAGTTCTACTTTGGGAAATTGTGTAGGAGCTAGAATGTATTGGAACACCACTTCTACAAGGACAGGCTGGGGCTGTGCAGCTCGGTGAACAGAAGGCTCTGAGTTGACCTGATAGGGGTATTTCAGTGTCTAAAGGGAGACTAGAAGAAAGAAGGGGACAGAATCTTTAGCAGGGTCTGAGATAACAGGACAAGAAGAAATGGTTTCAAACTTAAAGAGGGTAGATTTATGTTGGATATAAGGAAAAAGTCTTTTACAGCGAAGGTGGTGAGGTGCTGGCACAGATTGCCCAGAGATGTGATGTAAGCCCCATCCCTGGAGACACTCAATTTCAGACTGGACAGGGCTCTGAATAACCTGATCGAGCCGTGGATGTCCCTGTTCACTGCAGGGGAGTTGGACCAGATGGCCTTTAAAGGTCCCTTCCAACTCTTAAGGATTTTATGATTCTATGCTTCCACTTCACTCCAAATGTCACCTACTGATTTTATGGTCAATATTCTTTTTCTTTCCTTTTCACATTGAGCAGAAAAAAAACAAATTGATTTATAAAATCTCACAAGAACTTTTCCTCCAAACTTCAACCCAGAAAAAAATTAAAAGACGTTATCTTGGTTAACTCTATCAGCTGACTGAGTGTATGTCCTGCTCTGCTCAGCATACAAGGAGACCATTGTTAATAATCAGAAAACACCTCAGCATTTCATACAGAAATCACATGGGAAGACCTTCATGGTAACTAGATGTGTCAGTTGGCAAGGAGAAGACTGACAGTGATGGGAAGCTTACTTTGTGTGTTTATAATTACCACAAACACAGCTCAGGATATTTTTACTTCTTTTTCTTGAGTCACTGCTGTCAGCAAATCCAAATCTCTTTATGGCTTCCACAGCCTACTGGTGCTTGCATTTTCCTTGAAATCCATTCTAGCATTATGATGGAGTGATAATCCTGTCATCAAGGAAGCAGTAGCTGTTTTGTTTGTTTGTTTTGAATTAATTTATTTCATTTAGAAATAGTTCTAGCTTTGACTACTTCCCTGAGTTTCTTTGGTCAAGTTCAGAATAGCAATGCTGTGCTGCTTTTGGAGAGTAGGATAGGAACACTGCTGCTTTTACCTATGGCAGTGAAATCCCTGGATGCAGTTTGGATGAAGATAAGACAGGAGAAAAACAAATACAGTATGAATTTCTAATGTGTCATTCTGCTTTTCAGTTGAAAAGTCCCACTCAGGATGGTTAAGTGTTTCAGCATGGATTTTAATCGGAAGGAGAACATTGTTTTATGAGACAGTTGCAAAAGCACTCTTCCTTAGAAGGCCACCATGCTCTGCTCTGAGGTACATTTTTTTAAGTCCCACTGTGCAGAAATTAAAACAGAGGGAAATTCAATAATACTCTGTGTGGGCCATTTGCACTCACAGAAATTACAGCTGTAGTTGCGTGACTGAAAAGAGCAACACAGGTTTTCTCCCACTGCTAATGAAGCTCGGACCTAACTTGAAGAGGCCACTGGTAGGATGAGAAGGTTATGTCTATCCCAGCTGCTGCACAGATTGCTTACACACGTGACAAAAATGTTAGTTTGAGCACTGAGGATACCTGTGTGCCTAGCCTACCGCTTCTTGAAGAACAGCAGCAAGTAACTGGCAGTGTTACGCTGCAACTGGTGGGACAGTTGAACTGAACTGTTAGAAGCATAAAATTATATTTCCCTTTACAAAGCATGTGGGCATTTTACACATTCTGAGAGGTTTTTTTTTGTGTACTGTTTGAGTATGAAAGGAAACTGCTGAAACCTCTGTTACTTTTGTTTCAGTTATTGAACTATTGGCCTATAATGTAAAAACAAGAGCTGGTTCCTGCTCAACATCTCTTGAAAAAAAACATGAAATAACGCAAATCAAAACCAAAACCAAATCAGAATAAAGAACCGTTATGCATTTTTCACATGCAGCTGACCTGCTCTGCTGTCTAAATACATACAGGCAGTGTATGATCTTTCTCCTTCAGTTCATGGCTTGTTTAGATAACAGATACTTTGCTCACCAAAGGAAAAGGTAGAAAAGAAGTAGAACAAAATACAAAAAAGCCACAAACAAACAACAAACCCTATGCCTGATGCTTGTATTTGAAGATCAAATAAAACACAACTGTTTGCAACTGATCCTGAAAAGCTTATAGCTTTGAATATTGTCTTGCTGAGCAAAAATGATAAAGAACTGGAAAAATGAAGTAGGGATTCATGTTATGAGACGTCAATAAGTGGATTAAAATAAGATGATCTTTGTTTTGAGATAGAGATCAGGATATGGCTCTGTATTTGGTTCCTTGCCCCTTGTGCAATTCTCTTGGGACTTTTTCTTTGCACTTGTAACCCAGGCAGAGGACTGGTATGCAATGCAGAAAAGCTCTGGACAGGTTCATTAATGCCAATGTAAATAGCAGTTCTTGTCTTGTATGGGCACTGAGAGTACATTGGTTTTTAAAAAAAGATTCAGTGAATGTGAAGCAACCTCAACAGTGACAGACTTCTCTTTCCAACCTTTACACAGACATACAAGTTTAGATTAAAATGTACCTGCAAAATATTTCTGATTGAAAAGACCTGCAGCTGGAATTACTCTATTAATTAACCACTTGATATTGAAAGGTTTTTCAGTACGTATCCCAAGGTAACTGCTAGCTGTAAAAAGCTAATACAGGGAGTCTGTTGGTGAAAAATCCAGCAGACACAGAGCAAACAGAACCATTATGAGTCTGGCTGAGCCCACGTATTCTTTCTGCAAGTTTACCTGGCTACATTCCTAACATGAATTGCAAGATCATAGATGACAATGATAATTTCACATTGAGAAACTAAAACACATACACTAAGAAAAGAAAATAGTACTTCACAAAATGAATGTGTGACTTTTCTGCACAGAGGCACAGTAGTTTATGCAGAACTGTTAGTGGTAGATTGTCACAGCAGGCAAACAGTATATTGTGAAAATAATAGAGTACAATCTGTTGTACAGATCTAATGTGTGTAACTGAAAATGACACAGCTTGCCAGGACAAATGCTGCGAGTTTTGTCAAGAGTATACTTGCTTCTCTGCCAAAATAATTTAAGTATTCTGTTGAAAAGGATATTTTCTCTGCAGCAATCTCAGAAATACCAAAACATTTATGATGGACATCCATTGCAGTCATTTCCAGAGTGGAAAGGCATATCATTTATCATCTGATTAATTATTTCTATGACAGCAATTAAGCTTCACTAACAGTATTTGAGAACACAGGCAAGTGTAAAGCAAAGAGCTTGAATTTTAGCAGTGCGGTCATAGGTAATATTAAGGTGCTGCTTATTTAGGCGAATCCTCAGTTTGACTCACCTAAAGCACAGTATGACAAAGCAGAAAAAAAAACAAATAAATTCAATCAAAATATTTTTCTTATTTTGATTTCAGCAAATAAAACTTCCAAAATCATCTTCACCAACTTTTTTTCTCAGTCCCTGCTTCCAGTAGTGCTTCTTTAGGAAACCATAAGCATTACTGCAGGGTTAACACCAGACAGAAAGCACACAGGTGTTTGAATGAGTATTACTGCATATAGATGTGTCAGTCTGTGATTACTGCTTTCAGAGCCTGGCATTGGAATACTAAACCATTTCCTGTCTTCGATTTTCACATCTTGAAATATGTGGAATTCATTATGTTCACACATAACTCAGTTGAAACAGTGAAAACATGTTCTTACTTGGAAAAATGAAAATACTGCTCTACTATTTAAATTCAATTTTGGTTTTGCATGCATTCTGCATTCTATGGTTTGATTCTAAATTATTGAAATGTATTACATGACAATAAGAACCCTTTCACAAGATGTAGCTTATGAAAATGAACTATGTATTTAGGGACAAAAAGAAACTAGTAAAAATGTCCTCCAAAATAGCATATGATAGCTTATTTTTCATGCAATTACCTTTGTTATTCATTCCAAAAAAGATGGTTATTCTGATACCCACAGAAAACAATATTAAAATCAAAGGGAAAATCATATGCCATGCTCTGCCAGTGGAATGTTGGATTTTGATCTTTGCAAAGTTTCCATTAAATACATACATAACAGAAGTAAATATTTTTCTTTAAATCACGTGGGCAGATAACTTCAATACACAATTCTCTACTTAGAATTTGTTTTCATTACCTTAACTCTATCTATCATTCAATTTAACCTGAGTTCAGTGATAATAATATCCCTGGAATCTGGTGGTAAAATTGCATATTAGTCCATTATTGGCAGGCTATTTAATCCACCTCTGAAGGACTCAATTTTGAAAATCATTGCTCATTATGCTTCCTTCAAATATTCCAGACCCATTTGCCACGTCTCTTTGACATAAGTAAAATATTTAAAATGTTTAGAAAGCCAAATTCAGTGTTTGTTGTGTTAATAAAGGAAGTATAGTGCTAGTACTGACAAAACAATGGAGAAGTCATGGTGTAGTGGGAGAATGTACATGCATGCCAAAAATGCAGTTATCACAGAATACCTGAGGCTGGAAGCAACCTCAAGAGATCATCGAGCCTTACCCCCAGCTAATGTCCCATGCTTTTCACTTTGTACAGTAACACCATTTGGTGGCTGCATCTTCCGTATGAAATAACTCACATCAGTCCAGTGAGTCCTTGCAGAGGTCTAATGACAGAGCTTTTTACAGAGGGCCTTTCAGTACAAAGTTTGAAGCAGTAACAGTTTAATGGGTTTTGTTTGATCTTTGCAAAATATAGAGAGATAACTGGTCTGGTTCTCTATTACTTGAATATTTTCTTTCAAATGAGTGATAAATACAGCCAACAGCTTGGAAAAACTGTCCTAAAATATCTGCAGCACAAGTGAGATTATCATGTGATTAAAAACATATTCTGAGACTGAAGCATTGCTACTATAGGCAGTCTTCTGGAAATCTCATTTAGGTCAATTCAAATTTACAGCTAAGAGCTCCATGAGTAAATTCAAGCATCTGATTAAAATGCCCCCTACTTAAGGGCACAACAGAACATTCATCCTACACAGGCTTTAGGCATTTAGGATGTGGCTGTCCAAAGCTAAGTCAGTTTATTTGGGCTCTTCTAGAATCAATGTGGGCCTCTTCAATGGACAATTTATCTGATGTATCTTATAGTGACATAAATCACCTTCTGGGGATACTTAAATTTGTTCATAGACTCAAGAAGAGACTAGGATGTCTAGACTAGTGTCTAACCTTAGGTGGTTATGATAGGCTGGGTGAAATCTGTTCTAGGTTTTAACTGTTCTGGTTATTTAATGCTCTAAGAAGCATTCTGCCCCAGGCAAGGTCAAACAAAGACTGCAACACATCTCCAGCAGACAGAAGAACTTCAACCTTCCCCAGTTAAAATGCTGAAGAAAAATCCTGGGCACTGTCTGGACTACAGACCATGAAAACCAAAGATCCTATATGCTGTGGTATATGATTTTCTATTAGACAATTTGTTTTATCTTGAAATTTCTACAAAAATTTCTGATGTTAGGACTCTTCTATACTTAATGCACAGAATTTTTGTGAGTGTACTCTAAAATCTTCAAGACAAGGTGTTCAGTGATCTTAATGAAGATTTATGTAACACTGGAATTTCTAGTTAATTCTAAAGCAATGTAACAAGCATACTAGTACTTCTCACTTTTTCTAACGAACAGGTCATGATGCTGAGCTGTGAAGTGCAAAACGAAAGGGAATGCTTGCCTCCCAGGGAAACAGCTCTGCTATTTCCCCAGTCTACATGCAAATAAGAGAAAACAAAAATGTTCTTCATTTTCAGAGCAAAATACCTCCTGTTACACTTTCAACAGCCACAAATGCTCAGTTGAAATTTCTCAATCTTTTATTTGGCCAAGAAAGATGAGGTCTAAGCCATCCAGAGTTACAGTCTCCCAAGCTTATTAGCACGGCTTCTCATTCTCTGGATTCATATCTTAGCACTGTCCAGAACATAGCAACAGTTCACTGAAGACTACATAGGTCACTGAATGATGTCCCAGGAAATCAAAGAATCATTGCAACAGATATTTAACCTTAAAAGAGCTATACAATTACTTCATGACGAATCCCATACCTCAATGCATGCTGCTCCTGATTGCCTATACAGACTTAAGACGGAGAAAAAGGACAAGAGCTGTACCTCTGACGGACATTAAGAAAAAAGCAGCAGTGATCATTTCCTTAACATCTTTACAGTACTAAGAATTTGAAGTAAATTGTCCAAAAGACCCAAGATATTCCTAGAGCTTCTAACTCCAAAAAATCTCTGCCATGCACTGAGACCACCACCCATACCCAACTCCCTTAGCTAAGCAAGAGAAGTCTTGTAATATGAGGCTAAAACACAAACACAGTGGAAACTCACAGAAGTCTCCTCTGCAGAATGTACTTAGTCCTACTAAGAAACTGGATACAAAAGAACAATTATCTCAGGCTTTAATTCTAACTTCAGAGTATTTCTTATCTTGTTTTGTGATCCCCATCCATAAACTTATCAACCTCCATCTTATAACATTTACAGTTTTTATAACAATGTACCATTGTTGTGTATCTTTTCCCAGGGAAATCTAGCCATGGGGAATACAAGAAGAATCTAATTAACTTTTTATATTAAACCAGCATGAACTTGTGTGTTAACGCTTACATTATTCCATTAAATACTACGTATGTCTAAAATAACAGCGCTGCTTCTTGTAGACCAGGCTGTACATTCCAGCAATAGAAGTAGGACTGCTGCATTTGTAATCAGAGTACTTCCTGACTCAGAAAGAACAGACACTCCAGATAAATTAATATATTAAAGATTAATACAATCGACCTTTCAAATTGTAGATTAAAAGCAAAACACACATACACACATTTTTCAAAGTGTACTAGGTCCAGCACTCATCTGTGCTGCTGTGAACCATGAAGTGCGAAGCAGCCAAGGTTAGAGAGGGATGATTTCCAGAAACTGTGAAGGGATTAAAGAAGTTCTCTCATTGTAGAATGAATTTGGAGAACTATATCCATACTAGATACTTTACCATCTGTTCTTAGTGTTATTAATGATGAAATATATATATGGTTTGGTTATCACATAAAATAACAGTAATAAATTTACAAGTAAACACATACTATTTACTTCTGAAAAATGACAAATGCACATAATAATAATAGAAGTGGAAATTTTTCACACTAGAATTACTTCAGCATTAAAAATTGCATGGGCAGCATGTTGAGAGAGGTGATCCTCTCTCTCTACTCTGCCCTGGTGCATCCACATCTGGAGTACTGTGTGCAGTTCTGGGCTCCTCAGTTAAAGAAAGACAGGAAACTTCTAGAGAGAGTCCAGTGGAGGGCCACAAAGATAATTAAGGACCTGGAGCATCTCTCTTATGAGGAAAGGGTGAGAGACCTAGGACTGTTCAGACAGATAAGAAGACTGGGGGGATATCTTATCAAAGTGTATAAATATCTAAAGAGCGAGAGCCAAGCGGATAGGCCAGGCTTGTTGATGCCTAGTGGCAGGACAAGGGGCAACAGGCACAAACTGGAACATAGGAAGTTCCCTGGGAATGTGAGAAAAAACTTCTTTACTTTGGGGGTTACAGAGCTTTGAAACAAGCTGTCCAGAGAGGTTGTGGACTCTCCTTCTCTGGAAATATTCAAAATCCACGTGGCTGCTTCTCTCTGCAACTTACTCTGGGGAAGTTGGACTGGATGTTCCCCAGAGGTCCCTTCCAACCCCTACGATTCTGTGATACTGTGATTTTGTTCATGCCATTGATGGTATCTCTGAAGATAGAAGGAATTAAACAGTTAAAAATGGAAACCACCAATATTATTGACTTGGAAACAAAAAGGACAATTATGTCCATGAACTCAGAACTAACAGGCAAACTAAGACAGAATTTTGTAGCATGTGTCTACTCTAGAGGAAACACTTTAAAAAAGGCCCTGATATCCACATAGAAATTTGCTATGAGGCTGCTAACTCTGAACAGCATTAAGAACAATGTAAATTCAGCCTACAGCATACACGACATTAACTCAATTAGTTTCAAATACTTATTCACTTGGAGAATATTCTAAAGAATTTCTAAGTGTATCTATAAAACCATTTTACATGGTATTCTAAAATTATTTCACTGACTATGATGAGTGAAAATATTTTCCATCAAGATGTCATTCCATTTCTTTTCCAAAATTTCCAGTTTGCTGTATTAATACACTCTTTCATCTCCTTGGGAGTTCTTATCAACACAAGAGACAACCTAGATAGCTCAATGTGATGGCAGAGTTCATGCAGACTAACTATCCTGTTAAGCCGTGACTTAGTAGAGATCCAGTGGTTAAGATAAGAGGAACTAAAGGCCACATAAGACTTAAATCCACAGTAGTTTTAATAAACTTCTACATGCTGACTTGTCAGTTTGCAGTTACCAACGAACCATGTGCTTCAGCTTCTTCCCTCTCAGCTCCTTATCCCAACCCTCATACACTCTTCAAGGTAAACCTTTAATCCCACATCATTGGCTGCTATGCAGAGGAATGAAGAAATCTATCACCCTTGTGTGGTGCCTGTTAAATGCACAGCAAGTGCAAAGGAGATAAAGAATATGCTAATTTTGCTCATAGTAGGCAGTGTAAGTTCCATCTACTTTCAAGGGGCACTGTTTCCCATTTTAAAAATAATAAATCTCACTGAAATCTCTGCATTATTTTTCCTTCTCTTTTAGTTGATAGCAAGTGTAATGCTTCTGGGGGATTCAAAAAATGGACACTATATCAACTGAGGAAATAATTTCCTTATTTTTCCATCCAAGTAGAAGCCTTTCTTCACACCTGTGACTAAGGAAGGAAGCATTCTTTGCCAAGAATGATGATACCATTTTTTCCAAAAGAGGTGAGGACAAATCAGAATGCAACTTTTTAAGAGCTGTGGGAATCACAAAGGCAATTTCAGTTCCACTAGTCCACTTTCTATTTCTGACAGTGCTTTTGTTATATTCTTCTAACAATTAGAAAAATAAGAAGGCTGCTGATGTCTGGTGAACAAAAACTTAGAGGGACCTTGGTCAGCTTTGAGGATGAATCCAAGTCTTCTTCATATCACAAATAAAAGGGTTTTCATAAATTGTTCTCACTGTTCTTTTGACTTTGCAAATATTATTCACCATTTTTGGCAGGTGCCATGATAGAAGGAGTCATCATGAAGAGGAGTATTTGATAGCTGCAGAGGTGTAGTAGGAAGCATTGTGGCAACTCTGGGAGAATGGAAAAATGTATCTTAGCATCACTAGCAGACAAAAGAGGACAGGAAAGACATGAACAAAGGCAAGGACAGAAAAGCAGCAGTAAAGTCATACAAAGCATGGCCCATAAAACCAATGATCTTTGATTCAGTAAAGGTTCTTAAAGGAGAATTAAATGTGGTATGAGCAAGGAGTGTGTCCTGATTTCAGCTGGGATAGAGCCAATTTTCTTCAGAGTGGCTGATATGATGCTGTGTTCTGGCTTTAGGAAGAAAACAACATTCATAATAAACCAATGTTTTACTTGTTGCTGAACAGTGTTGCACAGATCCAAGGATGTTTCAGCTCCTTGCACTGTCCTGTCGGTGAGGGAGCTAGGGGGGCACAAGGAGCTGGGAGAAGATATAACCAGGACGGCTGGCCTAAACTGGCCAAAAGGATATTCCATAACACAGGACATTTTGTGAACTAAAAAACTGGGTGAGTTGGCTCTGGGGAGCAGACCTGGGGACTGGCTGGGCATCGGTCAGTGAACGGTGAGCAATTGCACTGTACATCACTTGTTTTATAAATGTATAAAATATGAATACATAATTATCATTAATATTATTTTCTCTTCCCTTTCTGTCATACTAAATATTTTTATCTCAACCCACGAGTTCCCTTTTATTGTTTTTCTTTTTACAGTTCTCTTCCTCCATCCCACTGGGAGAAGGGAGTGAGCAAACAGCTGTGTGGTGCTTAGTTGTCTGCTGAGTGAAAAGACAACAGGGTGGGAAAGATTATATTAGTAGCTATATTTCTTTTGAACTATCTGCGATGCCTGCTAGACATCAGTAAGACAAGGAATGTATAAGGGAAAAACATGACAACGCTGGACAGGCAGTGAGGGTATGGCTATAAAAAAGCAGAAACCGACCACCTACATGAATGAAATACAGAAGTGATGGGAGTTCATTCAGGATGACAAAAGATCTTCAGATGTTGCCAGGAAGTGATTAGTACCTGCCTCATCTCCTATTTGCTTTTTTTTTTTTTAAGCTCTGCCACTCCTTAGTGTGCTGTCAGCACTTAAGCACCAAGAACTGCTGCTTTCCCACATAGTATTGCCATGTTGTAACATCTGGCAAATGTCCACATTACAAAAAGTAAGACTTTTACTAAACACCTTGAAAAGCTGATGAAACTTCTCTACCTCTATCCTGTGGACAGTTTGAAGAAGATGTGACTTGGAGGAAATGAAGAAAACTATATGAACTGCTCTATGAACTGCTCAAGTACACATGCATGTGCACACACACCACTCCCTTTCCTTAGGGCAGCTCTCCAGTGAATGAAGATTCTTACTTCTCTGCGTGCAAGGCATATATACATTTATGGGAAGACTAGAAGTCTAGATGATGAGTCTGTGTGAGGTCAGCTGGAATTTAAGACAATATAAAAGGTCCATTTTGATGCAGTTCTGCCATCCCCTCACCCTCCAGGAATGGTTTGTTTACCATTGCCATAAAAATTTGTTCCACAAAGAACTTTAGAAAGTGCTCTTAGCTCAGCAATTTCAAACTGGATTCTGAAAGTCAGTTCCCTTTTGTGTATATCTCATGTGCTGTCACCAACAATAAATGTCAGAACTGAGGTAATTCTGTTCATAAAAGACCTAGAAAAGGCTTTGGATTTATCTCCCCCAGCATTATTTCTGCAAAGCCTATGAAGTAGCGATTAATAAAATATATTTTTGCCAAATATTTCAGACATGATTTTGAGTATAAGCATGCTTCATGCCTAGTAAAAAGCTGTATGGTCAACTTTCTAAGCAGAACTACACTGAAAAAAAATCATTTTCTGTGCACATGTGTGTAGTATCTGTGAAAAGCACCAGTTTCCTTCAACTGTGATAGATCTCAATGTTTTTGATGAACAAACTTAAACAAAAAGATCTAGTATAATTTTTCTAACAGTATTAGGGAGAGGCAAAACTCATACATTTAAAACTGATTCTGTCTTTAATTTTCATTGGCTGATCAAAGCAGTGACAAGCTTGGCCATTTAACTATAAGAATTAATAAGTGAGAAGCAAGGCAAGGTGCTAGCTGTGCTCAAGCTAGTTTTTTAGGTCCTTCCCTAAGAAACCATCTGCACCTTCCCAATTACTAACAGCTTTTGAGCTTTACATTTTAGAAGAACATATGAAAAGATGTATTTGGAAAAGCTACACTAGTTTTTGCTTTCTCCTTTGATATCTGTAAATCCAAATTCAGAAAAATACATGAATTCAAACATTTTTTTTGCAAGTGTCTGATGAACTATTAATCATAGTGGAGGTGAAATGTCAGAGAAAGTTTCATCGGCTCCATCACATTTTTTTGAATCACTGAACATAAATCTTGTTGAACGTCCGGTACAAAACAAGATAGAAACTCTCTCTCTCAAAAAAAGGGACAACGCACATAGTTTCTGACACCCTCATATGAAATCACGGAAGACACTGTGATATGATCTCAAGTACACAATATAAAACAGCAACAGAGCTACACATCATATTCACATATAATCATAGTATGCAGATTGATATTTCTTTGTCAGTCAATCTACTTTCCATTCCCTACTTTCTCTGAGTCTGGCATCTGAAGCAAGACAAAGTAGCTACAACTTAGCTTGGATTATATTAGCGATTCTTTTCAGCACACAAAAGCACTTAGAATAATAAAGCAAGGTGACCTATCCATCATATCAATGAGAAGCTGACTGACATTTTAAAGGATACATGATCTTTGGATCTGTTATTGATTGTAATGTTCATGATGTAGCTTTTGTCCTTTAATTTTTACTTTAATTTTTCTTTGCCATTAACAAGTAAACGAATGAGCAGGGCTATATTTTCAAATTTGCAAATCTTTCATCCATATTTTTGCTACTTCCAGGCAAGGTTATTGGGATATACATATGATCCTTAGGAAGAGCATTCCAGTAGTGAAGAGAAAAAGAAAACAAAACTGAAACTTAACTGAAAAGATGCGATTTTAAAATGACAACGAAGAGAAATGTTGTGTTATGAATTCACTGACTCCAGAGTTAAGGCTGACTTCCATTTTGCACTTTAGGTAAGGATCTAGTCTCTGTTTCCAATGAAATGCTAACTTATCCACCCACTGAGTACTTGGCAGAATGATCATCTCAGTATGATTTCTTTTATTTCTGAATGCAACCTGAGATGTATGGTAATGATGTTTATAGCCATCAGTCATTTGAAATCAGGCTGTTGTGAGACTGCCACTCCTGCCAAGACCATATACTGAAAGCTGGATCAGCCACAATCAATTTTTTCTGTCCTTTTTACACCTCTGAATGCTATTCTTTTGTGAAGCATGTCCTGTACATAATTTCTTTGCCTTTTAAAAAGCCTGAAAATTTCTTCATATTGCACCATACTGGTACAAATTTTGTTGTGCAGCATCTAACTTAACTCATTTTGGCAGTATTTCATGATACAGATAGTGTCATGATTGTATTTTAGGCCCATTGTCCTTGCCCCTTCCACTGACAAATACATAATGTTGTCCCTCTGCATGTGCTCAGTCTGAGCTTCATTTGCTATGTGAGTTCCACATCTATTTGGTAATGGCAAAGAGTGAGGGATTACAGATCCCATTTGTGCTGCTGAAGGAGGTCCAGCAGCAGGCACAGACTTTTCTGCTTGTTTCTTCTTATGTCCCCAAACTTCAATCTTCTGCCTTTCCCCTTCTACCCCAAATACTTTTCTGTTCCTTCTAACAACACATTCTCTATCTGCATGTGAAACAAAGCAACTCCTTCTAGAATTCAATGAAGTCATACTCCTTGCTTTCAGCTCCAGCTTTCAGCTCAATCACTCAGTGTAAAAGGAAAGCATGGGAGCTATTTTTCCAAGGTTCTTCTATGACACAGCCAGTTTTGAGTACTTTTAGAAAATCAAAAGCATCAGAGCTCTGACATGGGTTTCCGTAACAAATATTCATGCTTAGATTCTCTGCTGTAACTGCCACAATTGTAAGAGTTTTCCTTCCCCAAACAATGCATGTCTAATCTCACTCTTTGAAACAGCTAAGCCATTTTTGCTGCAGCTATTTAAAAAATTGGCTCAGGCAGGAACAAAAAAACTAAGATACAATCCGGGGGTGAGTTTAGTAAGAGTTATAAGCAATGGAAAGTAACTGACAATAGGGATTTATGATGGGATGTTTCAGAAAACAGATGGCAAATATTTTTTATGGTTAAAAATATAAATGTGGTCCAAAAGTTTGTTCCCTCTTCAGGGAGAATTCAGAGTCAATGCTTTAGGTAGTTAGCAAATGTTTGTGTTACTCTGCACAAATTAGCTGAAATAAACATAAAAAATGTGGTTTTATTCCCAGAGTTTGTTTTGCTTCTAATTAGTCTAACTCTGTTAGAAATAATCAAATATGATCTTGGTGATTAGGAAGAAACTAGAGGTTTCTCTGAGTTCTATGCATTTCCTGCAAAAAAAAAAAAACGTAAAAATAAAACTGATTTTTAGAGCCACTGGTATTTATGACAGGAAGATAATGTTGCAATTGTATCCTCAAAGCATACTTCAGCCTTTCGGTTCACATGAAAGCCTAAACTTGTCTGGGAGAGGAGATATGTTCCACATCATACTATTTATTAGAGAGAAGAAAAGCTTTACAATTTTATAATTGAATGAGACTTTCAGATAATCCAGTTTGACTCCAGTGATATTTCATGACACTAAATTTTATCTGCCAACTTTCTGCTAATCTCAGTAATTTATTTATCTGTTCTGTTCCAAAAGCTGAATTGACTGCTCACAGTCTGTTGGTAGAGACTCTAAGATGTATTTCAAAAAGCTGTCTGAACCATAAGATATTGTTACTTTTAATTACACTTTTCCGGTGTCAGGCAATGTCAATAGATTTCACAAAACATCTTAATAGCCTTTATTTACAGACAGCGTTACAAACAACAACAAATTTTGTTTGAGGTATAGTGTATCTATCAGATTAATCCTTTTTGTCCTACAAATTGATTTGAAAATTCAGAATAAATTGAACCTGGACACACCTTAAGTTCTCCAAAGTCATGTGCTCATTTTTCTAGCGCACAGCTAGAATGAGAAGAGCACTTGTGTTTGCACTAGGAACACTGAATGTCAACAAGTACTGTTAAAAAATTCAATTCTTTCAAGCGCAGGAGGAAACAGCTTTAATTTGCTTCCCAACAAACACCTGGTTTACTGTTCAACTGTGCAATATTCTTTTAAGATCAAACCAAAATAATTTTTACTCTGCTGAAACAATTATGATGGTTAATTCCACCATTACCCAGATATAGTTTCACAGCAAGGCTCAGGTTTGCCAGTTCTCTTTCCTTAATGTGCTTTTATTGCTGGGAAAGACCAGAGGTCTAAAGGAACTGCAAATCATAAAAGAATGTCTGGAGGTTTATTGCACAGATCATACATGGGAAGAAACATGGTTAGTGAACAGACAGACATAAATTCATTGGAAAAACTCCTTTTAACAAGGCATTGGTCTTCACTGAGAAACTTTTCTGAACTTGTCATATAGTGCTTCTTTAGAAAATGTATTTGATTTCTAAGGTCAAAATGGGCTTAAATACTAAGCAGAAAAAAACCCTCTTTTTTCACTATAATAGAATACTTTTCAACAGTCCTAATCTAAATCAGAACAAACGTGTAGTATAATGTAACAATACAGAAGATTGTAAATGCATTTCCAATCAAAAAAAGAAGCTTACTGTAACTGTAAGGGAACTGTTAGGTCATGGCTTGAACTGATGATTGAGCATCTGGTAAGGAGTGTGGTTGGCCTAGGGAGCACAGGCAAATTGTTTGCATCTGTGCTCCCCATCTGGCCAGAAGGGTGGACCCAGAGTGGAGCCACAGTGAGCTCATATAAGGACCAGCCACTGAATAGAAAGCGTTTCTTGGATCTAGGCTGCTTCTTGTGAAAGAATACTACATAGTCAGAGAGCTCCTTCACTAGTTGGGTGCGTTCTGATCTTCTTTCTGTATATGACTACTGGCCTACTTGAAAAAACTTGACCTAGGATCACCGAGACAGTGTCAGAAGCAATTTTGCTTCTTTGTAAGCAGAACAATAACAAAATAAGAAACTTACCAGGATCTTTGATCTCTGCTTTGTTGTCAAGAAATTGACACCAAATCTTTAGACACAAGTTCCCAAGACTGCTGTTTTGACATGTTAGAGCCAATAATGATAACGTTCTGTCCTCTTTGAGCACATTATGCATTATGTCAGATTTAAAGTAGGTCATGTAAAAGAAGGGGTGCTGAATAATTTGGACTTCTGTTCACTGAAGAGAAACTTCATGATGGAGTACCTGAAATGGACAATAGAATATGCATGTTTAGTTTAACAGAGCTCATGCAGGAATGTATCCTACAGCCCAGACAAAGAGACCATCAGTCATTCTCCTATGAGTTTGCAGAGAACCAATAGCTTAGAACTAAGCAGTTTCACTAACACAGTTGACGCATCTATGTATTTTCTTGCTTTAACATATTTAAAGTAACTAACTTCCTATTCATGAGTCACTGTTCTTTGTGAAGTCTGCTGTTTAAAAGGTAAACAAGCCCAAGCATCTATTTCCTTGAGTATCATATCCTGATGAGGTTTCTGCCGCACTGAGGTGTTCCTACCTTGGGTGCTATATGTCAGCAGATGTATCTAATGCTACAGCTTTCCTTGGTGATGAAAGAACAAGAACTGTATGTTTCTTAAGTAGTCTGGGGTGTCTTAGAGGATGTCTTAGCAGCTGAAACACTTCTGGGAGTAATAACCATGGAGCTGTTAGTTTTGCAGCCAGCACTTATTTTTTTCTCAGGAATGAAAGCAAATGAATTGGAAAAGCAGTAAGTACAAGGTTACATGTCCTTCATAATAATAATAAGCTCCTGTCACAGGGGATCTGTAGGATCCAAATCCCACAGCTGTAAGAGCAACCTTTGCTAGGCATGAGGATATTCTTTGTATCAGAGTGTAAGAAACACTGCGGGGATGGAACCCAATGGTTCGGTGACTTTCTGTCACGTGGAGCAGTTGGGAAGCAGTGCTCACCTTGCACCTACCCTGAGTGAAAACACCATTCCAGCCCTCGAGCTGCCAAAGGCTTTGGCAATGCAGGCTGCTCGATTTCAGATGGTTCCTGTTTAAAAGTCATCATATTTTTCCCTTTTCAATGAAAAAGCAAGTACCTTTAAGAGAAGCACATCGCTATACTAAGTACTTCTGACCTGGTATAATCTAGTTTCAGAAAAAAAGGTTCCTTTTCCTATTTATTTCAAGGCCATTTGAAGAGCTTCCAGCGTAAACCTTGGTTTCCGTCAGGAAGCAGGCTTAGCTGAGGAGTGGGTTCGTACCGTGCCTCCGTTTGAGCGCTCGCGCTGCAGCCGGAGGCAGCAGATACCGCCGCGCCGTTAACAGCGCCCGGCACGCGGCGGCCTGACCGTGTGCGGTGGGCGGGCGGAGGCCTCGGACACGCCCCGCCCCCAGCCCTGAGGAGCCCCGCCCCCTCACACGGCCGCGCTCCCTCGGCCTTCGAGGCGGCGCGCGGCAGCGATCCCGCCGCCCTAGCAACGACTCGGCGCACGCGCTGTGAAGCTCCAGCGGCGGCCGGAGCGCGCCCCCTGCGTCTCACTGCGCCTGCGCGGCGCGCCCCAGCCGAGGGGGCGGGGCCGGGCTCTGCAGAGGGTGACGTCACCCCTCCCGGCCCTGCGCCGGCTCCGCCTCCGCCCGGCGAAGAGGGGGACTCGGTCTCGCCGGCTGCGGCGCCGCCATGGCTGCCATATTGGGGAGGAAGTGAGAGCGGGAGGCGGCGGCGGCGGCCAGGAAGGAGCCCTTCCCTTTTCCCTTCTGCTTGGGCGGACGCAGGCTTCCCGGCAGCGGCGGCAACGGCGGCTTGCGAGACCCCCCGGAGCCGGCGGTGTAGAGGCAGCGGCGGGTGGCGGCGGAGCTGAGCGCCCCGGAGGCGGCGTTGGCCTAAGATGGCGGACCCGGCGGAGTGTAACATCAAAGTGATGTGTCGCTTCAGGCCCCTCAACGAGTCCGAAGTGACCCGCGGCGACAAGTACATCGCCAAGTTTCAGGGCGAAGACACCGTCGTCATCGCGGTGAGGGGCCGCCCCGGACGGGAAAGGCGGGGAAGCGCCGGGGGGGAGGGGGTGTCAGGGGTCGGTGAGGTCAGATACGGCGGGGATGGGCACGGTGTGAGGCGGGAGGGCAGGGCCGAGGCGCTCGGCAGCGCCCGCGGGCGGGGACGCCTCGGGAAGGGGGGCGGCCTTTTTTGGGGGGTGGTGGCAAGGGGAGGAGGGCAGGCAGAGCTGTGGAGGGGGGCCGGCTGGTCTGGAGGTGGGCATGGTCGGGCAAAGAGCAGGGAACCGGTGGGGGCAGAGGTCCCCGAGCAGTGGGCGTTGGGTTGTAGGGAGACGTCGGCGGCAGCAGGTCAGGAAACCTTTGACAAAGGCGCTGGTGAAAGGCTTGCGACTTGGGGCGTAGCGTGAGGTTCCGTTGGCGAGCCCGAGCCACAGGGCACGCTTCGGTATGTCCACGGAAAATGCGTGAATTACGAGGTAGAGAGTAACAGGCGAGTCCTGCAGTGTGTCCCCCGGCTAGGCTGTCCCCGGTTTCGGTGACCGCGATGAGTTTGACCGCTAAATTCGTGCTCAAAATGCATGCGTTGGAGCTACGTACCATCGAAGTAATTGTCTACAGAGAGTTCGGAAGAAAATGCAGAACAACAGTGCAGGCTTCAGTTTGGTGGTGCTTGTGACCTGTAAATCAGTCTCGAGCTAATAACGTTTGTTTTTAAAATCAGAATAAACAGACCGTTTGGCTTATTACGTGTTTGTAAAGTTATTTTAACTGAAGTCACCTTACAAAGTATGAGGCCTGTTATAAAACAATCTGGATGTTACAGGGGGAAAGGTAATCCTTTCTTTTTTGTTCGGTGTATCGTATTTAGTCACACAGTGGAACTGGAATATAAAATTAAAGTACAGTAGTTTATTGCCTGGTTTGGTTCGTATTGTACAAACACACTTTGTTCCCAATGTTTGCTTTATTTTTGCTAACTTTTAATCTGTGTTTTCATATAAATACTTTTCTCTATAGAGACAGTGCTGGTTCTACATTACAGAAGGTAACTTAGATGTCAGTTATTATCAGTCTTCAAATTTTCTTTTTAATATTCTGTTTCTTGAGGCTACCAATGATAGCTTTTTCGCACAGTGTTTGAAGTTGAAGGAGGTGATATAATAAAATACTTACTTTAGTATGACTAAATACTAGTGCTCTAGTCTGTTAATATTCAACTGAATTTGTCAATAAAATATGGAATTCCATGAGTCTGCAGCTACAACAACAATAGCAAGCTTGTGAAATGAGGTAATTCAGGCTTATTTCAACTGGCCACTTAGTATCTCGAAGTACATCTCTTCTTCCTGAGGTTGCACAGGTAAACTCCTCAGAATAAGGAACCAAACCTGGAAAATGGAAAACTTAACTAGAACAAATGATCTTGCATCCATCAGTGAATACCCGTTCATTGTGACACTATATGTTCTGTTTAAAATCCATGATTAAGTTTAGAAACCTTGAAGTTTTCTGACTTTTAAAAAATATTTTTTCCGTATCTTCTTTTAGTAGTTCTAGTCTAGAAGAAAACTTGTTTAAATACTCTTTAAGTATGCTTTAAAAATATCTAAAATGTAAATTGGGCTAAAGTGGTACTATATCTGAGTAGAACAGTCTGATGGCATGCTCCTGAGGGATCATGTGGGGCTTTCTGCTTGGGATTAATGTTTAGTGTTAAAGCTATACTTTGGTGTTTTCTGCATTGGTAAAAATGACAACAAAAAAATCTTTCAGTGGTCCTAGGGCCAGGACTTGCTGTGTCTGACTTTGGGGAAAAATGCCTCCCAGAATTATTAGATTGGGTAGCGGTGGCAGTATTTGTGTTCTGTTTCACAAAATCTTAATAAAGGATTGATATTCTGTGATTTTGTTTTTATAATGGTGGCTATATGACAAGATCAATGTTCTCAAAGTTACGACTTGATTCTCTAAAACTGCTAAGACAATTACTTTAACTTGGTTTTTTTTAATTTTATTTTTTTTTTAACAAGCTGACTGAGTTTATTTTATAAAGTTACGGACCTTCCAACCTAAGGCTGTAAGCAGCCACCTCTTGTGTGTGTGTGTGTTGTAGAATTGCCCAAGGGAGGATAGTAACAGAAACAGTCCTTCTCATGAAACAATTTCTAAAAACATTCCTCAATAAGTTGTATGTTTGGTTACTTTCAGCTATTTGGTTTCTGTCTTTATTGCTACATGTCATATGGGCTGCCTGTTGAGCAGTAATTGAGCCACTTTTTTTTTTTTTTTTTTTTTTACATAGCTGCTTTCCTCAGCTGCCTGAAGGACTTGCACCTACTGCGTGCACCTGGGTCTGTGCTGAAACCGTGAAGGCTTCTTTAATAATACTTGGGAGTTGCCTTTAAAGGTAGATAGGAGGTGAAAACTAGGAGATGGTGGAAGCAGAGCTTATACCAGACTGCAGATTTGGCTTTCTGGAGGAGGGTGGGGAGGGAAATCAGTGACTATAACCAAACCCTCCTCCTTCCTTGACTTCCCTGTCATCTCTGGTGTATCTATCCTCCCTTCTTTTCCTAGCTCCTATGTAATTACTGGCATGGTTGTCTTTCTGGACAAGTGAGTTGTTTTGATTTGTGTCAGATAAAATACTTGTTTTAATTGTAGCTAGTGTGTAACAGCAATTTGAGGAGACATGTGGGGTTGGTATGTTTTAAAGAGCAGGCTTTGAAAAATTGCTGTCCTTCCACAGGATGAAACTTTTTTAACTAGCAAAGAGCTTTTAAAGTATTAATCAAAGGTGGCTTCTTTCCACTTTAATATTTTATTAAATACTTTTTTTCCTAATGGTTCTTCCTGTTAATTCAATATAAGGTTTTTTTTAAAAACAGATAATAGCGTGACTTGTTATGAGTCTATGGCTTTTATTTTAAACATCATAAATGTACCTTTATACAAAAATTGATAGCAATTTGCACATGGATTTCAGGCTTTTGAGTAAGATGAAACAGGGAGGAATAGCAAGCTTATAATATCTATATGATTATGTCCTTTATTTTTTTTCAAAGGTAAAACTGCTTGCAACTAAGTAGCTTTATAGTTCTGCATAAGATATCTATACTTCTTTTTAAAAAAACATCTCTATACCTAGTCTTGCTCATCTTAAAACGGTCCAAAAGATAAGATAGATTACTGAATACAGTGACACTCAAGGATTTTGGACTGAAGCCTAAACTGAAAACAGTACTATCAAATGACTGAAGTGGCGAGGTGTTATGGGCATTCACACAAATGGGCAGTATCCCTCTATTATCCAAACTTTTCTAGTAATGATCATAGTATATTCCTTATTTCTATGGCTTTTAAGAAAGAATCATGGCTATCTGCCTGTATTTTTGTATTTGCTGAGAGTACTATTTTTTTTGTATGTAAGATGTAACACCTGTAATCCTGGAAAGAGCTTGAGACATGTAGCTTGCTTTTTCATTACCTTTTAAACTAGTATTGGATAGTAAATGAGAGCAAGGCTAGGTTTAATTTCTGTTAGAATCAGGTTAGTGAAGATCGCTTGCTATTACTACAGCTCTTGGCAGCAGATTATTCAAAAGGAAAATATGCATTGCAGAAAAAAAGGCTGTGCCGGACTGTATAAATGCAAGAAGCAAGGTGCATTCTTAAAACAACTTTTTTTGTCTTGTTTGGTAGGGCGAAGGAAAGCACTGCTTAATTAGAAACACATGAATAAAAATGCTTTATGTCTTCAGTGCAACTTTAAACATGAATCAGAAACTGCAATCTGTAGCTGAAACAATCATATTCTTTCAGTGTTACTCTAATTATTTTTTTTACTTCATTCCATGAAATGGTGGATAATAGAGACATTTTGCAGATGATACTGGTATGATGATTTAACAGAAAGCAAATATTCTAGCTTACAGTAATATGTAAAGGGAGATCTATATTCCCTGGCTGCTGTACCACTTGCTTAGAAACACCTCACTCATATTTGGGTTTTGTTCTGAAATTCAATGATCATTTTTATGCCAGCAGTGCTTGATTTTCTCTTTAGAAGAAACTTTTTACTAAAGCAAAGCTTGGCTAAAACTCTTGTTCCAAAATTCATCTCTGTTTTGATGCTGGAAACTGAGTTTCTAGTCACAATTTTTTAAAATAAAATTACATGTTTTAGTCCTTCTGTAACAATAAATAACTGCTGTAAAAGTTGATATTTGAGTTGCAGTATTTGCACAGAAATAAGAAAAACGGGTCAGAAAGAGCTGAGATCCACTAACTGTTCTGTATTGTCTGCAGTTCTGTATGCATAGAGCTAGGACAAGAAGAAAATCCTTTTTTCTTATCCTAAAAATAAAATACTAATTTGGAACAGTGCCTTTTCACTCGTTTGCAGTCCTGGACTCCGTTAGGTGTGTCAAAGCAGCAGTACCTTAGCTTAGTAATAGGAAGAACTGACTCAGGTATTTGACATCATACTTTCCAGAAATTATTCTTTATGGGATTTTTCTTTTAACATATTTTGTGCTGATGGGAAGAACTTTGTTTAATAAAGATGTAGAACTTAAAGGGAAGGTAAGCCCATTACTTATTACTTCAACCTCTCACCAAGGATAAGCTAACCATGGGTGGGTATAGCATTGTTTTAACTGTCCATTCTAGCAAAAAACGGTAAAGAGCATCTGGGTATGTTGTGGTAGAAAAATATGCTACCGATTTTTCAAGTAAATTTTCACTGCTGGCTTGGCTTCAGATACTAATGCATAAAAAATGAGGCAAACTCAGTTAATTTACAAATAACCAATTCTGTAGTTTATGGAAAGTTATAATGGTAGAAATAAGTTGTTTTTAAAAAAAAATATTTATATGGGGATAACCTTAAGTATTTCTCTGACTTTTGAGGTAAGATTTCAGTCTAGTTGTGATTGCAGATTTTTGTGCAGTCCTCGTTGAAGGTACTGACAAAAACTAACTTTTCTGGAGAAACTTAACGCATTCTCTAAATCTTGTATGATTTAGATGGGTTGAGTGTCCTGTTATGTAAGTATAACGGGTAACTAGTCTTCAAGTTAACTGCAGAACTGTGTACTTGAACATAAACCCTTTATTAAGATTCAGTTTACTGCTAAATCATGTTGGCAGATGTACTTTTTTGAGAGCTGTGAGAGCGCTTGCAAAGTTTTTGCTGTGGGACCACATCCCTTCAGTACAAGCAGCTACGGGAGCTGAAGTTGTCTTGTAGTTGATAACTGACAGAACAAATGCTAGGCAAGGATTCTATTCTATTTGGAGCAAGGAAGTCGGAAGCTCTGCTTGTTTGCTTGATATTTCGTGTGTTGCTTATAGGTCATATGTATTAAATTTTTATTAGGATTTGAGCAATGCTTGCTGAAAAGTTCTGGAGTATGTCAAAGCAGCATCATATCATGGTAGTGACACTGCTACTACCACTGTTATGGACACCATGTGGTAATGTTGCTTGTACCTTTTGTGTTTTCAGTTCATCATAATATCTGATTGTTTACTACTTGGGGAAGAAAAGGCATCTGGTATAGAAAAAATATCTGACACTTTAATCTTTCTTGATTAATCTCTTAAAGGTAATGAGGCAGCTTTCTAGGGCAGGGTAATCTGTAATACTGTTTTAGCTTTGTTTACAGCAGAAAGTAGACTGTAAAAAGAAGTGGTTGCAGATATCAAAGATGTGAAACCATACTGAGTGAGAGTAACTTGTATTCTTAAACATAATTATTCTGGAACCTGGTTGGCTAAACCTACTTGGTTAGATATTGATTCAGTGATGGTGGAGCAGGGACATGCCTCTAATGTGGGTTTTCATAGGTGTGATAAGTGTACTGCAACCTGGGAAGGGAGGGAAATATGTAATTGGATTTTGAGTGCTTTGAAGTTGTATTGTGGCTTCATCTAGGAACGTATAATACTAAGGACATGTACAAAAGCCCTTCACTTTCCACCTGTGAGGGATGGGGAAGTGACAAGCAGTATAAACAGGACTCCTCATGAGGATTCTTTTGGCCAGAATTGTTAAATTTTGGGGGTATGTTGGTAGCAGTTGTTAACTTGAGGGAAATTGGAATTTGTCATGTGCCTACCAGCTTTCACTGTATAAATAAACAAGATCAATTAAAGGCATTACTGACCAAGTGAAGTCGTTGCAGCTTGGTTTTCTGTTCTTACTCGTCCATGGCATTCATCATACATGCTGTTCTTTATTTTAACATTTTGTCCAACAAAAGAGACTGTAATTATATGGGATACTGTAATTTGGCTCTGTTCTCTTATGAAGGCATTTAAGAGGCAATTGGAGAGTAGATAGTCTAAAAAGTATTCTGTGTCTTTGGATTACTCTTAAATTAGTAAACATAAGTTTCCTTTAACATAGATAAAGAAGAATAGTTCCATTCAGTCAACCTTTGCTTGGCAGAAGAATTAAAAAACCAACCAAACAAAAAACCACAAACAAAAAAACCACAAACACACACAAAACCCTCTAAATACTGTTTAAAAATTTAGAGAAGGAAAGCTTTTTCAGAACCTGCTGCAAATACCTGTGGATTGCAGGATGGTTGCAGACT
The DNA here is from genome assembly GCA_024606505.1 of Aquila spilogaster. Classification (NCBI taxonomy): domain Eukaryota; kingdom Metazoa; phylum Chordata; class Aves; order Accipitriformes; family Accipitridae; genus Aquila; species Aquila spilogaster. The sequence continues at coordinate 80,825,630 of JANHGO010000053.1, read as the reverse complement.
AGTGCAGGTTGTGCCTACAGTTCTTTCTGAACAAGTTATCTTCCTGTACCGGAAACTGGGCCTGATATTTTAATATTTTTTTTTTTTTTTAAAGATGGATTTCACTGAAGTAAATAAGAAAATCTGCTATTTGGCATCAGAAATATTCTGTAGTAACATATAAACACATGATAATGTATGTGTGTACATTCAAACATATACTATGCAAAATAATGTTTGCATTTTAATGTACTTTTCTGTTCTCATAGTTGTCATGGTCTACTGGGAACAGCAAAGGTCAGATATGTTGGGATCTGTGAGAAACAGTATTGTTAACAGTTGCTGCATAGGTTGTCAGAAGATAATATCCAGGAACTTTCCCTAATTCTTCTGAAATCAATTTAATTGGAATACTTGTCGTCTATATATTTTTCTGGAGTAATAATTTGGGGAAGAGTTTAAACCTTACAAGTACAAACACACAAATTCCTAATGCTGCACAGATTGTTTGCAGTGACATTGCACACTATCACTTTTCTTACTATATTTTTCCAAGGTATAATGGTAAATATGATCCTCTAAAATGGTATTATTTCAGTGCATATAAATAAGCACTTGAGCATGAAACAGATCTGATGAATATTTTGTGATGTAGATGATTTGCAGTGTGTAGTGTGGCTGATTGATATTTGTGAAGTTGGAGGCTTTTTGAAACTACAGCTGCTAGTGAGAAAGAAAATGTATAGCTAGTGTTATCTTTTTCTACAGTGACTTACCTTTTTATGTAATGTGTTCTCAGTCTTCATTTTCTTACCTCAGGGTTACTTGGAACTTAGTTGTTTGTCTTCTGGTGTATGTAATGGCTTCAATCCTACCTGTAGAACATAGGAATTTGAGGTGTATTTGAAGCTAAAATGAGTAATCAAGAAGGCTTGTGTTTTCCCTGCTGTGAAACAAGCATTCTGACAAACTTCAGCACCTTAGGGATAGTTTCTGCCTACTGAGTCTTGTGGTTTCTTGAGCATATTTACACAGTGAATGCTGTAATTATTTTTTCCAAGAGGGAGCTCATCCACCTGAATTCAAGCACTCTCAGCAGATAGATATGTGTTGAATCTAAAAAGCTTTGTTTGGGGAAATGCTAGATGTTATTAAAAGACAAATGGAAGGTCAGGCTGGGGAAGGGAATGTGGTGGGTGGGTGAAAAATGGAAGCTATACTTGTTTCTTTGCCAGAGAGGCAGTTCCAGAATATCCTTGAGGGAGGATGATAATGAATGACCATAGTGACTAGCAGGTTGAGGGAGGTGATTCTCCCCCTCTCCTCTGCTCTCGTGAGACCCCACCTGGAGTACTGTGTGTTCAGCTCTGGGGCCACCAACATAAGAAGGACATGGACCTGTTGGAGCGGGTCCAGAGGAGGGTCATCAAGATGATCAGGGGACTGGATCACCTCTCCTGTGAAGACAGGCTGAGAGAGTTGGGCTTGTTCAGCCTGGAGAAGAGAAGGCTCCAGGACGACCTTATAGCAGCCTTCCAGCACCTAAATGGGGCCTACAGGAAAGATGGGGAGGGACTCTTTATCAGGGAGTGTAGTGATAGGACAAGGGGTAGTGGCTTTAAACTGAAAGAGGGTAGATTTAGATTAGATGTGAGGAAGAAGTTCTTCACTGTGAGAGTGGTGACGCACTGGGACAGGTTGCCCAGAGAAGCTGTGGATGCCCCATCCCTGGAAGTGTTCAAGGCCAGGTTGGACGGGGCTTTGAGCAACCTGGACTAGTGGAAGGTGTCCCTGCCCATGGCAGGGGGGGGTTGGAACTAGATGATCTTTAAGGTCCCTTCCAACCCAAACCATTCTATGAATTAAATTTAGGCAAAATGGAGCACTCGCAAGTGAGCGTAGCAGTGGTAACTGACCTAGGTCCCTTGTAAACCTTGCCTGTCTGCTTCGCTGCCTGCTAAATCAAGCTCTGAAAATGCTAAAAAAATTGGAACTTTGTAAGATGAGCATAATAGTTCATATCCTAATGGATTGTCAGCTGTGTAGAATGGTGTTATGAAAATCTCTTCTTTAAAACAAAACAAAATCCAACATTTCTTTCAAAAAGCTATGTCAGAGCTTCCTCTTACAGTGTCTTCCAAAATGAGTCTTCTGTGAAAGGTTCCCTTCCTCCAAAGTGGCCTTCTCTTCTGCTTATGGAACTTTATTTTAAGGATATCACATAAGGGGAAATAGTTGTTGTGCTGACTGTAGGTGATCTGAATGTTTCTTTTTGGTTTGAGGTTTTTAACAAATATTACCAAGATGGATGTTCTGTGTGATGTGGTATAAACTGGTTTTAATAATTGGGTTTACCAGAGTAAACCTGCTACCAGAGTAGAAGAGAATAAGGGATTCTTAGATGCACAGGCTAGGCATTGGCTTACCTTGTAAATCAAGTAAATTGAGGTCATGTGGCAGAGTAGTTTTGGAGAACCATTTAGATTGCACTTTGAAACCAAATGTATTTTATTCAAGGCCTTACTTGTAGGCAAGCATGTGAAGATTTAGGCAACACTATATAAGCCGATTTCCTTACTACAGTCTTCAAGTGCTTAAAATAAAACAAAAGATTGGGTTGAGACAGCGTAGGCTACTTCTAAACTACATGAACAAGCACCTTCCACTTCTCCTTCTAGCTCTCCTTCCAGCATCTGTTTTTTAATAGCTCTTCTGTGTCGTCTTTTTTTTTTTTTTCCAGTCCAAGCCATATATATTTGACCGTGTATTCCAGTCAAACACATCACAGGAACAAGTATACAATGATTGTGCTAAAAAGATTGTCAAAGGTAAGGTAGAACAGCAACTTTAACCATAAGGAAATGTCTCATATTTGTGTGGATTTCATTGTGAAAACTGATACTTCTATTGCTCCCTTTTGCTTTCTGAGTGTTTAATAAGAGCCATCATGGATCATAGCAGTATAAAAGCATCCTGTAGTTGAGCTGATAAATTATGTCAATGCTTTAACCTGCTGTTTCAGTCAATTGCAACGTTTGATAACATTTACCTGTCATATTTTGGTTTTTTTTCAGTTCTCTGCAAAAGATTGTTTACAACAGTTTGTCAGAAATTAAAATCAAAGTAACTCTTATGAATAGGTTTGTTGGGGTTTTTTTTCCCCCCTTAAATTTATTGGTGAAAACATCCTGCATTAGTTTGTTTAGAGGAATATAAGAGGAAAGGAAACTTGTGAAATCCCATGTATGCTATAGATCTTTTCTAAGCTTGTTCATTTAATACCCAGTTTAAGGAGGGTTTTTTGAATATGATTTTTAGCTTCACAATTAAAAGTTTAAACATGAGTTATTGCTGTGCATGTCAGGGTGTACAGTTTTTCCAAACTTGAATTGTCAGAATTGGCCTACTAACTTCAGAAAATCAAGTCTTCTCACAAAGAAGGTTATACCACAGTAAGTTGTTGTAGTAAGCAATTATCTAGTTCTCTGAAAATAAAATTGATTAATTTCTTGAGGAGATCAGTAATAAGTTCTAATTGACGCAACTTTAAAAATAACAAAGCCTTGTCAGAAACCCCTGAAATATCAACTATTAGTCACAAGAGAAGGTTGGGTAAATGTAGGGGTTTTTTGATCATTAGAAAAGTGAATTGCTGTGGGGAAAGCCATGCTGCTGCAACTATTTAACCCTTTAATGAGTTCAGTAGTAATCAGGATTAGATCAGAAGTTTGCTCCTTAAAAACTGGAGTTAACCAAGAATTGTAATGCTGCCCCTTTCCTCCATCTAAAAATCTGACCTGTTTCTCTGTGTGGCCTTTCTAGGCTGTGCTACATCAGGTGGCAAATGAGCTCTAGTGGTGGTACAAATGGATTATGGGTATGATGGGCTGGCAAAGACTTCCCCATTTGGAGTATCTCCTGCTTGTTTTTGGAAAATAAAAGTTTGCTTGCAGGATGTGATTCTATAGTAACTGACTTGTAAACAAGCCAACCCGCCAGTCCCTCACCCCTCAATCTAAAATTTTGGGTTGGTGCATTCATAATTTGAAATATAAACTTATGGCCAAAGAGTAGGATGCTTAAAACTTACAGCGTAGCCCTTTCTCTTCACAATTGGACAATTAAACTTTCCTGAAGGCAGAAAATATTATAGTGTTCTTGTGTATGGTTTCTTCTTCTGAGTTATCAAAGACTTATCTATTCAACCTGGCAGTTGTATCGATTTCCTTTTTGTTCCTGACTCTGAAGTCCTGATTTTTCTGGTTGAAGGAACAGATGCTTCCAATACAGTAAACTTCTAAAACGTAGTCAATGATGGCTTAATGCATTAAAAGGGGTAGGGAGGAACACCCTCCCTCCCCCCAACTGTAGCACAGAGTTCCCAAACATTGAACGATTTAACTTGCTGAACATTTTAGGAACTGCCTCCTTGCATTCTGTTTCATTTGATTTTCCTTTAGAAGAAGGAAATGAACCTTAATGAAAATACTCTTTCTCTTTAGATGTGCTTGAAGGATACAATGGTACAATATTTGCTTATGGGCAAACATCGTCTGGAAAGACACACACTATGGAAGTAAGAAATCCTAAAATAATTTTTCTCTTAATGTCACTGTCATCTCTTTTCATGACAATAGTCTTATCTTTCTAGAAATAAGATGCCTACTTGTTTTCATCTTGCAATTTTAATTTTCTTTCCCTTTCCATTGCAACATTTTGATACCCAAAATGTTTTTTTAGGACCAAGAATGGCAATTACTGTATTTTTTCAGCCCTCAGTAGCAGGATGAGAAATGCAAGAATAATGTTATTAGTACATTTTCACTTTTAGTAGTTTGGGAGATTTCTGAGGCTGTTCTTTTCACTCCTGGCAAATGCTGGGGCTAAATGGATGGTCAGGACTCTCCTTTATAGGTAAAACAAGTGCATCATACCTGTCAGCATTATTTTAAAACTAATTTGTCTGTTAACTGTTTGTTTTGCCTTTGGATACTGTTATGTTGGATTCAGTATGTTTCATTTTATTGTATTTTTTTCTAATAAGGGGAAGCTTCATGACCCAGATGGAATGGGTATTATTCCAAGAATAGTGCAAGATATTTTTAATTATATTTACTCTATGGATGAGAATCTTGAGTTTCATATAAAGGTAAACTTTTCTTCTTTGTTACTTATTTAATCTATGTTAAAACTGTAAGTAGTCTATGGTTAAATGGATGTTCTGTATCTGTTTCAAATGCCTGTAACTTGGAAAATCTAAACGTGAGTTATTTCTGAAGTAACTGACTCTTCTTAAAGAAGAATTACGTTAACACTTTAATCTTGTTTCCATTAAACATTGATGGTAGCTATCCTGATAACCTATGGCAGTGCTGAAAGTGTTTGAAGCTTTTGATCAAAATAGTTTCTTCTTAACGGTGTATTTTAGTTCAGCCTTAAGGACTAGAGCTAGACGTGGTATTATGTGGGAGGTCATAATAATCATGCTGGGATCCTTCTGGTCAAAAAGCAAAGCATTTTTGCTTACTGATGCTATATCTTTATTCCCCTTCCCACTTCTAGGTGTCATATTTTGAAATATACTTGGATAAAATAAGGGACCTTTTGGATGGTAAGCCTTTTATTTATATTGAACATAGAAAATCGTTCTGGAGAGAGGTATATTTAAAAAAAAAAAAAACCCAACCTTATCATGATACTAAGATACGAATGCAGTATGCTGATACCTATACATGATAAGGGTACATCAAAATGAGAAAGTATGGAGCTAATTTATATAATATTACTAAAGCTGCAGTAGTGGTGGTTTCATGTGTATTAAGTTTTTATAATGTGTTGCTGAGAAATAACATCTATGACTCGGACATGTATTGTACACAGCTCATTCATCTTGAAAAGAAATATATGTTAGTTTTAGAACTTTTTCTCTTCCAGTTTCAAAGACCAATCTTTCTGTTCATGAGGACAAAAATAGAGTTCCCTATGTAAAGGTGAGCATCAACCTGATATGTTTTCATCTTTCACTCCTCTAGTGTACGTCATTTATTTTTGGCTTGTTGGTGTGGTGGGTTTTTGCCTTTTTTTTTTTTTTTTTCTAAAGGGTTGCACAGAGCGTTTTGTATGTAGTCCAGAAGAAGTTATGGATACTATAGATGAAGGAAAATCAAACCGACATGTAGCAGTTACAAGTAAGTATTATCTTTTGTCTCCTTTTGTCTCGATTTGCTTCTGGTATGCCTTAAAAAGTAAGGAAGACAAAAATAGTAAGCTAAATCATTCAGGTTTTTGAAAGGGTCTAGCATAAGCAGTTTCGGTGTGTCTTTCAGAAAGAAGTATTTCAATTCATTTCTTGTTAGATGTTGTTACTTAGGCTTGGACTGAAAGGAGGAAGTAAGTGATCAGTGAGGAGCTCTGAATCATTGGAGAAAAAGGTGCAGTTCTGCATTAGGAATAGTGCAAAATCCCGGTTTGCGGAATTTGTTTCAATTAACCTATGAATCTACAAGTAAGGCACTGTGGCTCGTCTACAGTTTGGCAGTTCTGCTGCATATTCTAAGAAAAGCTGGTCAGAATATATATTCAGACATGCTGCAGATTTAAGCAGTGTCCCAACATCCCAAGTTTTTTGGCCTGTGGCATGCAGCTGCATTGCAAGGAGCCATGTCATAGGTCTCCAAATTCCCACAAGAAGCAGGATTAGGAAGTGACAGAGGGTTTAAAAAAAAAAAAAAAAATTACAAGGGAAGATGAGGTGCATGCAAAATAATACTTAAGTTCTTAGCAACTGAAGTGACTGTCAGAAATCTTTGAGAGCCAGTTTGAGGGTGAGTTTCACAATCTTCCTGTGTCTAGTTCTTTATTCAGGAAGAGCAAGAATATGCAATAAGAAAATAAGAGATTTTTCTTCTCATTTCTTTGGTTAAGGAACAAAAAATAAAAATATGATGTTTCTTTTAAGGGATGACTCAGTCCTGTGCTTTCACTTTATTGCTCTGAGGTAGTAAGGTTCTGAAGCAGGGACCAGACTAAGTAATGGAGAAATAACAGAAATTTGGATAGAAGGATATTATTCTATGTTGAGCTGCTTCTGTGGCATCAGTAAGCTGGTGCTTTTAGGCCTGTGAGGGATTTATGGTTAAAGGGAAGAAGAAATAGGCAGACATTCTCATTCACATTGCAGTCAGCTTAAATTTTGTTAATGAATTAAAATAATTCTTTAAATTCAGTAAGTCTTGTTTAGTCTACATGTTTCACAGAAGAGGGGACAGTAGGTATTTAAACCAGAAAAGGGTGAGAGGTTTGGGCCATCCAGATCAAATTTTCACAAAAGGATAAAATGTGATACATTGTAAATCTACCAAAAAAAACCCCAAACCCTGCAAAACCCACTATGTTCTGGTTTCAGAATGTAAATGTGCTTTCTGTTCTATTAGAGTAAATTAAATGTGTGAAATCCATAGTTGACAGGCTAGCAAATCTTATCAGTGAGCTTATGTGGTATTAATAGAAGCCCAAGGAAGACTGGATCTTTGTTACTCAGTTAAACGATACTATTAGTTTTATTGTCATTGAGAGACTATACAGTTTCATTAGCTTTAGATCTGTTGCTTCGCTGTGGGAAGATACTGTTTTGTTAAGTTAGTTTGGTTGTACAAATATTTTTGTCAATGTGTATATTTTGGATTATAGATATGAATGAACACAGCTCCCGAAGTCATAGTATTTTTCTTATTAATGTAAAACAAGAGAATACTCAAACAGAACAGAAACTAAGTGGAAAACTTTACCTTGTGGACTTGGCAGGTAGTGAAAAGGTAATTCTAAATTTCTTTTTCTGCTCTGAAAAACTCCGGTTATTCTTTACAATCAAATATTTTACATTAATGTAATACTGATTCTTCAGTTGTCATCTCTGAAGTGTTTTAATTTTGACTTTGAAATGTGGTCTCTGAATTGTAGTCTGGCTTGATTATTTAAGCTGATCTGCGTTTCTGCAGTGAGGGTTTGTAAATATGGAATAAGGTGGGGAAATAGGCTAGAGTTCAGTCTTGGTATCTGAGAGAGCAAAAAAGTGTACAGGTGTGTTGGCTAGCCAGGTACTGGAATAAAAAGAGTTTTATGGATGTGGAATATCTGGATTTTCTTATGTAGTTTCTTAATTTCTCTTATTTAAGTTTCTTAATTTGAAATTCTGATTAACATTGTTTAAAATGACAGCTTGCTTTCCTGTGTCAATGGTTTAAAGCAGAGAAGGAAATATGTACCATTTTGCTTATTCTGTATCACTTCTTATAGACTGTAATTAGCCTTTCAAGAGCTGGATTTTTTACATTCTTTTCATCTTTGCTTCTGGGTTTATCCCCATCTTTGTCTCCAGCTTTTTTCAGTCCTTTCTGCTTGCTGTTGTCTTTCCTCATGTCATTGTTCTATGGCCTTTTTGTTGTCTCTGATCCTGTGTTTATTCTGAAATGTTTTTCTTAGTAATGGTCTTTTTTTTTTTTTTTTTTTTTTTTAATGCTTCCAGTTTCATTCTCATTAAAGCGAGAATGAAGTTAAAGGGCTGGGTTGCAGGTCTCCTTTCTCTGTAGTTTTGTTCCTTTCACTGTTTATTTCAAACTTTACTTTTGTGCTTCTCCCAGTCTTGTTGAAATACATGAGGTTTTCTGATGCCTTGTCTTGAGTTGGTTTAAACATGGCCAAATAGAATTGCTTAGTTATAGTCATGATCAGAGCTTGGTGAGAAGAATAGTAAAGAGAGGGTTATAGGACTGTAAGTCAAATTCAGCCCTTGAGGCAGAAGAGCTAAGGTAAATAGAATGGTGCCAGGGTAGATTTTTTTCACATTTCTGCTGATATATACTTAAGTTCCTCGAACACTCATGTAGGTCAGATTCAGCCTCTAAAATCTGTTCTTACAAATTCTTGCTAATATAAACTGCTGTATTCTCCTGGGGGGGGGGGGGGTGCTGTTATGGGGTTTGTTGGGTTTTGGGGGGGTTTTTTGTTTGTTTGTTAAGGATGACCTCTGGACAAACTATTCATAATGCTTCTTTTCTTTTACTTGAAGGAATTCAAATTTTTTGACAAACTTCAAACAACTTTTGAATTTGTTTACTTGATGGAAGTTTTTAACTATACGTGTATCTTCTATGAAAAGGTGTACTTTGCAGGGAAAATACTCGCTTCAGTTTAAAAAAATCAGAAACATCTTCAAACACTGCGTTCTGAATGAAAAACTGATGGTGAATCAGGGAAAGAGTCTGAGGAGGAGTTTGCTTATTCTAATCCAGCTTGTTTATGAGTACCTCAAAGTCAGGGAGACTGACTTAAAAGCAGAAAAATTACTCAAGTCTTTGTATTAAATGTGGAAGGTGTTTTTTGAAGATGCATTTAGTAATTTACTGAAATATTTGTATAGGTTAGTAAAACTGGAGCAGAAGGTGCTGTGCTGGATGAGGCCAAGAACATCAACAAGTCTTTGTCTGCTCTTGGAAATGTCATCTCTGCTTTGGCGGAAAGCAGTGTAAGTGTTCTTTTTTGTATTTTTATAGTTCAAGGTTAAAGGCTTGTGTCTCTGAATGTGATGATATACAGAAATTCTTTACTGATCTCAATGATATGCATGGAGTCTTTTAAACTAATCCAATTGCATAAATGCATTGTGAATGGCTGTTATATGATAATTAATGAAGTTACATTTAATGTTGAAGAACCTAACTTTCAGCATGGTACTTTTCTTGTACTCTGGAAGTTACCAAACATAGAAGTACAATTTTATGTCACCCCATGTGTGTTCAGTCTTATGATTTATGAATTAAAGTAGAATTTAATGTCTTTCTAATGAAGTTATGCCTAGCAAAAGCATAGCTCTTATTTCAGCAAATTAAATAATGTGTCTGAAAAAACCATGACTGATTCATTTAACCGTTTTCTTGGTAGACTTATGTTCCATATCGTGATAGCAAAATGACCAGAATCCTTCAAGATTCACTAGGGGGTAATTGCAGAACCACTATTGTTATTTGCTGTTCTCCATCTTCATACAATGAATCTGAAACTAAATCTACTCTTCTGTTTGGCCAAAGGTGAGTAAATGACTTCATATTTTGCTCTTACTATGCTCAGAAAGAAATGCAGAATGAGAAGTAAGTTACTCTGTTAAGATTCCTGAACCAAATTAATTAGAATGTTTACTTCCTTTCTGTAATTCTTCAGTGCACATGTGGCTAAGTGTTGTGATCTATCTTATATTATATAAAAATCTTTAAACTGGGCAGGACCCTGAAGACTGTGTATTTCGAGGACAGCATATAGTTTGGTTCAAAATGTGGTTTAATGTATAGTCTTGGAGGGTAATTAATACTTCCCCCCCCCCCTTTAAGTGGAAGGAGGGAGGGAGGAAGGAGTTCTCCCTTGTTAAGTTGAATCCTTTATTTGCTGGGAGAACCTGTCCTCTGCCACTCTTTCTTTGATAGCGTGCTGAATTACATCTTCTGGTCTGTTTTCTATATCTAGCATTCCAGTAACATTAGCGTTAATACTTCTAAATTCCTGTGTCATTTGTAATTGAATTTATAAGTACCCATTTCAAATTCGGCGTTTTGTTAGGTAACTCTTCTTTGCCACTCCGTTATTAGAGGCTTCATCGTAATACTCCAGTTCCTGACCACTAGATTTAATTACTTCATTTACTGCAGCACATTACAAAATCTGTCAACATTTTACTTGGTTCATCTGGTCTTCTGTGTTAGCGTACCTCTTCCACTTTAGTTCAACAAGATAAATTTCTACTGGTCTTTTCAGAGAAGTGTTTTTATTATGGAAAGTACATCAGATGACTTCAGAACTTCTTAAAAATCTGGCAGAATATGGGTAGTTAGTGGGTGTGGAGTAATGACTGCATTCCGCAATAGTAGAGGACTTTTTGTCTTCTTTTAGAATCTAGGAGGTCTTTTCCTTTCCTCTTAGTATTTCTTGAATGAGCTACCAGGAGGTGTCTCCCAGCTGTAGCTCTGGTGTCTCCCAGCTGTAGCTCTGGTGTCTCCCAGCTGTAGCTCTGGTGTCTCCCAGCTGTAGCTCTGGTGTCTCCCA